>OY804585.1:40965413-42363413 GCA_963680875.1 Bathymodiolus brooksi | reverse complement strand
TCTATCACAGATACTATATAATACAACAAGGTTATCTATTATCTAGTTTATCTATCACAGATACTATATAATATAACAGGTTTATCTATTATCTAGTTTATCTATCACAGATACTATATAATACAACAAGTTTATCTATTATCTAGTTTATCTATCACAGATAATATATAATACAACAAGTTTGTCTATTATCTAGTTTATCTATCACAGATACTATATAATACAACAGGTTTATCTATTATCTAGTTTATCTATCACAGATACTATACAATACAACAATATATAATATAACAAGTTTATCTATTATCTAGTTTATCTATCACAGATACTATATAATACAACAAGGTTATCTATTATCTAGTTTATCTATCACAGATACTATATAATATAACAGGTTTATCTATTATCTAGTTTATCTATCACAGATACTATATAATACAACAAGTTTATCTATTATCTAGTTTATCTATCACAGATAATATATAATACAACAAGTTTGTCTATTATCTAGTTTATCTATCACAGATACTATATAATACAACAGGTTTATCTATTATCTAGTTTATCTATCACAGATACTATACAATACAACAATATATAATATAACAAGTTTATCTATTATCTAGTTTATCTATCACAGATACTATATAATACAACAAGTTTATCTATTATCTAGTTTATCTATCACAGATAATATATAATACAACAAGTTTATCTATTATCTAGCTTATCTATCACAGATACTATATAATATAACAGGTTTATCTATTATCTAGTCTAGCTATCACAGATACTATATAATACAACAAGTTTATCTATTATCTAGTTTATCTATCACAGATACTATATGATACAGCAGGTTTATCTATTATCTAGTTTATCTATCACAGATACTATATAATACAACAAGTTTATATATTATCTAGTTTATCTATCACAGATACTATACAATACAACAATATATAATATGACAAGTTTATCTATCACAGATACTATATAATACAACAAGTTTATCTATTATCTAGTTTATCTATCACAGATACTATATAATACAACAAGTTTATCTATTATTCAGTTTATCTATCACAGATACTATATAATACAACAGGTTTATCTATTATCTAGTTTTCCTATCACGGATACTATACAATACAACAATATATAATATAACAAGTTTATCTATTATCTAGTTTATCTATCACAGATAATATATAATACAACAAGTTTATCTATTATCTAGTTTATCTATCACAGATACTATATAATATAACAGGTTTATCTATTATCTAGTCTAGCTATCACAGATACTATATAATAAAACAAGTTTATCTATTATCTAGTTTATCTATCACAGATACTATATAATATAACAAGTTTATCTATTATCTAGTCTAGCTATCACAGATACTATATAATACAACAAGTTTATCTATTATCTAGTTTATCTATCACAGATACTATATAATACAACAAGTTTATCTATTATCTAGTTTATCTATCACAGATACTATATAATATAACAGGTTTATCTATTATCTAGTCTAGCTATCACAGATACTATATAATACAACAAGTTTATCTATTATCTAGTTTATCTATCACAGATACTATATAATACAACAAGTTTATCTATTATTCAGTTTATCTATCACAGATACTATATAATACAACAGGTTTATCTATTATCTAGTTTATCTATCACAGATACTATACAATACAACAATATATAATAGAACAAGTTTATCTATTGTCTAGTTTATCTATCACAGATACTATATAATACAATAGGTTTATCTATTATCTAGCTTATCTATCACAGATACTATATAATACAACAAATTTATCTATTATCTAGTTTATCTATCACAGATACTATACAATACAACAAGTTTATCTATTATCTAGTTTATCTATCACAGATACTATATAATACAACAAGATTATCTATTATCTAGTTTATCTATCACAGATACTATATAATACAACAAGTTTATCTATTATCTAGTTTATCTATCACAGATACTATATAATATAACAGGTTTATCTATTATCTAGTCTAGCTATCACAGATACTATATAATAAAACAAGTTTATCTATTATCTAGTTTATCTATCACAGATACTATATAATATAACAGGTTTATCTATTATCTAGTCTAGCTATCACAGATACTATATAATACAACAAGTTTATCTATTATCTAGTTTATCTATCACAGATACTATATAATACAACAAGTTTATCTATTATCTAGTTTATCTATCACAGATACTATATAATATAACAGGTTTATCTATTATCTAGTCTAGCTATCACAGATACTATATAATACAACAAGTTTATCTATTATCTAGTTTATCTATCACAGATACTATATAATACAACAAGTTTATCTATTATTCAGTTTATCTATCACAGATACTATATAATACAACAGGTTTATCTATTATCTAGTTTACCTATCACGGATACTATACAATACAACAATATATAATATAACAAGTTTATCTATTATCTAGTTTATCTATCACAGATAATATATAATACAACAAGTATATCTATTATCTAGTTTATCTATCACAGATACTATATAATATAACAGATTTATCTATTATCTAGTCTAGCTATCACAGATACTATATAATACAACAAGTTTATCTATTATCTAGTTTATCTATCACAGATACTATATAATACAACAAGTTTATCTATTATTCAGTTTATCTATCACAGATACTATATAATACAACAGGTTTATCTATTATCTAGTCTAGCTATCACAGATACTATACAATACAACAATATATAATAGAACAAGTTTATCTATTATCTAGTTTATCTATCACAGATACTATATAATACAACAAGTTTATCTATTATCTAGTTTATCTATCACAGATACTATATAATACAACAAGTTTATCTATTATCTAGTTTATCTATCACAGATACTATATAATACAACAAGATTATCTATTATCTAGTTTATCTATCACAGATACTATATAATACAACAAATTTATCTATTATCTAGTTTATCTATCACAGATACTATACAATACAACAATATATAATATAACAAGTTTATCTATCACAGATACTATATAATTCAACAAGTTTATCTATTATCTAGTTTATCTATCACAGATACCATATAATACAACAAGTTTATCTATTATCTAGTTTATCTCTCACATATACTATATAATACAACAAGTTTATCTATTATCTAGTTTATCTATCACAGATACTATATAATACAACAAGGTTATCTATTATCTAGTTTATCTATCACAGATACTATATAATATAACAGGTTTATCTATTATCTAGTTTATCTATCACAGATACTATATAATACAACAAGTTTATCTATTATCTAGTTTATCTATCACAGATACTATATAATACAACAAGTTTGTCTATTATCTAGTTTATCTATCACAGATACTATATAATACAACAGGTTTATCTATTATCTAGTTTATCTATCACAGATACTATACAATACAACAATATATAATATAACAAGTTTATCTATTATCTAGTTTATCTATCACAGATACTATATAATACAACAAGTTTATCTATTATCTAGTTTATCTATCACGGATACTATATAATATAACAGGTTTATCTATTATCTAGTTTATCTATCACAGATACTATATAATACAACAAGTTTATCTATTATCTAGTTTATCTATCACAGATACTATATAATACAACAAGTTTGTCTATTATCTAGTTTATCTATCACAGATACTATATAATACAACAAGTTTATCTATTATTCAGTTTATCTATCACAGATACTATATAATACAACAGGTTTATCTATTATCTAGTTTACCTATCACGGATACTATACAATACAACAATATATAATATAACAAGTTTATCTATTATCTAGTTTATCTATCACAGATAATATATAATACAACAAGTTTATCTATTATCTAGCTTATCTATCACAGATACTATATAATATAACAGGTTTATCTATTATCTAGTCTAGCTATCACAGATACTATATAATACAACAAGTTTATCTATTATCTAGTTTATCTATCACAGATACTATATAATACAACAAGTTTATCTATTATCTAGTTTATCTATCACAGATACTATATAATACAACAGGTTTATCTATTATCTAGTTTATCTATCACAGATACTATACAATACAACAATATATAATAGAACAAGTTTATCTATTGTCTAGTTTATCTATCACAGATACTATATAATACAATAGGTTTATCTATTATCTAGCTTATCTATCACAGATACTATATAATACAACAAATTTATCTATTATCTAGTTTATCTATCACAGATACTATACAATACAACAAGTTTATCTATTATCTAGTTTATCTATCACAGATACTATATAATACAACAAGATTATCTATTATCTAGTTTATCTATCACAGATACTATATAATACAACAAATTTATCTATTATCTAGTTTATCTATCACAGATACTATACAATACAACAATATATAATATAACAAGTTTATCTATTATCTAGTTTATCTATCACAGATACTATATAATACAACAAGGTTATCTATTATCTAGTTTATCTATCACAGATACTATATAATATAACAGGTTTATCTATTATCTAGTTTATCTATCACAGATACTATATAATACAACAAGTTTATCTATTATCTAGTTTATCTATCACAGATAATATATAATACAACAAGTTTGTCTATTATCTAGTTTATCTATCACAGATACTATATAATACAACAGGTTTATCTATTATCTAGTTTATCTATCACAGATACTATACAATACAACAATATATAATATAACAAGTTTATCTATTATCTAGTTTATCTATCACAGATACTATATAATACAACAAGGTTATCTATTATCTAGTTTATCTATCACAGATACTATATAATATAACAGGTTTATCTATTATCTAGTTTATCTATCACAGATACTATATAATACAACAAGTTTATCTATTATCTAGTTTATCTATCACAGATAATATATAATACAACAAGTTTGTCTATTATCTAGTTTATCTATCACAGATACTATATAATACAACAGGTTTATCTATTATCTAGTTTATCTATCACAGATACTATACAATACAACAATATATAATATAACAAGTTTATCTATTATCTAGTTTATCTATCACAGATACTATATAATACAACAAGTTTATCTATTATCTAGTTTATCTATCACAGATAATATATAATACAACAAGTTTATCTATTATCTAGCTTATCTATCACAGATACTATATAATATAACAGGTTTATCTATTATCTAGTCTAGCTATCACAGATACTATATAATACAACAAGTTTATCTATTATCTAGTTTATCTATCACAGATACTATATGATACAGCAGGTTTATCTATTATCTAGTTTATCTATCACAGATACTATATAATACAACAAGTTTATATATTATCTAGTTTATCTATCACAGATACTATACAATACAACAATATATAATATGACAAGTTTATCTATCACAGATACTATATAATACAACAAGTTTATCTATTATCTAGTTTATCTATCACAGATACTATATAATACAACAAGTTTATCTATTATTCAGTTTATCTATCACAGATACTATATAATACAACAGGTTTATCTATTATCTAGTTTTCCTATCACGGATACTATACAATACAACAATATATAATATAACAAGTTTATCTATTATCTAGTTTATCTATCACAGATAATATATAATACAACAAGTTTATCTATTATCTAGTTTATCTATCACAGATACTATATAATATAACAGGTTTATCTATTATCTAGTCTAGCTATCACAGATACTATATAATAAAACAAGTTTATCTATTATCTAGTTTATCTATCACAGATACTATATAATATAACAAGTTTATCTATTATCTAGTCTAGCTATCACAGATACTATATAATACAACAAGTTTATCTATTATCTAGTTTATCTATCACAGATACTATATAATACAACAAGTTTATCTATTATCTAGTTTATCTATCACAGATACTATATAATATAACAGGTTTATCTATTATCTAGTCTAGCTATCACAGATACTATATAATACAACAAGTTTATCTATTATCTAGTTTATCTATCACAGATACTATATAATACAACAAGTTTATCTATTATTCAGTTTATCTATCACAGATACTATATAATACAACAGGTTTATCTATTATCTAGTTTACCTATCACGGATACTATACAATACAACAATATATAATATAACAAGTTTATCTATTATCTAGTTTATCTATCACAGATAATATATAATACAACAAGTATATCTATTATCTAGTTTATCTATCACAGATACTATATAATATAACAGGTTTATCTATTATCTAGTCTAGCTATCACAGATACTATATAATACAACAAGTTTATCTATTATCTAGTTTATCTATCACAGATACTATATAATACAACAAGTTTATCTATTATTCAGTTTATCTATCACAGATACTATATAATACAACAATATATAATATAACAAGTTTATCTATCACAGATACTATATAATTCAACAAGTTTATCTATTATCTAGTTTATCTATCACAGATACTATATAATACAACAAGTTTGTCTATTATCTAGTTTATCTATCACAGATACTATATAATACAACAAGTTTATCTATTATTCAGTTTATCTATCACAGATACTATATAATACAACAGGTTTATCTATTATCTAGTTTACCTATCACGGATACTATACAATACAACAATATATAATATAACAAGTTTATCTATTATCTAGTTTATCTATCACAGATAATATATAATACAACAAGTTTATCTATTATCTAGCTTATCTATCACAGATACTATATAATATAACAGGTTTATCTATTATCTAGTCTAGCTATCACAGATACTATATAATACAACAAGTTTATCTATTATCTAGTTTATCTATCACAGATACTATATAATACAACAAGTTTATCTATTATCTAGTTTATCTATCACAGATACTATATAATACAACAGGTTTATCTATTATCTAGTTTATCTATCACAGATACTATACAATACAACAATATATAATAGAACAAGTTTATCTATTGTCTAGTTTATCTATCACAGATACTATATAATACAATAGGTTTATCTATTATCTAGCTTATCTATCACAGATACTATATAATTCAACAAGTTTATCTATTATCTAGTTTATCTATCACAGATACCATATAATACAACAAGTTTATCTATTATCTAGTTTATCTCTCACATATACTATATAATACAACAAGTTTATCTATTATCTAGTTTATCTATCACAGATACTATATAATACAACAAGGTTATCTATTATCTAGTTTATCTATCACAGATACTATATAATATAACAGGTTTATCTATTATCTAGTTTATCTATCACAGATACTATATAATACAACAAGTTTATCTATTATCTAGTTTATCTATCACAGATAATATATAATACAACAAGTTTGTCTATTATCTAGTTTATCTATCACAGATACTATATAATACAACAGGTTTATCTATTATCTAGTTTATCTATCACAGATACTATACAATACAACAATATATAATATAACAAGTTTATCTATTATCTAGTTTATCTATCACAGATACTATATAATACAACAAGTTTATCTATTATCTAGTTTATCTATCACAGATAATATATAATACAACAAGTTTATCTATTATCTAGCTTATCTATCACAGATACTATATAATATAACAGGTTTATCTATTATCTAGTCTAGCTATCACAGATACTATATAATACAACAAGTTTATCTATTATCTAGTTTATCTATCACAGATACTATATGATACAGCAGGTTTATCTATTATCTAGTTTATCTATCACAGATACTATATAATACAATAGGTTTATATATTATCTAGTTTATCTATCACAGATACTATACAATACAACAATATATAATATGACAAGTTTATCTATCACAGATACTATATAATACAACAAGTTTATCTATTATCTAGTTTATCTATCACAGATACTATATAATACAACAAGTTTATCTATTATTCAGTTTATCTATCACAGATACTATATAATACAACAGGTTTATCTATTATCTAGTTTTCCTATCACAGATACTATACAATACAACAATATATAATATAACAAGTTTATCTATTATCTAGTTTATCTATCACAGATAATATATAATACAACAAGTTTATCTATTATCTAGTTTATCTATCACAGATACTATATAATATAACAGGTTTATCTATTATCTAGTCTAGCTATCACAGATACTATATAATAAAACAAGTTTATCTATTATCTAGTTTATCTATCACAGATACTATATAATATAACAGGTTTATCTATTATCTAGTCTAGCTATCACAGATACTATATAATACAACAAGTTTATCTATTATCTAGTTTATCTATCACAGATACTATATAATACAACAAGTTTATCTATTATCTAGTTTATCTATCACAGATACTATATAATACAACAAGTTTATCTATTATCTAGTTTATCTATCACAGATACTATACAATACAACAATATATAATAGAACAAGTTTATCTATTGTCTAGTTTATCTATCACAGATACTATATAATACAATAGGTTTATCTATTATCTAGCTTATCTATCACAGATACTATATAATTCAACAAGTTTATCTATTATCTAGTTTATCTATCACAGATACCATATAATACAACAAGTTTATCTATTATCTAGTTTATCTCTCACATATACTATATAATACAACAAGTTTATCTATTATCTAGTTTATCTATCACAGATACTATATAATACAACAAGGTTATCTATTATCTAGTTTATCTATCACAGATACTATATAATATAACAGGTTTATCTATTATCTAGTTTATCTATCACAGATACTATATAATACAACAAGTTTATCTATTATCTAGTTTATCTATCACAGATAATATATAATACAACAAGTTTGTCTATTATCTAGTTTATCTATCACAGATACTATATAATACAACAGGTTTATCTATTATCTAGTTTATCTATCACAGATACTATACAATACAACAATATATAATATAACAAGTTTATCTATTATCTAGTTTATCTATCACAGATACTATATAATACAACAAGTTTATCTATTATCTAGTTTATCTATCACAGATAATATATAATACAACAAGTTTATCTATTATCTAGCTTATCTATCACAGATACTATATAATATAACAGGTTTATCTATTATCTAGTCTAGCTATCACAGATACTATATAATACAACAAGTTTATCTATTATCTAGTTTATCTATCACAGATACTATATGATACAGCAGGTTTATCTATTATCTAGTTTATCTATCACAGATACTATATAATACAATAGGTTTATATATTATCTAGTTTATCTATCACAGATACTATACAATACAACAATATATAATATGACAAGTTTATCTATCACAGATACTATATAATACAACAAGTTTATCTATTATCTAGTTTATCTATCACAGATACTATATAATACAACAAGTTTATCTATTATTCAGTTTATCTATCACAGATACTATATAATACAACAGGTTTATCTATTATCTAGTTTTCCTATCACAGATACTATACAATACAACAATATATAATATAACAAGTTTATCTATTATCTAGTTTATCTATCACAGATAATATATAATACAACAAGTTTATCTATTATCTAGTTTATCTATCACAGATACTATATAATATAACAGGTTTATCTATTATCTAGTCTAGCTATCACAGATACTATATAATAAAACAAGTTTATCTATTATCTAGTTTATCTATCACAGATACTATATAATATAACAGGTTTATCTATTATCTAGTCTAGCTATCACAGATACTATATAATACAACAAGTTTATCTATTATCTAGTTTATCTATCACAGATACTATATAATACAACAAGTTTATCTATTATCTAGTTTATCTATCACAGATACTATATAATATAACAGGTTTATCTATTATCTAGTCTAGCTATCACAGATACTATATAATACAACAAGTTTATCTATTATCTAGTTTATCTATCACAGATACTATATAATACAACAAGTTTATCTATTATTCAGTTTATCTATCACAGATACTATATAATACAACAGGTTTATCTATTATCTAGTTTACCTATCACGGATACTATACAATACAACAATATATAATATAACAAGTTTATCTATTATCTAGTTTATCTATCACAGATAATATATAATACAACAAGTATATCTATTATCTAGTTTATCTATCACAGATACTATATAATATAACAGATTTATCTATTATCTAGTCTAGCTATCACAGATACTATATAATACAACAAGTTTATCTATTATCTAGTTTATCTATCACAGATACTATATAATACAACAAGTTTATCTATTATTCAGTTTATCTATCACAGATACTATATAATACAACAGGTTTATCTATTATCTAGTCTAGCTATCACAGATACTATACAATACAACAATATATAATAGAACAAGTTTATCTATTATCTAGTTTATCTATCACAGATACTATATAATACAACAGGTTTATCTATTATCTAGTTTATCTATCACAGATACTATATAATACAACAAGTTTATCTATTATCTAGTTTATCTATCACAGATACTATATAATACAACAAGATTATCTATTATCTAGTTTATCTATCACAGATACTATATAATACAACAAATTTATCTATTATCTAGTTTATCTATCACAGATACTATACAATACAACAATATATAATATAACAAGTTTATCTATCACAGATACTATATAATTCAACAAGTTTATCTATTATCTAGTTTATCTATCACAGATACCATATAATACAACAAGTTTATCTATTATATAGTTTATCTCTCACATATACTATATAATACAACAAGTTTATCTATTATCTAGTTTATCTATCACAGATACTATATAATACAACAAGGTTATCTATTATCTAGTTTATCTATCACAGATACTATATAATATAACAGGTTTATCTATTATCTAGTTTATCTATCACAGATACTATATAATACAACAAGTTTATCTATTATCTAGTTTATCTATCACAGATACTATATAATACAACAAGTTTGTCTATTATCTAGTTTATCTATCACAGATACTATATAATACAACAGGTTTATCTATTATCTAGTTTATCTATCACAGATACTATACAATACAACAATATATAATATAACAAGTTTATCTATTATCTAGTTTATCTATCACAGATACTATATAATACAACAAGTTTATCTATTATCTAGTTTATCTATCACGGATACTATATAATATAACAGGTTTATCTATTATCTAGTTTATCTATCACAGATACTATATAATACAACAAGTTTATCTATTATCTAGTTTATCTATCACAGATACTATATAATACAACAAGTTTGTCTATTATCTAGTTTATCTATCACAGATACTATATAATACAACAAGTTTATCTATTATTCAGTTTATCTATCACAGATACTATATAATACAACAGGTTTATCTATTATCTAGTTTACCTATCACGGATACTATACAATACAACAATATATAATATAACAAGTTTATCTATTATCTAGTTTATCTATCACAGATAATATATAATACAACAAGTTTATCTATTATCTAGCTTATCTATCACAGATACTATATAATATAACAGGTTTATCTATTATCTAGTCTAGCTATCACAGATACTATATAATACAACAAGTTTATCTATTATCTAGTTTATCTATCACAGATACTATATAATACAACAAGTTTATCTATTATCTAGTTTATCTATCACAGATACTATATAATACAACAGGTTTATCTATTATCTAGTTTATCTATCACAGATACTATACAATACAACAATATATAATAGAACAAGTTTATCTATTGTCTAGTTTATCTATCACAGATACTATATAATACAATAGGTTTATCTATTATCTAGCTTATCTATCACAGATACTATATAATACAACAAATTTATCTATTATCTAGTTTATCTATCACAGATACTATACAATACAACAAGTTTATCTATTATCTAGTTTATCTATCACAGATACTATATAATACAACAAGATTATCTATTATCTAGTTTATCTATCACAGATACTATATAATACAACAAATTTATCTATTATCTAGTTTATCTATCACAGATACTATACAATACAACAATATATAATATAACAAGTTTATCTATCACAGATACTATATAATTCAACAAGTTTATCTATTATCTAGTTTATCTATCACAGATACCATATAATACAACAAGTTTATCTATTATCTAGTTTATCTCTCACATATACTATATAATACAACAAGTTTATCTATTATCTAGTTTATCTATCACAGATACTATATAATACAACAAGGTTATCTATTATCTAGTTTATCTATCACAGATACTATATAATATAACAGGTTTATCTATTATCTAGTTTATCTATCACAGATACTATATAATACAACAAGTTTATCTATTATCTAGTTTATCTATCACAGATAATATATAATACAACAAGTTTATCTATTATCTAGTTTATCTATCACAAATACTATATAATACAACAAGTGTATCTATTATTCAGTTTATCTATCACAGATACTATATAATATAACAGGTTTATCTATTATCTAGTCTAGCTATCACAGATACTATATAATACAACAAGTTTATCTATTATCTAGTTTATCTATCACAGATACTATATGATACAGCAGGTTTATCTATTATCTAGTTTATCTATCACAGATACTATATAATACAATAGGTTTATATATTATCTAGTTTATCTATCACAGATACTATACAATACAACAATATATAATATGACAAGTTTATCTATCACAGATACTATATAATACAACAAGTTTATCTATTATCTAGTTTATCTATCACAGATACTATATAATACAACAAGTTTATCTATTATTCAGTTTATCTATCACAGATACTATATAATACAACAGGTTTATCTATTATCTAGTTTTCCTATCACAGATACTATACAATACAACAATATATAATATAACAAGTTTATCTATTATCTAGTTTATCTATCACAGATAATATATAATACAACAAGTTTATCTATTATCTAGTTTATCTATCACAGATACTATATAATATAACAGGTTTATCTATTATCTAGTCTAGCTATCACAGATACTATATAATAAAACAAGTTTATCTATTATCTAGTTTATCTATCGCAGATACTATATAATATAACAGGTTTATCTATTATCTAGTCTAGCTATCACAGATACTATATAATACAACAAGTTTATCTATTATCTAGTTTATCTATCACAGATACTATATAATACAACAAGTTTATCTATTATCTAGTTTATCTATCACAGATACTATATAATATAACAGGTTTATCTATTATCTAGTCTAGCTATCACAGATACTATATAATACAACAAGTTTATCTATTATCTAGTTTATCTATCACAGATACTATATAATACAACAAGTTTATCTATTATTCAGTTTATCTATCACAGATACTATATAATACAACAGGTTTATCTATTATCTAGTTTACCTATCACGGATACTATACAATACAACAATATATAATATAACAAGTTTATCTATTATCTAGTTTATCTATCACAGATAATATATAATACAACAAGTATATCTATTATCTAGTTTATCTATCACAGATACTATATAATATAACAGATTTATCTATTATCTAGTCTAGCTATCACAGATACTATATAATACAACAAGTTTATCTATTATCTAGTTTATCTATCACAGATACTATATAATACAACAAGTTTATCTATTATTCAGTTTATCTATCACAGATACTATATAATACAACAGGTTTATCTATTATCTAGTCTAGCTATCACAGATACTATACAATACAACAATATATAATAGAACAAGTTTATCTATTATCTAGTTTATCTATCACAGATACTATATAATACAACAGGTTTATCTATTATCTAGTTTATCTATCACAGATACTATATAATACAACAAGTTTATCTATTATCTAGTTTATCTATCACAGATACTATATAATACAACAAGATTATCTATTATCTAGTTTATCTATCACAGATACTATATAATACAACAAATTTATCTATTATCTAGTTTATCTATCACAGATACTATACAATACAACAATATATAATATAACAAGTTTATCTATCACAGATACTATATAATTCAACAAGTTTATCTATTATCTAGTTTATCTATCACAGATACCATATAATACAACAAGTTTATCTATTATATAGTTTATCTCTCACATATACTATATAATACAACAAGTTTATCTATTATCTAGTTTATCTATCACAGATACTATATAATACAACAAGGTTATCTATTATCTAGTTTATCTATCACAGATACTATATAATATAACAGGTTTATCTATTATCTAGTTTATCTATCACAGATACTATATAATACAACAAGTTTATCTATTATCTAGTTTATCTATCACAGATACTATATAATACAACAAGTTTGTCTATTATCTAGTTTATCTATCACAGATACTATATAATACAACAGGTTTATCTATTATCTAGTTTATCTATCACAGATACTATACAATACAACAATATATAATATAACAAGTTTATCTATTATCTAGTTTATCTATCACAGATACTATATAATACAACAAGTTTATCTATTATCTAGTTTATCTATCACGGATACTATATAATATAACAGGTTTATCTATTATCTAGTTTATCTATCACAGATACTATATAATACAACAAGTTTATCTATTATCTAGTTTATCTATCACAGATACTATATAATACAACAAGTTTGTCTATTATCTAGTTTATCTATCACAGATACTATATAATACAACAAGTTTATCTATTATTCAGTTTATCTATCACAGATACTATATAATACAACAGGTTTATCTATTATCTAGTTTACCTATCACGGATACTATACAATACAACAATATATAATATAACAAGTTTATCTATTATCTAGTTTATCTATCACAGATAATATATAATACAACAAGTTTATCTATTATCTAGCTTATCTATCACAGATACTATATAATATAACAGGTTTATCTATTATCTAGTCTAGCTATCACAGATACTATATAATACAACAAGTTTATCTATTATCTAGTTTATCTATCACAGATACTATATAATACAACAAGTTTATCTATTATCTAGTTTATCTATCACAGATACTATATAATACAACAGGTTTATCTATTATCTAGTTTATCTATCACAGATACTATACAATACAACAATATATAATAGAACAAGTTTATCTATTGTCTAGTTTATCTATCACAGATACTATATAATACAATAGGTTTATCTATTATCTAGCTTATCTATCACAGATACTATATAATACAACAAATTTATCTATTATCTAGTTTATCTATCACAGATACTATACAATACAACAAGTTTATCTATTATCTAGTTTATCTATCACAGATACTATATAATACAACAAGATTATCTATTATCTAGTTTATCTATCACAGATACTATATAATACAACAAATTTATCTATTATCTAGTTTATCTATCACAGATACTATACAATACAACAATATATAATATAACAAGTTTATCTATCACAGATACTATATAATTCAACAAGTTTATCTATTATCTAGTTTATCTATCACAGATACCATATAATACAACAAGTTTATCTATTATCTAGTTTATCTCTCACATATACTATATAATACAACAAGTTTATCTATTATCTAGTTTATCTATCACAGATACTATATAATACAACAAGGTTATCTATTATCTAGTTTATCTATCACAGATACTATATAATATAACAGGTTTATCTATTATCTAGTTTATCTATCACAGATACTATATAATACAACAAGTTTATCTATTATCTAGTTTATCTATCACAGATAATATATAATACAACAAGTTTGTCTATTATCTAGTTTATCTATCACAGATACTATATAATACAACAGGTTTATCTATTATCTAGTTTATCTATCACAGATACTATACAATACAACAATATATAATATAACAAGTTTATCTATTATCTAGTTTATCTATCACAGATACTATATAATACAACAAGGTTATCTATTATCTAGTTTATCTATCACAGATACTATATAATATAACAGGTTTATCTATTATCTAGTTTATCTATCACAGATACTATATAATACAACAAGTTTATCTATTATCTAGTTTATCTATCACAGATAATATATAATACAACAAGTTTGTCTATTATCTAGTTTATCTATCACAGATACTATACAATACAACAATATATAATATAACAAGTTTATCTATTATCTAGTTTATCTATCACAGATACTATATAATACAACAAGTTTATCTATTATCTAGTTTATCTATCACAGATAATATATAATACAACAAGTTTATCTATTATCTAGCTTATCTATCACAGATACTATATAATATAACAGGTTTATCTATTATCTAGTCTAGCTATCACAGATACTATATAATACAACAAGTTTATCTATTATCTAGTTTATCTATCACAGATACTATATGATACAGCAGGTTTATCTATTATCTAGTTTATCTATCACAGATACTATATAATACAACAAGTTTATATATTATCTAGTTTATCTATCACAGATACTATACAATACAACAATATATAATATGACAAGTTTATCTATCACAGATACTATATAATACAACAAGTTTATCTATTATCTAGTTTATCTATCACAGATACTATATAATACAACAAGTTTATCTATTATTCAGTTTATCTATCACAGATACTATATAATACAACAGGTTTATCTATTATCTAGTTTTCCTATCACGGATACTATACAATACAACAATATATAATATAACAAGTTTATCTATTATCTAGTTTATCTATCACAGATAATATATAATACAACAAGTTTATCTATTATCTAGTTTATCTATCACAGATACTATATAATATAACAGGTTTATCTATTATCTAGTCTAGCTATCACAGATACTATATAATAAAACAAGTTTATCTATTATCTAGTTTATCTATCACAGATACTATATAATATAACAAGTTTATCTATTATCTAGTCTAGCTATCACAGATACTATATAATACAACAAGTTTATCTATTATCTAGTTTATCTATCACAGATACTATATAATACAACAAGTTTATCTATTATCTAGTTTATCTATCACAGATACTATATAATATAACAGGTTTATCTATTATCTAGTCTAGCTATCACAGATACTATATAATACAACAAGTTTATCTATTATCTAGTTTATCTATCACAGATACTATATAATACAACAAGTTTATCTATTATTCAGTTTATCTATCACAGATACTATATAATACAACAGGTTTATCTATTATCTAGTTTACCTATCACGGATACTATACAATACAACAATATATAATATAACAAGTTTATCTATTATCTAGTTTATCTATCACAGATAATATATAATACAACAAGTATATCTATTATCTAGTTTATCTATCACAGATACTATATAATATAACAGGTTTATCTATTATCTAGTCTAGCTATCACAGATACTATATAATACAACAAGTTTATCTATTATCTAGTTTATCTATCACAGATACTATATAATACAACAAGTTTATCTATTATTCAGTTTATCTATCACAGATACTATATAATACAACAATATATAATATAACAAGTTTATCTATCACAGATACTATATAATTCAACAAGTTTATCTATTATCTAGTTTATCTATCACAGATACCATATAATACAACAAGTTTATCTATTATCTAGTTTATCTCTCACATATACTATATAATACAACAAGTTTATCTATTATCTAGTTTATCTATCACAGATACTATATAATACAACAAGGTTATCTATTATCTAGTTTATCTATCACAGATACTATATAATATAACAGGTTTATCTATTATCTAGTTTATCTATCACAGATACTATATAATACAACAAGTTTATCTATTATCTAGTTTATCTATCACAGATAATATATAATACAACAAGTTTGTCTATTATCTAGTTTATCTATCACAGATACTATATAATACAACAGGTTTATCTATTATCTAGTTTATCTATCACAGATACTATACAATACAACAATATATAATATAACAAGTTTATCTATTATCTAGTTTATCTATCACAGATACTATATAATACAACAAGTTTATCTATTATCTAGTTTATCTATCACAGATAATATATAATACAACAAGTTTATCTATTATCTAGCTTATCTATCACAGATACTATATAATATAACAGGTTTATCTATTATCTAGTCTAGCTATCACAGATACTATATAATACAACAAGTTTATCTATTATCTAGTTTATCTATCACAGATACTATATGATACAGCAGGTTTATCTATTATCTAGTTTATCTATCACAGATACTATATAATACAACAAGTTTATATATTATCTAGTTTATCTATCACAGAAACTATACAATACAACAATATATAATATGACAAGTTTATCTATCACAGATACTATATAATACAACAAGTTTATCTATTATCTAGTTTATCTATCACAGATACTATATAATACAACAAGTTTATCTATTATTCAGTTTATCTATCACAGATACTATATAATACAACAGGTTTATCTATTATCTAGTTTTCCTATCACAGATACTATACAATACAACAATATATAATATAACAAGTTTATCTATTATCTAGTTTATCTATCACAGATAATATATAATACAACAAGTTTATCTATTATCTAGTTTATCTATCACAGATACTATATAATATAACAGGTTTATCTATTATCTAGTCTAGCTATCACAGATACTATATAATAAAACAAGTTTATCTATTATCTAGTTTATCTATCACAGATACTATATAATATAACAGGTTTATCTATTATCTAGTCTAGCTATCACAGATACTATATAATACAACAAGTTTATCTATTATCTAGTTTATCTATCACAGATACTATATAATACAACAAGTTTATCTATTATCTAGTTTATCTATCACAGATACTATATAATATAACAGGTTTATCTATTATCTAGTCTAGCTATCACAGATACTATATAATACAACAAGTTTATCTATTATCTAGTTTATCTATCACAGATACTATATAATACAACAAGTTTATCTATTATTCAGTTTATCTATCACAGATACTATATAATACAACAGGTTTATCTATTATCTAGTTTACCTATCACGGATACTATACAATACAACAATATATAATATAACAAGTTTATCTATTATCTAGTTTATCTATCACAGATAATATATAATACAACAAGTATATCTATTATCTAGTTTATCTATCACAGATACTATATAATATAACAGATTTATCTATTATCTAGTCTAGCTATCACAGATACTATATAATACAACAAGTTTATCTATTATCTAGTTTATCTATCACAGATACTATATAATACAACAAGTTTATCTATTATTCAGTTTATCTATCACAGATACTATATAATACAACAGGTTTATCTATTATCTAGTCTAGCTATCACAGATACTATACAATACAACAATATATAATAGAACAAGTTTATCTATTATCTAGTTTATCTATCACAGATACTATATAATACAACAGGTTTATCTATTATCTAGTTTATCTATCACAGATACTATATAATACAACAAGTTTATCTATTATCTAGTTTATCTATCACAGATACTATATAATACAACAAGATTATCTATTATCTAGTTTATCTATCACAGATACTATATAATACAACAAATTTATCTATTATCTAGTTTATCTATCACAGATACTATACAATACAACAATATATAATATAACAAGTTTATCTATCACAGATACTATATAATTCAACAAGTTTATCTATTATCTAGTTTATCTATCACAGATACCATATAATACAACAAGTTTATCTATTATCTAGTTTATCTCTCACATATACTATATAATACAACAAGTTTATCTATTATCTAGTTTATCTATCACAGATACTATATAATACAACAAGGTTATCTATTATCTAGTTTATCTATCACAGATACTATATAATATAACAGGTTTATCTATTATCTAGTTTATCTATCACAGATACTATATAATACAACAAGTTTATCTATTATCTAGTTTATCTATCACAGATACTATATAATACAACAAGTTTGTCTATTATCTAGTTTATCTATCACAGATACTATATAATACAACAGGTTTATCTATTATCTAGTTTATCTATCACAGATACTATACAATACAACAATATATAATATAACAAGTTTATCTATTATCTAGTTTATCTATCACAGATACTATATAATACAACAAGTTTATCTATTATCTAGTTTATCTATCACGGATACTATATAATATAACAGGTTTATCTATTATCTAGTTTATCTATCACAGATACTATATAATACAACAAGTTTATCTATTATCTAGTTTATCTATCACAGATACTATATAATACAACAAGTTTGTCTATTATCTAGTTTATCTATCACAGATACTATATAATACAACAAGTTTATCTATTATTCAGTTTATCTATCACAGATACTATATAATACAACAGGTTTATCTATTATCTAGTTTACCTATCACGGATACTATACAATACAACAATATATAATATAACAAGTTTATCTATTATCTAGTTTATCTATCACAGATAATATATAATACAACAAGTTTATCTATTATCTAGCTTATCTATCACAGATACTATATAATATAACAGGTTTATCTATTATCTAGTCTAGCTATCACAGATACTATATAATACAACAAGTTTATCTATTATCTAGTTTATCTATCACAGATACTATATAATACAACAAGTTTATCTATTATCTAGTTTATCTATCACAGATACTATATAATACAACAGGTTTATCTATTATCTAGTTTATCTATCACAGATACTATACAATACAACAATATATAATAGAACAAGTTTATCTATTATCTAGTTTATCTATCACAGATACTATATAATACAATAGGTTTATCTATTATCTAGCTTATCTATCACAGATACTATATAATACAACAAATTTATCTATTATCTAGTTTATCTATCACAGATACTATACAATACAACAAGTTTATCTATTATCTAGTTTATCTATCACAGATACTATATAATACAACAAGATTATCTATTATCTAGTTTATCTATCACAGATACTATATAATACAACAAATTTATCTATTATCTAGTTTATCTATCACAGATACTATACAATACAACAATATATAATATAACAAGTTTATCTATCACAGATACTATATAATTCAACAAGTTTATCTATTATCTAGATTATCTATCACAGATACCATATAATACAACAAGTTTATCTATTATCTATTATACTATATAATACAACAAGTTTATCTATTATCTAGTTTATCTATCACAGATACTATATAATACAACAAGGTTATCTATTATCTAGTTTATCTATCACAGATACTATATAATATAACAGGTTTATCTATTATCTAGTTTATCTATCACAGATACTATATAATACAACAAGTTTATCTATTATCTAGTTTATCTATCACAGATAATATATAATACAACAAGTTTGTCTATTATCTAGTTTATCTATCACAGATACTATATAATACAACAGGTTTATCTATTATCTAGTTTATCTATCACAGATACTATACAATACAACAATATATAATATAACAAGTTTATCTATTATCTAGTTTATCTATCACAGATACTATATAATACAACAAGTTTATCTATTATTCAGTTTATCTATCACAGATACTATATAATACAACAGGTTTATCTATTATCTAGTTTACCTATCACGGATACTATACAATACAACAATATATAATATAACAAGTTTATCTATTATCTAGTTTATCTATCACAGATAATATATAATACAACAAGTTTATCTATTATCTAGCTTATCTATCACAGATACTATATAATACAACAAGTTTATCTATTATTCAGTTTATCTATCACAGATACTATATAATACAACAGGTTTATCTATTATCTAGTTTACCTATCACGGATACTATACAATACAACAATATATAATATAACAAGTTTATCTATTATCTAGTTTATCTATCACAGATAATATATAATACAACAAGTATATCTATTATCTAGTTTATCTATCACAGATACTATATAATATAAGAGGTTTATCTATTATCTAGTCTAGCTATCACAGATACTATATAATACAACAAGTTTATCTATCACAGATACTATATAATACAACAAGTTTATCTATTATTCAGTTTATCTATCACAGATACTATATAATACAACAGGTTTATCTATTATCTAGTCTAGCTATCACAGATACTATACAATACAACAATATATAATAGAACAAGTTTATCTATTATCTAGTTTATCTATCACAGATACTATATAATACAACAAGTTTGTCTATTATCTAGTTTATCTATCACAGATACTATATAATACAACAAGTTTATCTATTATTCAGTTTATCTATCACAGATACTATATAATACAACAGGTTTATCTATTATCTAGTTTACCTATCACGGATACTATACAATACAACAATATATAATATAACAAGTTTATCTATTATCTAGTTTATCTATCACAGATACTATATAATACAACAAGTTTATCTATTATCTAGTTTATCTATCACAGATAATATATAATACAACAAGTTTATCTATTATCTAGCTTATCTATCACAGATACTATATAATATAACAGGTTTATCTATTATCTAGTCTAGCTATCACAGATACTATATAATACAACAAGTTTATCTATTATCTAGTTTATCTATCACAGATACTATATGATACAGCAGGTTTATCTATTATCTAGTTTATCTATCACAGATACTATATAATACAACAAGTTTATATATTATCTAGTTTATCTATCACAGAAACTATACAATACAACAATATATAATATGACAAGTTTATCTATCACAGATACTATATAATACAACAAGTTTATCTATTATCTAGTTTATCTATCACAGATACTATATAATACAACAAGTTTATCTATTATTCAGTTTATCTATCACAGATACTATATAATACAACAGGTTTATCTATTATCTAGTTTTCCTATCACAGATACTATACAATACAACAATATATAATATAACAAGTTTATCTATTATCTAGTTTATCTATCACAGATAATATATAATACAACAAGTTTATCTATTATCTAGTTTATCTATCACAGATACTATATAATATAACAGGTTTATCTATTATCTAGTCTAGCTATCACAGATACTATATAATAAAACAAGTTTATCTATTATCTAGTTTATCTATCACAGATACTATATAATATAACAGGTTTATCTATTATCTAGTCTAGCTATCACAGATACTATATAATACAACAAGTTTATCTATTATCTAGTTTATCTATCACAGATACTATATAATACAACAAGTTTATCTATTATCTAGTTTATCTATCACAGATACTATATAATATAACAGGTTTATCTATTATCTAGTCTAGCTATCACAGATACTATATAATACAACAAGTTTATCTATTATCTAGTTTATCTATCACAGATACTATATAATACAACAAGTTTATCTATTATTCAGTTTATCTATCACAGATACTATATAATACAACAGGTTTATCTATTATCTAGTTTACCTATCACGGATACTATACAATACAACAATATATAATATAACAAGTTTATCTATTATCTAGTTTATCTATCACAGATAATATATAATACAACAAGTATATCTATTATCTAGTTTATCTATCACAGATACTATATAATATAACAGATTTATCTATTATCTAGTCTAGCTATCACAGATACTATATAATACAACAAGTTTATCTATTATCTAGTTTATCTATCACAGATACTATATAATACAACAAGTTTATCTATTATTCAGTTTATCTATCACAGATACTATATAATACAACAGGTTTATCTATTATCTAGTCTAGCTATCACAGATACTATACAATACAACAATATATAATAGAACAAGTTTATCTATTATCTAGTTTATCTATCACAGATACTATATAATACAACAGGTTTATCTATTATCTAGTTTATCTATCACAGATACTATATAATACAACAAGTTTATCTATTATCTAGTTTATCTATCACAGATACTATATAATACAACAAGATTATCTATTATCTAGTTTATCTATCACAGATACTATATAATACAACAAATTTATCTATTATCTAGTTTATCTATCACAGATACTATACAATACAACAATATATAATATAACAAGTTTATCTATCACAGATACTATATAATTCAACAAGTTTATCTATTATCTAGTTTATCTATCACAGATACCATATAATACAACAAGTTTATCTATTATCTAGTTTATCTCTCACATATACTATATAATACAACAAGTTTATCTATTATCTAGTTTATCTATCACAGATACTATATAATACAACAAGGTTATCTATTATCTAGTTTATCTATCACAGATACTATATAATATAACAGGTTTATCTATTATCTAGTTTATCTATCACAGATACTATATAATACAACAAGTTTATCTATTATCTAGTTTATCTATCACAGATACTATATAATACAACAAGTTTGTCTATTATCTAGTTTATCTATCACAGATACTATATAATACAACAGGTTTATCTATTATCTAGTTTATCTATCACAGATACTATACAATACAACAATATATAATATAACAAGTTTATCTATTATCTAGTTTATCTATCACAGATACTATATAATACAACAAGTTTATCTATTATCTAGTTTATCTATCACGGATACTATATAATATAACAGGTTTATCTATTATCTAGTTTATCTATCACAGATACTATATAATACAACAAGTTTATCTATTATCTAGTTTATCTATCACAGATACTATATAATACAACAAGTTTGTCTATTATCTAGTTTATCTATCACAGATACTATATAATACAACAAGTTTATCTATTATTCAGTTTATCTATCACAGATACTATATAATACAACAGGTTTATCTATTATCTAGTTTACCTATCACGGATACTATACAATACAACAATATATAATATAACAAGTTTATCTATTATCTAGTTTATCTATCACAGATAATATATAATACAACAAGTTTATCTATTATCTAGCTTATCTATCACAGATACTATATAATATAACAGGTTTATCTATTATCTAGTCTAGCTATCACAGATACTATATAATACAACAAGTTTATCTATTATCTAGTTTATCTATCACAGATACTATATAATACAACAAGTTTATCTATTATCTAGTTTATCTATCACAGATACTATATAATACAACAGGTTTATCTATTATCTAGTTTATCTATCACAGATACTATACAATACAACAATATATAATAGAACAGGTTTATCTATTATCTAGTTTATCTATCACAGATACTATACAATACAACAATATATAATATAACAAGTTTATCTATCACAGATACTATATAATTCAACAAGTTTATCTATTATCTAGATTATCTATCACAGATACCATATAATACAACAAGTTTATCTATTATCTAGTTTATCTCTCACATATACTATATAATACAACAAGTTTATCTATTATCTAGTTTATCTATCACAGATACTATATAATACAACAAGGTTATCTATTATCTAGTTTATCTATCACAGATACTATATAATATAACAGGTTTATCTATTATCTAGTTTATCTATCACAGATACTATATAATACAACAAGTTTATCTATTATCTAGTTTATCTATCACAGATAATATATAATACAACAAGTTTGTCTATTATCTAGTTTATCTATCACAGATACTATATAATACAACAGGTTTATCTATTATCTAGTTTATCTATCACAGATACTATACAATACAACAATATATAATATAACAAGTTTATCTATTATCTAGTTTATCTATCACAGATACTATATAATACAACAAGTTTATCTATTATTCAGTTTATCTATCACAGATACTATATAATACAACAGGTTTATCTATTATCTAGTTTACCTATCACGGATACTATACAATACAACAATATATAATATAACAAGTTTATCTATTATCTAGTTTATCTATCACAGATAATATATAATACAACAAGTTTATCTATTATCTAGCTTATCTATCACAGATACTATATAATACAACAAGTTTATCTATTATTCAGTTTATCTATCACAGATACTATATAATACAACAGGTTTATCTATTATCTAGTTTACCTATCACGGATACTATACAATACAACAATATATAATATAACAAGTTTATCTATTATCTAGTTTATCTATCACAGATAATATATAATACAACAAGTATATCTATTATCTAGTTTATCTATCACAGATACTATATAATATAACAGGTTTATCTATTATCTAGTCTAGCTATCACAGATACTATATAATACAACAAGTTTATCTATCACAGATACTATATAATACAACAAGTTTATCTATTATTCAGTTTATCTATCACAGATACTATATAATACAACAGGTTTATCTATTATCTAGTCTAGCTATCACAGATACTATACAATACAACAATATATAATAGAACAAGTTTATCTATTATCTAGTTTATCTATCACAGATACTATATAATACAACAAGTTTGTCTATTATCTAGTTTATCTATCACAGATACTATATAATACAACAAGTTTATCTATTATTCAGTTTATCTATCACAGATACTATATAATACAACAGGTTTATCTATTATCTAGTTTACCTATCACGGATACTATACAATACAACAATATATAATATAACAAGTTTATCTATTATCTAGTTTATCTATCACAGATAATATATAATACAACAAGTTTATCTATTATCTAGCTTATCTATCACAGATACTATATAATATAACAGGTTTATCTATTATCTAGTCTAGCTATCACAGATACTATATAATACAACAAGTTTATCTATCACAGATACTATATAATACAACAAGTTTATCTATTATCTAGTTTATCTATCACAGATACTATATAATACAACAGGTTTATCTATTATCTAGTTTATCTATCACAGATACTATACAATACAACAATATATAATAGAACAAGTTTATCTATTATCTAGTTTATCTATCACAGATACTATATAATACAATAGGTTTATCTATTATCTAGCTTATCTATCACAGATACTATATAATACAACAAATTTATCTATTATCTAGTTTATCTATCACAGATACTATACAATACAACAAGTTTATCTATTATCTAGTTTATCTATCACAGATACTATATAATACAACAAGATTATCTATTATCTAGTTTATCTATCACAGATACTATATAATACAACAAATTTATCTATTATCTAGTTTATCTATCACAGATACTATACAATACAACAATATATAATATAACAAGTTTATCTATCACAGATACTATATAATTCAACAAGTTTATCTATTATCTAGTTTATCTATCACAGATACCATATAATACAACAAGTTTATCTATTATCTAGTTTATCTCTCACATATACTATATAATACAACAAGTTTATCTATTATCTAGTTTATCTATCACAGATACTATATAATACAACAAGGTTATCTATTATCTAGTTTATCTATCACAGATACTATATAATATAACAGGTTTATCTATTATCTAGTTTATCTATCACAGATACTATATAATACAACAAGTTTATCGATTATCTAGTTTATCTATCACAGATAATATATAATACAACAAGTTTGTCTATTATCTAGTTTATCTATCACAGATACTATATAATACAACAGGTTTATCTATTATCTAGTTTATCTATCACAGATACTATACAATACAACAATATATAATATAACAAGTTTATCTATTATCTAGTTTATCTATCACAGATACTATATAATACAACAAGTTTATCTATTATCTAGTTTATCTATCACAGATAATATATAATACAACAAGTTTATCTATTATCTAGCTTATCTATCACAGATACTATATAATATAACAGGTTTATCTATTATCTAGTCTAGCTATCACAGATACTATATAATACAACAAGTTTATCTATTATCTAGTTTATCTATCACAGATACTATATAATACAACAAGTTTATCTATTATCTAGTTTATCTATCACAGATACTATATAATACAACAGGTTTATCTATTATCTAGTTTATCTATCACAGATACTATACAATACAACAATATATAATAGAACAAGTTTATCTATTATCTAGTTTATCTATCACAGATACTATATAATACAACAGGTTTATCTATTATCTAGTTTATCTATCACAGATACTATATAATACAACAAGTTTATCTATTATCTAGTTTATCTATCACAGATACTATATAATACAACAAAATTATCTATTATCTAGTTTATCTATCACAGATACTATATAATACAACAAATATATCTATTATCTAGTTTATCTATCACAGATACTATACAATACAACAATATATAATTATAACAAGTTTATCTATCACAGATACTATATAATTCAACAAGTTTATCTATTATCTAGTTTATCTATCACAGATACCATATAATACAACAAGTTTATCTATTATCTAGTTTATCTCTCACATATACTATATAATACAACAAGTTTATCTATTATCTAGTTTATCTATCACAGATACTATATAATACAACAAGGTTATCTATTATCTAGTTTATCTATCACAGATACTATATAATATAACAGGTTTATCTATTATCTAGTTTATCTATCACAGATACTATATAATACAACAAGTTTATCTATTATCTAGTTTATCTATCACAGATAATATATAATACAACAAGTTTGTCTATTATCTAGTTTATCTATCACAGATACTATATAATACAACAGGTTTATCTATTATCTAGTTTATCTATCACAGATACTATACAATACAACAATATATAATATAACAAGTTTATCTATTATCTAGTTTATCTATCACAGATACTATATAATACAACAAGTTTATCTATTATCTAGTTTATCTATCACAGATAATATATAATACAACAAGTTTATCTATTATCTAGCTTATCTATCACAGATACTATATAATATAACAGGTTTATCTATTATCTAGTCTAGCTATCACAGATACTATATAATACAACAAGTTTATCTATTATCTAGTTTATCTATCACAGATACTATATAATACAACAAGTTTATCTATTATCTAGTTTATCTATCACAGATACTATATAATACAACAAGTTTATCTATTATCTAGTTTATCTATCACAGATACTATACAATACAACAATATATAATAGAACAAGTTTATCTATTATCTAGTTTATCTATCACAGATACTATATAATACAACAAGTTTATCTATTATCTAGTTTATCTATCACAGATACTATATAATACAACAAAATTATCTATTATCTAGTTTATCTATCACAGATACTATATAATACAACAAATTTATCTATTATCTAGTTTATCTATCACAGATACTATACAATACAACAATATATAATATAACAAGTTTATCTATCACAGATACTATATAATTCAACAAGTTTATCTATTATCTAGTTTATCTATCACAGATACCATATAATACAACAAGTTTATCTATTATCTAGTTTATCTCTCACATATACTATATAATACAACAAGTTTATCTATTATCTAGTTTATCTATCACAGATACTATATAATACAACAAGGTTATCTATTATCTAGTTTATCTATCACAGATACTATATGATATAACAGGTTTATCTATTATCTAGTTTATCTATTACAGATACTATATAATACAACAAGTTTATCTATTATCTAGTTTATCTATCACAGATACTATATAATACAACAAGTTTGTCTATTATCTAGTTTATCTATCACAGATACTATATAATACAACAGGTTTATCTATTATCTAGTTTATCTATCACAGATACTATACAATACAACAATATATAATATAACAAGTTTATCTATTATCTAGTTTATCTATCACAGATACTATATAATACAACAAGTTTATCTATTATCTAGTTTATCTATCACAGATACTATATAATATAACAGGTTTATCTATTATCTAGTTTATCTATCACAGATACTATATAATACAACAAGTTTATCTATTATCTAGTTTATCTATCACAGATACTATATAATACAACAAGTTTGTCTATTATCTAGTTTATCTATCACAGATACTATATAATACAACAGGTTTATCTATTATCTAGTTTATCTATCACAGATACTATACAATACAACAATATATAATATAACAAGTTTATCTATTATCTAGTTTATCTATCACAGATACTATATAATACAACAAGTTTATCTATTATCTAGTTTATCTATCACAGATACCATATAATACAACAAGTTTATCTATTATCTAGTTTATCTCTCACATATACTATATAATACAACAAGTTTATCTATTATCTAGTTTATCTATCACAGATACTATATAATACAACAAGGTTATCTATTATCTAGTTTATCTATCACAGATACTATATAATATAACAGGTTTATCTATTATCTAGTTTATCTATCACAGATACTATATAATACAACAAGTTTATCTATTATCTAGTTTATCTATCACAGATACTATATAATACAACAAGTTTGTCTATTATCTAGTTTATCTATCACAGATACTATATAAAACAACAGGTTTATCTATTATCTAGTTTATCTATCACAGATACTATACAATACAACAATATATAATATAACAAGTTTATCTATTATCTAGTTTATCTATCACAGATACTATATAATACAACAAGTTTATCTATTATCTAGTTTATCTATCACAGATACTATATAATACAACAGCTTTATCTATTATCTAGTTTATCTATCACAGATACTATATAATACAACAAGTTTATCTATTATCTAGTTTATCTATCACAGATACTATATAATACAACAAGTTTATCTATTATTCAGTTTATCTATCACAGATACTATATAATACAACAGGTTTATCTATTATCTAGTTTACCTATCACGGATACTATACAATACAACAATATATAATATAACAAGTTTATCTATTATCTAGTTTATCTATCACAGATACTATATAATACAACAAGTTTATCTATTATCTAGTTTATCTATCACAGATACTATATAATACAACAAGTTTATCTATCACAGATACTATATAATACAACAGGTTTATCTATTATCTAGTTTATCTATCACAGATACTATACAATACAACAATATATAATAGAACAAGTTTATCTATTATCTAGTTTATCTATCACAGATACTAAATAATACAACAGGTTTATCTATTATCTAGTTTATCTATCACAGATACTATATAATACAACAAGTTTATCTATTATCTAGTTTATCTATCACAGATACTATATAATACAACAAGATTATCTATTATCTATTTTATCTATCACAGATACTATATAATACAACAAATTTATCTATTATCTAGTTTATCTATCACAGATACTATACAATACAACAATATATAATATAACAAGTTTATCTATCACAGATACTATATAATTCAACAAGTTTATCTACTATCTAGTAAGTAGTTTATCTATCACAGATACCATATAATAGAACAAGTTTATCTATTATCTAGTTTATCTCTCACATATACTATATAATACAAAAAGGTTATCTATTATCTAGTTTATCTATCACAGATACCATATAATACAACAAGTTTATCTATTATCTAGTTTATCTATCACAGATACTATACAATACAACAATATATAATATAACAAGTTTATCTATTATCTAGTTTATCTATCACAGATACTATATAATACAACAAGTTTATCTATTATCTAGTTTATCTATCACAGATACCATATAATACAACAAGTTTATCTATTATCTAGTTTATCTCTCACATATACTATATAATACAACAAGTTTATCTATTATCTAGTTTATCTATCACAGATACTATATAATACAACAAGGTTATCTATTATCTAGTTTATCTATCACAGATACTATATAATATAACAGGTTTATCTATTATCTAGTTTATCTATCACAGATACTATATAATACAACAAGTTTATCTATTATCTAGTTTATCTATCACAGATACTATATAATACAACAAGTTTGTCTATTATCTAGTTTATCTATCACAGATACTATATAAAACAACAGGTTTATCTATTATCTAGTTTATCTATCACAGATACTATACAATACAACAATATATAATATAACAAGTTTATCTATTATCTAGTTTATCTATCACAGATACTATATAATACAACAAGTTTATCTATTATCTAGTTTATCTATCACAGATACTATATAATACAACAGCTTTATCTATTATCTAGTTTATCTATCACAGATACTATATAATACAACAAGTTTATCTATTATCTAGTTTATCTATCACAGATACTATATAATACAACAAGTTTATCTATTATTCAGTTTATCTATCACAGATACTATATAATACAACAGGTTTATCTATTATCTAGTTTACCTATCACGGATACTATACAATACAACAATATATAATATAACAAGTTTATCTATTATCTAGTTTATCTATCACAGATACTATATAATACAACAAGTTTATCTATTATCTAGTTTATCTATCAAAGATACTATATAATACAACAAGTTTATCTATCACAGATACTATATAATACAACAGGTTTATCTATTATCTAGTTTATCTATCACAGATACTATACAATACAACAATATATAATAGAACAAGTTTATCTATTATCTAGTTTATCTATCACAGATACTAAATAATACAACAGGTTTATCAATTATCTAGTTTATCTATCACAGATACTATATAATACAACAAGATTATCTATTATCTATTTTATCTATCACAGATACTATATAATACAACAAATTTATCTATTATCTAGTTTATCTATCACAGATACTATACAATACAACAATATATAATATAACAAGTTTATCTATCACAGATACTATATAATTCAACAAGTTTATCTACTATCTAGTTTATCTATCACAGATACTATATAATACAACAAGTTTATCTATCACAGATACTATATAATACAACAGGTTTATCTATTATCTAGTTTATCTATCACAGATACTATACAATACAACAATATATAATAGAACAAGTTTATCTATTATCTAGTTTATCTATCACAGATGCTAAATAATACAACAGGTTTATCAATTATCTAGTTTATCTATCACAGATACTATATAATACAACAAGTTTATCTATTATCTAGTTTATCTCTCACATATACTATATAATACAACAAGTTTATCTATTATCTAGTTTATCTATCACAGATACTATATAATACAAAAAGGTTATCTATTATCTAGTTTATCTATCACAGATACTATATAATATAACAGCTTTATCTATTATCTTGTTTATCTATCACAGATACTATATAATACAACAAGTTTATCTATTATCTAGTTTGTCTATCACAGATACTATATAATACAACAAGTTTGTCTATTATCTAGTTTATCTATCACAGATACTATATAATACAACAGGTTTATCTATTATCTAGTTTATCTATCACAGATATTATACAATACAACAATATATAATATAACAAGTTTTCCTATTATCTAGTTTATCTATCACAGATACTATATAATAAAACAAGTTTATCTATTATCTAGTTTATCTATCACAGATACTATATAATACAACAAGTTTATCTATTATCTAGTTTATCTATCACAGATATTATATAATACAACAACTTTATCTATTATCTAGTTTATCTATCACAGATACTATATAATACAACAAGTTTATCTATTATCTAGTTTATCTATCACAGATACTATATAATACAACAAGATTATCTATTATCTAGTTTATCTATCACAGATACTATATAGTACAACAAGTTTATCTATTATCTAGTTTATCTATCACAGATACTATATAATACAACAAGATTATCTATTATCTAGTTTATCTATCACAGATACTATATAGTACAACAAGTTTATCTATTATCTAGTTTATCTATCACAGATACTATATAATACAACTAGTTTATCTATCACAGATACTATATAGTACAATAAGTTTATCTATTATCTAGTTTATCTATCACAGATACTATATAATACAACAAGATTTATCTATTATCTAGTTTATCTATCACAGATACTATATAGTACAACAAGTTTATCTATTATCTAGTTTATCTATCACAGATACTATATAATACAACAAGTTTATCTATTATCTAGTTTATCTATCACAGATACTATATGATACAGCAGGTTTATCTATTATCTAGTTTATCTATCACAGATACTATACAATACAAAAACTTTATCTATTATCTAGTTTATCTATCACAGATACTATATAATACAACAAGTTTATCTATTATCTAGTTTATCTATCACAGATACTATATAATACAACAAGTTTATCTATTATCTAGTTTACCAATCACGGATACTATACAATACAACAATATATAATATAACAAGTTTATCTATTATCTAGTTTATCTATCACAGATAATATATAATACAACAAGTTTATCTATTATCTAGTTTATCTATCACAGATACTATATAATATAACAGGTTTATCTATTATCTAGTCTAGCTATCACAGATACTATATAATACAACAAGTTTATCTATTATCTAGTTTATCTATCACAGATACTATATAATACAACAAGTTTATCTATTATTCAGTTTATCTATCACAGATACTATATAATACAACAGGTTTATCTATTATCTAGTTTACCTATCACGGATACTATACAATATAGCAATATATAATATAACAAGTTTATCTATTATCTAGTTTATCTATCACAGATACTATATAATATAACAGGTTTATCTATTATCTAGTTTATCTATCACAGATACTATATAATACAACAAGTTTATCTATTATCTAGTTTATCTATCACAGATACTATATAATACAACAAGTTTGTCTATTATCTAGTTTATCTATCACAGATACTATATAAAACAACAGGTTTATCTATTATCTAGTTTATCTATCACAGATACTATACAATACAACAATATATAATATAACAAGCTTATCTATTATCTAGTTTATCTATCACAGATACTATATAATACAACAAGTTTATCTATTATCTAGTTTATCTATCACAGATACTATATAATACAACAGCTTTATCTATTATCTAGTTTATCTATCACAGATACTATATAATACAACAAGTTTATCTATTATCTAGTTTATCTATTACAGATACTATATAATACAACAAGTTTATCTATTATTCAGTTTATCTATCACAGATACTATATAATACAACAGGTTTATCTATTATCTAGTTTACCTATCACGGATACTATACAATACAACAATATATAATATAACAAGTTTATCTATTATCTAGTTTATCTATCACAGATACTATATAATACAACAAGTTTATCTATTATCTAGTTTATCTATCACAGATACTATATAATACAACAAGTTTATCTATCACAGATACTATATAATACAACAGGTTTATCTATTATCTAGTTTATCTATCACAGATACTATACAATACAACAATATATAATAGAACAAGTTTATCTATTATCTAGTTTATCTATCACAGATACTAAATAATACAACAGGTTTATCTATTATCTAGTTTATCTATCACAGATACTATATAATACAACAAGTTTATCTATTATCTAGTTTATCTATCACAGATACTATATAATACAACAAGATTATCTATTATCTATTTTATCTATCACAGATACTATATAATACAACAAATTTATCTATTATCTAGTTTATCTATCACAGATACTATACAATACAACAATATATAATATAACAAGTTTATCTATCACAGATACTATATAATTCAACAAGTTTATCTACTATCTAGTAAGTAGTTTATCTATCACAGATACCATATAATAGAACAAGTTTATCTATTATCTAGTTTATCTCTCACATATACTATATAATACAAAAAGGTTATCTATTATCTAGTTTATCTATCACAGATACCATATAATACAACAAGTTTATCTATTATCTAGTTTATCTATCACAGATACTATACAATACAACAATATATAATATAACAAGTTTATCTATTATCTAGTTTATCTATCACAGATACTATATAATACAACAAGTTTATCTATTATCTAGTTTATCTATCACAGATACCATATAATACAACAAGTTTATCTATTATCTAGTTTATCTCTCACATATACTATATAATACAACAAGTTTATCTATTATCTAGTTTATCTATCACAGATACTATATAATACAACAAGGTTATCTATTATCTAGTTTATCTATCACAGATACTATATAATATAACAGGTTTATCTATTATCTAGTTTATCTATCACAGATACTATATAATACAACAAGTTTATCTATTATCTAGTTTATCTATCACAGATACTATATAATACAACAAGTTTGTCTATTATCTAGTTTATCTATCACAGATACTATATAAAACAACAGGTTTATCTATTATCTAGTTTATCTATCACAGATACTATACAATACAACAATATATAATATAACAAGTTTATCTATTATCTAGTTTATCTATCACAGATACTATATAATACAACAAGTTTATCTATTATCTAGTTTATCTATCACAGATACTATATAATACAACAGCTTTATCTATTATCTAGTTTATCTATCACAGATACTATATAATACAACAAGTTTATCTATTATCTAGTTTATCTATCACAGATACTATATAATACAACAAGTTTATCTATTATTCAGTTTATCTATCACAGATACTATATAATACAACAGGTTTATCTATTATCTAGTTTACCTATCACGGATACTATACAATACAACAATATATAATATAACAAGTTTATCTATTATCTAGTTTATCTATCACAGATACTATATAATACAACAAGTTTATCTATTATCTAGTTTATCTATCAAAGATACTATATAATACAACAAGTTTATCTATCACAGATACTATATAATACAACAGGTTTATCTATTATCTAGTTTATCTATCACAGATACTATACAATACAACAATATATAATAGAACAAGTTTATCTATTATCTAGTTTATCTATCACAGATACTAAATAATACAACAAGTTTATCTATTATCTAGTTTATCTATCAAAGATACTATATAATACAACAAGTTTATCTATCACAGATACTATATAATACAACAAGATTATCTATTATCTATTTTATCTATCACAGATACTATATAATACAACAAATTTATCTATTATCTAGTTTATCTATCACAGATACTATACAATACAACAATATATAATATAACAAGTTTATCTATCACAGATACTATATAATTCAACAAGTTTATCTACTATCTAGTTTATCTATCACAGATACTATATAATACAACAGGTTTATCTATTATCTAGTTTATCTATCACAGATACTATACAATACAACAATATATAATAGAACAAGTTTATCTATTATCTAGTTTATCTATCACAGATACTAAATAATACAACAGGTTTATCAATTATCTAGTTTATCTATCACAGATACTATATAATACAACAAGTTTATCTATTATCTAGTTTATCTCTCACATATACTATATAATACAACAAGTTTATCTATTATCTAGTTTATCTATCACAGATACTATATAATACAAAAAGGTTATCTATTATCTAGTTTATCTATCACAGATACTATATAATATAACAGCTTTATCTATTATCTAGTTTATCTATCACAGATACTATATAATACAACAAGTTTATCTATTATCTAGTTTGTCTATCACAGATACTATATAATACAACAAGTTTGTCTATTATCTAGTTTATCTATCACAGGTACTATATAATACAACAGGTTTATCTATTATCTAGTTTATCTATCACAGATACTATACAATACAACAATATATAATATAACAAGTTTTCCTATTATCTAGTTTATCTATCACAGATACTATATAATACAACAAGTTTATCTATTATCTAGTTTATCTATCACAGATACTATATAATACAACAAGTTTATCTATTATCTAGTTTATCTATCACAGATATTATATAATACAACAACTTTATCTATTATCTAGTTTATCTATCACAGATACTATATAATACAACAAGTTTATCTATTATCTAGTTTATCTATCACAGATACTATATAATACAACAAGATTATCTATTATCTAGTTTATCTATCACAGATACTATATAGTACAACAAGTTTATCTATTATCTAGTTTATCTATCACAGATACTATATAATACAACAAGATTATCTATTATCTAGTTTATCTATCACAGATACTATATAGTACAACAAGTTTATCTATTATCTAGTTTATCTATCACAGATACTATATAATACAACTAGTTTATCTATCACAGATACTATATAGTACAACAAGTTTATCTATTATCTAGTTTATCTATCACAGATACTATATAATACAACAAGATTATCTATTATCTAGTTTATCTATCACAGATACTATATAGTACAACAAGTTTATCTATTATCTAGTTTATCTATCACAGATACTATATAATACAACAAGTTTATCTATTATCTAGTTTATCTATCACAGATACTATATGATACAGCAGGTTTATCTATTATCTAGTTTATCTATCACAGATACTATACAATACAAAAACTTTATCTATTATCTAGTTTATCTATCACAGATACTATATAATACAACAAGTTTATCTATTATCTAGTTTATCTATCACAGATACTATATAATACAACAAGTTTATCTATTATCTAGTTTACCAATCACGGATACTATACAATACAACAATATATAATATAACAAGTTTATCTATTATCTAGTTTATCTATCACAGATAATATATAATACAACAAGTTTATCTATTATCTAGTTTATCTATCACAGATACTATATAATATAACAGGTTTATCTATTATCTAGTCTAGCTATCACAGATACTATATAATACAACAAGTTTATCTATTATCTAGTTTATCTATCACAGATACTATATAATACAACAAGTTTATCTATTATTCAGTTTATCTATCACAGATACTATATAATACAACAGGTTTATCTATTATCTAGTTTACCTATCACGGATACTATACAATATAGCAATATATAATATAACAAGTTTATCTATTATCTAGTTTATCGATCACAGATACTATATAATTCAACAAGTTTATCTATTATCTAGTTTATCTATCACAGATACCATATAATACAACAAGTTTATCTATTATCTAGTTTGTCTCTCACATATACTATATAATACAACAAGTTTATCTATTATCCAGTTTATCTATCACAGATACTATATAATACAACAAATTTATCTATTATCTAGTTTATCTATCACAGATACTATATAATATAACAGGTTTATCTATTATCTAGTTTATCTATCACAGATACTATATAATACAACAAGTTTATCTATCACAGATACTATATAATACAACAAGTTTGTCTATTATCTAGTTTATCTATCACAGATACTATATAATACAACAATATATAATATAACAAGTTTATCTATTATCTAGTTTATCTATCACAGATACTATATGATACAACAAGTTTATCTATTATCTAGTTTATCTATCACAAATATTATATAATATAACAGGTTTATCTATTATCTAGTTTATCTATCACAGATACTATATAATACAACAAGTTTATCTATTATCTAGTTTATCTATCACAGATACTATATAGTACAACAAGTTTATCTATTATCTAGTTTATCTGTCACAGATACTATATAATACAACAAATTTATCTATTATCTAGTTTATCTATCACAGATACTATATGATACAGCAGGTTTATCTATTATCTAGTTTATCTATCACAGATACTATATAATACATCAAGTTTATATATTATCTAGTTTATCTATCACAGATACTATACAATACAACAATATATAATATGACAAGTTTATCTATCACAGATACTATATAATACAACAAGTTTATCTATTATCTAGTTTATCTATCACAGATACTATATAATACAACAAGTTTATCTATTATTCAGTTTATCTATCACAGATACTATATAATACAACAGGTTTATCTATTATCTAGTTTACCTATCACGGATACTATACAATACAACAATATATAATATAACAAGTTTATCTATTATCTAGTTTATCTATCACAGATAATATATAATACAACAAGTTTATCTATTATCTAGTTTATCTATAACAGATACTATATAATATAACAGGTTTATCTATTATCTAGTCTAGCTATCACAGATACTATATAATACAACAAGTTTATCTATTATCTAGTTTATCTATCACAGATACTATATAATACAACAAGTTTATCTATTATTCAGTTTATCTATCACAGATACTATATAATACAACAGGTTTATCTATTATCTAGTTTACCTATCACGGATACTATACAATACAACAATATATAATTTAACAAGTTTATCTATTATCTAGTTTATCTATCACAGATAATATATAATACAACAAGTTTATCTATTATCTAGTTTATCTATCACAGATACTATATAATATAATAGGTTTATCTATTATCTAGTCTAGCTATCACAGATACTATATAATACAACAAGGTTATGTAATATCTAGTTTATCTATCACAGATACTATATAATATAACAGGTTTATCTATTATCTAGTTTATCTATCACAGATACTATATAATACAACAGGTTTATCTATTATCTAGTTTACCTATCACGGATACTATACAATATAGCAATATATAATATAACAAGTTTATCTATTATCTAGTTTATCGATCACAGATACTATATAATTCAACAAGTTTATCTATTATCTAGTTTATCTATCACAGATACCATATAATACAACAAGTTTATCTATTATCTAGTTTATCTCTCACATATACTATATAATACAACAAGTTTATCTATTATCTAGTTTATCTTTCACAGATACTATATAATACAACAAATTTATCTATTATCTAGTTTATCTATCACAGATACTATATAATATAACAGGTTTATCTATTATCTAGTTTATCTATCACAGATACTATATAATACAACAAGTTTATCTATCACAGATACTATATAATACAACAAGTTTGTCTATTATCTAGTTTATCTATCACAGATACTATATAATACAACAATATATAATATAACAAGTTTATCTATTATCTAGTTTATCTATCACAGATACTATATAATACAACAAGTTTATCTATTATCTAGTTTATCTATCACAAATATTATATAATATAACAGGTTTATCTATTATCTAGTTTATCTATCACAGATACTATATAATACAACAAGTTTATCTATTATCTAGTTTATCTATCACAGATACTATATAGTACAACAAGTTTATCTATTATCTAGTTTATCTGTCACAGATACTATATAATACAACAAATTTATCTATTATCTAGTTTATCTATCACAGATACTATATGATACAGCAGGTTTATCTATTATCTAGTTTATCTATCACAGATACTATATAATACAACAAGTTTATATATTATCTAGTTTATCTATCACAGATACTATACAATACAACAATATATAATATGACAAGTTTATCTATCACAGATACTATATAATACAACAAGTTTATCTATTATCTAGTTTATCTATCACAGATACTATATAATACAACAAGTTTATCTATTATTCAGTTTATCTATCACAGATACTATATAATACAACAGGTTTATCTATTATCTAGTTTACCTATCACGGATACTATACAATATAGCAATATATAATATAACAAGTTTATCTATTATCTAGTTTATCGATCACAGATACTATATAATTCAACAAGTTTATCTATTATCTAGTTTATCTATCACAGATACCATATAATACAACAAGTTTATCTATTATCTAGTTTATCTCTCACATATACTATATAATACAACAAGTTTATCTATTATCTAGTTTATCTATCACAGATACTATATAATACAACAAATTTATCTATTATCTAGTTTATCTATCACAGATACTATATAATATAACAGGTTTATCTATTATCTAGTTTATCTATCACAGATACTATATAATACAACAAGTTTATCTATCACAGATACTATATAATACAACAAGTTTGTCTATTATCTAGTTTATCTATCACAGATACTATATAATACAACAATATATAATATAACAAGTTTATCTATTATCTAGTTTATCTATCACAGATACTATATAATACAACAAGTTTATCTATTATCTAGTTTATCTATCACAAATATTATATAATATAACAGGTTTATCTATTATCTAGTTTATCTATCACAGATACTATATAATACAACAAGTTTATCTATTATCTAGTTTATCTATCACAGATACTATATAGTACAACAAGTTTATCTATTATCTAGTTTATCTGTCACAGATACTATATAATACAACAAATTTATCTATTATCTAGTTTATCTATCACAGATACTATATGATACAGCAGGTTTATCTATTATCTAGTTTATCTATCACAGATACTATATAATACATCAAGTTTATATATTATCTAGTTTATCTATCACAGATACTATACAATACAACAATATATAATATGACAAGTTTATCTATCACAGATACTATATAATACAACAAGTTTATCTATTATCTAGTTTATCTATCACAGATACTATATAATACAACAAGTTTATCTATTATTCAGTTTATCTATCACAGATACTATATAATACAACAGGTTTATCTATTATCTAGTTTACCTATCACGGATACTATACAATACAACAATATATAATATAACAAGTTTATCTATTATCTAGTTTATCTATCACAGATAATATATAATACAACAAGTTTATCTATTATCTAGTTTATCTATAACAGATACTATATAATATAACAGGTTTATCTATTATCTAGTCTAGCTATCACAGATACTATATAATACAACAAGTTTATCTATTATCTAGTTTATCTATCACAGATACTATATAATACAACAAGTTTATCTATTATTCAGTTTATCTATCACAGATACTATATAATACAACAGGTTTATCTATTATCTAGTTTACCTATCACGGATACTATACAATACAACAATATATAATTTAACAAGTTTATCTATTATCTAGTTTATCTATCACAGATAATATATAATACAACAAGTTTATCTATTATCTAGTTTATCTATCACAGATACTATATAATATAATAGGTTTATCTATTATCTAGTCTAGCTATCACAGATACTATATAATACAACAAGGTTATCTAATATCTAGTTTATCTATCACAGATACTATATAATATAACAGGTTTATCTATTATCTAGTTTATCTATCACAGATACTATATAATACAACAGGTTTATCTATTATCTAGTTTACCTATCACGGATACTATTCAATATAGCAATATATAATATAACAAGTTTATCTATTATCTAGTTTATCGATCACAGATACTATATAATTCAACAAGTTTATCTATTATCTAGTTTATCTATCACAGATACCATATAATACAACAAGTTTATCTATTATCTAATTTATCTCTCACATATACTATATAATACAACAAGTTTATCTATTATCTAGTTTATCTTTCACAGATACTATATAATACAACAAATTTATCTATTATCTAGTTTATCTATCACAGATACTATATAATATAACAGGTTTATCTATTATCTAGTTTATCTATCACAGATACTATATAATACAACAAGTTTATCTATCACAGATACTATATAATACAACAAGTTTGTCTATTATCTAGTTTATCTATCACAGATACTATATAATACAACAATATATAATATAACAAGTTTATCTATTATCTAGTTTATCTATCACAGATACTATATAATACAACAAGTTTATCTATTATCTAGTTTATCTATCACAAATATTATATAATATAACAGGTTTATCTATTATCTAGTTTATCTATCACAGATACTATATAATACAACAAGTTTATCTATTATCTAGTTTATCTATCACAGATACTATATAGTACAACAAGTTTATCTATTATCTAGTTTATCTGTCACAGATACTATATAATACAACAAATTTATCTATTATCTAGTTTATCTATCACAGATACTATATGATACAGCAGGTTTATCTATTATCTAGTTTATCTATCACAGATACTATATAATACAACAAGTTTATATATTATCTAGTTTATCTATCACAGATACTATACAATACAACAATATATAATATGACAAGTTTATATATCACAGATACTATATAATACAACAAGTTTATCTATTATCTAGTTTATCTATCACAGATACTATATAATACAACAAGTTTATCTATTATTCAGTTTATCTATCACAGATACTATATAATACAACAGGTTTATCTATTATCTAGTTTACCTATCACGGATACTATACAATATAGCAATATATAATATAACAAGTTTATCTATTATCTAGTTTATCGATCACAGATACTATATAATTCAACAAGTTTATCTATTATCTAGTTTATCTATCACAGATACCATATAATACAACAAGTTTATCTATTATCTAGTTTATCTCTCACATATACTATATAATACAACAAGTTATCTATTATCTAGTTTATCTATCACAGATACTATATAATACAACAAATTTATCTATTATCTAGTTTATCTATCACAGATACTATATAATATAACAGGTTTATCTATTATCTAGTTTATCTATCACAGATACTATATAATACAACAAGTTTATCTATCACAGATACTATATAATACAACAAGTTTGTCTATTATCTAGTTTATCTATCACAGATACTATATAATACAACAATATATAATATAACAAGTTTATCTATTATCTAGTTTATCTATCACAGATACTATATAATACAATAAGTTTATCTATTATCTAGTTTATCTATCACAGATACTATATACTACAACAAGTTTATCTATTATCTAGTTTATCTGTCACAGATACTATATAATACAACAAATTTATCTATTATCTAGTTTATCTATCACAGATACTATATGATACAGCAGGTTTATCTATTATCTAGTTTATCTATCACAGATACTATATAATACAACAAGTTTATATATTATCTAGTTTATCTATCACAGATACTATACAATACAACAATATATAATATGACAAGTTTATCTATCACAGATACTATATAATACAACAAGTTTATCTATTATCTAGTTTATCTATCACAGATACTATATAATACAACAAGTTTATCTATTATTCAGTTTATCTATCACAGATACTATATAATACAACAGGTTTATCTATTATCTAGTTTACCTATCACGGATACTATACAATACAACAATATATAATATAACAAGTTTATCTATTATCTAGTTTATCTATCACAGATAATATATAATACAACAAGTTTATCTATTATCTAGTTTATCTATAACAGATACTATATAATATAACAGGTTTATCTATTATCTAGTCTAGCTATCACAGATACTATATAATACAACAAGTTTATCTATTATCTAGTTTATCTATCACAGATACTATATAATACAACAATATATAATATAACAAGTTTATCTATTATCTAGTTTATCTATCACAGATACTATATAATACAACAAGTTTATCTATTATCTAGTTTATCTATCACAAATATTATATAATATAACAGGTTTATCTATTATCTAGTTTATCTATCACAGATACTATATAATACAACAAGTTTATCTATTATCTAGTTTATCTATCACAGATACTATATAGTACAACAAGTTTATCTATTATCTAGTTTATCTGTCACAGATACTATATAATACAACAAATTTATCTATTATCTAGTTTATCTATCACAGATACTATATGATACAGCAGGTTTATCTATTATCTAGTTTATCTATCACAGATACTATATAATACAACAAGTTTATATATTATCTAGTTTATCTATCACAGATACTATACAATACAACAATATATAATATGACAAGTTTATCTATCACAGATACTATATAATACAACAAGTTTATCTATTATCTAGTTTATCTATCACAGATACTATATAATACAACAAGTTTATCTATTATTCAGTTTATCTATCACAGATACTATATAATACAACAGGTTTATCTATTATCTAGTTTACCTATCACGGATACTATACAATATAGCAATATATAATATAACAAGTTTATCTATTATCTAGTTTATCGATCACAGATACTATATAATTCAACAAGTTTATCTATTATCTAGTTTATCTATCACAGATACCATATAATACAACAAGTTTATCTATTATCTAGTTTATCTCTCACATATACTATATAATACAACAAGTTATCTATTATCTAGTTTATCTATCACAGATACTATATAATACAACAAATTTATCTATTATCTAGTTTATCTATCACAGATACTATATAATATAACAGGTTTATCTATTATCTAGTTTATCTATCACAGATACTATATAATACAACAAGTTTATCTATCACAGATACTATATAATACAACAAGTTTGTCTATTATCTAGTTTATCTATCACAGATACTATATAATACAACAATATATAATATAACAAGTTTATCTATTATCTAGTTTATCTATCACAGATACTATATAATACAACAAGTTTATCTATTATCTAGTTTATCTATCACAGATACTATATACTACAACAAGTTTATCTATTATCTAGTTTATCTGTCACAGATACTATATAATACAACAAATTTATCTATTATCTAGTTTATCTATCACAGATACTATATGATACAGCAGGTTTATCTATTATCTAGTTTATCTATCACAGATACTATATAATACAACAAGTTTATATATTATCTAGTTTATCTATCACAGATACTATACAATACAACAATATATAATATGACAAGTTTATCTATCACAGATACTATATAATACAACAAGTTTATCTATTATCTAGTTTATCTATCACAGATACTATATAATACAACAAGTTTATCTATTATTCAGTTTATCTATCACAGATACTATATAATACAACAGGTTTATCTATTATCTAGTTTACCTATCACGGATACTATACAATACAACAATATATAATATAACAAGTTTATCTATTATCTAGTTTATCTATCACAGATAATATATAATACAACAAGTTTATCTATTATCTAGTTTATCTATAACAGATACTATATAATATAACAGGTTTATCTATTATCTAGTCTAGCTATCACAGATACTATATAATACAACAAGTTTATCTATTATCTAGTTTATCTATCACAGATACTATATAATACAACAAGTTTATCTATTATTCAGTTTATCTATCACAGATACTATATAATACAACAGGTTTATCTATTATCTAGTTTACCTGTCACGGATACTATACAATACAACAATATATAATTTAACAAGTTTATCTATTATCTAGTTTATCTATCACAGATAATATATAATACAACAAGTTTATCTATTATCTAGTTTATCTATCACAGATACTATATAATATAATAGGTTTATCTATTATCTAGTCTAGCTATCACAGATACTATATAATACAACAAGGTTATCTAATATCTAGTTTATCTATCACAGATACTATATAATATAACAGGTTTATCTATTATCTAGTTTATCTATCACAGATACTATATAATACAACAAGTTTATCTATTATCTAGTTTATCTATCACAGATACTATATAATACAACAAGTTTGTCTATTATCTAGTTTATCTATCACAGATACTATATAATACAACAGGTTTATCTATTATCTAGTTTATCTATCACAGATACTATACAATACAACAATATATAATATAACAAGTTTATCTATTATCTAGTTTATCTATCACAGATACTATATAATACAACAAGTTTATCTATTATCTAGTTTATCTATCACAGATACTATATAATATAACAGGTTTATCTATTATCTAGTTTATCTATCACAGATACTATATAATACAACAACTTTATCTATTATCTAGTTTATCTATCACAGATACTATATAATACAACAAGTTTATCTATTATCTAGTTTATCTATCACAGATACTATATAATACAACAAGTTTATCTATTATCTAGTTTATCTATCACAGATACTATATAATACAACAATATATAATATAACAAGTTTATCTATTATCTAGTTTATCTATCACAGATACTATATAATACAACAAGTTTATCTATTATCTAGTTTATCTATCACAAATATTATATAATATAACAGGTTTATCTATTATCTAGTTTATCTATCACAGATACTATATAATACAACAAGTTTATCTATTATCTAGTTTATCTATCACAGATACTATATAGTACAACAAGTTTATCTATTATCTAGTTTATCTGTCACAGATACTATATAATACAACAAATTTATCTATTATCTAGTTTATCTATCACAGATACTATATGATACAGCAGGTTTATCTATTATCTAGTTTATCTATCACAGATACTATATAATACAACAAGTTTATATATTATCTAGTTTATCTATCACAGATACTATACAATACAACAATATATAATATGACAAGTTTATCTATCACAGATACTATATAATACAACAAGTTTATCTATTATCTAGTTTATCTATCACAGATACTATATAATACAACAAGTTTATCTATTATTCAGTTTATCTATCACAGATACTATATAATACAACAGGTTTATCTATTATCTAGTTTACCTATCACGGATACTATACAATATAGCAATATATAATATAACAAGTTTATCTATTATCTAGTTTATCGATCACAGATACTATATAATTCAACAAGTTTATCTATTATCTAGTTTATCTATCACAGATACCATATAATACAACAAGTTTATCTATTATCTAGTTTATCTCTCACATATACTATATAATACAACAAGTTATCTATTATCTAGTTTATCTATCACAGATACTATATAATACAACAAATTTATCTATTATCTAGTTTATCTATCACAGATACTATATAATATAACAGGTTTATCTATTATCTAGTTTATCTATCACAGATACTATATAATACAACAAGTTTATCTATCACAGATACTATATAATACAACAAGTTTGTCTATTATCTAGTTTATCTATCACAGATACTATATAATACAACAATATATAATATAACAAGTTTATCTATTATCTAGTTTATCTATCACAGATACTATATAATACAACAAGTTTATCTATTATCTAGTTTATCTATCACAGATACTATATACTACAACAAGTTTATCTATTATCTAGTTTATCTGTCACAGATACTATATAATACAACAAATTTATCTATTATCTAGTTTATCTATCACAGATACTATATGATACAGCAGGTTTATCTATTATCTAGTTTATCTATCACAGATACTATATAATACAACAAGTTTATATATTATCTAGTTTATCTATCACAGATACTATACAATACAACAATATATAATATGACAAGTTTATCTATCACAGATACTATATAATACAACAAGTTTATCTATTATCTAGTTTATCTATCACAGATACTATATAATACAACAAGTTTATCTATTATTCAGTTTATCTATCACAGATACTATATAATACAACAGGTTTATCTATTATCTAGTTTACCTATCACGGATACTATACAATACAACAATATATAATATAACAAGTTTATCTATTATCTAGTTTATCTATCACAGATAATATATAATACAACAAGTTTATCTATTATCTAGTTTATCTATAACAGATACTATATAATATAACAGGTTTATCTATTATCTAGTCTAGCTATCACAGATACTATATAATACAACAAGTTTATCTATTATCTAGTTTATCTATCACAGATACTATATAATACAACAAGTTTATCTATTATTCAGTTTATCTATCACAGATACTATATAATACAACAGGTTTATCTATTATCTAGTTTACCTATCACGGATACTATACAATACAACAATATATAATTTAACAAGTTTATCTATTATCTAGTTTATCTATCACAGATAATATATAATACAACAAGTTTATCTATTATCTAGTTTATCTATCACAGATACTATATAATATAATAGGTTTATCTATTATCTAGTCTAGCTATCACAGATACTATATAATACAACAAGGTTATCTAATATCTAGTTTATCTATCACAGATACTATATAATATAACAGGTTTATCTATTATCTAGTTTATCTATCACAGATACTATATAATACAACAAGTTTATCTATTATCTAGTTTATCTATCACAGATACTATATAATACAACAAGTTTGTCTATTATCTAGTTTATCTATCACAGATACTATATAATACAACAGGTTTATCTATTATCTAGTTTATCTATCACAGATACTATACAATACAACAATATATAATATAACAAGTTTATCTATTATCTAGTTTATCTATCACAGATACTATATAATACAACAAGTTTATCTATTATCTAGTTTATCTATCACAGATACTATATAATATAACAGGTTTATCTATTATCTAGTTTATCTATCACAGATACTATATAATACAACAACTTTATCTATTATCTAGTTTATCTATCACAGATACTATATAATACAACAAGTTTATCTATTATCTAGTTTATCTATCACAGATACTATATAATACAACAAGATTATCTATTATCTAGTTTATTTATCACAGATACTATATAGTACAACAAGTTTATCTATTATCTAGTTTATCTATCACAGATACTATATAATACAACAAGATTATCTATTATCTTGTTTATCTATCACAGATACTATATAATACAACAAGTTTATCTATTATCTAGTTTATCTATCACAGATACTATATAATACAACAAGTTTATCTATTATCTAGTTTATCTATCACAGATACTATATAGTACAACAAGTTTATCTATTATCTAGTTTATCTATCACAGATACTATATAATACAACAAGATTATCTATTATCTAGTTTATCTATCACAGATACTATATAGTACAACAAGTTTATCTATTATCTAGTTTATCTATCACAGATACTATATAATACAACAAGTTTATCTATTATCTAGTTTATCTATCACAGATACTATATGATACAGCAGGTTTATCTATTATCTAGTTTATCTATCACAGATACTATATAATACAACAAGTTTATCTATTATTCAGTTTATCTATCACAGATACTATATTATACAACAGGTTTATCTATTATCTAGTTTACCTATCACGGATACTATACAATACAACAATATATAATATAACAAGTTTATCTATTATCTAGTTTATCTATCACAGATAATATATAATACAACAAGTTTATCTATCACAGATACTATATAATATAACAGGTTTATCTATTATCTAGTTTATCTATCACAGATACTATATAATATAACAAGTTTATCTATTATCTAGTTTATCTATCACAGATACTATATAATACAACAAGTTTGTCTATTATCTAGTTTATCTATCACAGATACTATATAATACAACAAGTTTATCTATTATTCAGTTTATCTATCACAGATACTATATAATACAACAGGTTTATCTATTATCTAGTTTACCTATCACGGATACTATACAATACAGCAATATATAATATAACAAGTTTATCTATTATCTAGTTTATCGATCACAGATACTATATAATTCAACAAGTTTATCTATTATCTAGTTTATCTATCACAGATACCATATAATACAACAAGTTTATCTATTATCTAGTTTATCTCTCACATATACTATATAATACAACAAGTTTATCTATTATCTAGTTTATCTATCACAGATACTATATAATACAACAAGGTTATCTATTATCTAGTTTATCTCTCACAGATACTATATAATATAACAGGTTTATCTATTATCTAGTTTATCTATCACAGATACTATATAATACAACAAGTTTATCTATTATCTAGTTTATCTATCACAGATATTATATAATACAACAAGTTTGTCTATTATCTAGTTTATCTATCACAGATACTATATAATACAACAATATATAATATAACAAGTTTATCTATTATCTAGTTTATCTATCACAGATACTATATAATACAACAAGTTTATCTATTATCTAGTTTATCTATCACAGATATTATATAATATAACAGGTTTATCTATTATCTAGTTTATCTAGCACAGATACTATATAATACAACAAGTTTATCTATTATCTAGTTTATCTATCACAGATACTATATAATACAACAAGTTTATCTATTATCTAGTTTATCTATCACAGATACTATATAATACAACAAGATTATCTATTATCTAGTTTATCTATCACAGATACTATATAGTACAACAAGTTAATCTATTAACTAGTTTATCTATCACAGATACTATATAATACAACAAGATTATCTATTATCTAGTTTATCTATCACAGATACTATATAGTACAACAAGTTTATCTATTATCTAGTTTATCTATCACAGATACTATATAATACAACAAGTTTATCTATTATCTAGTTTATCTATCACAGATACTATATAATACAACAAGTTTATCTATTATTCAGTTTATCTATCACAGATACTATATAATACAACAGGTTTATCTATTATCTAGTTTACCTATCACGGATACTATACAATACAACAATATATAATATAACAAGTTTATCTATTATCTAGTTTATCTATCACAGATAATATATAATACAACAAGTTTATCTATTATCTAGTTTATCTATCACAGATACTATATAATATAACAGGTTTATCTATTATCTAGTCTAGCTATCACAGATACTATATAATACAACAAGTTTATCTATTATCTAGTTTATCTATCACAGATACTATATAATACAACAGGTTTATCTATTATCTAGTTTACCTATCACGGATACTATACAATACAACAATATATAATATAACAAGTTTATCTATTATCTAGTTTATCTATCACAGATAATATATAATACAACAAGTTTATCTATTATCTAGTTTATCTATCACAGATACTATATAATATAATAGGTTTATCTATTATCTAGTCTAGCTATCACAGATACTATATAATACAACAAGGTTATCTATTAACTAGTTTATCTATCACAGATACTATATAATACAACAAGTTTATCTATTATTCAGCTTATCTATCACAGATACTATATAATACAACAGGTTTATCTATTATCTAGTTTACCTATCACGGATACTATACAATACAACAATATATAATATAACAAGTTTATCTATTATCTAGTTTATCTATCACAGATAATATATAATACAACAAGTTTATCTATTATCTAGTTTATCTATCACAGATACTATATAATATAACAGGTTTATCTATTATCTAGTCTAACTATCACAGATGCTATATAATACAACAAGTTTATCTATTATCTAGTTTATCTATCACAGATGCTATATAATACAACAAGTTTATCTATTATTCAGATTATCTATCACAGATACTATATAATACAACAGGTTTATCTATTATCTAGTTTACCTATCACGGATACTATACAATACAACAATATATAATATAACAAGTTTATCTATTATCTAGTTTATCTATCACAGATACTATATAATACAACAAGTTTATCTATTATTTAGTTTATCTATCACAGATACTATATAATACAACAAGTTTATCTATTATTCAGTTTATCTATCACAGATACTATACAATACAACAATATATAATATAACAAGTTTATCTATTATCTAGTTTATCTATCACAGATACTATATAATACAACAAGTTTATCTATTATCTAGTTTATCTATCACAGATACTATATAATATAACAGGTTTATCTATTATCTAGTTTATCTATCACAGATACTATATAATACAACAAGTTTATCTATTATCTAGTTTATCTATCACAGATACTATATAATACAACAACTTTATCTATTATCTAGTTTATCTATCACAGATACTATATAATACAACAAGTTTATCTATTATCTAGTTTATCTATCACAGATACTATATAATACAACAAGATTATCTATTATCTAGTTTATCTATCACAGATACTATATAGTACAACAAGTTTATCTATTATCTAGTTTATCTATCACAGATACTATATAATACAACAAGATTATCTATTATCTAGTTTATCTATCACAGATACTATATAGTACAACAAGTTTATCTATTATCTAGTTTATCTATCACAGATACTATATAATACAACAAGTTTATCTATTATCTAGTTTATCTATCACAGATACTATATAGTACAACAAGTTTATCTATTATCTAGTTTATCTATCACAGATACTATATAATACAACAAGATTATCTATTATCTAGTTTATCTATCACAGATACTATATAGTACAACAAGTTTATCTATTATCTAGTTTATCTATCACAGATACTATATAATACAACAAGTTTGTCTATTATCTAGTTTATCTATCACAGATACTATATAATACAACAGGTTTATCTATTATCTAGTTTATCTATCACAGATACTATACAATACAACAATATATAATATAACAAGTTTATCTATTATCTAGTTTATCTATCACAGATACTATATAATACAACAAGTTTATCTATTATCTAGTTTATCTATCACAGATACTATATAATATAACAGGTTTATCTATTATCTAGTTTATCTATCACAGATACTATATAATACAACAAGTTTATCTATTATCTAGTTTATCTATCACAGATACTATATAATACAACAACTTTATCTATTATCTAGTTTATCTATCACAGATACTATATAATACAACAAGTTTATCTATTATCTAGTTTATCTATCACAGATACTATATAATACAACAAGATTATCTATTATCTAGTTTACCTATCACAGATACTATACAATACAACAATATATAATATAACAAGTTTATCTATTATCTAGTTTATCTATCACAGATAATATATAATACAACAAGTTTATCTATTATCTAGCTTATCTATCACAGATACTGTATAATATAACAGGTTTATCTATTATCTAGTCTAGCTATCACAGATACTATATAATACAACAAGTTTATCTATTATCTAGTTTATCTATCACAGATACTATATAATACAACAAGTTTATCTATTATCTAGTTTATCTATCACAGATACTATATAATACAACAGGTTTATCTATTATCTAGTTTATCTATCACAGATACTATACAATACAACAATATATAATAGAACAAGTTTATCTATTATCTAGTTTATCTATCACAGATACTAAATAATACAAAAGGTTTATCTATTATCTAGTTTATCTATCACAGATACTATATAATACAACAAGTTTATCTATTATCTAGTTTATCTATCACAGATACTATATAATACAACAAGATTATCTATTATCTAGTTTATCTATCACAGATACTATATAATACAACAAGTTTATCTATTATCTAGTTTATCTATCACAGATACTATATAATACAACAAATTTATCTATTATCTAGTTTATCTATCACAGATACTATACAATACAACAATATATAATATAACAAGTTTATCTATCACAGATACTATATAATTCAACAAGTTTATCTATTATCTAGTTTATCTATCACAGATACTATATAATATAACAGGTTTATCTATTATCTAGTTTATCTATCACAGATACTATATAATACAACAAGTTTATCTATTATCTAGTTTATCTATCACAGATACTATATAATACAACAACTTTATCTATTATCTAGTTTATCTATCACAGATACTATATAATACAACAAGTTTATCTATTATCTAGTTTATCTATCACAGATACTATATAATACAACAAGTTTATCTATTATCTAGTTTATCTATCACAGATACTATATAATATAACAGGTTTATCTATTATCTAGTTTATCTATCACAGATACTATATAATACAACAAGTTTATCTATTATCTAGTTTATCTATCACAGATACTATATAATACAACAACTTTATCTATTATCTAGTTTATCTATCACAGATACTATATAATACAACAAGTTTATCTATTATCTAGTTTATCTATCACAGATACTATATAATACAGCAAGATTATCTATTATCTAGTTTATCTATCACAGATACTATATAGTACAACAAGTTTATCTATTATCTAGTTTATCTATCACAGATACTATATAATACAACAAGATTATCTATTATCTAGTTTATCTATCACAGATACTATATAGTACAACAAGTTTATCTATTATCTAGTTTATCTATCACAGATACTATATAATACAACAAGTTTATCTATTATCTAGTTTATCTATCACAGATACTATATAGTACAACAAGTTTATCTATTATCTAGTTTATCTATCACAGATACTATATAATACAACAAGATTATCTATTATCTAGTTTATCTATCACAGATACTATATAGTACAACAAGTTTATCTATTATCTAGTTTATCTATCACAGATACTATATAATACAACAAGTTTGTCTATTATCTAGTTTATCTATCACAGATACTATATAATACAACAGGTTTATCTATTATCTAGTTTATCTATCACAGATACTATACAATACAACAATATATAATATAACAAGTTTATCTATTATCTAGTTTATCTATCACAGATACTATATAATACAACAAGTTTATCTATTATCTAGTTTATCTATCACAGATACTATATAATATAACAGGTTTATCTATTATCTAGTTTATCTATCACAGATACTATATAATACAACAAGTTTATCTATTATCTAGTTTATCTATCACAGATACTATATAATACAACAACTTTATCTATTATCTAGTTTATCTATCACAGATACTATATAATACAACAAGTTTATCTATTATCTAGTTTATCTATCACAGATACTATATAATACAACAAGATTATCTATTATCTAGTTTACCTATCACAGATACTATACAATACAACAATATATAATATAACAAGTTTATCTATTATCTAGTTTATCTATCACAGATAATATATAATACAACAAGTTTATCTATTATCTAGCTTATCTATCACAGATACTATATAATATAACAGGTTTATCTATTATCTAGTCTAGCTATCACAGATACTATATAATACAACAAGTTTATCTATTATCTAGTTTATCTATCACAGATACTATATAATACAACAAGTTTATCTATTATCTAGTTTATCTATCACAGATACTATATAATACAACAGGTTTATCTATTATCTAGTTTATCTATCACAGATACTATACAATACAACAATATATAATAGAACAAGTTTATCTATTATCTAGTTTATCTATCACAGATACTAAATAATACAAAAGGTTTATCTATTATCTAGTTTATCTATCACAGATACTATATAATACAACAAGTTTATCTATTATCTAGTTTATCTATCACAGATACTATATAATACAACAAGATTATCTATTATCTAGTTTATCTATCACAGATACTATATAATACAACAAGTTTATCTATTATCTAGTTTATCTATCACAGATACTATATAATACAACAAATTTATCTATTATCTAGTTTATCTATCACAGATACTATACAATACAACAATATATAATATAACAAGTTTATCTATCACAGATACTATATAATTCAACAAGTTTATCTATTATCTAGTTTATCTATCACAGATACCATATAATACAACAAGTTTATCTATTATCTAGTTTATCTCTCACATATACTATATAATACAACAAGTTTATCTATTATCTAGTTTATCTATCACAGATACTATATAATACAACAAGGTTATCTATTATCTAGTTTATCTATCACAGATACTATATAATATAACAGGTTTATCTATTATCTAGTTTATCTATCACAGATACTATATAATACAACAAGTTTATCTATTATCTAGTTTATCTATCACAGATACTATATAATACAACAAGTTTGTCTATTATCTAGTTTATCTATCACAGATACTATATAATACAACAGGTTTATCTATTATCTAGTTTATCTATCACAGATAATATACAATACAACAATATATAATATAACAAGTTTATCTATTATCTAGTTTATCTATCACAGATACTATATAATACAACAAGTTTATCTATCACAGATACTATATAATATAACAGGTTTATCTATTATCTAGTTTATCTATCACAGATACTATATAATACAACAAGTTTATCTATTATCTAGTTTATCTATCACAGATACTATATAATACAACAAGTTTATCTATTATCTAGTTTATCTATCACAGATACTATATAATACAACAAGTTTATCTATTATTCAGTTTATCTATCACAGATACTATATAATACAACAGGTTTATCTATTATCTAGTTTACCTATCACGGATACTATACAATACAACAATATATAATATAACAAGTTTATCTATTATCTAGTTTATCTATCACAGATAATATATAATACAACAAGTTTATCTATTATCTAGTTCATCTATCACAGATACTATATAATACAACAAGTTTGTCTATTATCTAGTTTATCTATCACAGATACTATATAAAACAACAGGTTTATCTATTATCTAGTTTATCTATCGCAGATACTATACAATACAACAATATATAATATAACAAGTTTATCTATTATCTAGTTTATCTATCACAGATACTATATAATACAACAAGTTTGTCTATTATCTAGTTTATCTATCACAGATACTATATAATACAACAGGTTTATCTATTATCTAGTTTATCTATCACAGATACTATACAATACAACAATATATAATATAACAAGTTTATCTATTATCTAGTTTATCTATCACAGATACTATATAATACAACAAGTTTATCTATTATCTAGTTTATCTATCACAGATACTATATAATATAACAGGTTTATCTATTATCTAGTTTATCTATCACAGATACTATATAATACAACAACTTTATCTATTATCTAGTTTATCTATCACAGATACTATATAATACAACAAGTTTATCTATTATCTAGTTTATCTATCACAGATACTATATAATACAACAAGATTATCTATTATCTAGTTTATCTATCACAGATACTATATAGTACAACAAGTTTATCTATTATCTAGTTTATCTATCACAGATACTATATAATACAACAAGATTATCTATTATCTTGTTTATCTATCACAGATACTATATAATACAACAAGTTTATCTATTATCTAGTTTATCTATCACAGATACTATATAATACAACAAGTTTATCTATTATCTAGTTTATCTATCACAGATACTATATAGTACAACAAGTTTATCTATCACAGATACTATATAATACAACAAGATTATCTATTATCTAGTTTATCTATCACAGATACTATATAGTACAACAAGTTTATCTATTATCTAGTTTATCTATCACAGATACTATATAATACAACAAGTTTATCTATTATCTAGTTTATCTATCACAGATACTATATGATACAGCAGGTTTATCTATTATCTAGTTTATCTATCACAGATACTATATAATACAACAAGTTTATCTATTATTCAGTTTATCTATCACAGATACTATATTATACAACAGGTTTATCTATTATCTAGTTTACCTATCACGGATACTATACAATACAACAATATATAATATAACAAGTTTATCTATTATCTAGTTTATCTATCACAGATAATATATAATACAACAAGTTTATCTATCACAGATACTATATAATATAACAGGTTTATCTATTATCTAGTTTATCTATCACAGATACTATATAATACAGCAGGTTTATCTATTATCTAGTTTATCTATCACAGATACTATACAATACAACAACTTTATCTATTATCTAGTTTATCTATCACAGATACTATATAATATAACAAGTTTATCTATTATCTAGTTTATCTATCACAGATACTATATAATACAACAAGTTTGTCTATTATCTAGTTTATCTATCACAGATACTATATAATACAACAAGTTTATCTATTATTCAGTTTATCTATCACAGATACTATATAATACAACAGGTTTATCTATTATCTAGTTTACCTATCACGGATACTATACAATACAGCAATATATAATATAACAAGTTTATCTATTATCTAGTTTATCGATCACAGATACTATATAATTCAACAAGTTTATCTATTATCTAGTTTATCTATCACAGATACCATATAATACAACAAGTTTATCTATTATCTAGTTTATCTCTCACATATACTATATAATACAACAAGTTTATCTATTATCTAGTTTATCTATCACAGATACTATATAATACAACAAGGTTATCTATTATCTAGTTTATCTCTCACAGATACTATATAATATAACAGGTTTATCTATTATCTAGTTTATCTATCACAGATACTATATAATACAACAAGTTTATCTATTATCTAGTTTATCTATCACAGATACTATATAATACAACAAGTTTGTCTATTATCTAGTTTATCTATCACAGATACTATATAATACAACAATATATAATATAACAAGTTTATCTATTATCTAGTTTATCTATCACAGATACTATATAATACAACAAGTTTATCTATTATCTAGTTTATCTATCACAGATATTATATAATATAACAGGTTTATCTATTATCTAGTTTATCTAGCACAGATACTATATAATACAACAAGTTTATCTATTATCTAGTTTATCTATCACAGATACTATATAATACAACAAGTTTATCTATTATCTAGTTTATCTATCACAGATACTATATAATACAACAAGATTATCTATTATCTAGTTTATCTATCACAGATACTATATAGTACAACAAGTTAATCTATTAACTAGTTTATCTATCACAGATACTATATAATACAACAAGATTATCTATTATCTAGTTTATCTATCACAGATACTATATAGTACAACAAGTTTATCTATTATCTAGTTTATCTATCACAGATACTATATAATACAACAAGTTTATCTATTATCTAGTTTATCTATCACAGATACTATATAATACAACAAGTTTATCTATTATTCAGTTTATCTATCACAGATACTATATAATACAACAGGTTTATCTATTATCTAGTTTACCTATCACGGATACTATACAATACAACAATATATAATATAACAAGTTTATCTATTATCTAGTTTATCTATCACAGATAATATATAATACAACAAGTTTATCTATTATCTAGTTTATCTATCACAGATACTATATAATATAACAGGTTTATCTATTATCTAGTCTAGCTATCACAGATACTATATAATACAACAAGTTTATCTATTATCTAGTTTATCTATCACAGATACTATATAATACAACAGGTTTATCTATTATCTAGTTTACCTATCACGGATACTATACAATACAACAATATATAATATAACAAGTTTATCTATTATCTAGTTTATCTATCACAGATAATATATAATACAACAAGTTTATCTATTATCTAGTTTATCTATCACAGATACTATATAATATAATAGGTTTATCTATTATCTAGTCTAGCTATCACAGATACTATATAATACAACAAGGTTATCTATTAACTAGTTTATCTATCACAGATACTATATAATACAACAAGTTTATCTATTATTCAGCTTATCTATCACAGATACTATATAATACAACAGGTTTATCTATTATCTAGTTTACCTATCACGGATACTATACAATACAACAATATATAATATAACAAGTTTATCTATTATCTAGTTTATCTATCACAGATAATATATAATACAACAAGTTTATCTATTATCTAGTTTATCTATCACAGATACTATATAATATAACAGGTTTATCTATTATCTAGTCTAGCTATCACAGATGCTATATAATACAACAAGTTTATCTATTATCTAGTTTATCTATCACAGATGCTATATAATACAACAAGTTTATCTATTATTCAGATTATCTATCAAAGATACTATATAATACAACAGGTTTATCTATTATCTAGTTTACCTATCACGGATACTATACAATACAACAATATATAATATAACAAGTTTATCTATTATCTAGTTTATCTATCACAGATACTATATAATACAACAAGTTTATCTATTATTTAGTTTATCTATCACAGATACTATATAATACAACAAGTTTATCTATTATTCAGTTTATCTATCACAGATACTATACAATACAACAATATATAATATAACAAGTTTATCTATTATCTAGTTTATCTATCACAGATACTATATAATACAACAAGTTTATCTATTATCTAGTTTATCTATCACAGATACTATATAATATAACAGGTTTATCTATTATCTAGTTTATCTATCACAGATACTATATAATACAACAAGTTTATCTATTATCTAGTTTATCTATCACAGATACTATATAATACAACAACTTTATCTATTATCTAGTTTATCTATCACAGATACTATATAATACAACAAGTTTATCTATTATCTAGTTTATCTATCACAGATACTATATAATACAACAAGATTATCTATTATCTAGTTTATCTATCACAGATACTATATAGTACAACAAGTTTATCTATTATCTAGTTTATCTATCACAGATACTATATAATACAACAAGATTATCTATTATCTAGTTTATCTATCACAGATACTATATAATATAACAGGTTTATCTATTATCTAGTTTATCTATCACAGATACTATATAATACAACAAGTTTATCTATTATCTAGTTTATCTATCACAGATACTATATAATACAACAAGTTTGTCTATTATCTAGTTTATCTATCACAGATACTATATAATACAACAATATATAATATAACAAGTTTATCTATTATCTAGTTTATCTATCACAGATACTATATAATACAACAAGTTTATCTATTATCTAGTTTATCTATCACAGATATTATATAATATAACAGGTTTATCTATTATCTAGTTTATCTAGCACAGATACTATATAATACAACAAGTTTATCTATTATCTAGTTTATCTATCACAGATACTATATAATACAACAAGTTTATCTATTATCTAGTTTATCTATCACAGATACTATATAATACAACAAGATTATCTATTATCTAGTTTATCTATCACAGATACTATATAGTACAACAAGTTAATCTATTAACTAGTTTATCTATCACAGATACTATATAATACAACAAGATTATCTATTATCTAGTTTATCTATCACAGATACTATATAGTACAACAAGTTTATCTATTATCTAGTTTATCTATCACAGATACTATATAATACAACAAGTTTATCTATTATCTAGTTTATCTATCACAGATACTATATAATACAACAAGTTTATCTATTATTCAGTTTATCTATCACAGATACTATATAATACAACAGGTTTATCTATTATCTAGTTTACCTATCACGGATACTATACAATACAACAATATATAATATAACAAGTTTATCTATTATCTAGTTTATCTATCACAGATAATATATAATACAACAAGTTTATCTATTATCTAGTTTATCTATCACAGATACTATATAATATAACAGGTTTATCTATTATCTAGTCTAGCTATCACAGATACTATATAATACAACAAGTTTATCTATTATCTAGTTTATCTATCACAGATACTATATAATACAACAGGTTTATCTATTATCTAGTTTACCTATCACGGATACTATACAATACAACAATATATAATATAACAAGTTTATCTATTATCTAGTTTATCTATCACAGATAATATATAATACAACAAGTTTATCTATTATCTAGTTTATCTATCACAGATACTATATAATATAATAGGTTTATCTATTATCTAGTCTAGCTATCACAGATACTATATAATACAACAAGGTTATCTATTAACTAGTTTATCTATCACAGATACTATATAATACAACAAGTTTATCTATTATTCAGCTTATCTATCACAGATACTATATAATACAACAGGTTTATCTATTATCTAGTTTACCTATCACGGATACTATACAATACAACAATATATAATATAACAAGTTTATCTATTATCTAGTTTATCTATCACAGATAATATATAATACAACAAGTTTATCTATTATCTAGTTTATCTATCACAGATACTATATAATATAACAGGTTTATCTATTATCTAGTCTAGCTATCACAGATGCTATATAATACAACAAGTTTATCTATTATCTAGTTTATCTATCACAGATGCTATATAATACAACAAGTTTATCTATTATTCAGATTATCTATCACAGATACTATATAATACAACAGGTTTATCTATTATCTAGTTTACCTATCACGGATACTATACAATACAACAATATATAATATAACAAGTTTATCTATTATCTAGTTTATCTATCACAGATACTATATAATACAACAAGTTTATCTATTATTTAGTTTATCTATCACAGATACTATATAATACAACAAGTTTATCTATTATTCAGTTTATCTATCACAGATACTATACAATACAACAATATATAATATAACAAGTTTATCTATTATCTAGTTTATCTATCACAGATACTATATAATACAACAAGTTTATCTATTATCTAGTTTATCTATCACAGATACTATATAATATAACAGGTTTATCTATTATCTAGTTTATCTATCACAGATACTATATAATACAACAAGTTTATCTATTATCTAGTTTATCTATCACAGATACTATATAATACAACAACTTTATCTATTATCTAGTTTATCTATCACAGATACTATATAATACAACAAGTTTATCTATTATCTAGTTTATCTATCACAGATACTATATAATACAACAAGATTATATATTATCTAGTTTATCTATCACAGATACTATATAGTACAACAAGTTTATCTATTATCTAGTTTATCTATCACAGATACTATATAATACAACAAGATTATCTATTATCTAGTTTATCTATCACAGATACTATATAGTACAACAAGTTTATCTATTATCTAGTTTATCTATCACAGATACTATATAATACAACAAGTTTATCTATTATCTAGTTTATCTATCACAGATACTATATAGTACAACAAGTTTATCTATTATCTAGTTTATCTATCACAGATACTATATAATACAACAAGATTATCTATTATCTAGTTTATCTATCACAGATACTATATAATATAACAGGTTTATCTATTATCTAGTTTATCTATCACAGATACTATATAATACAACAAGTTTATCTATTATCTAGTTTATCTATCACAGATACTATATAATACAACAACTTTATCTATTATCTAGTTTATCTATCACAGATACTATATAATACAACAAGTTTATCTATTATCTAGTTTATCTATCACAGATACTATATAATACAACAAGATTATCTATTATCTAGTTTATCTATCACAGATACTATATAGTACAACAAGTTTATCTATTATCTAGTTTATCTATCACAGATACTATATAATACAACAAGATTATCTATTATCTAGTTTATCTATCACAGATACTATATAATATAACAGGTTTATCTATTATCTAGTTTATCTATCACAGATACTATATAATACAACAAGTTTATCTATTATCTAGTTTATCTATCACAGATACTATATAATACAACAAGTTTGTCTATTATCTAGTTTATCTATCACAGATACTATATAATACAACAATATATAATATAACAAGTTTATCTATTATCTAGTTTATCTATCACAGATACTATATAATACAACAAGTTTATCTATTATCTAGTTTATCTATCACAGATATTATATAATATAACAGGTTTATCTATTATCTAGTTTATCTAGCACAGATACTATATAATACAACAAGTTTATCTATTATCTAGTTTATCTATCACAGATACTATATAATACAACAAGTTTATCTATTATCTAGTTTATCTATCACAGATACTATATAATACAACAAGATTATCTATTATCTAGTTTATCTATCACAGATACTATATAGTACAACAAGTTAATCTATTAACTAGTTTATCTATCACAGATACTATATAATACAACAAGATTATCTATTATCTAGTTTATCTATCACAGATACTATATAGTACAACAAGTTTATCTATTATCTAGTTTATCTATCACAGATACTATATAATACAACAAGTTTATCTATTATCTAGTTTATCTATCACAGATACTATATAATACAACAAGTTTATCTATTATTCAGTTTATCTATCACAGATACTATATAATACAACAGGTTTATCTATTATCTAGTTTACCTATCACGGATACTATACAATACAACAATATATAATATAACAAGTTTATCTATTATCTAGTTTATCTATCACAGATAATATATAATACAACAAGTTTATCTATTATCTAGTTTATCTATCACAGATACTATATAATATAACAGGTTTATCTATTATCTAGTCTAGCTATCACAGATACTATATAATACAACAAGTTTATCTATTATCTAGTTTATCTATCACAGATACTATATAATACAACAGGTTTATCTATTATCTAGTTTACCTATCACGGATACTATACAATACAACAATATATAATATAACAAGTTTATCTATTATCTAGTTTATCTATCACAGATAATATATAATACAACAAGTTTATCTATTATCTAGTTTATCTATCACAGATACTATATAATATAATAGGTTTATCTATTATCTAGTCTAGCTATCACAGATACTATATAATACAACAAGGTTATCTATTAACTAGTTTATCTATCACAGATACTATATAATACAACAAGTTTATCTATTATTCAGCTTATCTATCACAGATACTATATAATACAACAAGTTTATCTATTATCTAGTTTACCTATCACGGATACTATACAATACAACAATATATAATATAACAAGTTTATCTATTATCTAGTTTATCTATCACAGATAATATATAATACAACAAGTTTATCTATTATCTAGTTTATCTATCACAGATACTATATAATATAACAGGTTTATCTATTATCTAGTCTAGCTATCACAGATGCTATATAATACAACAAGTTTATCTATTATCTAGTTTATCTATCACAGATGCTATATAATACAACAAGTTTATCTATTATTCAGATTATCTATCACAGATACTATATAATACAACAGGTTTATCTATTATCTAGTTTACCTATCACGGATACTATACAATACAACAATATATAATATAACAAGTTTATCTATTATCTAGTTTATCTATCACAGATACTATATAATACAACAAGTTTATCTATTATTTAGTTTATCTATCACAGATACTATATAATACAACAAGTTTATCTATTATTCAGTTTATCTATCACAGATACTATACAATACAACAATATATAATATAACAAGTTTATCTATTATCTAGTTTATCTATCACAGATACTATATAATACAACAAGTTTATCTATTATCTAGTTTATCTATCACAGATACTATATAATATAACAGGTTTATCTATTATCTAGTTTATCTATCACAGATACTATATAATACAACAAGTTTATCTATTATCTAGTTTATCTATCACAGATACTATATAATACAACAACTTTATCTATTATCTAGTTTATCTATCACAGATACTATATAATACAACAAGTTTATCTATTATCTAGTTTATCTATCACAGATACTATATAATACAACAAGATTATCTATTATCTAGTTTATCTATCACAGATACTATATAGTACAACAAGTTTATCTATTATCTAGTTTATCTATCACAGATAGATTATCTATTATCTAGTTTATCTATCACAGATACTATATAGTACAACAAGTTTATCTATTATCTAGTTTATCTATCACAGATACTATATAATACAACAAGTTTATCTATTATCTAGTTTATCTATCACAGATACTATATAGTACAACAAGTTTATCTATTATCTAGTTTATCTATCACAGATACTATATAATACAACAAGATTATCTATTATCTAGTTTATCTATCACAGATACTATATAGTACAACAAGTTTATCTATTATCTAGTTTATCTATCACAGATACTATATAATACAACAAGTTTGTCTATTATCTAGTTTATCTATCACAGATACTATATAATACAACAGGTTTATCTATTATCTAGTTTATCTATCACAGATACTATACAATACAACAATATATAATATAACAAGTTTATCTATTATCTAGTTTATCTATCACAGATACTATATAATACAACAAGTTTATCTATTATCTAGTTTATCTATCACAGATACTATATAATATAACAGGTTTATCTATTATCTAGTTTATCTATCACAGATACTATATAATACAACAAGTTTATCTATTATCTAGTTTATCTATCACAGATACTATATAATACAACAACTTTATCTATTATCTAGTTTATCTATCACAGATACTATATAATACAACAAGTTTATCTATTATCTAGTTTATCTATCACAGATACTATATAATACAACAAGATTATCTATTATCTAGTTTACCTATCACAGATACTATACAATACAACAATATATAATATAACAAGTTTATCTATTATCTAGTTTATCTATCACAGATAATATATAATACAACAAGTTTATCTATTATCTAGCTTATCTATCACAGATACTATATAATATAACAGGTTTATCTATTATCTAGTCTAGCTATCACAGATACTATATAATACAACAAGTTTATCTATTATCTAGTTTATCTATCACAGATACTATATAATACAACAAGTTTATCTATTATCTAGTTTATCTATCACAGATACTATATAATACAACAGGTTTATCTATTATCTAGTTTATCTATCACAGATACTATACAATACAACAATATATAATAGAACAAGTTTATCTATTATCTAGTTTATCTATCACAGATACTAAATAATACAAAAGGTTTATCTATTATCTAGTTTATCTATCACAGATACTATATAATACAACAAGTTTATCTATTATCTAGTTTATCTATCACAGATACTATATAATACAACAAGATTATCTATTATCTAGTTTATCTATCACAGATACTATATAATACAACAAGTTTATCTATTATCTAGTTTATCTATCACAGATACTATATAATACAACAAATTTATCTATTATCTAGTTTATCTATCACAGATACTATACAATACAACAATATATAATATAACAAGTTTATCTATCACAGATACTATATAATTCAACAAGTTTATCTATTATCTAGTTTATCTATCACAGATACTATATAATATAACAGGTTTATCTATTATCTAGTTTATCTATCACAGATACTATATAATACAACAAGTTTATCTATTATCTAGTTTATCTATCACAGATACTATATAATACAACAACTTTATCTATTATCTAGTTTATCTATCACAGATACTATATAATACAACAAGTTTATCTATTATCTAGTTTATCTATCACAGATACTATATAATACAACAAGTTTATCTATTATCTAGTTTATCTATCACAGATACTATATAATATAACAGGTTTATCTATTATCTAGTTTATCTATCACAGATACTATATAATACAACAAGTTTATCTATTATCTAGTTTATCTATCACAGATACTATATAATACAACAACTTTATCTATTATCTAGTTTATCTATCACAGATACTATATAATACAACAAGTTTATCTATTATCTAGTTTATCTATCACAGATACTATATAATACAACAAGATTATCTATTATCTAGTTTATCTATCACAGATACTATATAGTACAACAAGTTTATCTATTATCTAGTTTATCTATCACAGATACTATATAATACAACAAGATTATCTATTATCTAGTTTATCTATCACAGATACTATATAGTACAACAAGTTTATCTATTATCTAGTTTATCTATCACAGATACTATATAATACAACAAGTTTATCTATTATCTAGTTTATCTATCACAGATACTATATAGTACAACAAGTTTATCTATTATCTAGTTTATCTATCACAGATACTATATAATACAACAAGATTATCTATTATCTAGTTTATCTATCACAGATACTATATAGTACAACAAGTTTATCTATTATCTAGTTTATCTATCACAGATACTATATAATACAACAAGTTTGTCTATTATCTAGTTTATTTATCACAGATACTATATAATACAACAGGTTTATCTATTATCTAGTTTATCTATCACAGATACTATACAATACAACAATATATAATATAACAAGTTTATCTATTATCTAGTTTATCTATCACAGATACTATATAATACAACAAGTTTATCTATTATCTAGTTTATCTATCACAGATACTATATAATATAACAGGTTTATCTATTATCTAGTTTATCTATCACAGATACTATATAATACAACAAGTTTATCTATTATCTAGTTTATCTATCACAGATACTATATAATACAACAACTTTATCTATTATCTAGTTTATCTATCACAGATACTATATAATACAACAAGTGTATCTATTATCTAGTTTATCTATCACAGATACTATATAATACAACAAGATTATCTATTATCTAGTTTACCTATCACAGATACTATACAATACAACAATATATAATATAACAAGTTTATCTATTATCTAGTTTATCTATCACAGATAATATATAATACAACAAGTTTATCTATTATCTAGCTTATCTATCACAGATACTATATAATATAACAGGTTTATCTATTATCTAGTCTAGCTATCACAGATACTATATAATACAACAAGTTTATCTATTATCTAGTTTATCTATCACAGATACTATATAATACAACAGGTTTATCTATTATCTAGTTTACCTATCACGGATACTATACAATACAACAATATATAATATAACAAGTTTATCTATTATCTAGTTTATCTATCACAGATACTATATAATACAACAAGTTTATCTATTATTTAGTTTATCTATCACAGATACTATATAATACAACAAGTTTATCTATTATTCAGTTTATCTATCACAGATACTATACAATACAACAATATATAATATAACAAGTTTATCTATTATCTAGTTTATCTATCACAGATACTATATAATACAACAAGTTTATCTATTATCTAGTTTATCTATCACAGATACTATATAATATAACAGGTTTATCTATTATCTAGTTTATCTATCACAGATACTATATAATACAACAAGTTTATCTATTATCTAGTTTATCTATCACAGATACTATATAATACAACAACTTTATCTATTATCTAGTTTATCTATCACAGATACTATATAATACAACAAGTTTATCTATTATCTAGTTTATCTATCACAGATACTATATAATACAACAAGATTATCTATTATCTAGTTTATCTATCACAGATACTATATAGTACAACAAGTTTATCTATTATCTAGTTTATCTATCACAGATACTATATAATACAACAAGATTATCTATTATCTAGTTTATCTATCACAGATACTATATAGTACAACAAGTTTATCTATTATCTAGTTTATCTATCACAGATACTATATAATACAACAAGTTTATCTATTATCTAGTTTATCTATCACAGATACTATATAGTACAACAAGTTTATCTATTATCTAGTTTATCTATCACAGATACTATATAATACAACAAGATTATCTATTATCTAGTTTATCTATCACAGATACTATATAGTACAACAAGTTTATCTATTATCTAGTTTATCTATCACAGATACTATATAATACAACAAGTTTGTCTATTATCTAGTTTATCTATCACAGATACTATATAATACAACAGGTTTATCTATTATCTAGTTTATCTATCACAGATACTATACAATACAACAATATATAATATAACAAGTTTATCTATTATCTAGTTTATCTATCACAGATACTATATAATACAACAAGTTTATCTATTATCTAGTTTATCTATCACAGATACTATATAATATAACAGGTTTATCTATTATCTAGTTTATCTATCACAGATACTATATAATACAACAAGTTTATCTATTATCTAGTTTATCTATCACAGATACTATATAATACAACAACTTTATCTATTATCTAGTTTATCTATCACAGATACTATATAATACAACAAGTTTATCTATTATCTAGTTTATCTATCACAGATACTATATAATACAACAAGATTATCTATTATCTAGTTTACCTATCACAGATACTATACAATACAACAATATATAATATAACAAGTTTATCTATTATCTAGTTTATCTATCACAGATAATATATAATACAACAAGTTTATCTATTATCTAGCTTATCTATCACAGATACTATATAATATAACAGGTTTATCTATTATCTAGTCTAGCTATCACAGATACTATATAATACAACAAGTTTATCTATTATCTAGTTTATCTATCACAGATACTATATAATACAACAAGTTTATCTATTATCTAGTTTATCTATCACAGATACTATATAATACAACAGGTTTATCTATTATCTAGTTTATCTATCACAGATACTATACAATACAACAATATATAATAGAACAAGTTTATCTATTATCTAGTTTATCTATCACAGATACTAAATAATACAAAAGGTTTATCTATTATCTAGTTTATCTATCACAGATACTATATAATACAACAAGTTTATCTATTATCTAGTTTATCTATCACAGATACTATATAATACAACAAGATTATCTATTATCTAGTTTATCTATCACAGATACTATATAATACAACAAGTTTATCTATTATCTAGTTTATCTATCACAGATACTATATAATACAACAAATTTATCTATTATCTAGTTTATCTATCACAGATACTATACAATACAACAATATATAATATAACAAGTTTATCTATCACAGATACTATATAATTCAACAAGTTTATCTATTATCTAGTTTATCTATCACAGATACTATATAATATAACAGGTTTATCTATTATCTAGTTTATCTATCACAGATACTATATAATACAACAAGTTTATCTATTATCTAGTTTATCTATCACAGATACTATATAATACAACAACTTTATCTATTATCTAGTTTATCTATCACAGATACTATATAATACAACAAGTTTATCTATTATCTAGTTTATCTATCACAGATACTATATAATACAACAAGTTTATCTATTATCTAGTTTATCTATCACAGATACTATATAATATAACAGGTTTATCTATTATCTAGTTTATCTATCACAGATACTATATAATACAACAAGTTTATCTATTATCTAGTTTATCTATCACAGATACTATATAATACAACAACTTTATCTATTATCTAGTTTATCTATCACAGATACTATATAATACAACAAGTTTATCTATTATCTAGTTTATCTATCACAGATACTATATAATACAACAAGATTATCTATTATCTAGTTTATCTATCACAGATACTATATAGTACAACAAGTTTATCTATTATCTAGTTTATCTATCACAGATACTATATAATACAACAAGATTATCTATTATCTAGTTTATCTATCACAGATACTATATAGTACAACAAGTTTATCTATTATCTAGTTTATCTATCACAGATACTATATAATACAACAAGTTTATCTATTATCTAGTTTATCTATCACAGATACTATATAGTACAACAAGTTTATCTATTATCTAGTTTATCTATCACAGATACTATATAATACAACAAGATTATCTATTATCTAGTTTATCTATCACAGATACTATATAGTACAACAAGTTTATCTATTATCTAGTTTATCTATCACAGATACTATATAATACAACAAGTTTGTCTATTATCTAGTTTATTTATCACAGATACTATATAATACAACAGGTTTATCTATTATCTAGTTTATCTATCACAGATACTATACAATACAACAATATATAATATAACAAGTTTATCTATTATCTAGTTTATCTATCACAGATACTATATAATACAACAAGTTTATCTATTATCTAGTTTATCTATCACAGATACTATATAATATAACAGGTTTATCTATTATCTAGTTTATCTATCACAGATACTATATAATACAACAAGTTTATCTATTATCTAGTTTATCTATCACAGATACTATATAATACAACAACTTTATCTATTATCTAGTTTATCTATCACAGATACTATATAATACAACAAGTGTATCTATTATCTAGTTTATCTATCACAGATACTATATAATACAACAAGATTATCTATTATCTAGTTTACCTATCACAGATACTATACAATACAACAATATATAATATAACAAGTTTATCTATTATCTAGTTTATCTATCACAGATAATATATAATACAACAAGTTTATCTATTATCTAGCTTATCTATCACAGATACTATATAATATAACAGGTTTATCTATTATCTAGTCTAGCTATCACAGATACTATATAATACAACAAGTTTATCTATTATCTAGTTTATCTATCACAGATACTATATAATACAACAAGTTTATCTATTATCTAGTTTATCTATCACAGATACTATATAATACAACAGGTTTATCTATTATCTAGTTTATCTATCACAGATACTATACAATACAACAATATATAATAGAACAAGTTTATCTATTATCTAGTTTATCTATCACAGATACTAAATAATACAAAAGGTTTATCTATTATCTAGTTTATCTATCACAGATACTATATAATACAACAAGTTTATCTATTATCTAGTTTATCTATCACAGATACTATATAATACAACAAGATTATCTATTATCTAGTTTATCTATCACAGATACTATATAATACAACAAGTTTATCTATTATCTAGTTTATCTATCACAGATACTATATAATACAACAAATTTATCTATTATCTAGTTTATCTATCACAGATACTATACAATACAACAATATATAATATAACAAGTTTATCTATCACAGATACTATATAATTCAACAAGTTTATCTATTATCTAGTTTATCTATCACAGATACCATATAATACAACAAGTTTATCTATTATCTAGTTTATCTCTCACATATACTATATAATACAACAAGTTTATCTATTATCTAGTTTATCTATCACAGATACTATATAATACAACAAGGTTATCTATTATCTAGTTTATCTATCACAGATACTATATAATATAACAGGTTTATCTATTATCTAGTTTATCTATCACAGATACTATATAATACAACAAGTTTATCTATTATCTAGTTTATCTATCACAGATACTATATAATACAACAAGTTTGTCTATTATCTAGTTTATCTATCACAGATACTATATAATACAACAGGTTTATCTATTATCTAGTTTATCTATCACAGATAATATACAATACAACAATATATAATATAACAAGTTTATCTATTATCTAGTTTATCTATCACAGATACTATATAATACAACAAGTTTATCTATTATCTAATTTATCTATCACAGATACTATATAATATAACAGGTTTATCTATTATCTAGTTTATCTATCACAGATACTATATAATACAACAAGTTTATCTATTATCTAGTTTATCTATCACAGATACTATATAATACAACAAGTTTATCTATTATCTAGTTTATCTATCACAGATACTATATAATACAACAAGTTTATCTATTATTCAGTTTATCTATCACAGATACTATATAATACAACAGGTTTATCTATTATCTAGTTTACCTATCACGGATACTATACAATACAACAATATATAATATAACAAGTTTATCTATTATCTAGTTTATCTATCACAGATAATATATAATACAACAAGTTTATCTATTATCTAGTTCATCTATCACAGATACTATATAATACAACAAGTTTGTCTATTATCTAGTTTATCTATCACAGATACTATATAAAACAACAGGTTTATCTATTATCTAGTTTATCTATCGCAGATACTATACAATACAACAATATATAATATAACAAGTTTATCTATTATCTAGTTTATCTATCACAGATACTATATAATACAACAAGTTTGTCTATTATCTAGTTTATCTATCACAGATACTATATAATACAACAGGTTTATCTATTATCTAGTTTATCTATCACAGATACTATACAATACAACAATATATAATATAACAAGTTTATCTATTATCTAGTTTATCTATCACAGATACTATATAATACAACAAGTTTATCTATTATCTAGTTTATCTATCACAGATACTATATAATATAACAGGTTTATCTATTATCTAGTTTATCTATCACAGATACTATATAATACAACAACTTTATCTATTATCTAGTTTATCTATCACAGATACTATATAATACAACAAGTTTATCTATTATCTAGTTTATCTATCACAGATACTATATAATACAACAAGATTATCTATTATCTAGTTTATCTATCACAGATACTATATAGTACAACAAGTTTATCTATTATCTAGTTTATCTATCACAGATACTATATAATACAACAAGATTATCTATTATCTTGTTTATCTATCACAGATACTATATAATACAACAAGTTTATCTATTATCTAGTTTATCTATCACAGATACTATATAATACAACAAGTTTATCTATTATCTAGTTTATCTATCACAGATACTATATAGTACAACAAGTTTATCTATCACAGATACTATATAATACAACAAGATTATCTATTATCTAGTTTATCTATCACAGATACTATATAGTACAACAAGTTTATCTATTATCTAGTTTATCTATCACAGATACTATATAATACAACAAGTTTATCTATTATCTAGTTTATCTATCACAGATACTATATGATACAGCAGGTTTATCTATTATCTAGTTTATCTATCACAGATACTATATAATACAACAAGTTTATCTATTATTCAGTTTATCTATCACAGATACTATATTATACAACAGGTTTATCTATTATCTAGTTTACCTATCACGGATACTATGCAATACAACAATATATAATATAACAAGTTTATCTATTATCTAGTTTATCTATCACAGATAATATATAATACAACAAGTTTATCTATCACAGATACTATATAATATAACAGGTTTATCTATTATCTAGTTTATCTATCACAGATACTATATAATACAGCAGGTTTATCTATTATCTAGTTTATCTATCACAGATACTATACAATACAACAACTTTATCTATTATCTAGTTTATCTATCACAGATACTATATAATATAACAAGTTTATCTATTATCTAGTTTATCTATCACAGATACTATATAATACAACAAGTTTGTCTATTATCTAGTTTATCTATCACAGATACTATATAATACAACAAGTTTATCTATTATTCAGTTTATCTATCACAGATACTATATAATACAACAGGTTTATCTATTATCTAGTTTATCTATCACAGATACTATATAATATAACAGGTTTATCTATTATCTAGTTTATCTATCACAGATACTATATAATACAACAAGTTTATCTATTATCTAGTTTATCTATCACAGATACTATATAATACAACAACTTTATCTATTATCTAGTTTATCTATCACAGATACTATATAATACAACAAGTTTATCTATTATCTAGTTTATCTATCACAGATACTATATAATACAACAAGATTATCTATTATCTAGTTTATCTATCACAGATACTATATAGTACAACAAGTTTATCTATTATCTAGTTTATCTATCACAGATACTATATAATACAACAAGATTATCTATTATCTAGTTTATCTATCACAGATACTATATAGTACAACAAGTTTATCTATTATCTAGTTTATCTATCACAGATACTATATAATACAACAAGTTTATCTATTATCTAGTTTATCTATCACAGATACTATATAGTACAACAAGTTTATCTATTATCTAGTTTATCTATCACAGATACTATATAATACAACAAGATTATCTATTATCTAGTTTATCTATCACAGATACTATATAGTACAACAAGTTTATCTATTATCTAGTTTATCTATCACAGATACTATATAATACAACAAGTTTGTCTATTATCTAGTTTATTTATCACAGATACTATATAATACAACAGGTTTATCTATTATCTAGTTTATCTATCACAGATACTATACAATACAACAATATATAATATAACAAGTTTATCTATTATCTAGTTTATCTATCACAGATACTATATAATACAACAAGTTTATCTATTATCTAGTTTATCTATCACAGATACTATATAATATAACAGGTTTATCTATTATCTAGTTTATCTATCACAGATACTATATAATACAACAAGTTTATCTATTATCTAGTTTATCTATCACAGATACTATATAATACAACAACTTTATCTATTATCTAGTTTATCTATCACAGATACTATATAATACAACAAGTTTATCTATTATCTAGTTTATCTATCACAGATACTATATAATACAACAAGATTATCTATTATCTAGTTTACCTATCACAGATACTATACAATACAACAATATATAATATAACAAGTTTATCTATTATCTAGTTTATCTATCACAGATAATATATAATACAACAAGTTTATCTATTATCTAGCTTATCTATCACAGATACTATATAATATAACAGGTTTATCTATTATCTAGTCTAGCTATCACAGATACTATATAATACAACAAGTTTATCTATTATCTAGTTTATCTATCACAGATACTATATAATACAACAAGTTTATCTATTATCTAGTTTATCTATCACAGATACTATATAATACAACAGGTTTATCTATTATCTAGTTTATCTATCACAGATACTATACAATACAACAATATATAATAGAACAAGTTTATCTATTATCTAGTTTATCTATCACAGATACTAAATAATACAAAAGGTTTATCTATTATCTAGTTTATCTATCACAGATACTATATAATACAACAAGTTTATCTATTATCTAGTTTATCTATCACAGATACTATATAATACAACAAGATTATCTATTATCTAGTTTATCTATCACAGATACTATATAATACAACAAGTTTATCTATTATCTAGTTTATCTATCACAGATACTATATAATACAACAAATTTATCTATTATCTAGTTTATCTATCACAGATACTATACAATACAACAATATATAATATAACAAGTTTATCTATCACAGATACTATATAATTCAACAAGTTTATCTATTATCTAGTTTATCTATCACAGATACCATATAATACAACAAGTTTATCTATTATCTAGTTTATCTCTCACATATACTATATAATACAACAAGTTTATCTATTATCTAGTTTATCTATCACAGATACTATATAATACAACAAGGTTATCTATTATCTAGTTTATCTATCACAGATACTATATAATATAACAGGTTTATCTATTATCTAGTTTATCTATCACAGATACTATATAATACAACAAGTTTATCTATTATCTAGTTTATCTATCACAGATACTATATAATACAACAAGTTTGTCTATTATCTAGTTTATCTATCACAGATACTATATAATACAACAGGTTTATCTATTATCTAGTTTATCTATCACAGATAATATACAATACAACAATATATAATATAACAAGTTTATCTATTATCTAGTTTATCTATCACAGATACTATATAATACAACAAGTTTATCTATTATCTAATTTATCTATCACAGATACTATATAATATAACAGGTTTATCTATTATCTAGTTTATCTATCACAGATACTATATAATACAACAAGTTTATCTATTATCTAGTTTATCTATCACAGATACTATATAATACAACAAGTTTATCTATTATCTAGTTTATCTATCACAGATACTATATAATACAACAAGTTTATCTATTATTCAGTTTATCTATCACAGATACTATATAATACAACAGGTTTATCTATTATCTAGTTTACCTATCACGGATACTATACAATACAACAATATATAATATAACAAGTTTATCTATTATCTAGTTTATCTATCACAGATAATATATAATACAACAAGTTTATCTATTATCTAGTTCATCTATCACAGATACTATATAATACAACAAGTTTGTCTATTATCTAGTTTATCTATCACAGATACTATATAAAACAACAGGTTTATCTATTATCTAGTTTATCTATCGCAGATACTATACAATACAACAATATATAATATAACAAGTTTATCTATTATCTAGTTTATCTATCACAGATACTATATAATACAACAAGTTTGTCTATTATCTAGTTTATCTATCACAGATACTATATAATACAACAGGTTTATCTATTATCTAGTTTATCTATCACAGATACTATACAATACAACAATATATAATATAACAAGTTTATCTATTATCTAGTTTATCTATCACAGATACTATATAATACAACAAGTTTATCTATTATCTAGTTTATCTATCACAGATACTATATAATATAACAGGTTTATCTATTATCTAGTTTATCTATCACAGATACTATATAATACAACAACTTTATCTATTATCTAGTTTATCTATCACAGATACTATATAATACAACAAGTTTATCTATTATCTAGTTTATCTATCACAGATACTATATAATACAACAAGATTATCTATTATCTAGTTTATCTATCACAGATACTATATAGTACAACAAGTTTATCTATTATCTAGTTTATCTATCACAGATACTATATAATACAACAAGATTATCTATTATCTTGTTTATCTATCACAGATACTATATAATACAACAAGTTTATCTATTATCTAGTTTATCTATCACAGATACTATATAATACAACAAGTTTATCTATTATCTAGTTTATCTATCACAGATACTATATAGTACAACAAGTTTATCTATCACAGATACTATATAATACAACAAGATTATCTATTATCTAGTTTATCTATCACAGATACTATATAGTACAACAAGTTTATCTATTATCTAGTTTATCTATCACAGATACTATATAATACAACAAGTTTATCTATTATCTAGTTTATCTATCACAGATACTATATGATACAGCAGGTTTATCTATTATCTAGTTTATCTATCACAGATACTATATAATACAACAAGTTTATCTATTATTCAGTTTATCTATCACAGATACTATATTATACAACAGGTTTATCTATTATCTAGTTTACCTATCACGGATACTATACAATACAACAATATATAATATAACAAGTTTATCTATTATCTAGTTTATCTATCACAGATAATATATAATACAACAAGTTTATCTATCACAGATACTATATAATATAACAGGTTTATCTATTATCTAGTTTATCTATCACAGATACTATATAATACAGCAGGTTTATCTATTATCTAGTTTATCTATCACAGATACTATACAATACAACAACTTTATCTATTATCTAGTTTATCTATCACAGATACTATATAATATAACAAGTTTATCTATTATCTAGTTTATCTATCACAGATACTATATAATACAACAAGTTTGTCTATTATCTAGTTTATCTATCACAGATACTATATAATACAACAAGTTTATCTATTATTCAGTTTATCTATCACAGATACTATATAATACAACAGGTTTATCTATTATCTAGTTTACCTATCACGGATACTATACAATACAGCAATATATAATATAACAAGTTTATCTATTATCTAGTTTATCGATCACAGATACTATATAATTCAACAAGTTTATCTATTATCTAGTTTATCTATCACAGATACCATATAATACAACAAGTTTATCTATTATCTAGTTTATCTCTCACATATACTATATAATACAACAAGTTTATCTATTATCTAGTTTATCTATCACAGATACTATATAATACAACAAGGTTATCTATTATCTAGTTTATCTCTCACAGATACTATATAATATAACAGGTTTATCTATTATCTAGTTTATCTATCACAGATACTATATAATACAACAAGTTTATCTATTATCTAGTTTATCTATCACAGATACTATATAATACAACAAGTTTGTCTATTATCTAGTTTATCTATCACAGATACTATATAATACAACAATATATAATATAACAAGTTTATCTATTATCTAGTTTATCTATCACAGATACTATATAATACAACAAATTTATCTATTATCTAGTTTATCTATCACAGATATTATATAATATAACAGGTTTATCTATTATCTAGTTTATCTAGCACAGATACTATATAATACAACAAGTTTATCTATTATCTAGTTTATCTATCACAGATACTATATAATACAACAAGTTTATCTATTATCTAGTTTATCTATCACAGATACTATATAATACAACAAGATTATCTATTATCTAGTTTATCTATCACAGATACTATATAGTACAACAAGTTAATCTATTAACTAGTTTATCTATCACAGATACTATATAATACAACAAGATTATCTATTATCTAGTTTATCTATCACAGATACTATATAGTACAACAAGTTTATCTATTATCTAGTTTATCTATCACAGATACTATATAATACAACAAGTTTATCTATTATCTAGTTTATCTATCACAGATACTATATAATACAACAAGTTTATCTATTATTCAGTTTATCTATCACAGATACTATATAATACAACAGGTTTATCTATTATCTAGTTTACCTATCACGGATACTATACAATACAACAATATATAATATAACAAGTTTATCTATTATCTAGTTTATCTATCACAGATAATATATAATACAACAAGTTTATCTATTATCTAGTTTATCTATCACAGATACTATATAATATAACAGGTTTATCTATTATCTAGTCTAGCTATCACAGATACTATATAATACAACAAGTTTATCTATTATCTAGTTTATCTATCACAGATACTATATAATACAACAGGTTTATCTATTATCTAGTTTACCTATCACGGATACTATACAATACAACAATATATAATATAACAAGTTTATCTATTATCTAGTTTATCTATCACAGATAATATATAATACAACAAGTTTATCTATTATCTAGTTTATCTATCACAGATACTATATAATATAATAGGTTTATCTATTATCTAGTCTAGCTATCACAGATACTATATAATACAACAAGGTTATCTATTAACTAGTTTATCTATCACAGATACTATATAATACAACAAGTTTATCTATTATTCAGCTTATCAATCACAGATACTATATAATACAACAGGTTTATCTATTATCTAGTTTACCTATCACGGATACTATACAATACAACAATATATAATATAACAAGTTTATCTATTATCTAGTTTATCTATCACAGATAATATATAATACAACAAGTTTATCTATTATCTAGTTTATCTATCACAGATACTATATAATATAACAGGTTTATCTATTATCTAGTCTAGCTATCACAGATGCTATATAATACAACAAGTTTATCTATTATCTAGTTTATCTATCACAGATGCTATATAATACAACAAGTTTATCTATTATTCAGATTATCTATCAAAGATACTATATAATACAACAGGTTTATCTATTATCTAGTTTACCTATCACGGATACTATACAATACAACAATATATAATATAACAAGTTTATCTATTATCTAGTTTATCTATCACAGATACTATATAATACAACAAGTTTATCTATTATTTAGTTTATCTATCACAGATACTATATAATACAACAAGTTTATCTATTATTCAGTTTATCTATCACAGATACTATACAATACAACAATATATAATATAACAGGTTTATCTATTATCTAGTTTATCTAGCACAGATACTATATAATACAACAAGTTTATCTATTATCTAGTTTATCTATCACAGATACTATATAATACAACAAGTTTATCTATTATCTAGTTTATCTATCACAGATACTATATAATACAACAAGATTATCTATTATCTAGTTTATCTATCACAGATACTATATAGTACAACAAGTTAATCTATTAACTAGTTTATCTATCACAGATACTATATAATACAACAAGATTATCTATTATCTAGTTTATCTATCACAGATACTATATAGTACAACAAGTTTATCTATTATCTAGTTTATCTATCACAGATACTATATAATACAACAAGTTTATCTATTATCTAGTTTATCTATCACAGATACTATATAATACAACAAGTTTATCTATTATTCAGTTTATCTATCACAGATACTATATAATACAACAGGTTTATCTATTATCTAGTTTACCTATCACGGATACTATACAATACAACAATATATAATATAACAAGTTTATCTATTATCTAGTTTATCTATCACAGATAATATATAATACAACAAGTTTATCTATTATCTAGTTTATCTATCACAGATACTATATAATATAACAGGTTTATCTATTATCTAGTCTAGCTATCACAGATACTATATAATACAACAAGTTTATCTATTATCTAGTTTATCTATCACAGATACTATATAATACAACAGGTTTATCTATTATCTAGTTTACCTATCACGGATACTATACAATACAACAATATATAATATAACAAGTTTATCTATTATCTAGTTTATCTATCACAGATAATATATAATACAACAAGTTTATCTATTATCTAGTTTATCTATCACAGATACTATATAATATAATAGGTTTATCTATTATCTAGTCTAGCTATCACAGATACTATATAATACAACAAGGTTATCTATTAACTAGTTTATCTATCACAGATACTATATAATACAACAAGTTTATCTATTATTCAGCTTATCTATCACAGATACTATATAATACAACAGGTTTATCTATTATCTAGTTTACCTATCACGGATACTATACAATACAACAATATATAATATAACAAGTTTATCTATTATCTAGTTTATCTATCACAGATAATATATAATACAACAAGTTTATCTATTATCTAGTTTATCTATCACAGATACTATATAATATAACAGGTTTATCTATTATCTAGTCTAGCTATCACAGATGCTATATAATACAACAAGTTTATCTATTATCTAGTTTATCTATCACAGATGCTATATAATACAACAAGTTTATCTATTATTCAGATTATCTATCAAAGATACTATATAATACAACAGGTTTATCTATTATCTAGTTTACCTATCACGGATACTATACAATACAACAATATATAATATAACAAGTTTATCTATTATCTAGTTTATCTATCACAGATACTATATAATACAACAAGTTTATCTATTATTTAGTTTATCTATCACAGATACTATATAATACAACAAGTTTATCTATTATTCAGTTTATCTATCACAGATACTATACAATACAACAATATATAATATAACAAGTTTATCTATTATCTAGTTTATCTATCACAGATACTATATAATACAACAAGTTTATCTATTATCTAGTTTATCTATCACAGATACTATATAATATAACAGGTTTATCTATTATCTAGTTTATCTATCACAGATACTATATAATACAACAAGTTTATCTATTATCTAGTTTATCTATCACAGATACTATATAATACAACAACTTTATCTATTATCTAGTTTATCTATCACAGATACTATATAATACAACAAGTTTATCTATTATCTAGTTTATCTATCACAGATACTATATAATACAACAAGATTATCTATTATCTAGTTTATCTATCACAGATAATATATAATACAACAAGTTTATCTATCACAGATACTATATAATATAACAGGTTTATCTATTATCTAGTTTATCTATCACAGATACTATATAATACAGCAGGTTTATCTATTATCTAGTTTATCTATCACAGATACTATACAATACAACAACTTTATCTATTATCTAGTTTATCTATCACAGATACTATATAATATAACAAGTTTATCTATTATCTAGTTTATCTATCACAGATACTATATAATACAACAAGTTTGTCTATTATCTAGTTTATCTATCACAGATACTATATAATACAACAAGTTTATCTATTATTCAGTTTATCTATCACAGATACTATATAATACAACAGGTTTATCTATTATCTAGTTTACCTATCACGGATACTATACAATACAGCAATATATAATATAACAAGTTTATCTATTATCTAGTTTATCGATCACAGATACTATATAATTCAACAAGTTTATCTATTATCTAGTTTATCTATCACAGATACCATATAATACAACAAGTTTATCTATTATCTAGTTTATCTCTCACATATACTATATAATACAACAAGTTTATCTATTATCTAGTTTATCTATCACAGATACTATATAATACAACAACTTTATCTATTATCTAGTTTATCTATCACAGATACTATATAATACAACAAGTTTATCTATTATCTAGTTTATCTATCACAGATACTATATAATACAACAAGATTATCTATTATCTAGTTTATCTATCACAGATACTATATAGTACAACAAGTTTATCTATTATCTAGTTTATCTATCACAGATACTATATAATACAACAAGATTATCTATTATCTAGTTTATCTATCACAGATACTATATAGTACAACAAGTTTATCTATTATCTAGTTTATCTATCACAGATACTATATAGTACAACAAGTTTATCTATTATCTAGTTTATCTATCACAGATACTATATAATACAACAAGATTATCTATTATCTAGTTTATCTATCACAGATACTATATAGTACAACAAGTTTATCTATTATCTAGTTTATCTATCACAGATACTATATAATACAACAAGTTTGTCTATTATCTAGTTTATCTATCACAGATACTATATAATACAACAGGTTTATCTATTATCTAGTTTATCTATCACAGATACTATACAATACAACAATATACAATATAACAAGTTTATCTATTATCTAGTTTATCTATCACAGATACTATATAATACAACAAGTTTATCTATTATCTAGTTTATCTATCACAGATACTATATAATATAACAGGTTTATCTATTATCTAGTTTATCTATCACAGATACTATATAATACAACAAGTTTATCTATTATCTAGTTTATCTATCACAGATACTATATAATACAACAACTTTATCTATTATCTAGTTTATCTATCACAGATACTATATAATACAACAAGTTTATCTATTATCTAGTTTATCTATCACAGATACTATATAATACAACAAGATTATCTATTATCTAGTTTACCTATCACAGATACTATACAATACAACAATATATAATATAACAAGTTTATCTATTATCTAGTTTATCTATCACAGATAATATATAATACAACAAGTTTATCTATTATCTAGCTTATCTATCACAGATACTATATAATATAACAGGTTTATCTATTATCTAGTCTAGCTATCACAGATACTATATAATACAACAAGTTTATCTATTATCTAGTTTATCTATCACAGATACTATATAATACAACAAGTTTATCTATTATCTAGTTTATCTATCACAGATACTATACAATACAACAATATATAATAGAACAAGTTTATCTATTATCTAGTTTATCTATCACAGATACTAAATAATACAAAAGGTTTATCTATTATCTAGTTTATCTATCACAGATACTATATAATACAACAAGTTTATCTATTATCTAGTTTATCTATCACAGATACTATATAATACAACAAGATTATCTATTATCTAGTTTATCTATCACAGATACTATATAATACAACAAGTTTATCTATTATCTAGTTTATCTATCACAGATACTATATAATACAACAAATTTATCTATTATCTAGTTTATCTATCACAGATACTATACAATACAACAATATATAATATAACAAGTTTATCTATCACAGATACTATATAATTCAACAAGTTTATCTATTATCTAGTTTATCTATCACAGATACCATATAATACAACAAGTTTATCTATTATCTAGTTTATCTATCACAGATACTATATAATACAACAAGGTTATCTATTATCTAGTTTATCTATCACAGATACTATATAATATAACAGGTTTATCTATTATCTAGTTTATCTATCACAGATACTATATAATACAACAAGTTTATCTATTATCTAGTTTATCTATCACAGATACTATATAATACAACAAGTTTGTCTATTATCTAGTTTATCTATCACAGATACTATATAATACAACAGGTTTATCTATTATCTAGTTTATCTATCACAGATAATATACAATACAACAATATATAATATAACAAGTTTATCTATTATCTAGTTTATCTATCACAGATACTATATAATACAACAAGTTTATCTATTATCTAATTTATCTATCACAGATACTATATAATATAACAGGTTTATCTATTATCTAGTTTATCTATCACAGATACTATATAATACAACAAGTTTATCTATTATCTAGTTTATCTATCACAGATACTATATAATACAACAAGTTTATCTATTATCTAGTTTATCTATCACAGATACTATATAATACAACAAGTTTATCTATTATTCAGTTTATCTATCACAGATACTATATAATACAACAGGTTTATCTATTATCTAGTTTACCAATCACGGATACTATACAATACAACAATATATAATATAACAAGTTTATCTATTATCTAGTTTATCTATCACAGATAATATATAATACAACAAGTTTATCTATTATCTAGTTCATCTATCACAGATACTATATAATACAACAAGTTTGTCTATTATCTAGTTTATCTATCACAGATACTATATAAAACAACAGGTTTATCTATTATCTAGTTTATCTATCGCAGATACTATACAATACAACAATATATAATATAACAAGTTTATCTATTATCTAGTTTATCTATCACAGATACTATATAATATAACAGGTTTATCTATTATCTAGTTTATCTATCACAGATACTATATAATACAACAAGTTTATCTATTATCTAGTTTATCTATCACAGATACTATATAATACAACAAGTTTATCTATTATCTAGTTTATCTATCACAGATACTATATAATACAACAAGTTTATCTATTATTCAGTTTATCTATCACAGATACTATATAATACAACAGGTTTATCTATTATCTAGTTTACCTATCACGGATACTATACAATACAACAATATATAATATAACAAGTTTATCTATTATCTAGTTTATATATCACAGATAATATATAATACAACAAATTTATCTATTATCTAGCTTATCTATCACAGATACTATATAATATAACAGGTTTATCTATTATCTAGTCTAGCTATCACAGAACTATATAATACAACAAGTTTATCTATTATCTAGTTTATCTATCACAGATACTATATAATACAACAAGTTTGTCTATTATCTAGTTTATCTATCACAGATACTATATAATACAACAGGTTTATCTATTATCTAGTTTATCTATCACAGATAATATACAATACAACAATATATAATATAACAAGTTTATCTATTATCTAGTTTATCTATCACAGATACTATATAATACAACAAGTTTATCTATTATCTAATTTATCTATCACAGATACTATATAATATAACAGGTTTATCTATTATCTAGTTTATCTATCACAGATACTATATAATACAACAAGTTTATCTATTATCTAGTTTATCTATCACAGATACTATATAATACAACAAGTTTATCTATTATCTAGTTTATCTATCACAGATACTATATAATACAACAAGTTTATCTATTATTCAGTTTATCTATCACAGATACTATATAATACAACAGGTTTATCTATTATCTAGTTTACCTATCACGGATACTATACAATACAACAATATATAATATAACAAGTTTATCTATTATCTAGTTTATCTATCACAGATAATATATAATACAACAAGTTTATCTATTATCTAGTTCATCTATCACAGATACTATATAATACAACAAGTTTGTCTATTATCTAGTTTATCTATCACAGATACTATATAAAACAACAGGTTTATCTATTATCTAGTTTATCTATCGCAGATACTATACAATACAACAATATATAATATAACAAGTTTATCTATTATCTAGTTTATCTATCACAGATACTATATAATACAACAAGTTTATCTATTATCTAGTTTATCTATCACAGATACTATATAATATAACAGGTTTATCTATTATCTAGTTTATCTATCACAGATAATATACAATACAACAATATATAATATAGCAAGTTTATCTATTATCTAGTTTATCTATCACAGATACTATATAATACAACAAGTTTATCTATTATCTAATTTATCTATCACAGATACTATATAATATAACAGGTTTATCTATTATCTAGTTTATCTATCACAGATACTATATAATACAACAAGTTTATCTATTATCTAGTTTATCTATCACAGATACTATATAATACAACAAGTTTATCTATTATCTAGTTTATCTATCACAGATACTATATAATACAACAAGTTTATCTATTATTCAGTTTATCTATCACAGATACTATATAATACAACAGGTTTATCTATTATCTAGTTTACCTATCACGGATACTATACAATACAACAATATATAATATAACAAGTTTATCTATTATCTAGTTTATCTATCACAGATAATATATAATACAACAAGTTTATCTATTATCTAGTTTATCTATCACAGATACTATATAATATAACAGGTTTATCTATTATCTAGTCTAGCTATCACAGATGCTATATAATACAACAAGTTTATCTATTATCTAGTTTATCTATCACAGATGCTATATAATACAACAAGTTTATCTATTATTCAGATTATCTATCACAGATACTATATAATACAACAGGTTTATCTATTATCTAGTTTACCTATCACGGATACTATACAATACAACAATATATAATATAACAAGTTTATCTATTATCTAGTTTATCTATCACAGATACTATATAATACAACAAGTTTATCTATTATTTAGTTTATCTATCACAGATACTATATAATACAACAAGTTTATCTATTATTCAGTTTATCTATCACAGATACTATACAATACAACAATATATAATATAACAAGTTTATCTATTATCTAGTTTATCTATCACAGATACTATATAATACAACAAGTTTATCTATTATCTAGTTTATCTATCACAGATACTATATAATATAACAGGTTTATCTATTATCTAGTTTATCTATCACAGATACTATATAATACAACAAGTTTATCTATTATCTAGTTTATCTATCACAGATACTATATAATACAACAACTTTATCTATTATCTAGTTTATCTATCACAGATACTATATAATACAACAAGTTTATCTATTATCTAGTTTATCTATCACAGATACTATATAATACAACAAGATTATCTATTATCTAGTTTATCTATCACAGATACTATATAGTACAACAAGTTTATCTATTATCTAGTTTATCTATCACAGATACTATATAATACAACAAGATTATCTATTATCTAGTTTATCTATCACAGATACTATATAGTACAACAAGTTTATCTATTATCTAGTTTATCTATCACAGATACTATATAGTACAACAAGTTTATCTATTATCTAGTTTATCTATCACAGATACTATATAATACAACAAGATTATCTATTATCTAGTTTATCTATCACAGATACTATATAGTACAACAAGTTTATCTATTATCTAGTTTATCTATCACAGATACTATATAATACAACAAGTTTGTCTATTGTCTAATTTATCTATCACAGATACTATATAATACAACAGGTTTATCTATTATCTAGTTTATCTATCACAGATACTATACAATACAACAATATACAATATAACAAGTTTATCTATTATCTAGTTTATCTATCACAGATACTATATAATACAACAAGTTTATCTATTATCTAGTTTATCTATCACAGATACTATATAATATAACAGGTTTATCTATTATCTAGTTTATCTATCACAGATACTATATAATACAACAAGTTTATCTATTATCTAGTTTATCTATCACAGATACTATATAATACAACAACTTTATCTATTATCTAGTTTATCTATCACAGATACTATATAATACAACAAGTTTATCTATTATCTAGTTTATCTATCACAGATACTATATAATACAACAAGATTATCTATTATCTAGTTTACCTATCACAGATACTATACAATACAACAATATATAATATAACAAGTTTATCTATTATCTAGTTTATCTATCACAGATAATATATAATACAACAAGTTTATCTATTATCTAGCTTATCTATCACAGATACTATATAATATAACAGGTTTATCTATTATCTAGTCTAGCTATCACAGATACTATATAATACAACAAGTTTATCTATTATCTAGTTTATCTATCACAGATACTATATAATACAACAAGTTTATCTATTATCTAGTTTATCTATCACAGATACTATATAATACAACAAGTTTATCTATTATCTAGTTTATCTATCACAGATACTATACAATACAACAATATATAATAGAACAAGTTTATCTATTATCTAGTTTATCTATCACAGATACTAAATAATACAAAAGGTTTATCTATTATCTAGTTTATCTATCACAGATACTATATAATACAACAAGTTTATCTATTATCTAGTTTATCTATCACAGATACTATATAATACAACAAGATTATCTATTATCTAGTTTATCTATCACAGATACTATATAATACAACAAGTTTATCTATTATCTAGTTTATCTATCACAGATACTATATAATACAACAAATTTATCTATTATCTAGTTTATCTATCACAGATACTATACAATACAACAATATATAATATAACAAGTTTATCTATCACAAATACTATATAATTCAACAAGTTTATCTATTATCTAGTTTATCTATCACAGATACCATATAATACAACAAGTTTATCTATTATCTAGTTTATCTCTCACATATACTATATAATACAACAAGTTTATCTATTATCTAGTTTATCTATCACAGATACTATATAATACAACAAGGTTATCTATTATCTAGTTTATCTATCACAGATACTATATAATATAACAGGTTTATCTATTATCTAGTTTATCTATCACAGATACTATATAATACAACAAGTTTATCTATTATCTAGTTTATCTATCACAGATACTATATAATACAACAAGTTTGTCTATTATCTAGTTTATCTATCACAGATACTATATAATACAACAGGTTTATCTATTATCTAGTTTATCTATCACAGATAATATACAATACAACAATATATAATATAACAAGTTTATCTATTATCTAGTTTATCTATCACAGATACTATATAATACAACAAGTTTATCTATTATCTAATTTATCTATCACAGATACTATATAATATAACAGGTTTATCTATTATCTAGTTTATCTATCACAGATACTATATAATACAACAAGTTTATCTATTATCTAGTTTATCTATCACAGATACTATATAATACAACAAGTTTATCTATTATCTAGTTTATCTATCACAGATACTATATAATACAACAAGTTTATCTATTATTCAGTTTATTTATCACAGATACTATATAATACAACAGGTTTATCTATTATCTAGTTTACCAATCACGGATACTATACAATACAACAATATATAATATAACAAGTTTATCTATTATCTAGTTTATCTATCACAGATAATATATAATACAACAAGTTTATCTATTATCTAGTTCATCTATCACAGATACTATATAATACAACAAGTTTGTCTATTATCTAGTTTATCTATCACAGATACTATATAAAACAACAGGTTTATCTATTATCTAGTTTATCTATCGCAGATACTATACAATACAACAATATATAATATAACAAGTTTATCTATTATCTAGTTTATCTATCACAGATACTATATAATACAACAAGTTTATCTATTATCTAGTTTATCTATCACAGATACTATATAATATAACAGGTTTATCTATTATCTAGTTTATCTATCACAGATACTATATAATACAACAAGTTTATCTATTATCTAGTTTATCTATCACAGATACTATATAATACAACAGGTTTATCTATTATCTAGTTTATCTATCACAGATACTATATAATACAACAAGTTTATCTATTATTCAGTTTATCTATCACAGATACTATATAATACAACAGGTTTATCTATTATCTAGTTTACCTATCACGGATACTATACAATACAACAATATATAATATAACAAGTTTATCTATTATCTAGTTTATATATCACAGATAATATATAATACAACAAGTTTATCTATTATCTAGCTTATCTATCACAGATACTATATAATATAACAGGTTTATCTATTATCTAGTCTAGCTATCACAGAACTATATAATACAACAAGTTTATCTATTATCTAGTTTATCTATCACAGATACTATATAATACAACAAGTTTATCTATTATCTAGTTTATCTATCACAGATACTATATAATACAACAAGTTTATCTATTATCTAGTTTATCTATCACAGATACTATATAATACAACAAGTTTGTCTATTATCTAGTTTATCTATCACAGATACTATATAATACAACAGGTTTATCTATTATCTAGTTTATCTATCACAGATAATATACAATACAACAATATATAATATAACAAGTTTATCTATTATCTAGTTTATCTATCACAGATACTATATAATACAACAAGTTTATCTATTATCTAATTTATCTATCACAGATACTATATAATATAACAGGTTTATCTATTATCTAGTTTATCTATCACAGATACTATATAATACAACAAGTTTATCTATTATCTAGTTTATCTATCACAGATACTATATAATACAACAAGTTTATCTATTATCTAGTTTATCTATCACAGATACTATATAATACAACAAGTTTATCTATTATTCAGTTTATCTATCACAGATACTATATAATACAACAGGTTTATCTATTATCTAGTTTACCTATCACGGATACTATACAATACAACAATATATAATATAACAAGTTTATCTATTATCTAGTTTATCTATCACAGATAATATATAATACAACAAGTTTATCTATTATCTAGTTCATCTATCACAGATACTATATAATACAACAAGTTTGTCTATTATCTAGTTTATCTATCACAGATACTATATAAAACAACAGGTTTATCTATTATCTAGTTTATCTATCGCAGATACTATACAATACAACAATATATAATATAACAAGTTTATCTATTATCTAGTTTATCTATCACAGATACTATATAATACAACAAGTTTATCTATTATCTAGTTTATCTATCACAGATACTATATAATATAACAGGTTTATCTATTATCTAGTTTATCTATCACAGATAATATACAATACAACAATATATAATATAGCAAGTTTATCTATTATCTAGTTTATCTATCACAGATACTATATAATACAACAAGTTTATCTATTATCTAATTTATCTATCACAGATACTATATAATATAACAGGTTTATCTATTATCTAGTTTATCTATCACAGATACTATATAATACAACAAGTTTATCTATTATCTAGTTTATCTATCACAGATACTATATAATACAACAAGTTTATCTATTATCTAGTTTATCTATCACAGATACTATATAATACAACAAGTTTATCTATTATTCAGTTTATCTATCACAGATACTATATAATACAACAGGTTTATCTATTATCTAGTTTACCTATCACGGATACTATACAATACAACAATATATAATATAACAAGTTTATCTATTATCTAGTTTATCTATCACAGATACTATATAATACAACAAGTTTATCTATTATCTAGTTTATCTATCACAGATACTATATAATACAACAACTTTATCTATTATCAAGTGTATCTATCACAGATACTATATAATACAACAAGTTTATCTATTATCTAGTTTATCTATCACAGATACTATATAATACAACAAGTTTATCTATTATTCAGTTTATCTATCACAGATACTATATAATACAACAAGTTTATCTATTATCTAGTTTATCTATCACAGATACTATATAATACAACAAGTTTATCTGTTATTCAGTTTATCTATCACAGATACTATATAATACAACAGGTTTATCTATTATCTAGTTTACCTATCACGGATACTATACAATACAACAATATATAATATAACAAGTTTATCTATTATCTAGTTTATATATCACAGATAATATATAATACAACAAGTTTATCTATTATCTAGCTTATCTATCACAGATACTATATAATATAACAGGTTTATCTATTATCTAGTCTAGCTATCACAGAACTATATAATACAACAAGTTTATCTATTATCTAGTTTATCTATCACAGATACTATATAATACAACAAGTTTATCTATTATCTAGTTTATCTATCACAGATACTATATAATACAACAAGTTTATCTATTATCTAGTTTATCTATCACAGATACTATATAATACAACAAGTTTGTCTATTATCTAGTTTATCTATCACAGATACTATATAATACAACAGGTTTATCTATTATCTAGTTTATCTATCACAGATAATATACAATACAACAATATATAATATAACAAGTTTATCTATTATCTAGTTTATCTATCACAGATACTATATAATACAACAAGTTTATCTATTATCTAATTTATCTATCACAGATACTATATAATATAACAGGTTTATCTATTATCTAGTTTATCTATCACAGATACTATATAATACAACAAGTTTACCTATTATCTAGTTTATCTATCACAGATACTATATAATACAACAAGTTTAACTATTATCTAGTTTATCTATCACAGATACTATATAATACAACAAGTGTATCTATTATTCAGTTTATCTATCACAGATACTATATAATACAACAGGTTTATCTATTATCTAGTTTACCTATCACGGATACTATACAATACAACAATATATAATATAACAAGTTTATCTATTATCTAGTTTATCTATCACAGATAATATATAATACAACAAGTTTATCTATTATCTAGTTTATCTATCACAGATACTATATAATACAACAAGTTTATCTATTATCTAGTTCATCTATCACAGATACTATATAATACAACAAGTTTGTCTATTATCTAGTTTATCTATCACAGATACTATATAAAACAACAGGTTTATCTATTATCTAGTTTATCTATCGCAGATACTATACAATACAACAATATATAATATAACAAGTTTATCTATTATCTAGTTTATCTATCACAGATACTATATAATACAACAAGTTTATCTATTATCTAGTTTATCTATCACAGATACTATATAATATAACAGGTTTATCTATTATCTAGTTTATCTATCACAGATACTATATAATACAACAAGTTTATCTATTATATAGTTTATCTATCACAGATACTATATAATACAACAACTTTATCTATTATCTAGTGTATCTATCACAGATACTATATAATACAACAAGTTTATCTATTATCTAGTTTATCTATCACAGATACTATATAATACAACAAGTTTATCTATTATTCAGTTTATCTATCACAGATACTATATAATACAACAAGTTTATCTATTATCTAGTTTATCTATCACAGATACTATATAATACAACAAGTTTATCTGTTATTCAGTTTATCTATCACAGATACTATATAATACAACAGGTTTATCTATTATCTAGTTTACCTATCACGGATACTATACAATACAACAATATATAATATAACAAGTTTATCTATTATCTAGTTTATATATCACAGATAATATATAATACAACAAGTTTATCTATTATCTAGCTTATCTATCACAGATACTATATAATATAACAGGTTTATCTATTATTTAGTCTAGCTATCACAGAACTATATAATACAACAAGTTTATCTATTATCTAGTTTATCTATCACAGATACTATATAATACAACAAGTTTATCTATTATCTAGTTTATCTATCACAGATACTATATAATACAACAGGTTTATCTATTATCTAGTTTATCTATCACAGATACTATATAATACAACAGGTTTATCTATTATCTAGTTTATCTATCACAGATACTATACAATACAACAATATATAATATAACAAGTTTATCTATTATCTAGTTTATCTATCACAGATACTAAATAATACAACAGGTTTATCTATTATCTAGTTTATCTATCACAGATACTATATAATACAACAAGTTTATCTATTATCTAGTTTATCTATCACCGATACTATATAATACAACAAGATTATCTATTATCTAGTTTATCTATCACAGATACTATATAATACAACAAGTTTATCTCTTATCTAGTTTATCTATCACAGATACTATATAATACAACAAATTTATCTATTATCTAGTTTATCTATCACAGATACTATACAATACAACAATATATAATATAACAAGTTTATCTATCACAGATACTATATAATTCAACAAGTTTATCTATTATCTAGTTTATCTATCACAGATACCATATAATACAACAAGTTTATCTATTATCTAGTTTATCTCTCACATATACTATATAATACAACAAGTTTATCTATTATCTAGTTTATCTATCACAGATACTATATAATACAACAAGGTTATCTATTATCTAGTTTATCTATCACAGATACTATATAATATAACAGGTTTATCTATTATCTAGTTTATCTATCACAGATACTATATAATACAACAAGTTTATCTATTATCTAGTTTATCTATCACAGATACTATATAATATAGCAGGTTTATCTATTATCTAGTTTATCTATCACAGATACTATATAATACAACAGGTTTATCTATTATCTAGTTTACCAATCACGGATACTATACAATACAACAATATATAATATAACAAGTTTATCTATTATCTAGTTTATCTATCACAGATAATATATAATACAACAAGTTTATCTATTATCTAGTTCATCTATCACAGATACTATATAATACAACAAGTTTGTCTATTATCTAGTTTATCTATCACAGATACTATATAATACAACAGGTTTATCTATTATCTAGTTTACCAATCACGGATACTATACAATACAACAATATATAATATAACAAGTTTATCTATTATCTAGTTTATCTATCACAGATAATATATAATACAACAAGTTTATCTATTATCTAGTTCATCTATCACAGATACTATATAATACAACAAGTTTGTCTATTATCTAGTTTATCTATCACAGATACTATATAAAACAACAGGTTTATCTATTATCTAGTTTATCTATCGCAGATACTATACAATACAACAATATATAATATAACAAGTTTATCTATTATCTAGTTTATCTATCACAGATACTATATAATACAACAAGTTTATCTATTATCTAGTTTATCTATCACAGATACTATATAATATAACAGGTTTATCTATTATCTAGTTTATCTATCACAGATACTATATAATACAACAAGTTTATCTATTATCTAGTTTATCTATCACAGATACTATATAATACAACAAGTTTATCTATTATCTAGTTTATCTATCACAGATACTATATAATACAACAAGTTTATCTATTATTCAGTTTATCTATCACAGATACTATATAATACAACAGGTTTATCTATTATCTAGTTTACCTATCACGGATACTATACAATACAACAATATATAATATAACAAGTTTATCTATTATCTAGTTTATATATCACAGATAATATATAATACAACAAGTTTATCTATTATCTAGCTTATCTATCACAGATACTATATAATATAACAGGTTTATCTATTATCTAGTCTAGCTATCACAGAACTATATAATACAACAAGTTTATCTATTATCTAGTTTATCTATCACAGATACTATATAATACAACAAGTTTATCTATTATCTAGTTTATCTATCACAGATACTATATAATACAACAAGTTTATCTATTATCTAGTTTATCTATCACAGATACTATATAATACAACAAGTTTGTCTATTATCTAGTTTATCTATCACAGATACTATATAATACAACAGGTTTATCTATTATCTAGTTTATCTATCACAGATAATATACAATACAACAATATATAATATAACAAGTTTATCTATTATCTAGTTTATCTATCACAGATACTATATAATACAACAAGTTTATCTATTATCTAATTTATCTATCACAGATACTATATAATATAACAGGTTTATCTATTATCTAGTTTATCTATCACAGATACTATATAATACAACAAGTTTATCTATTATCTAGTTTATCTATCACAGATACTATATAATACAACAAGTTTATCTATTATCTAGTTTATCTATCACAGATACTATATAATACAACAAGTTTATCTATTATTCAGTTTATCTATCACAGATACTATATAATACAACAGGTTTATCTATTATCTAGTTTACCTATCACGGATACTATCCAATACAACAATATATAATATAACAAGTTTATCTATTATCTAGTTTATCTATCACAGATAATATATAATACAACAAGTTTATCTATTATCTAGTTCATCTATCACAGATACTATATAATACAACAAGTTTGTCTATTATCTAGTTTATCTATCACAGATACTATATAAAACAACAGGTTTATCTATTATCTAGTTTATCTATCGCAGATACTATACAATACAACAATATATAATATAACAAGTTTATCTATTATCTAGTTTATCTATCACAGATACTATATAATACAACAAGTTTATCTATTATCTAGTTTATCTATCACAGATACTATATAATATAACAGGTTTATCTATTATCTAGTTTATCTATCACAGATAATATACAATACAACAATATATAATATAGCAAGTTTATCTATTATCTAGTTTATCTATCACAGATACTATATAATACAACAAGTTTATCTATTATCTAATTTATCTATCACAGATACTATATAATATAACAGGTTTATCTATTATCTAGTTTATCTATCACAGATACTATATAATACAACAAGTTTATCTATTATCTAGTTTATCTATCACAGATACTATATAATACAACAAGTTTATCTATTATCTAGTTTATCTATCACAGATACTATATAATACAACAAGTTTATCTATTATTCAGTTTATCTATCACAGATACTATATAATACAACAGGTTTATCTATTATCTAGTTTACCTATCACGGATACTATACAATACAACAATATATAATATAACAAGTTTATCTATTATCTAGTTTATCTATCACAGATACTATATAATACAACAAGTTTATCTATTATCTAGTTTATCTATCACAGATACTATATAATACAACAACTTTATCTATTATCAAGTGTATCTATCACAGATACTATATAATACAACAAGTTTATCTATTATCTAGTTTATCTATCACAGATACTATATAATACAACAAGTTTATCTATTATTCAGTTTATCTATCACAGATACTATATAATACAACAAGTTTATCTATTATCTAGTTTATCTATCACAGATACTATATAATACAACAAGTTTATCTGTTATTCAGTTTATCTATCACAGATACTATATAATACAACAGGTTTATCTATTATCTAGTTTACCTATCACGGATACTATACAATACAACAATATATAATATAACAAGTTTATCTATTATCTAGTTTATATATCACAGATAATATATAATACAACAAGTTTATCTATTATCTAGCTTATCTATCACAGATACTATATAATATAACAGGTTTATCTATTATCTAGTCTAGCTATCACAGAACTATATAATACAACAAGTTTATCTATTATCTAGTTTATCTATCACAGATACTATATAATACAACAAGTTTATCTATTATCTAGTTTATCTATCACAGATACTATATAATACAACAAGTTTATCTATTATCTAGTTTATCTATCACAGATACTATATAATACAACAAGTTTGTCTATTATCTAGTTTATCTATCACAGATACTATATAATACAACAGGTTTATCTATTATCTAGTTTATCTATCACAGATAATATACAATACAACAATATATAATATAACAAGTTTATCTATTATCTAGTTTATCTATCACAGATACTATATAATACAACAAGTTTATCTATTATCTAATTTATCTATCACAGATACTATATAATATAACAGGTTTATCTATTATCTAGTTTATCTATCACAGATACTATATAATACAACAAGTTTACCTATTATCTAGTTTATCTATCACAGATACTATATAATACAACAAGTTTAACTATTATCTAGTTTATCTATCACAGATACTATATAATACAACAAGTGTATCTATTATTCAGTTTATCTATCACAGATACTATATAATACAACAGGTTTATCTATTATCTAGTTTACCTATCACGGATACTATACAATACAACAATATATAATATAACAAGTTTATCTATTATCTAGTTTATCTATCACAGATACTATATAATACAACAAGTTTATCTATTATCTAGTTTATCTATCACAGATACTATATAATATAACAGGTTTATCTATTATCTAGTTTATCTATCACAGATACTATATAATACAACAAGTTTATCTATTATCTAGTTTATCTATCACAGATACTATATAATACAACAACTTTATCTATTATCTAGTGTATCTATCACAGATACTATATAATACAACAAGTTTATCTATTATCTAGTTTATCTATCACAGATACTATATAATACAACAAGTTTATCTATTATTCAGTTTATCTATCACAGATACTATATAATACAACAAGTTTATCTATTATCTAGTTTATCTATCACAGATACTATATAATACAACAAGTTTATCTGTTATTCAGTTTATCTATCACAGATACTATATAATACAACAGGTTTATCTATTATCTAGTTTACCTATCACGGATACTATACAATACAACAATATATAATATAACAAGTTTATCTATTATCTAGTTTATATATCACAGATAATATATAATACAACAAGTTTATCTATTATCTAGCTTATCTATCACAGATACTATATAATATAACAGGTTTATCTATTATTTAGTCTAGCTATCACAGAACTATATAATACAACAAGTTTATCTATTATCTAGTTTATCTATCACAGATACTATATAATACAACAAGTTTATCTATTATCTAGTTTATCTATCACAGATACTATATAATACAACAGGTTTATCTATTATCTAGTTTATCTATCACAGATACTATATAATACAACAGGTTTATCTATTATCTAGTTTATCTATCACAGATACTATACAATACAACAATATATAATATAACAAGTTTATCTATTATCTAGTTTATCTATCACAGATACTAAATAATACAACAGGTTTATCTATTATCTAGTTTATCTATCACAGATACTATATAATACAACAAGTTTATCTATTATCTAGTTTATCTATCACCGATACTATATAATACAACAAGATTATCTATTATCTAGTTTATCTATCACAGATACTATATAATACAACAAGTTTATCTCTTATCTAGTTTATCTATCACAGATACTATATAATACAACAAATTTATCTATTATCTAGTTTATCTATCACAGATACTATACAATACAACAATATATAATATAACAAGTTTATCTATCACAGATACTATATAATTCAACAAGTTTATCTATTATCTAGTTTATCTATCACAGATACCATATAATACAACAAGTTTATCTATTATCTAGTTTATCTCTCACATATACTATATAATACAACAAGTTTATCTATTATCTAGTTTATCTATCACAGATACTATATAATACAACAAGGTTATCTATTATCTAGTTTATCTATCACAGATACTATATAATATAACAGGTTTATCTATTATCTAGTTTATCTATCACAGATACTATATAATACAACAAGTTTATCTATTATCTAGTTTATCTATCACAGATACTATATAATATAGCAGGTTTATCTATTATCTAGTTTATCTATCACAGATACTATATAATACAACAGGTTTATCTATTATCTAGTTTACCAATCACGGATACTATACAATACAACAATATATAATATAACAAGTTTATCTATTATCTAGTTTATCTATCACAGATAATATATAATACAACAAGTTTATCTATTATCTAGTTCATCTATCACAGATACTATATAATACAACAAGTTTGTCTATTATCTAGTTTATCTATCACAGATACTATATAAAACAACAGGTTTATCTATTATCTAGTTTATCTATCGCAGATACTATACAATACAACAATATATAATATAACAAGTTTATCTATTATCTAGTTTATCTATCACAGATACTATATAATACAACAAGTTTATCTATTATCTAGTTTATCTATCACAGATACTATATAATATAACAGGTTTATCTATTATCTAGTTTATCTATCACAGATACTATATAATACAACAAGTTTATCTATTATCTAGTTTATCTATCACAGATACTATATAATACAACAAGTTTATCTATTATCTAGTTTATCTATCACAGATACTATATAATACAACAAGTTTATCTATTATTCAGTTTATCTATCACAGATACTATATAATACAACAGGTTTATCTATTATCTAGTTTACCTATCACGGATACTATACAATACAACAATATATAATATAACAAGTTTATCTATTATCTAGTTTATATATCACAGATAATATATAATACAACAAGTTTATCTATTATCTAGCTTATCTATCACAGATACTATATAATATAACAGGTTTATCTATTATCTAGTCTAGCTATCACAGAACTATATAATACAACAAGTTTATCTATTATCTAGTTTATCTATCACAGATACTATATAATACAACAAGTTTATCTATTATCTAGTTTATCTATCACAGATACTATATAATACAACAAGTTTATCTATTATCTAGTTTATCTATCACAGATACTATATAATACAACAAGTTTGTCTATTATCTAGTTTATCTATCACAGATACTATATAATACAACAGGTTTATCTATTATCTAGTTTATCTATCACAGATAATATACAATACAACAATATATAATATAACAAATTTATCTATTATCTAGTTTATCTATCACAGATACTATATAATACAACAAGTTTATCTATTATCTAATTTATCTATCACAGATACTATATAATATAACAGGTTTATCTATTATCTAGTTTATCTATCACAGATACTATATAATACAACAAGTTTATCTATTATCTAGTTTATCTATCACAGATACTATATAATACAACAAGTTTATCTATTATCTAGTTTATCTATCACAGATACTATATAATACAACAAGTTTATCTATTATTCAGTTTATCTATCACAGATACTATATAATACAACAGGTTTATCTATTATCTAGTTTACCTATCACGGATACTATACAATACAACAATATATAATATAACAAGTTTATCTATTATCTAGTTTATCTATCACAGATAATATATAATACAACAAGTTTATCTATTATCTAGTTCATCTATCACAGATACTATATAATACAACAAGTTTGTCTATTATCTAGTTTATCTATCACAGATACTATATAAAACAACAGGTTTATCTATTATCTAGTTTATCTATCGCAGATACTATACAATACAACAATATATAATATAACAAGTTTATCTATTATCTAGTTTATCTATCACAGATACTATATAATACAACAAGTTTATCTATTATCTAGTTTATCTATCACAGATACTATATAATATAACAGGTTTATCTATTATCTAGTTTATCTATCACAGATAATATACAATACAACAATATATAATATAGCAAGTTTATCTATTATCTAGTTTATCTATCACAGATACTATATAATACAACAGGTTTATCTATTATCTAATTTATCTATCACAGATACTATATAATATAACAGGTTTATCTATTATCTAGTTTATCTATCACAGATACTATATAATACAACAAGTTTATCTATTATCTAGTTTATCTATCACAGATACTATATAATACAACAAGTTTATCTATTATCTAGTTTATCTATCACAGATACTATATAATACAACAAGTTTATCTATTATTCAGTTTATCTATCACAGATACTATATAATACAACAGGTTTATCTATTATCTAGTTTATCTATCACAGATACTATATAATACAACAACTTTATCTATTATCTAGTTTATCTATCACAGATACTATATAATACAACAACTTTATCTATTATCTAGTGTATCTATCACAGATACTATATAATACAACAAGTTTATCTATTATCTAGTTTATCTATCACAGATACTATATAATACAACAAGTTTATCTATCACAGATACTATATAATACAACAAGTTTATCTATTATCTAGTTTATCTATCACAGATACTATATGATACAGCAGGTTTATCTATTATCTAGTTTATCTATCACAGATACTATACAATACAACAACTTTATCTATTATCTAGTTTATCTATCACATATACTATATAATTCAACAAGTTTATCTATTATCTAGTTTATCTATCACAGATACTATATAATACAACAAGTTTATATATTATCTAGTTTATCTATCACAGATACTATACAATACAACAACTTTATCTATTATCTAGTTTATCTATCACATATACTATATAATTCAACAAGTTTATCTATTATCTAGTTTATCTATCACAGATACTATATAATACAACAAGTTTATCTATTATCTAGTTTATCTATCACAGATACTATATAATATAACAGGTTTATCTATTATCTAGTTTATCTATCACAGATACTATATAATACAACAGGTTTATCTATTATCTAGTTTACCAATCACGGATACTATACAATACAACAATATATAATATAACAAGTTTATCTATTATCTAGTTTATCTATCACAGATAATATATAATACAACAAGTTTATCTATTATCTAGTTCATCTATCACAGATACTATATAATACAACAAGTTTGTCTATTATCTAGTTTATCTATCACAGATACTATATAAAACAACAGGTTTATCTATTATCTAGTTTATCTATCGCAGATACTATACAATACAACAATATATAATATAACAAGTTTATCTATTATCTAGTTTATCTATCACAGATACTATATAATACAACAAGTTTATCTATTATCTAGTTTATCTATCACAGATACTATATAATATAACAGGTTTATCTATTATCTAGTTTATCTATCACAGATACTATATAATACAACAAGTTTATCTATTATCTAGTTTATCTATCACAGATACTATATAATACAACAAGTTTATCTATTATCTAGTTTATCTATCACAGATACTATATAATACAACAAGTTTATCTATTATTCAGTTTATCTATCACAGATACTATATAATACAACAGGTTTATCTATTATCTAGTTTACCTATCACGGATACTATGCAATACAACAATATATAATATAACAAGTTTATCTATTATCTAGTTTATATATCACAGATAATATATAATACAACAAGTTTATCTATTATCTAGCTTATCTATCACAGATACTATATAATATAACAGGTTTATCTATTATCTAGTCTAGCTATCACAGAACTATATAATACAACAAGTTTATCTATTATCTAGTTTATCTATCACAGATACTATATAATACAACAAGTTTATCTATTATCTAGTTTATCTATCACAGATACTATATAATACAACAAGTTTATCTATTATCTAGTTTATCTATCACAGATACTATATAATACAACAAGTTTGTCTATTATCTAGTTTATCTATCACAGATACTATATAATACAACAGGTTTATCTATTATCTAGTTTATCTATCACAGATAATATACAATACAACAATATATAATATAACAAATTTATCTATTATCTAGTTTATCTATCACAGATACTATATAATACAACAAGTTTATCTATTATCTAATTTATCTATCACAGATACTATATAATATAACAGGTTTATCTATTATCTAGTTTATCTATCACAGATACTATATAATACAACAAGTTTATCTATTATCTAGTTTATCTATCACAGATACTATATAATACAACAAGTTTATCTATTATCTAGTTTATCTATCACAGATACTATATAATACAACAAGTTTATCTATTATTCAGTTTATCTATCACAGATACTATATAATACAACAGGTTTATCTATTATCTAGTTTACCTATCACGGATACTATACAATACAACAATATATAATATAACAAGTTTATCTATTATCTAGTTTATCTATCACAGATAATATATAATACAACAAGTTTATCTATTATCTAGTTCATCTATCACAGATACTATATAATACAACAAGTTTGTCTATTATCTAGTTTATCTATCACAGATACTATATAAAACAACAGGTTTATCTATTATCTAGTTTATCTATCGCAGATACTATACAATACAACAATATATAATATAACAAGTTTATCTATTATCTAGTTTATCTATCACAGATACTATATAATACAACAAGTTTATCTATTATCTAGTTTATCTATCACAGATACTATATAATATAACAGGTTTATCTATTATCTAGTTTATCTATCACAGATAATATACAATACAACAATATATAATATAGCAAGTTTATCTATTATCTAGTTTATCTATCACAGATACTATATAATACAACAGGTTTATCTATTATCTAATTTATCTATCACAGATACTATATAATATAACAGGTTTATCTATTATCTAGTTTATCTATCACAGATACTATATAATACAACAAGTTTATCTATTATCTAGTTTATCTATCACAGATACTATATAATACAACAAGTTTATCTAATATCTAGTTTATCTATCACAGATACTATATAATACAACAAGTTTATCTATTATTCAGTTTATCTATCACAGATACTATATAATACAACAGGTTTATCTATTATCTAGTTTACCTATCACGGATACTATACAATACAACAATATATAATATAACAAGTTTATCTATTATCTAGTTTATCTATCACAGATACTATATAATACAACAAGTTTATCTATTATCTAGTTTATCTATCACAGATACTATATAATACAACAACTTTATCTATTATCTAGTGTATCTATCACAGATACTATATAATACAACAAGTTTATCTATTATCTAGTTTATCTATCACAGATACTATATAATACAACAAGTTTATCTATTATTCAGTTTATCTATCACAGATACTATATAATACAACAAGTTTATCTATTATCTAGTTTATCTATCACAGATACTATATGATACAGCAGGTTTATCTATTATCTAGTTTATCTATCACAGATACTATACAATACAACAACTTTATCTATTATCTAGTTTATCTATCACATATACTATATAATTCAACAAGTTTATCTATTATCTAGTTTATCTATCACAGATACTATATAATACAACAAGTTTATATATTATCTAGTTTATCTATCACAGATACTATACAATACAACAATACATAATATGACAAGTTTATCTATCACAGATACTATATAATACAACAAGTTTATCTATTATCTAGTTTATCTATCACAGATACTATATAATACAACAAGTTTATCTATTATTCAGTTTATCTATCACAGATACTATATAATACAACAGGTTTATCTATTATCTAGTTTACCTATCACGGATACTATACAATACAACAATATATAATATAGCAAGGTTATCTATTATCTAGTTTATATATCACAGATAATATATAATACAACAAGTTTATCTATTATCTAGCTTATCTATCACAGATACTATATAATATAACAGGTTTATCTATTATCTAGTCTAGCTATCACAGAACTATATAATACAACAAGTTTATCTATTATCTAGTTTATCTATCACAGATACTATATAATACAACAAGTTTATCTATTATCTAGTTTATCTATCACAGATACTATATAATACAACAAGTTTATCTATTATCTAGTTTATCTATCACAGATACTATATAATACAACAAGTTTGTCTATTATCTAGTTTATCTATCACAGATACTATATAATACAACAGGTTTATCTATTATCTAGTTTATCTATCACAGATAATATACAATACAACAATATATAATATAACAAGTTTATCTATTATCTAGTTTATCTATCACAGATACTATATAATACAACAAGTTTATCTATTATCTAATTTATCTATCACAGATACTATATAATATAACAGGTTTATCTATTATCTAGTTTATCTATCACAGATACTATATAATACAACAAGTTTATCTATTATCTAGTTTATCTATCACAGATACTATATAATACAACAAGTTTATCTATTATCTAGTTTATCTATCACAGATACTATATAATACAACAAGTTTATCTATTATTCAGTTTATCTATCACAGATACTATATAATACAACAAGTTTATCTATTATCTAGTTTATCTATCACAGATACTATATAATACAACAAGTTTATCTATTATCTAGTTTATCTATCACAGATACTATATAATATAACAGGTTTATCTATTATCTAGTTTATCTATCACAGATAATATACAATACAACAATATATAATATAGCAAGTTTATCTATTATCTAGTTTATCTATCACAGATACTATATAATACAACAAGTTTATCTATTATCTAATTTATCTATCACAGATACTATATAATATAACAGGTTTATCTATTATCTAGTTTATCTATCACAGATACTATATAATACAACAAGTTTATCTATTATCTAGTTTATCTATCACAGATACTATATAATACAACAAGTTTATCTATTATCTAGTTTATCTATCACAGATACTATATAATACAACAAGTTTATCTATTATTCAGTTTATCTATCACAGATACTATATAATACAACAGGTTTATCTATTATCTAGTTTACCTATCACGGATACTATACAATACAACAATATATAATATAACAAGTTTATCTATTATCTAGTTTATCTATCACAGATACTATATAATACAACAAGTTTATCTATTATCTAGTTTATCTATCACAGATACTATATAATACAACAACTTTATCTATTATCTAGTGTATCTATCACAGATACTATATAATACAACAAGTTTATCTATTATCTAGTTTATCTATCACAGATACTATATAATACAACAAGTTTATCTATTATTCAGTTTATCTATCACAGATACTATATAATACAACAAGTTTATCTATTATCTAGTTTATCTATCACAGATACTATATAATACAACAAGTTTATCTGTTATTCAGTTTATCTATCACAGATACTATATAATACAACAGGTTTATCTATTATCTAGTTTACCTATCACGGATACTATACAATACAACAATATATAATATAACAAGTTTATCTATTATCTAGTTTATATATCACAGATAATATATAATACAACAAGTTTATCTATTATCTAGCTTATCTATCACAGATACTATATAATATAACAGGTTTATCTATTATCTAGTCTAGCTATCACAGAACTATATAATACAACAAGTTTATCTATTATCTAGTTTATCTATCACAGATACTATATAATACAACAAGTTTATCTATTATCTAGTTTATCTATCACAGATACTATATAATACAACAAGTTTATCTATTATCTAGTTTATCTATCACAGATACTATATAATACAACAAGTTTGTCTATTATCTAGTTTATCTATCACAGATACTATATAATACAACAGGTTTATCTATTATCTAGTTTATCTATCACAGATAATATACAATACAACAATATATAATATAACAAGTTTATCTATTATCTAGTTTATCTATCACAGATACTATATAATACAACAAGTTTATCTATTATCTAATTTATCTATCACAGATACTATATAATATAACAGGTTTATCTATTATCTAGTTTATCTATCACAGATACTATATAATACAACAAGTTTATCTATTATCTAGTTTATCTATCACAGATACTATATAATACAACAAGTTTATCTATTATCTAGTTTATCTATCACAGATACTATATAATACAACAAGTTTATCTATTATTCAGTTTATCTATCACAGATACTATATAATACAACAGGTTTATCTATTATCTAGTTTACCTATCACGGATACTATACAATACAACAATATATAATATAACAAGTTTATCTATTATCTAGTTTATCTATCACAGATAATATATAATACAACAAGTTTATCTATTATCTAGTTTATCTATCACAGATACTATATAATACAACAAGTTTATCTATTATCTAGTTCATCTATCACAGATACTATATAATACAACAAGTTTGTCTATTATCTAGTTTATCTATCACAGATACTATATAAAACAACAGGTTTATCTATTATCTAGTTTATCTATCGCAGATACTATACAATACAACAATATATAATATAACAAGTTTATCTATTATCTAGTTTATCTATCACAGATACTATATAATACAACAAGTTTATCTATTATCTAGTTTATCTATCACAGATACTATATAATATAACAGGTTTATCTATTATCTAGTTTATCTATCACAGATACTATATAATACAACAAGTTTATCTAATATCTAGTTTATCTATCACAGATACTATATAATACAACAACTTTATCTATTATCTAGTGTATCTATCACAGATACTATATAATACAACAAGTTTATCTATTATCTAGTTTATCTATCACAGATACTATATAATACAACAAGTTTATCTATTATTCAGTTTATCTATCACAGATACTATATAATACAACAAGTTTATCTATTATCTAGTTTATCTATCACAGATACTATATAATACAACAAGTTTATCTGTTATTCAGTTTATCTATCACAGATACTATATAATACAACAGGTTTATCTATTATCTAGTTTACCTATCACGGATACTATACAATACAACAATATATAATATAACAAGTTTATCTATTATCTAGTTTATATATCACAGATAATATATAATACAACAAGTTTATCTATTATCTAGCTTATCTATCACAGATACTATATAATATAACAGGTTTATCTATTATTTAGTCTAGCTATCACAGAACTATATAATACAACAAGTTTATCTATTATCTAGTTTATCTATCACAGATACTATATAATACAACAAGTTTATCTATTATCTAGTTTATCTATCACAGATACTATATAATACAACAGGTTTATCTATTATCTAGTTTATCTATCACAGATACTATATAATACAACAGGTTTATCTATTATCTAGTTTATCTATCACAGATACTATACAATACAACAATATATAATATAACAAGTTTATCTATTATCTAGTTTATCTATCACAGATACTAAATAATACAACAGGTTTATCTATTATCTAGTTTATCTATCACAGATACTATATAATACAACAAGTTTATCTATTATCTAGTTTATCTATCACCGATACTATATAATACAACAAGATTATCTATTATCTAGTTTATCTATCACAGATACTATATAATACAACAAGTTTATCTCTTATCTAGTTTATCTATCACAGATACTATATAATACAACAAATTTATCTATTATCTAGTTTATCTATCACAGATACTATACAATACAACAATATATAATATAACAAGTTTATCTATCACAGATACTATATAATTCAACAAGTTTATCTATTATCTAGTTTATCTATCACAGATACCATATAATACAACAAGTTTATCTATTATCTAGTTTATCTCTCACATATACTATATAATACAACAAGTTTATCTATTATCTAGTTTATCTATCACAGATACTATATAATACAACAAGGTTATCTATTATCTAGTTTATCTATCACAGATACTATATAATATAACAGGTTTATCTATTATCTAGTTTATCTATCACAGATACTATATAATACAACAAGTTTATCTATTATCTAGTTTATCTATCACAGATACTATATAATATAACAGGTTTATCTATTATCTAGTTTATCTATCACAGATACTATATAATACAACAAGTTTATCTATTATCTAGTTTATCTATCACAGATACTATATAATACAACAACTTTATCTATTATCTAGTGTATCTATCACAGATACTATATAATACAACAAGTTTATCTATTATCTAGTTTATCTATCACAGATACTATATAATACAACAAGTTTATCTATTATTCAGTTTATCTATCACAGATACTATATAATACAACAAGTTTATCTATTATCTAGTTTATCTATCACAGATACTATATAATACAACAAGTTTATCTGTTATTCAGTTTATCTATCACAGATACTATATAATACAACAGGTTTATCTATTATCTAGTTTACCTATCACGGATACTATACAATACAACAATATATAATATAACAAGTTTATCTATTATCTAGTTTATATATCACAGATAATATATAATACAACAAGTTTATCTATTATCTAGCTTATCTATCACAGATACTATATAATATAACAGGTTTATCTATTATCTAGTCTAGCTATCACAGAACTATATAATACAACAAGTTTATCTATTATCTAGTTTATCTATCACAGATACTATATAATACAACAAGTTTATCTATTATCTAGTTTATCTATCACAGATACTATATAATACAACAGGTTTATCTATTATCTAGTTTATCTATCACGGATACTATATAATACAACAGGTTTATCTATTATCTAGTTTATCTATCACAGATACTATACAATACAACAATATATAATATAACAAGTTTATCTATTATCTAGTTTATCTATCACAGATACTAAATAATACAACAGGTTTATCTATTATCTAGTTTATCTATCACAGATACTATATAATACAACAAGTTTATCTATTATCTAGTTTATCTATCACCGATACTATATAATACAACAAGATTATCTATTATCTAGTTTATCTATCACAGATACTATATAATACAACAAGTTTATCTCTTATCTAGTTTATCTATCACAGATACTATATAATACAACATGTTTATCTCTTATCTAGTTTATCTATCACAGATACTATATAATACAACAAATTTATCTATTATCTAGTTTATCTATCACAGATACTATACAATACAACAAGATTATCTATTATCTAGTTTATCTATCACAGATACTATATAATACAACAAGTTTATCTCTTATCTAGTTTATCTATCACAGATACTATATAATACAACAAATTTATCTATTATCTAGTTTATCTATCACAGATACTATATAATACAACAAGATTATCTATTATCTAGTTTATCTATCACAGATACTATATAATACAACAAGTTTATCTATTATCTAGTTTATCTATCACAGATACTATATAATACAACAAGTTTATCTATTATCTAGTTTATCTATCACAGATACTATATAATACAACAGGTTTATCTATTATCTAGTTTATCTATCACAGATACTATATAATACAACAGGTTTATCTATTATCTAGTTTATCTATCACAGATACTATACAATACAACAATATATAATATAACAAGTTTATCTATTATCTAGATTATCTATCACAGATACTAAATAATACAACAGGTTTATCTATTATCTAGTTTATCTATCACAGATACTATATAATACAACAAGTTTATCTATTATCTAGTTTATCTATCACCGATACTATATAATACAACAAGATTATCTATTATCTAGTTTATCTATCACAGATACTATATAATACAACAAATTTATCTATTATCTAGTTTATCTATCACAGATACTATACAATACAACAATATATAATATAACAAGTTTATCTATCACAGATACTATATAATTCAACAAGTTTATCTATTATCTAGTTTATCTATCACAGATACCATATAATACAACAAGTTTATCTATTATCTAGTTTATCTCTCACATATACTATATAATACAACAAGTTTATCTATTATCTAGTTTATCTATCACAGATACTATATAATACAACAGGTTTATCTATTATCTAGTTTATCTATCACGGATACTATACAATACAACAATATATAATATAACAAGTTTATCTATTATCTAGTTTATATATCACAGATAATATATAATACAACAAGTTTATCTATTATCTAGCTTATCTATCACAGATACTATATAATATAACAGGTTTATCTATTATCTAGTCTAGCTATCACAGAACTATATAATACAACAAGTTTATCTATTATCTAGTTTATCTATCACAGATACTATATAATACAACAAGTTTATCTATTATCTAGTTTATCTATAACAGATACTATATAATACAACAAGTTTATCTATTATCTAGTTTATCTATCACAGATACTATATAATACAACAAGTTTGTCTATTATCTAGTTTATCTATCACAGATACTATATAATACAACAGGTTTATCTATTATCTAGTTTATCTATCACAGATAATATACAATACAACAATATATAATATAACAAGTTTATCTATTATCTAGTTTATCTATCACAGATACTATATAATACAACAAGTTTATCTATTATCTAATTTATCTATCACAGATACTATATAATATAACAGGTTTATCTATTATCTAGTTTATCTATCACAGATACTATATAATACAACAAGTTTATCTATTATCTAGTTTATCTATCACAGATACTATATAATACAACAAGTTTATCTATTATCTAGTTTATCTATCACAGATACTATATAATACAACAAGTTTATCTATTATTCAGTTTATCTATCACAGATACTATATAATACAACAGGTTTATCTATTATCTAGTTTACCTATCACGGATACTATACAATACAACAATATATAATATAACAAGTTTATCTATTATCTAGTTTATCTATCACAGATAATATATAATACAACAAGTTTATCTATTATCTAGTTTATCTATCACAGATACTATATAATACAACAAGTTTATCTATTATCTAGTTCATCTATCACAGATACTATATAATACAACAAGTTTGTCTATTATCTAGTTTATCTATCACAGATACTATATAAAACAACAGGTTTATCTATTATCTAGTTTATCTATCGCAGATACTATACAATACAACAATATATAATATAACAAGTTTATCTATTATCTAGTTTATCTATCACAGATACTATATAATATAACAGGTTTATCTATTATCTAGTTTATCTATCACAGATACTATATAATACAACAAGTTTATCTATTATCTAGTTTATCTATCACAGATACTATATAATACAACAACTTTATCTATTATCTAGTGTATCTATCACAGATACTATATAATACAACAAGTTTATCTATTATCTAGTTTATCTATCACAGATACTATATAATACAACAAGTTTATCTATTATTCAGTTTATCTATCACAGATACTATATAATACAACAAGTTTATCTATTATCTAGTTTATCTATCACAGATACTATATAATACAACAAGTTTATCTGTTATTCAGTTTATCTATCACAGATACTATATAATACAACAGGTTTATCTATTATCTAGTTTACCTATCACGGATACTATACAATACAACAATATATAATATAACAAGTTTATCTATTATCTAGTTTATATATCACAGATAATATATAATACAACAAGTTTATCTATTATCTAGCTTATCTATCACAGATACTATATAATATAACAGGTTTATCTATTATTTAGTCTAGCTATCACAGAACTATATAATACAACAAGTTTATCTATTATCTAGTTTATCTATCACAGATACTATATAATACAACAAGTTTATCTATTATCTAGTTTATCTATCACAGATACTATATAATACAACAGGTTTATCTATTATCTAGTTTATCTATCACAGATACTATATAATACAACAGGTTTATCTATTATCTAGTTTATCTATCACAGATACTATACAATACAACAATATATAATATAACAAGTTTATCTATTATCTAGTTTATCTATCACAGATACTAAATAATACAACAGGTTTATCTATTATCTAGTTTATCTATCACAGATACTATATAATACAACAAGTTTATCTATTATCTAGTTTATCTATCACCGATACTATATAATACAACAAGATTATCTATTATCTAGTTTATCTATCACAGATACTATATAATACAACAAGTTTATCTCTTATCTAGTTTATCTATCACAGATACTATATAATACAACAAATTTATCTATTATCTAGTTTATCTATCACAGATACTATACAATACAACAATATATAATATAACAAGTTTATCTATTATCTAGTTTATCTCTCACATATACTATATAATACAACAAGTTTATCTATTATCTAGTTTATCTATCACAGATACTATATAATACAACAAGGTTATCTATTATCTAGTTTATCTATCACAGATACTATATAATATAACAGGTTTATCTATTATCTAGTTTATCTATCACAGATACTATATAATACAACAAGTTTATCTATTATCTAGTTTATCTATCACAGATACTATATAATATAACAGGTTTATCTATTATCTAGTTTATCTATCACAGATACTATATAATACAACAAGTTTATCTATTATCTAGTTTATCTATCACAGATACTATATAATACAACAACTTTATCTATTATCTAGTGTATCTATCACAGATACTATATAATACAACAAGTTTATCTATTATCTAGTTTATCTATCACAGATACTATATAATACAACAAGTTTATCTATTATTCAGTTTATCTATCACAGATACTATATAATACAACAAGTTTATCTATTATCTAGTTTATCTATCACAGATACTATATAATACAACAAGTTTATCTGTTATTCAGTTTATCTATCACAGATACTATATAATACAACAGGTTTATCTATTATCTAGTTTACCTATCACGGATACTATACAATACAACAATATATAATATAACAAGTTTATCTATTATCTAGTTTATATATCACAGATAATATATAATACAACAAGTTTATCTATTATCTAGCTTATCTATCACAGATACTATATAATATAACAGGTTTATCTATTATCTAGTCTAGCTATCACAGAACTATATAATACAACAAGTTTATCTATTATCTAGTTTATCTATCACAGATACTATATAATACAACAAGTTTATCTATTATCTAGTTTATCTATCACAGATACTATATAATACAACAGGTTTATCTATTATCTAGTTTATCTATCACGGATACTATATAATACAACAGGTTTATCTATTATCTAGTTTATCTATCACAGATACTATACAATACAACAATATATAATATAACAAGTTTATCTATTATCTAGTTTATCTATCACAGATACTAAATAATACAACAGGTTTATCTATTATCTAGTTTATCTATCACAGATACTATATAATACAACAAGTTTATCTATTATCTAGTTTATCTATCACCGATACTATATAATACAACAAGATTATCTATTATCTAGTTTATCTATCACAGATACTATATAATACAACAAGTTTATCTCTTATCTAGTTTATCTATCACAGATACTATATAATACAACATGTTTATCTCTTATCTAGTTTATCTATCACAGATACTATATAATACAACAAATTTATCTATTATCTAGTTTATCTATCACAGATACTATACAATACAACAAGATTATCTATTATCTAGTTTATCTATCACAGATACTATATAATACAACAAGTTTATCTCTTATCTAGTTTATCTATCACAGATACTATATAATACAACAAATTTATCTATTATCTAGTTTATCTATCACAGATACTATATAATACAACAAGATTATCTATTATCTAGTTTATCTATCACAGATACTATATAATACAACAAGTTTATCTATTATCTAGTTTATCTATCACAGATACTATATAATACAACAAGTTTATCTATTATCTAGTTTTTCTATCACAGATACTATATAATACAACAGGTTTATCTATTATCTAGTTTATCTATCACAGATACTATATAATACAACAGGTTTATCTATTATCTAGTTTATCTATCACAGATACTATACAATACAACAATATATAATATAACAAGTTTATCTATTATCTAGTTTATCTATCACAGATACTAAATAATACAACAGGTTTATCTATTATCTAGTTTATCTATCACAGATACTATATAATACAACAAGTTTATCTATTATCTAGTTTATCTATCACCGATACTATATAATACAACAAGATTATCTATTATCTAGTTTATCTATCACAGATACTATATAATACAACAAATTTATCTATTATCTAGTTTATCTATCACAGATACTATACAATACAACAATATATAATATAACAAGTTTATCTATCACAGATACTATATAATTCAACAAGTTTATCTATTATCTAGTTTATCTATCACAGATACCATATAATACAACAAGTTTATCTATTATCTAGTTTATCTCTCACATATACTATATAATACAACAAGTTTATCTATTATCTAGTTTATCTATCACAGATACTATATAATACAACAAGGTTATCTATTATCTAGTTTATCTATCACAGATACTATATAATATAACAGGTTTATCTATTATCTAGTTTATCTATCACAGATACTATATAATACAACAAGTTTATCTATTATCTAGTTTATCTATCACAGATACTATATAATATAACAGGTTTATCTATTATCTAGTTTATCTATCACAGATACTATATAATACAACAAGTTTATCTATTATCTAGTTTATCTATCACAGATACTATATAATACAACAACTTTATCTATTATCTAGTGTATCTATCACAGATACTATATAATACAACAAGTTTATCTATTATCTAGTTTATCTATCACAGATACTATATAATACAACAAGTTTATCTATTATTCAGTTTATCTATCACAGATACTATATAATACAACAAGTTTATCTATTATCTAGTTTATCTATCACAGATACTATATAATACAACAAGTTTATCTGTTATTCAGTTTATCTATCACAGATACTATATAATACAACAGGTTTATCTATTATCTAGTTTACCTATCACGGATACTATACAATACAACAATATATAATATAACAAGTTTATCTATTATCTAGTTTATATATCACAGATAATATATAATACAACAAGTTTATCTATTATCTAGCTTATCTATCACAGATACTATATAATATAACAGGTTTATCTATTATCTAGTCTAGCTATCACAGAACTATATAATACAACAAGTTTATCTATTATCTAGTTTATCTATCACAGATACTATATAATACAACAAGTTTATCTATTACCTAGTTTATCTATCACAGATACTATATAATACAACAGGTTTATCTATTATCTAGTTTATCTATCACAGATACTATATAATACAACAGGTTTATCTATTATCTAGTTTATCTATCACAGATACTATACAATACAACAATATATAATATAACAAGTTTATCTATTATCTAGTTTATCTATCACAGATACTAAATAATACAACAGGTTTATCTATTATCTAGTTTATCTATCACAGATACTATATAATACAACAAGTTTATCTATTATCTAGTTTATCTATCACCGATACTATATAATACAACAAGATTATCTATTATCTAGTTTATCTATCACAGATACTATATAATACAACAAGTTTATCTCTTATCTAGTTTATCTATCACAGATACTATATAATACAACAAATTTATCTATTATCTAGTTTATCTATCACAGATACTATACAATACAACAATATATAATATAACAAGTTTATCTATCACAGATACTATATAATTCAACAAGTTTATCTATTATCTAGTTTATCTATCACAGATACCATATAATACAACAAGTTTATCTATTATCTAGTTTATCTCTCACATATACTATATAATACAACAAGTTTATCTATTATCTAGTTTATCTATCACAGATACTATATAATACAACAAGGTTATCTATTATCTAGTTTATCTATCACAGATACTATATAATATAACAGGTTTATCTATTATCTAGTTTATCTATCACAGATACTATATAATACAACAAGTTTATCTATTATCTAGTTTATCTATCACAGATACAATATAATACAACAAGTTTGTCTATTATCTAGTTTATCTATCACAGATACTATATAATACAACATGTTTATCTCTTATCTAGTTTATCTATCACAGATACTATATAATACAACAAATTTATCTATTATCTAGTTTATCTATCACAGATACTATACAATACAACAAGATTATCTATTATCTAGTTTATCTATCACAGATACTATATAATACAACAAGTTTATCTCTTATCTAGTTTATCTATCACAGATACTATATAATACAACAAATTTATCTATTATATAGTTTATCTATCACAGATACTATATAATACAACAAGTTTATCTATTATCTAGTTTATCTATCACAGATACTATATAATACAACAAGTTTATCTATTATCTAGTTTATCTATCACAGATACTATATAATACAACAAGTTTGTCTATTATCTAGTTTATCTATCACAGATACTATATAATACAACAGGTTTATCTATTATCTAGTTTATCTATCACAGATAATATACAATACAACAATATATAATATAACAAGTTTATCTATTATCTAGTTTATCTATCACAGATACTATATAATACAACAAGTTTATCTATTATCTAATTTATCTATCACAGATACTATATAATATAACAGGTTTATCTATTATCTAGTTTATCTATCACAGATACTATATAATACAACAAGTTTATCTATTATCTAGTTTATCTATCACAGATACTATATAATACAACAAGTTTATCTATTATCTAGTTTATCTATCACAGATACTATATAATACAACAAGTTTATCTATTATTCAGTTTATCTATCACAGATACTATATAATACAACAGGTTTATCTATTATCTAGTTTACCTATCACGGATACTATACAATACAACAATATATAATATAACAAGTTTATCTATTATCTAGTTTATCTATCACAGATACTATATAATACAACAAGTTTATCTATTATCTAGTTCATCTATCACAGATACTATATAATATAACAGGTTTATCTATTATCTAGTTTATCTATCACAGATACTATATAATACAACAAGTTTATCTATTATCTAGTTTATCTATCACAGATACTATATAATACAACAACTTTATCTATTATCTAGTGTATCTATCACAGATACTATATAATACAACAAGTTTATCTATTATCTAGTTTATCTATCACAGATACTATATAATACAACAAGTTTATCTATTATTCAGTTTATCTATCACAGATACTATATAATACAACAAGTTTATCTATTATCTAGTTTATCTATCACAGATACTATATAATACAACAAGTTTATCTGTTATTCAGTTTATCTATCACAGATACTATATAATACAACAGGTTTATCTATTATCTAGTTTACCTATCACGGATACTATACAATACAACAATATATAATATAACAAGTTTATCTATTATCTAGTTTATATATCACAGATAATATATAATACAACAAGTTTATCTATTATCTAGCTTATCTATCACAGATACTATATAATATAACAGGTTTATCTATTATTTAGTCTAGCTATCACAGAACTATATAATACAACAAGTTTATCTATTATCTAGTTTATCTATCACAGATACTATATAATACAACAAGTTTATCTATTATCTAGTTTATCTATCACAGATACTATATAATACAACAGGTTTATCTATTATCTAGTTTATCTATCACAGATACTATATAATACAACAGGTTTATCTATTATCTAGTTTATCTATCACAGATACTATACAATACAACAATATATAATATAACAAGTTTATCTATTATCTAGTTTATCTATCACAGATACTAAATAATACAACAGGTTTATCTATTATCTAGTTTATCTATCACAGATACTATATAATACAACAAGTTTATCTATTATCTAGTTTATCTATCACCGATACTATATAATACAACAAGATTATCTATTATCTAGTTTATCTATCACAGATACTATATAATACAACAAGTTTATCTCTTATCTAGTTTATCTATCACAGATACTATATAATACAACAAATTTATCTATTATCTAGTTTATCTATCACAGATACTATACAATACAACAATATATAATATAACAAGTTTATCTATCACAGATACTATATAATTCAACAAGTTTATCTATTATCTAGTTTATCTATCACAGATACCATATAATACAACAAGTTTATCTATTATCTAGTTTATCTCTCACATATACTATATAATACAACAAGTTTATCTATTATCTAGTTTATCTATCACAGATACTATATAATACAACAAGGTTATCTATTATCTAGTTTATCTATCACAGATACTATATAATATAACAGGTTTATCTATTATCTAGTTTATCTATCACAGATACTATATAATACAACAAGTTTATCTATTATCTAGTTTATCTATCACAGATACTATATAATATAACAGGTTTATCTATTATCTAGTTTATCTATCACAGATACTATATAATACAACAAGTTTATCTATTATCTAGTTTATCTATCACAGATACTATATAATACAACAACTTTATCTATTATCTAGTGTATCTATCACAGATACTATATAATACAACAAGTTTATCTATTATCTAGTTTATCTATCACAGATACTATATAATACAACAAGTTTATCTATTATTCAGTTTATCTATCACAGATACTATATAATACAACAAGTTTATCTATTATCTAGTTTATCTATCACAGATACTATATAATACAACAAGTTTATCTGTTATTCAGTTTATCTATCACAGATACTATATAATACAACAGGTTTATCTATTATCTAGTTTACCTATCACGGATACTATACAATACAACAATATATAATATAACAAGTTTATCTATTATCTAGTTTATATATCACAGATAATATATAATACAACAAGTTTATCTATTATCTAGCTTATCTATCACAGATACTATATAATATAACAGGTTTATCTATTATCTAGTCTAGCTATCACAGAACTATATAATACAACAAGTTTATCTATTATCTAGTTTATCTATCACAGATACTATATAATACAACAAGTTTATCTATTATCTAGTTTATCTATCACAGATACTATATAATACAACAGGTTTATCTATTATCTAGTTTATCTATCACGGATACTATATAATACAACAGGTTTATCTATTATCTAGTTTATCTATCACAGATACTATACAATACAACAATATATAATATAACAAGTTTATCTATTATCTAGTTTATCTATCACAGATACTAAATAATACAACAGGTTTATCTATTATCTAGTTTATCTATCACAGATACTATATAATACAACAAGTTTATCTATTATCTAGTTTATCTATCACCGATACTATATAATACAACAAGATTATCTATTATCTAGTTTATCTATCACAGATACTATATAATACAACAAGTTTATCTCTTATCTAGTTTATCTATCACAGATACTATATAATACAACATGTTTATCTCTTATCTAGTTTATCTATCACAGATACCATATAATACAACAAATTTATCTATTATCTAGTTTATCTATCACAGATACTATACAATACAACAAGATTATCTATTATCTAGTTTATCTATCACAGATACTATATAATACAACAAGTTTATCTCTTATCTAGTTTATCTATCACAGATACTATATAATACAACAAATTTATCTATTATCTAGTTTATCTATCACAGATACTATATAATACAACAAGATTATCTATTATCTAGTTTATCTATCACAGATACTATATAATACAACAAGTTTATCTATTATCTAGTTTATCTATCACAGATACTATATAATACAACAAGTTTATCTATTATCTAGTTTATCTATCACAGATACTATATAATACAACAGGTTTATCTATTATCTAGTTTATCTATCACAGATACTATATAATACAACAGGTTTATCTATTATCTAGTTTATCTATCACAGATACTATACAATACAACAATATATAATATAACAAGTTTATCTATTATCTAGTTTATCTATCACAGATACTAAATAATACAACAGGTTTATCTATTATCTAGTTTATCTATCACAGATACTATATAATACAACAAGTTTATCTATTATCTAGTTTATCTATCACCGATACTATATAATACAACAAGATTATCTATTATCTAGTTTATCTATCACAGATACTATATAATACAACAAATTTATCTATTATCTAGTTTATCTATCACAGATACTATACAATACAACAATATATAATATAACAAGTTTATCTATCACAGATACTATATAATTCAACAAGTTTATCTATTATCTAGTTTATCTATCACAGATACCATATAATACAACAAGTTTATCTATTATCTAGTTTATCTCTCACATATACTATATAATACAACAAGTTTATCTATTATCTAGTTTATCTATCACAGATACTATATAATACAACAAGGTTATCTATTATCTAGTTTATCTATCACAGATACTATATAATATAACAGGTTTATCTATTATCTAGTTTATCTATCACAGATACTATATAATACAACAAGTTTATCTATTATCTAGTTTATCTATCACAGATACTATATAATATAACAGGTTTATCTATTATCTAGTTTATCTATCACAGATACTATATAATACAACAAGTTTATCTATTATCTAGTTTATCTATCACAGATACTATATAATACAACAACTTTATCTATTATCTAGTGTATCTATCACAGATACTATATAATACAATAAGTTTATCTATTATCTAGTTTATCTATCACAGATACTATATAATACAACAAGTTTATCTATTATTCAGTTTATCTATCACAGATACTATATAATACAACAAGTTTATCTATTATCTAGTTTATCTATCACAGATACTATATAATACAACAAGTTTATCTGTTATTCAGTTTATCTATCACAGATACTATATAATACAACAGGTTTATCTATTATCTAGTTTACCTATCACGGATACTATACAATACAACAATATATAATATAACAAGTTTATCTATTATCTAGTTTATATATCACAGATAATATATAATACAACAAGTTTATCTATTATCTAGCTTATCTATCACAGATACTATATAATATAACAGGTTTATCTATTATCTAGTCTAGCTATCACAGAACTATATAATACAACAAGTTTATCTATTATCTAGTTTATCTATCACAGATACTATATAATACAACAAGTTTATCTATTACCTAGTTTATCTATCACAGATACTATATAATACAACAGGTTTATCTATTATCTAGTTTATCTATCACAGATACTATATAATACAACAGGTTTATCTATTATCTAGTTTATCTATCACAGATACTATACAATACAACAATATATAATATAACAAGTTTATCTATTATCTAGTTTATCTATCACAGATACTAAATAATACAACAGGTTTATCTATTATCTAGTTTATCTATCACAGATACTATATAATACAACAAGTTTATCTATTATCTAGTTTATCTATCACCGATACTATATAATACAACAAGATTATCTATTATCTAGTTTATCTATCACAGATACTATATAATACAACAAGTTTATCTCTTATCTAGTTTATCTATCACAGATACTATATAATACAACAAATTTATCTATTATCTAGTTTATCTATCACAGATACTATACAATACAACAATATATAATATAACAAGTTTATCTATCACAGATACTATATAATTCAACAAGTTTATCTATTATCTAGTTTATCTATCACAGATACCATATAATACAACAAGTTTATCTATTATCTAGTTTATCTCTCACATATACTATATAATACAACAAGTTTATCTATTATCTAGTTTATCTATCACAGATACTATATAATACAACAAGGTTATCTATTATCTAGTTTATCTATCACAGATACTATATAATATAACAGGTTTATCTATTATCTAGTTTATCTATCACAGATACTATATAATACAACAAGTTTATCTATTATCTAGTTTATCTATCACAGATACAATATAATACAACAAGTTTGTCTATTATCTAGTTTATCTATCACAGATACTATATAATACAACATGTTTATCTCTTATCTAGTTTATCTATCACAGATACTATATAATACAACAAATTTATCTATTATCTAGTTTATCTATCACAGATACTATACAATACAACAAGATTATCTATTATCTAGTTTATCTATCACAGATACTATATAATACAACAAGTTTATCTCTTATCTAGTTTATCTATCACAGATACTATATAATACAACAAATTTATCTATTATATAGTTTATCTATCACAGATACTATATAATACAACAAGATTATCTATTATCTAGTTTATCTATCACAGATACTATATAATACAACAAGTTTATCTATTATCTAGTTTATCTATCACAGATACTATATAATACAACAAGTTTATCTATTATCTAGTTTATCTATCACAGATACTATATAATACAACAGGTTTATCTATTATCTAGTTTATCTATCACAGATACTATATAATACAACAGGTTTATCTATTATCTAGTTTATCTATCACAGATACTATACAATACAACAATATATAATATAACAAGTTTATCTATTATCTAGTTTATCTATCACAGATACTAAATAATACAACAGGTTTATCTATTATCTAGTTTATCTATCACAGATACTATATAATACAACAAGTTTATCTATTATCTAGTTTATCTATCACCGATACTATATAATACAACAAGATTATCTATTATCTAGTTTATCTATCACAGATACTATATAATACAACAAATTTATCTATTATCTAGTTTATCTATCACAGATACTATACAATACAACAATATATAATATAACAAGTTTATCTATCACAGATACTATATAATTCAACAAGTTTATCTATTATCTAGTTTATCTATCACAGATACCATATAATACAACAAGTTTATCTATTATCTAGTTTATCTCTCACATATACTATATAATACAACAAGTTTATCTATTATCTAGTTTATCTATCACAGATACTATATAATACAACAAGGTTATCTATTATCTAGTTTATCTATCACAGATACTATATAATATAACAGGTTTATCTATTATCTAGTTTATCTATCACAGATACTATATAATACAACAAGTTTATCTATTATCTAGTTTATCTATCACAGATACTATATAATATAACAGGTTTATCTATTATCTAGTTTATCTATCACAGATACTATATAATACAACAAGTTTATCTATTATCTAGTTTATCTATCACAGATACTATATAATACAACAACTTTATCTATTATCTAGTGTATCTATCACAGATACTATATAATACAACAAGTTTATCTATTATCTAGTTTATCTATCACAGATACTATATAATACAACAAGTTTATCTATTATTCAGTTTATCTATCACAGATACTATATAATACAACAAGTTTATCTATTATCTAGTTTATCTATCACAGATACTATATAATACAACAAGTTTATCTGTTATTCAGTTTATCTATCACAGATACTATATAATACAACAGGTTTATCTATTATCTAGTTTACCTATCACGGATACATACAATACAACAACTTTATCTATTATCTAGTTTATCTATCACAGATACTATATAATACAACAAGTTTATCTATTATCTAGTTTATCTATCACAGATACTATATAATACAACAAGATTATCTATTATCTATCTTATCTATCACAGATACTATATAGTACAACAAGTTTATCTATTATCTAGTTTATCTATCACAGATACTATATAATACAACAAGATTATCTATTATCTAGTTTATCTATCACAGATACTATATAGTACAACAAGTTTATCTATTATCTAGTTTATCTATCACAGATACTATATAATACAACAAGTTTATCTATTATCTAGTTTATCTATCACAGATACTATATGATACAGCAGGTTTATCTATTATCTAGTTTATCTATCACAGATACTATACAATACAACAACTTTATCTATTATCTAGTTTATCTATCACATATACTATATAATACAACAAGTTTATCTATTATCTAGTTTATCTATCACAGATACTATATAATACAACAAGTTTATCTATTATCTAGTTTATCTATCACAGATACTATATAATACAACAATTATATCTATTATCTAGTTTATCTATCACAGATACTAAATAATACAACAAGTTTGTCTATTATCTAGTTTATCTATCACAGATACTATATAATACAACAAGATTATCTATTATCTAGTTTATCTATCACAGATACTATATAATACAACAAATTTATCTATTATCTAGTTTATCTATCACAGATACTATACAATACAACAATATATAATATAACAAGTTTATCTATCACAGATACTATATAATTCAACAAGTTTATCTATTATCTAGTTTTTCTATCACATATACTATATAATACAACAAGTTTATCTATTATCTAGTTTATCTATCACAGATACTATATAATACAACAAGATTATCTATTATCTAGTTTATCTATCACAGATACTATATAGTACAACAAGTTTATCTATTATCTAGTTTATCTATCACAGATACTATATAATACAACAAGTTTATCTATTATCTAGTTTATCTATCACAGATACTATATGATACAGCAGGTTTATCTATTATCTAGTTTGTCTATCACAGATACTATACAATACAACAACTTTATCTATTATCTAGTTTATCTATCACATATACTATATAATACAACAAGTTTATCTATTATCTAGTTTATCTATCACAGATACTATATAATACAACAAGTTTATCTATTATCTAGTTTATCTATCACAGATACTATATAATACAACAATTATATCTATTATCTAGTTTATCTATCACAGATACTAAATAATACAACAAGTTTGTCTATTATCTAGTTTATCTATCACAGATACTATATAATACAACAAGATTATCTATTATCTAGTTTATCTATCACAGATACTATATAATACAACAAATTTATCTATTATCTAGTTTATCTATCACAGATACTATACAATACAACAATATATAATATAACAAGTTTATCTATCACAGATACTATATAATTCAACAAGTTTATCTATTATCTAGTTTATCTATCACAGATACCATATAATACAGCAAGTTTATCTATTATCTAGTTTATCTCTCACATATACTATATAATACAACAAGTTTATCTATTATCTAGTTTATCTATCACAGATACTATATAATACAACAAGGTTATCTATTATCTAGTTTATCTATCACAGATACTATATAATACAACAAGTTTGTCTATTATCTAGTTTATCTATCACAGATACTATATAATACAACAAGTTTGTCTATTATCTAGTTTATCTATCACAGATACTATATAATACAACAGGTTTATCCATTATCTAGTTTATCTATCACAGATACTATACAATACAACAATATATAATATAACAAGTTTATCTATTATCTAGTTTATCTATCACAGATACTATATAATACAACAAGTTTACCTATTATCTAGTTTATCTATCACAGATACTATATAATATAACAGGTTTATCTATTATCTAGTTTATCTATCACAGATACTATATAATACAACAAGTTTATCTATTATCTAGTTTATCTATCACAGATACTATATAATACAACAACTTTATCTATTATCTAGTTTATCTATCACAGATACTATATAATACAACAAGTTTATCTATTATCTAGTTTATCTATCACAGATACTATATAATACAACAAGATTATCTATTATCTAGTTTACCTATCACAGATACTATATAGTACAACAAGTTTATCTATTATCTAGTTTATCTATCACAGATACTATATAATACAACAAGTTTATCTATTATCTAGTTTATCTATCACAGATACTATATAATACAACAAGTTTGTCTATTATCTAGTTTATCTATCACAGATACTATATAATACAACAGGTCTATCCATTATCTAGTTTATCTATCACAGATACTATACAATACAACAATATATAATATAACAAGTTTATCTATTATCTAGTTTATCTATCACAGATACTATATAATACAACAAGTTTATCTATTATCTAGTTTATCTATCACAGATACTATATAATACAACAAGTTTGTCTATTATCTAGTTTATCTATCACAGATACTATATAATACAACAAGTTTATCTATTATCTAGTTTATCTATCACAGATACTATATAATACAACAAGATTATCTATTATCTAGTTTATCTATCACAGATACTATATAGTACAACAAGTTTATCTATTATCTAGTTTATCTATCACAGATACTATATAATACAACAAGATTATCTATTATCTAGTTTATCTATCACAGATACTATATAGTACAACAAGTTTATCTATTATCTAGTTTATCTATCACAGATACTATATAATACAACAAGTTTATCTATTATCTAGTTTATCTATCACAGATACTATATGATACAGCAGGTTTATCTATTATCTAGTTTATCTATCACAGATACTATACAATACAACAACTTTATCTATTATCTAGTTTATCTATCACATATACTATATAATACAACAAGTTTATCTATTATCTAGTTTATCTATCACAGATACTATATAATACAACAAGTTTATCTATTATCTAGTTTATTTATCACAGATACTATATAATACAACAATTATATCTATTATCTAGTTTATCTATCACAGATACTAAATAATACAACAAGTTTGTCTATTATCTAGTTTATCTATCACAGATACTATACAATACAACAATATATAATATAACAAGTTTATCTATCACAGATACTATATAATTCAACAAGTTTATCTATTATCTAGTTTATCTATCACAGATACCATATAATACAGCAAGTTTATCTATTATCTAGTTTATCTCTCACATATACTATATAATACAACAAGTTTATCTATTATCTAGTTTATCTATCACAGATACTATATAATACAACAAGGTTATCTATTATCTAGTTTATCTATCACAGATACTATATAATACAACAAGTTTGTCTATTATCTAGTTTATCTATCACAGATACTATATAATACAACAAGTTTGTCTATTATCTAGTTTATCTATCACAGATACTATATAATACAACAGGTTTATCCATTATCTAGTTTATCTATCACAGATACTATACAATACAACAATATATAATATAACAAGTTTATCTATTATCTAGTTTATCTATCACAGATACTATATAATACAACAAGTTTACCTATTATCTAGTTTATCTATCACAGATACTATATAATATAACAGGTTTATCTATTATCTAGTTTATCTATCACAGATACTATATAATACAACAAGTTTATCTATTATCTAGTTTATCTATCACAGATACTATATAATACAACAACTTTATCTATTATCTAGTTTATCTATCACAGATACTATATAATACAACAAGTTTATCTATTATCTAGTTTATCTATCACAGATACTATATAATACAACAAGATTATCTATTATCTAGTTTACCTATCACAGATACTATATAGTACAACAAGTTTATCTATTATCTAGTTTATCTATCACAGATACTATATAATACAACAAGTTTATCTATTATCTAGTTTATCTATCACAGATACTATATAATACAACAAGTTTGTCTATTATCTAGTTTATCTATCACAGATACTATATAATACAACAGGTCTATCCATTATCTAGTTTATCTATCACAGATACTATACAATACAACAATATATAATATAACAAGTTTATCTATTATCTAGTTTATCTATCACAGATACTATATAATACAACAAGTTTATCTATTATCTAGTTTATCTATCACAGATACTATATAATACAACAAGTTTGTCTATTATCTAGTTTATCTATCACAGATACTATATAATACAACAAGTTTATCTATTATCTAGTTTATCTATCACAGATACTATATAATACAACAAGATTATCTATTATCTAGTTTATCTATCACAGATACTATATAGTACAACAAGTTTATCTATTATCTAGTTTATCTATCACAGATACTATATAATACAACAAGATTATCTATTATCTAGTTTATCTATCACAGATACTATATAGTACAACAAGTTTATCTATTATCTAGTTTATCTATCACAGATACTATATAATACAACAAGTTTATCTATTATCTAGTTTATCTATCACAGATACTATATGATACAGCAGGTTTATCTATTATCTAGTTTATCTATCACAGATACTATACAATACAACAACTTTATCTATTATCTAGTTTATCTATCACATATACTATATAATACAACAAGTTTATCTATTATCTAGTTTATCTATCACAGATACTATATAATACAACAAGTTTATCTATTATCTAGTTTATTTATCACAGATACTATATAATACAACAATTATATCTATTATCTAGTTTATCTATCACAGATACTAAATAATACAACAAGTTTGTCTATTATCTAGTTTATCTATCACAGATACTATATAATACAACAAGATTATCTATTATCTAGTTTATCTATCACAGATACTATATAGTACAACAAGTTTATCTATTATCTAGTTTATCTATCACAGATACTATATAATATAACAAGTTTATCTATTATCTAGTTTATCTATCACAGATACTATATAATACAGCAGGTTTATCTATTATCTAGTTTATCTATCACAGATACTATACAATACAACAACTTTATCTATTATCTAGTTTATCTATCACATACACTATATAATATAACAAGTTTATCTATTATCTAGTTTATCTATCACAGATACTATATAATACAACAAGTTTATCTATTATCTAGTTTATCTATCACAGATACTATACAATACAACAAGTTTATCTATTATCTAGTTTATCTATCACAGATACTATATAATACAACAAGTTTATCTATCACAGATACTATATAATACAACAAATTTATCTATTATCTAGTTTATCTATCACAGATACTATACAATACAACAATATATAATATAACAAGTTTATCTATCACAGATACTATATAATTCAACAAGTTTATCTATTATCTAGTTTATCTATCACAGATACCATATAATACAACAAGTTTATCTATTATCTAGTTTATCTCTCACATATACTATATAATACAACAAGTTTATCTATTATCTAGTTTATCTATCACAGATACTATATAATACAACAAGTTTATCTATTATTCAGTTTATCTATCACAGATACTATATAATACAACAGGTTTATCTATTATCTAGTTTACCTATCACGGATACTATACAATACAACAATATATAATATAACAAGTTTATCTATTATCTAGTTTATCTATCACAGATAATATATAATACAACAACTTTATCTATTATCTAGTTTATCTATCACAGATACTATATAATATAACAGGTTTATCTATTATCTAGTCTAGCTATCACAGATACTATATAATACAACAAGTTTATCTATTATCTAGTTTATCTATCACAGATACTATATAATATAACAAGTTTATCTATTATCTAGTTTATCTATCACAGATACTATATAATACAACAAGTTTATCTATTATCTAGTTTATCTATCACAGATACTATACAATACAACAAGTTTATCTATTATCTAGTTTATCTATCACAGATACTATATAATACAACAAGTTTATCTATCACAGATACTATATAATACAACAAATTTATCTATTATCTAGTTTATCTATCACAGATACTATACAATACAACAATATATAATTTAACAAGTTTATCTATCACAGATACTATATAATTCAACAAGTTTATCTATTATCTAGTTTATCTATCACAGATACTATATGATACAGCAGGTTTATCTATTATCTAGTTTATCTATCACAGATACTATACAATACAACAACTTTATCTATTATCTAGTTTATCTATCACAGATACTATATAATACAACAAGTTTATCTATTATCTAGTTTATCTATCACAGATACTATATAATACAACAAGATTATCTATTATCTATCTTATCTATCACAGATACTATATAGTACAACAAGTTTATCTATTATCTAGTTTATCTATCACAGATACTATATAATACAACAAGATTATCTATTATCTAGTTTATCTATCACAGATACTATATAGTACAACAAGTTTATCTATTATCTAGTTTATCTATCACAGATACTATATAATACAACAAGTTTATCTATTATCTAGTTTATCTATCACAGATACTATATGATACAGCAGGTTTATCTATTATCTAGTTTATCTATCACAGATACTATACAATACAACAACTTTATCTATTATCTAGTTTATCTATCACATATACTATATAATACAACAAGTTTATCTATTATCTAGTTTATCTATCACAGATACTATATAATACAACAAGTTTATCTATTATCTAGTTTATCTATCACAGATACTATATAATACAACAATTATATCTATTATCTAGTTTATCTATCACAGATACTAAATAATACAACAAGTTTGTCTATTATCTAGTTTATCTATCACAGATACTATATAATACAACAAGATTATCTATTATCTAGTTTATCTATCACAGATACTATATAATACAACAAATTTATCTATTATCTAGTTTATCTATCACAGATACTATACAATACAACAATATATAATATAACAAGTTTATCTATCACAGATACTATATAATTCAACAAGTTTATCTATTATCTAGTTTTTCTATCACATATACTATATAATACAACAAGTTTATCTATTATCTAGTTTATCTATCACAGATACTATATAATACAACAAGATTATCTATTATCTAGTTTATCTATCACAGATACTATATAGTACAACAAGTTTATCTATTATCTAGTTTATCTATCACAGATACTATATAATACAACAAGTTTATCTATTATCTAGTTTATCTATCACAGATACTATATGATACAGCAGGTTTATCTATTATCCAGTTTGTCTATCACAGATACTATACAATACAACAACTTTATCTATTATCTAGTTTATCTATCACAGATACTATATAATATAACAGGTTTATCTATTATCTAGTCTAGCTATCACAGATACTATATAATACAACAAGTTTATCTATTATCTAGTTTATCTATCACAGATACTATATAATATAACAAGTTTATCTATTATCTAGTTTATCTATCACAGATACTATATAATACAACAAGTTTATCTATTATCTAGTTTATCTATCACAGATACTATACAATACAACAAGTTTATCTATTATCTAGTTTATCTATCACAGATACTATATAATACAACAAGTTTATCTATCACAGATACTATATAATACAACAAATTTATCTATTATCTAGTTTATCTATCACAGATACTATACAATACAACAATATATAATTTAACAAGTTTATCTATCACAGATACTATATAATTCAACAAGTTTATCTATTATCTAGTTTATCTATCACAGATACTATATGATACAGCAGGTTTATCTATTATCTAGTTTATCTATCACAGATACTATACAATACAACAACTTTATCTATTATCTAGTTTATCTATCACAGATACTATATAATACAACAAGTTTATCTATTATCTAGTTTATCTATCACAGATACTATATAATACAACAAGATTATCTATTATCTATCTTATCTATCACAGATACTATATAGTACAACAAGTTTATCTATTATCTAGTTTATCTATCACAGATACTATATAATACAACAAGATTATCTATTATCTAGTTTATCTATCACAGATACTATATAGTACAACAAGTTTATCTATTATCTAGTTTATCTATCACAGATACTATATAATACAACAAGTTTATCTATTATCTAGTTTATCTATCACAGATACTATATGATACAGCAGGTTTATCTATTATCTAGTTTATCTATCACAGATACTATACAATACAACAACTTTATCTATTATCTAGTTTATCTATCACATATACTATATAATACAACAAGTTTATCTATTATCTAGTTTATCTATCACAGATACTATATAATACAACAAGTTTATATATTATCTAGTTTATCTATCACAGATACTATATAATACAACAATTATATCTATTATCTAGTTTATCTATCACAGATACTAAATAATACAACAAGTTTGTCTATTATCTAGTTTATCTATCACAGATACTATATAATACAACAAGATTATCTATTATCTAGTTTATCTATCACAGATACTATATAATACAACAAATTTATCTATTATCTAGTTTATCTATCACAGATACTATACAATACAACAATATATAATATAACAAGTTTATCTATCACAGATACTATATAATTCAACAAGTTTATCTATTATCTAGTTTTTCTATCACATATACTATATAATACAACAAGTTTATCTATTATCTAGTTTATCTATCACAGATACTATATAATACAACAAGATTATCTATTATCTAGTTTATCTATCACAGATACTATATAGTACAACAAGTTTATCTATTATCTAGTTTATCTATCACAGATACTATATAATACAACAAGTTTATCTATTATCTAGTTTATCTATCACAGATACTATATGATACAGCAGGTTTATCTATTATCCAGTTTGTCTATCACAGATACTATACAATACAACAACTTTATCTATTATCTAGTTTATCTATCACATATACTATATAATACAACAAGTTTATCTATTATCTAGTTTATCTATCACAGATACTATATAATACAACAAGTTTATCTATTATCTAGTTTATCTATCACAGATACTATATAATACAACAATTATATCTATTATCTAGTTTATCTATCACAGATACTAAATAATACAACAAGTTTGTCTATTATCTAGTTTATCTATCACAGATACTATATAATACAACAAGATTATCTATTATCTAGTTTATCTATCACAGATACTATATAATACAACAAATTTATCTATTATCTAGTTTATCTATCACAGATACTATACAATACAACAATATATAATATAACAAGTTTATCTATCACAGATACTATATAATTCAACAAGTTTATCTATTATCTAGTTTATCTATCACAGATACCATATAATACAACAAGTTTATCTATTATCTAGTTTATCTCTCACATATACTATATAATACAACAAGTTTATCTATTATCTAGTTTATCTATCACAGATACTATATAATACAACAAGGTTATCTATTATCTAGTTTATCTATCACAGATACTATATAATACAACAAGTTTGTCTATTATCTAGTTTATCTATCACAGATACTATATAATACAACAAGTTTGTCTATTATCTAGTTTATCTATCACAGATACTATATAATACAACAGGTTTATCCATTATCTAGTTTATCTATCACAGATACTATACAATACAACAATATATAATATAACAAGTTTATCTATTATCTAGTTTATCTATCACAGATACTATATAATACAACAAGTTTACCTATTATCTAGTTTATCTATCACAGATACTATATAATATAACAGGTTTATCTATTATCTAGTTTATCTATCACAGATACTATATAATACAACAAGTTTATCTATTATCTAGTTTATCTATCACAGATACTATATAATACAACAACTTTATCTATTATCTAGTTTATCTATCACAGATACTATATAATACAACAAGTTTATCTATTATCTAGTTTATCTATCACAGATACTATATAATACAACAAGATTATCTATTATCTAGTTTACCTATCACAGATACTATATAGTACAACAAGTTTATCTATTATCTAGTTTATCTATCACAGATACTATATAATACAACAAGTTTATCTATTATCTAGTTTATCTATCACAGATACTATATAATACAACAAGTTTGTCTATTATCTAGTTTATCTATCACAGATACTATATAATACAACAGGTCTATCCATTATCTAGTTTATCTATCACAGATACTATACAATACAACAATATATAATATAACAAGTTTATCTATTATCTAGTTTATCTATCACAGATACTATATAATACAACAAGTTTATCTATTATCTAGTTTATCTATCACAGATACTATATAATACAACAAGATTATCTATTATCTAGTTTATCTATCACAGATACTATATAGTACAACAAGTTTATCTATTATCTAGTTTATCTATCACAGATACTATATAATACAACAAGATTATCTATTATCTAGTTTATCTATCACAGATACTATATAGTACAACAAGTTTATCTATTATCTAGTTTATCTATCACAGATACTATATAATACAACAAGTTTATCTATTATCTAGTTTATCTATCACAGATACTATATAATATAACAAGTTTATCTATTATCTAGTTTATCTATCACAGATACTATATAATACAGCAGGTTTATCTATTATCTAGTTTATCTATCACAGATACTATACAATACAACAACTTTATCTATTATCTAGTTTATCTATCACATATACTATATAATATAACAAGTTTATCTATTATCTAGTTTATCTATCACAGATACTATATAATAAAACAAGTTTATCTATTATCTAGTTTATCTATCACAGATGCTATACAATACAACAAGTTTATCTATTATCTAGTTTATCTATCACAGACACTATATGATACAACAAGTTTATCTATCACAGATACTATATAATACAACAAATTTATCTATTATCTAGTTTATCTATCACAGATACTATACAATACAACAATATATAATATAACAAGTTTATCTATCACAGATACTATATAATTCAACAAGTTTATCTATTATCTAGTTTATCTATCACAGATACCATATAATACAACAAGTTTATCTATTATCTAGTTTATCTCTCACAGATACTATATAATACAACAAGTTTATCTATTATTCAGTTTATCTATCACAGATACTATATAATACAACAGGTTTATCTATTATCTAGTTTACCTATCACGGATACTATACAATACAACAATATATAATATTACAAGTTTATCTATTATCTAGTTTATCTATCACAGATAATATATAATACAACAAGTTTATCTATTATCTAGTTTATCTATCACAGATACTATATAATATAACAGGTTTATCTATTATCTAGTCTAGCTATCACAGATACTATATAATACAACAGGTTTATCTATTATCTAGTTTACCTATCACGGATACTATACAATACAACAATATATAATATAACAAGTTTATTTATTATCTAGTCTAGCTATCACAGATACTATATAATACAACAAGTTTATCTATTATCTAGTTTATCTATCACAGATACTATATAATACAACAAGTTTATCTATTATTCAGTTTATCTATCACAGATACTATATAATACAACAGGTTTATCTATTATTCAGTTTATCTATCACAGATACTATATAATACAACAGGTTTATCTATTATCTAGTTTATCTATCACAGATACTATATAATACAACAAGTTTATCTATTATTCAGTTTATCTATCACAGATACTATATAATACAACAGGTTTATCTATTATCTAGTTTACCTATCACGGATACTATACAATACAACAATATATAATATAACAAGTTTATCTATTATCTAGTCTAACTATCACAGATACTATATAATACAACAAGTTTATCTATTATCTAGTTTATCTATCACAGATACTATATAATACAACAAGTTTATCTATTATTCAGTTTATCTATCACATATACTATATAATACAACAGGTTTATCTATTATTCAGTTTATCTATCACAGATACTATATAATACAACAGGTTTATCTATTATCTAGTTTACCTATCACGGATACTATACAATACAACAATATATATTATAACAAGTTTATCTATTATCTAGTTTATCTATCACAGATAATATATAATACAACAAGTTTATCTATCACAGATACTATATAATATAACAGGTTTATCTATTATCTAGTTTATCTATCACAGATACTATATAGTACAACAAGTTTATCTATTATCTAGTTTATCTATCACAGATACTATATAATACAACAAGTTTATCTATTATCTAGTTTATCTATCACAGATACTATATAATACAGCAGGTTTATCTATTATCTAGATTATCTATCACATATACTATATAATATAACAAGTTTATCTATTATCTAGTTTATCTATCACAGATACTATATAATACAACAAGTTTATCTATTATCTAGTTTATCTATCACAGATACTATACAATACAACAAGTTTATCTATTATTTAGTTTATCTATCACAGATACTATATAATACAACAAGTTTATTTATCACAGATACTATATAATACAACAAATTTATCTATTATCTAGTTTATCTATCACAGATACTATACAATACAACAATATATAATATAACAAGTTTATCTATCACAGATACTATATAATTCAACAAGTTTATCTATTATCTAGTTTATCTATCACAGATACCATATAATACAACAAGTTTATCTATTATCTAGTTTATCTCTCACATATACTATATAATACAACAAGTTTATCTATTATCTAGTTTATCTATCACAGATACTATATAATACAACAAGTTTATCTATTATTCAGTTTATCTATCACAGATACTATATAATACAACAGGTTTATCTATTATCTAGTTTACCTATCACGGATACTATACAATACAACAATATATAATATAACAAATTTATCTATTATCTAGTTTATCTATCACAGATAATATATAATACAACAAGTTTATCTATTATCTAGTTTATCTATCACAGATACTATATAATATAACAGGTTTATCTATTATCTAGTCTAGCTATCACAGATACTATATAATACAACAAGTTTATCTATTATATAGTTTATCTATCACAGATACTATATAGTACAACAAGTTTATCTATTATCTAGTTTATCTATCACAGATACTATATAATGCAACAAGTTTATCTATTATCTAGTTTATCTGTCACAGATACTAAATAATACAACAAGTTTGTCTATTATCTAGTTTATCTATCACAGATACTATATAATACAACAAGATTATCTATTATCTAGTTTATCTATCACAGATACTATATAGTACAACAAGTTTATCTATTATCTAGTTTATCTATCACAGATACTATATAATACAACAAGTTTATCTATTATCTAGTTTATCTATCACAGATACTATATAATACAGCAGGTTTATTTATTATCTAGTTTATCTATCACAGATACTATACAATACAACAACTTTATCTATTATCTAGTTTATCTATCACATATACTATATAATATAACAAGTTTATCTATTATCTAGTTTATCTATCACAGATACTATATAATACAACAAGTTTATCTATTATCTAGTTTATCTATCACAGATGCTATACAATACAACAAGTTTATCTATTATCTAGTTTATCTATCACAGATACTATATAATACAACAAGTTTATCTATTATCTAGTTTATCTATCACAGATGCTATACAATACAACAAGTTTATCTATTATCTAGTTTATCTATCACAGATGCTATACAATACAACAAATTTATCTATTATCTAGTTTATCTATCACAGATACTATACAATACAACAATATATAATATAACAAGTTTATCTATCACAGATACTATATAATTCAACAAGTTTATCTATTATCTAGTTTATCTATCACAGATACCATATAATACAATAAGTTTATCTATTATCTAATTTATCTCTCACATATACTATATAATACAACAAGTTTATCTATTATCTAGGTTATCTATCACAGATACTATATAATACAACAAGTTTATCTATTATTCAGTTTATCTATCACAGATACTATATAATACAACAAGTTTATCTATTATCTAGTTTATCTATCACAGATACTATACAATACAACAAGTTTATTTATTATCTAGTTTATCTATCACAGATACTATATAATACAACAAGTTTATCTATCACAGATACTATATAATACGACAAATTTATCTATTATCTAGTTTATCTATCACAGATACCATATAATAAAAGAAGTTTATCTATTATCTAGTTTATCTCTCACATATACTATATAATACAACAAGTTTATCTATTATCTAGTTTATCTATTACAGATACTATATAATACAACAAGCTTATCTATTATTCAGTTTATCTATCACAGATACTATATAATACAACAGGTGTATCTATTATCTAGTTTACCTATCACGGATACTATACAATACAACAATATATAATATAACAAGTTTATCTATTATCTAGTTTATCTATCACAGATAATATATAATACAACAAGTTTATCTATTATCTAGTTTATCTATCACAGATACTATATAATATAACAGGTTTATCTATTATCTAGTCTAGCTATCACAGATACTATATAATACAACAAGTTTATCTATTATCTAGTTTATCTATCACAGATACTATATAGTACAACAAGTTTATCTATTATCTAGTTTATCTATCACAGATACTATACAATACAACAATATATAATATAACAAGTTTATCTATCACAGATACTATATAATTCAACAAGTTTATCTATTATCTAGTTTATCTATCACAGATACCATATAATACAACAAGTTTATCTATTATCTAGTTTATCTCTCACATATACTATATAATACAACAAGTTTATCTATTATCTAGTTTATCTATCACAGATACTATATAATACAAAAGTTTATCTATTATTCAGTTTATCTATCACAGATACTATATAATACAACAAGTTTATCTATTATCTAGTTTATCTATCACAGATACTATACAATACAACAAGTTTATTTATTATCTAGTTTATCTATCACAGATACTATATAATACAACAAGTTTATCTATCACAGATACTATATAATACAACAAATTTATCTATTATCTAGTTTATCTATCACAGATACTATACAATACAACAATATATAATATAACAAGTTTATCTATCACAGATACTATATAATTCAACAAGTTTATCTATTATCTAGTTTATCTATCACAGATACCATATAATACAACAAGTTTATCTATTATCTAGTTTATCTCTCACATATACTATATAATACAACAAGTTTATCTATTATCTAGTTTATCTATCACAGATACTATATAATACAACAAGTTTATCTATTATTCAGTTTATCTATCACAGATACTATATAATACAACAGGTTTATCTATTATCTAGTTTACCTATCACGGATACTATACAATACAACAATATATAATATAACAAGTTTATCTATTATCTAGTTTATCTATCACAGATAATATATAATACAACAAGTTTATCTATTATCTAGTTTATCTATCACAGATACTATATAATATAACAGGTTTATCTATTATCTAGTCTAGCTATCACAGATACTATATAATACAACAAGTTTATCTATTATCTAGTTTATCTATCACAGATACTATATAATACAACAAGTTTATCTATTATCTGGTTTATCTATCACAGATACTAAATAATACAACAAGTTTGTCTATTATCTAGTTTATCTATCACAGATACTATATAATACAACAAGATTATCTATTATCTAGTTTATCAATCACAGATACTATATAGTACAACAAGTTTATCTATTATCTAGTTTATCTATCACAGATACTATATAATACAACAAGTTTATCTATTATCTAGTTTATCTATCACAGATACTATATAATACAGCAGGTTTATCTATTATCTAGTTTATCTATCACAGATAATATATAATACAACAAGTTTATCTATTATCTAGTTGATCTCTCACAGATACTATATAATACAACAAGTTTATCTATTATCTAGTTTATCTATCACAGATACTATACAATACAACAACTTTATCTATTATCTAGTTTATCTATCACAGATACTATACGATACAACAAGTTTATCTATTATCTAGGTTATCTATCACAAATACTAAATAATACAACAACTTTATCTATTATCTAGTTTATCTATCACAGATACTATATAATACAGCAAGTTTATCTATTATCTAGTTTATCTATCACAGATACTATACAATACAACAACTTTATCTATTATCTAGTTTATCTATCACAGATACTATACAATATAACAAGTTTATCTATTATCTAGTTTATCTATCACAGATACTATACAATACAACAATATATAATATAACAAGTTTATCTATCACAGATACTATATAATTCAACAAGTTTATCTATTATCTAGTTTATCTATCACAGATACCATATAATACAATAAGTTTATCTATTATCTAATTTATCTCTCACATATACTATATAATACAACAAGTTTATCTATTATCTAGGTTATCTATCACAGATACTATATAATACAACAAGTTTATCTATTATTCAGTTTATCTATCACAGATACTATATAATACAACAAGTTTATCTATTATCTAGTTTATCTATCACAGATACTATACAATACAACAAGTTTATTTATTATCTAGTTTATCTATCACAGATACTATATAATACAACAAGTTTATCTATCACAGATACTATATAATACGACAAATTTATCTATTATCTAGTTTATCTATCACAGATACTATACAATACAACAATATATAATATAACAAGTTTATCTATCACAGATACTATATAATTCAACAAGTTTATCTATTATCTAGTTTATCTATCACAGATACCATATAATAAAAGAAGTTTATCTATTATCTAGTTTATCTCTCACATATACTATATAATACAACAAGTTTATCTATTATCTAGTTTATCTATTACAGATACTATATAATACAACAAGCTTATCTATTATTCAGTTTATCTATCACAGATACTATATAATACAACAGGTGTATCTATTATCTAGTTTACCTATCACGGATACTATACAATACAACAATATATAATATAACAAGTTTATCTATTATCTAGTTTATCTATCACAGATAATATATAATACAACAAGTTTATCTATTATCTAGTTTATCTATCACAGATACTATATAATATAACAGGTTTATCTATTATCTAGTCTAGCTATCACAGATACTATATAATACAACAAGTTTATCTATTATCTAGTTTATCTATCACAGATACTATATAGTACAACAAGTTTATCTATTATCTAGTTTATCTATCACAGATACTATACAATACAACAATATATAATATAACAAGTTTATCTATCACAGATACTATATAATTCAACAAGTTTATCTATTATCTAGTTTATCTATCACAGATACCATATAATACAACAAGTTTATCTATTATCTAGTTTATCTCTCACATATACTATATAATACAACAAGTTTATCTATTATCTAGTTTATCTATCACAGATACTATATAATACAAAAGTTTATCTATTATTCAGTTTATCTATCACAGATACTATATAATACAACAAGTTTATCTATTATCTAGTTTATCTATCACAGATACTATACAATACAACAAGTTTATTTATTATCTAGTTTATCTATCACAGATACTATATAATACAACAAGTTTATCTATCACAGATACTATATAATACAACAAATTTATCTATTATCTAGTTTATCTATCACAGATACTATACAATACAACAATATATAATATAACAAGTTTATCTATCACAGATACTATATAATTCAACAAGTTTATCTATTATCTAGTTTATCTATCACAGATACCATATAATACAACAAGTTTATCTATTATCTAGTTTATCTCTCACATATACTATATAATACAACAAGTTTATCTATTATCTAGTTTATCTATCACAGATACTATATAATACAACAAGTTTATCTATTATTCAGTTTATCTATCACAGATACTATATAATACAACAGGTTTATCTATTATCTAGTTTACCTATCACGGATACTATACAATACAACAATATATAATATAACAAGTTTATCTATTATCTAGTTTATCTATCACAGATAATATATAATACAACAAGTTTATCTATTATCTAGTTTATCTATCACAGATACTATATAATATAACAGGTTTATCTATTATCTAGTCTAGCTATCACAGATACTATATAATACAACAAGTTTATCTATTATCTAGTTTATCTATCACAGATACTATATAATACAACAAGTTTATCTATTATCTGGTTTATCTATCACAGATACTAAATAATACAACAAGTTTGTCTATTATCTAGTTTATCTATCACAGATACTATATAATACAACAAGATTATCTATTATCTAGTTTATCAATCACAGATACTATATAGTACAACAAGTTTATCTATTATCTAGTTTATCTATCACAGATACTATATAATACAACAAGTTTATCTATTATCTAGTTTATCTATCACAGATACTATACAATACAACAACTTTATCTATTATCTAGTTTATCTATCACAGATACTATACAATATAACAAGTTTATCTATTATCTAGTTTATCTATCACAGATACTATACAATACAACAATATATAATATAACAAGTTTATCTATCACAGATACTATATAATTCAACAAGTTTATCTATTATCTAGTTTATCTATCACAGATACCATATAATACAATAAGTTTATCTATTATCTAATTTATCTCTCACATATACTATATAATACAACAAGTTTATCTATTATCTAGGTTATCTATCACAGATACTATATAATACAACAAGTTTATCTATTATTCAGTTTATCTATCACAGATACTATATAATACAACAAGTTTATCTATTATCTAGTTTATCTATCACAGATACTATACAATACAACAAGTTTATTTATTATCTAGTTTATCTATCACAGATACTATATAATACAACAAGTTTATCTATCACAGATACTATATAATACGACAAATTTATCTATTATCTAGTTTATCTATCACAGATACTATACAATACAACAATATATAATATAACAAGTTTATCTATCACAGATACTATATAATTCAACAAGTTTATCTATTATCTAGTTTATCTATCACAGATACCATATAATAAAAGAAGTTTATCTATTATCTAGTTTATCTCTCACATATACTATATAATACAACAAGTTTATCTATTATCTAGTTTATCTATTACAGATACTATATAATACAACAAGCTTATCTATTATTCAGTTTATCTATCACAGATACTATATAATACAACAGGTGTATCTATTATCTAGTTTACCTATCACGGATACTATACAATACAACAATATATAATATAACAAGTTTATCTATTATCTAGTTTATCTATCACAGATAATATATAATACAACAAGTTTATCTATTATCTAGTTTATCTATCACAGATACTATATAATATAACAGGTTTATCTATTATCTAGTCTAGCTATCACAGATACTATATAATACAACAAGTTTATCTATTATCTAGTTTATCTATCACAGATACTATATAGTACAACAAGTTTATCTATTATCTAGTTTATCTATCACAGATACTATACAATACAACAATATATAATATAACAAGTTTATCTATCACAGATACTATATAATTCAACAAGTTTATCTATTATCTAGTTTATCTATCACAGATACCATATAATACAACAAGTTTATCTATTATCTAGTTTATCTCTCACATATACTATATAATACAACAAGTTTATCTATTATCTAGTTTATCTATCACAGATACTATATAATACAAAAGTTTATCTATTATTCAGTTTATCTATCACAGATACTATATAATACAACAAGTTTATCTATTATCTAGTTTATCTATCACAGATACTATATAATACAACAAGTTTATCTATTATCTATCTTATCTATCACAGATACTATATAGTACAACAAGTTTATCTATTATCTAGTTTATCTATCACAGATACTATACAATACAACAACTTTATCTATTATCTAGTTTATCTATCACAGATACTATATAATACAACAAGTTTATCTATTATCTAGTTTATCTATCACAGATACTATATAATACAACAAGATTATCTATTATCTATCTTATCTATCACAGATACTATATAGTACAACAAGTTTATCTATTATCTAGTTTATCTATCACAGATACTATATAATACAACAAGATTATCTATTATCTAGTTTATCTATCACAGATACTATATAGTACAACAAGTTTATCTATTATCTAGTTTATCTATCACAGATACTATATAATACAACAAGTTTATCTATTATCTAGTTTATCTATCACAGATACTATATGATACAGCAGGTTTATCTATTATCTAGTTTATCTATCACAGATACTATACAATACAACAACTTTATCTATTATCTAGTTTATCTATCACATATACTATATAATACAACAAGTTTATCTATTATCTAGTTTATCTATCACAGATACTATATAATACAACAAGTTTATCTATTATCTAGTTTATCTATCACAGATACTATATAATACAACAATTATATCTATTATCTAGTTTATCTATCACAGATACTAAATAATACAACAAGTTTGTCTATTATCTAGTTTATCTATCACAGATACTATATAATACAACAAGATTATCTATTATCTAGTTTATCTATCACAGATACTATATAATACAACAAATTTATCTATTATCTAGTTTATCTATCACAGATACTATACAATACAACAATATATAATATAACAAGTTTATCTATCACAGATACTATATAATTCAACAAGTTTATCTATTATCTAGTTTTTCTATCACATATACTATATAATACAACAAGTTTATCTATTATCTAGTTTATCTATCACAGATACTATATAATACAACAAGATTATCTATTATCTAGTTTATCTATCACAGATACTATATAGTACAACAAGTTTATCTATTATCTAGTTTATCTATCACAGATACTATATAATACAACAAGTTTATCTATTATCTAGTTTATCTATCACAGATACTATATGATACAGCAGGTTTATCTATTATCCAGTTTGTCTATCACAGATACTATACAATACAACAACTTTATCTATTATCTAGTTTATCTATCACAGATACTATATAATATAACAGGTTTATCTATTATCTAGTCTAGCTATCACAGATACTATATAATACAACAAGTTTATCTATTATCTAGTTTATCTATCACAGATACTATATAATATAACAAGTTTATCTATTATCTAGTTTATCTATCACAGATACTATATAATACAACAAGTTTATCTATTATCTAGTTTATCTATCACAGATACTATACAATACAACAAGTTTATCTATTATCTAGTTTATCTATCACAGATACTATATAATACAACAAGTTTATCTATCACAGATACTATATAATACAACAAATTTATCTATTATCTAGTTTATCTATCACAGATACTATACAATACAACAATATATAATTTAACAAGTTTATCTATCACAGATACTATATAATTCAACAAGTTTATCTATTATCTAGTTTATCTATCACAGATACTATATGATACAGCAGGTTTATCTATTATCTAGTTTATCTATCACAGATACTATACAATACAACAACTTTATCTATTATCTAGTTTATCTATCACAGATACTATATAATACAACAAGTTTATCTATTATCTAGTTTATCTATCACAGATACTATATAATACAACAAGATTATCTATTATCTATCTTATCTATCACAGATACTATATAGTACAACAAGTTTATCTATTATCTAGTTTATCTATCACAGATACTATATAATACAACAAGATTATCTATTATCTAGTTTATCTATCACAGATACTATATAGTACAACAAGTTTATCTATTATCTAGTTTATCTATCACAGATACTATATAATACAACAAGTTTATCTATTATCTAGTTTATCTATCACAGATACTATATGATACAGCAGGTTTATCTATTATCTAGTTTATCTATCACAGATACTATACAATACAACAACTTTATCTATTATCTAGTTTATCTATCACATATACTATATAATACAACAAGTTTATCTATTATCTAGTTTATCTATCACAGATACTATATAATACAACAAGTTTATATATTATCTAGTTTATCTATCACAGATACTATATAATACAACAATTATATCTATTATCTAGTTTATCTATCACAGATACTAAATAATACAACAAGTTTGTCTATTATCTAGTTTATCTATCACAGATACTATATAATACAACAAGATTATCTATTATCTAGTTTATCTATCACAGATACTATATAATACAACAAATTTATCTATTATCTAGTTTATCTATCACAGATACTATACAATACAACAATATATAATATAACAAGTTTATCTATCACAGATACTATATAATTCAACAAGTTTATCTATTATCTAGTTTTTCTATCACATATACTATATAATACAACAAGTTTATCTATTATCTAGTTTATCTATCACAGATACTATATAATACAACAAGATTATCTATTATCTAGTTTATCTATCACAGATACTATATAGTACAACAAGTTTATCTATTATCTAGTTTATCTATCACAGATACTATATAATACAACAAGTTTATCTATTATCTAGTTTATCTATCACAGATACTATATGATACAGCAGGTTTATCTATTATCCAGTTTGTCTATCACAGATACTATACAATACAACAACTTTATCTATTATCTAGTTTATCTATCACATATACTATATAATACAACAAGTTTATCTATTATCTAGTTTATCTATCACAGATACTATATAATACAACAAGTTTATCTATTATCTAGTTTATCTATCACAGATACTATATAATACAACAATTATATCTATTATCTAGTTTATCTATCACAGATACTAAATAATACAACAAGTTTGTCTATTATCTAGTTTATCTATCACAGATACTATATAATACAACAAGATTATCTATTATCTAGTTTATCTATCACAGATACTATATAATACAACAAATTTATCTATTATCTAGTTTATCTATCACAGATACTATACAATACAACAATATATAATATAACAAGTTTATCTATCACAGATACTATATAATTCAACAAGTTTATCTATTATCTAGTTTATCTATCACAGATACCATATAATACAACAAGTTTATCTATTATCTAGTTTATCTCTCACATATACTATATAATACAACAAGTTTATCTATTATCTAGTTTATCTATCACAGATACTATATAATACAACAAGGTTATCTATTATCTAGTTTATCTATCACAGATACTATATAATACAACAAGTTTGTCTATTATCTAGTTTATCTATCACAGATACTATATAATACAACAAGTTTGTCTATTATCTAGTTTATCTATCACAGATACTATATAATACAACAGGTTTATCCATTATCTAGTTTATCTATCACAGATACTATACAATACAACAATATATAATATAACAAGTTTATCTATTATCTAGTTTATCTATCACAGATACTATATAATACAACAAGTTTACCTATTATCTAGTTTATCTATCACAGATACTATATAATATAACAGGTTTATCTATTATCTAGTTTATCTATCACAGATACTATATAATACAACAAGTTTATCTATTATCTAGTTTATCTATCACAGATACTATATAATACAACAACTTTATCTATTATCTAGTTTATCTATCACAGATACTATATAATACAACAAGTTTATCTATTATCTAGTTTATCTATCACAGATACTATATAATACAACAAGATTATCTATTATCTAGTTTACCTATCACAGATACTATATAGTACAACAAGTTTATCTATTATCTAGTTTATCTATCACAGATACTATATAATACAACAAGTTTATCTATTATCTAGTTTATCTATCACAGATACTATATAATACAACAAGTTTGTCTATTATCTAGTTTATCTATCACAGATACTATATAATACAACAGGTCTATCCATTATCTAGTTTATCTATCACAGATACTATACAATACAACAATATATAATATAACAAGTTTATCTATTATCTAGTTTATCTATCACAGATACTATATAATACAACAAGTTTATCTATTATCTAGTTTATCTATCACAGATACTATATAATACAACAAGATTATCTATTATCTAGTTTATCTATCACAGATACTATATAGTACAACAAGTTTATCTATTATCTAGTTTATCTATCACAGATACTATATAATACAACAAGATTATCTATTATCTAGTTTATCTATCACAGATACTATATAGTACAACAAGTTTATCTATTATCTAGTTTATCTATCACAGATACTATATAATACAACAAGTTTATCTATTATCTAGTTTATCTATCACAGATACTATATAATATAACAAGTTTATCTATTATCTAGTTTATCTATCACAGATACTATATAATACAGCAGGTTTATCTATTATCTAGTTTATCTATCACAGATACTATACAATACAACAACTTTATCTATTATCTAGTTTATCTATCACATATACTATATAATATAACAAGTTTATCTATTATCTAGTTTATCTATCACAGATACTATATAATAAAACAAGTTTATCTATTATCTAGTTTATCTATCACAGATGCTATACAATACAACAAGTTTATCTATTATCTAGTTTATCTATCACAGACACTATATGATACAACAAGTTTATCTATCACAGATTCTATATAATACAACAAATTTATCTATTATCTAGTTTATCTATCACAGATACTATACAATACAACAATATATAATATAACAAGTTTATCTATCACAGATACTATATAATTCAACAAGTTTATCTATTATCTAGTTTATCTATCACAGATACCATATAATACAACAAGTTTATCTATTATCTAGTTTATCTCTCACATATACTATATAATACAACAAGTTTATCTATTATCTAGTTTATCTATCACAGATACTATATAATACAACAAGTTTATCTATTATTCAGTTTATCTATCACAGATACTATATAATACAACAGGTTTATCTATTATCTAGTTTACCTATCACGGATACTATACAATACAACAATATATAATATTACAAGTTTATCTATTATCTAGTTTATCTATCACAGATAATATATAATACAACAAGTTTATCTATTATCTAGTTTATCTATCACAGATACTATATAATATAACAGGTTTATCTATTATCTAGTCTAGCTATCACAGATACTATATAATACAACAGGTTTATCTATTATCTAGTTTACCTATCACGGATACTATACAATACAACAATATATAATATAACAAGTTTATTTATTATCTAGTCTAGCTATCACAGATACTATATAATACAACAAGTTTATCTATTATCTAGTTTATCTATCACAGATACTATATAATACAACAAGTTTATCTATTATTCAGTTTATCTATCACAGATACTATATAATACAACAGGTTTATCTATTATTCAGTTTATCTATCACAGATACTATATAATACAACAGGTTTATCTATTATCTAGTTTATCTATCACAGATACTATATAATACAACAAGTTTATCTATTATTCAGTTTATCTATCACAGATACTATATAATACAACAGGTTTATCTATTATCTAGTTTACTATCACGGATACTAATACAATACAACAATATATAATATAACAAGTTTATCTATTATCTAGTCTAACTATCACAGATACTATATAATACAACAAGTTTATCTATTATCTAGTTTATCTATCACAGATACTATATAATACAACAAGTTTATCTATTATTCAGTTTATCTATCACATATACTATATAATACAACAGGTTTATCTATTATTCAGTTTATCTATCACAGATACTATATAATACAACAGGTTTATCTATTATCTAGTTTACCTATCACGGATACTATACAATACAACAATATATATTATAACAAGTTTATCTATTATCTAGTTTATCTATCACAGATAATATATAATACAACAAGTTTATCTATCACAGATACTATATAATATAACAGGTTTATCTATTATCTAGTTTATCTATCACAGATACTATATAGTACAACAAGTTTATCTATTATCTAGTTTATCTATCACAGATACTATATAATACAACAAGTTTATCTATTATCTAGTTTATCTATCACAGATACTATATAATACAGCAGGTTTATCTATTATCTAGATTATCTATCACATATACTATATAATATAACAAGTTTATCTATTATCTAGTTTATCTATCACAGATACTATATAATACAACAAGTTTATCTATTATCTAGTTTATCTATCACAGATACTATACAATACAACAAGTTTATCTATTATTTAGTTTATCTATCACAGATACTATATAATACAACAAGTTTATTTATCACAGATACTATATAATACAACAAATTTATCTATTATCTAGTTTATCTATCACAGATACTATACAATACAACAATATATAATATAACAAGTTTATCTATCACAGATACTATATAATTCAACAAGTTTATCTATTATCTAGTTTATCTATCACAGATACCATATAATACAACAAGTTTATCTATTATCTAGTTTATCTCTCACATATACTATATAATACAACAAGTTTATCTATTATCTAGTTTATCTATCACAGATACTATATAATACAACAAGTTTATCTATTATTCAGTTTATCTATCACAGATACTATATAATACAACAGGTTTATCTATTATCTAGTTTACCTATCACGGATACTATACAATACAACAATATATAATATAACAAATTTATCTATTATCTAGTTTATCTATCACAGATAATATATAATACAACAAGTTTATCTATTATCTAGTTTATCTATCACAGATACTATATAATATAACAGGTTTATCTATTATCTAGTCTAGCTATCACAGATACTATATAATACAACAAGTTTATCTATTATATAGTTTATCTATCACAGATACTATATAGTACAACAAGTTTATCTATTATCTAGTTTATCTATCACAGATACTATATAATGCAACAAGTTTATCTATTATCTAGTTTATCTGTCACAGATACTAAATAATACAACAAGTTTGTCTATTATCTAGTTTATCTATCACAGATACTATATAATACAACAAGATTATCTATTATCTAGTTTATCTATCACAGATACTATATAGTACAACAAGTTTATCTATTATCTAGTTTATCTATCACAGATACTATATAATACAACAAGTTTATCTATTATCTAGTTTATCTATCACAGATACTATATAATACAGCAGGTTTATTTATTATCTAGTTTATCTATCACAGATACTATACAATACAACAACTTTATCTATTATCTAGTTTATCTATCACATATACTATATAATATAACAAGTTTATCTATTATCTAGTTTATCTATCACAGATACTATATAATACAACAAGTTTATCTATTATCTAGTTTATCTATCACAGATGCTATACAATACAACAAGTTTATCTATTATCTAGTTTATCTATCACAGATACTATATAATACAACAAGTTTATCTATTATCTAGTTTATCTATCACAGATGCTATACAATACAACAAGTTTATCTATTATCTAGTTTATCTATCACAGATGCTATACAATACAACAAATTTATCTATTATCTAGTTTATCTATCACAGATACTATACAATACAACAATATATAATATAACAAGTTTATCTATCACAGATACTATATAATTCAACAAGTTTATCTATTATCTAGTTTATCTATCACAGATACCATATAATACAATAAGTTTATCTATTATCTAATTTATCTCTCACATATACTATATAATACAACAAGTTTATCTATTATCTAGGTTATCTATCACAGATACTATATAATACAACAAGTTTATCTATTATTCAGTTTATCTATCACAGATACTATATAATACAACAAGTTTATCTATTATCTAGTTTATCTATCACAGATACTATACAATACAACAAGTTTATTTATTATCTAGTTTATCTATCACAGATACTATATAATACAACAAGTTTATCTATCACAGATACTATATAATACGACAAATTTATCTATTATCTAGTTTATCTATCACAGATACCATATAATAAAAGAAGTTTATCTATTATCTAGTTTATCTCTCACATATACTATATAATACAACAAGTTTATCTATTATCTAGTTTATCTATTACAGATACTATATAATACAACAAGCTTATCTATTATTCAGTTTATCTATCACAGATACTATATAATACAACAGGTGTATCTATTATCTAGTTTACCTATCACGGATACTATACAATACAACAATATATAATATAACAAGTTTATCTATTATCTAGTTTATCTATCACAGATAATATATAATACAACAAGTTTATCTATTATCTAGTTTATCTATCACAGATACTATATAATATAACAGGTTTATCTATTATCTAGTCTAGCTATCACAGATACTATATAATACAACAAGTTTATCTATTATCTAGTTTATCTATCACAGATACTATATAGTACAACAAGTTTATCTATTATCTAGTTTATCTATCACAGATACTATACAATACAACAATATATAATATAACAAGTTTATCTATCACAGATACTATATAATTCAACAAGTTTATCTATTATCTAGTTTATCTATCACAGATACCATATAATACAACAAGTTTATCTATTATCTAGTTTATCTCTCACATATACTATATAATACAACAAGTTTATCTATTATCTAGTTTATCTATCACAGATACTATATAATACAAAAGTTTATCTATTATTCAGTTTATCTATCACAGATACTATATAATACAACAAGTTTATCTATTATCTAGTTTATCTATCACAGATACTATACAATACAACAAGTTTATTTATTATCTAGTTTATCTATCACAGATACTATATAATACAACAAGTTTATCTATCACAGATACTATATAATACAACAAATTTATCTATTATCTAGTTTATCTATCACAGATACTATACAATACAACAATATATAATATAACAAGTTTATCTATCACAGATACTATATAATTCAACAAGTTTATCTATTATCTAGTTTATCTATCACAGATACCATATAATACAACAAGTTTATCTATTATCTAGTTTATCTCTCACATATACTATATAATACAACAAGTTTATCTATTATCTAGTTTATCTATCACAGATACTATATAATACAACAAGTTTATCTATTATTCAGTTTATCTATCACAGATACTATATAATACAACAGGTTTATCTATTATCTAGTTTACCTATCACGGATACTATACAATACAACAATATATAATATAACAAGTTTATCTATTATCTAGTTTATCTATCACAGATAATATATAATACAACAAGTTTATCTATTATCTAGTTTATCTATCACAGATACTATATAATATAACAGGTTTATCTATTATCTAGTCTAGCTATCACAGATACTATATAATACAACAAGTTTATCTATTATCTAGTTTATCTATCACAGATACTATATAATACAACAAGTTTATCTATTATCTGGTTTATCTATCACAGATACTAAATAATACAACAAGTTTGTCTATTATCTAGTTTATCTATCACAGATACTATATAATACAACAAGATTATCTATTATCTAGTTTATCAATCACAGATACTATATAGTACAACAAGTTTATCTATTATCTAGTTTATCTATCACAGATACTATATAATACAACAAGTTTATCTATTATCTAGTTTATCTATCACAGATACTATATAATACAGCAGGTTTATCTATTATCTAGTTTATCTATCACAGATAATATATAATACAACAAGTTTATCTATTATCTAGTTGATCTCTCACAGATACTATATAATACAACAAGTTTATCTATTATCTAGTTTATCTATCACAGATACTATACAATACAACAACTTTATCTATTATCTAGTTTATCTATCACAGATACTATACGATACAACAAGTTTATCTATTATCTAGGTTATCTATCACAAATACTAAATAATACAACAACTTTATCTATTATCTAGTTTATCTATCACAGATACTATATAATACAGCAAGTTTATCTATTATCTAGTTTATCTATCACAGATACTATACAATACAACAACTTTATCTATTATCTAGTTTATCTATCACAGATACTATACAATATAACAAGTTTATCTATTATCTAGTTTATCTATCACAGATACTATACAATACAACAATATATAATATAACAAGTTTATCTATCACAGATACTATATAATTCAACAAGTTTATCTATTATCTAGTTTATCTATCACAGATACCATATAATACAATAAGTTTATCTATTATCTAATTTATCTCTCACATATACTATATAATACAACAAGTTTATCTATTATCTAGGTTATCTATCACAGATACTATATAATACAACAAGTTTATCTATTATTCAGTTTATCTATCACAGATACTATATAATACAACAAGTTTATCTATTATCTAGTTTATCTATCACAGATACTATACAATACAACAAGTTTATTTATTATCTAGTTTATCTATCACAGATACTATATAATACAACAAGTTTATCTATCACAGATACTATATAATACGACAAATTTATCTATTATCTAGTTTATCTATCACAGATACTATACAATACAACAATATATAATATAACAAGTTTATCTATCACAGATACTATATAATTCAACAAGTTTATCTATTATCTAGTTTATCTATCACAGATACCATATAATAAAAGAAGTTTATCTATTATCTAGTTTATCTCTCACATATACTATATAATACAACAAGTTTATCTATTATCTAGTTTATCTATTACAGATACTATATAATACAACAAGCTTATCTATTATTCAGTTTATCTATCACAGATACTATATAATACAACAGGTGTATCTATTATCTAGTTTACCTATCACGGATACTATACAATACAACAATATATAATATAACAAGTTTATCTATTATCTAGTTTATCTATCACAGATAATATATAATACAACAAGTTTATCTATTATCTAGTTTATCTATCACAGATACTATATAATATAACAGGTTTATCTATTATCTAGTCTAGCTATCACAGATACTATATAATACAACAAGTTTATCTATTATCTAGTTTATCTATCACAGATACTATATAGTACAACAAGTTTATCTATTATCTAGTTTATCTATCACAGATACTATACAATACAACAATATATAATATAACAAGTTTATCTATCACAGATACTATATAATTCAACAAGTTTATCTATTATCTAGTTTATCTATCACAGATACCATATAATACAACAAGTTTATCTATTATCTAGTTTATCTCTCACATATACTATATAATACAACAAGTTTATCTATTATCTAGTTTATCTATCACAGATACTATATAATACAAAAGTTTATCTATTATTCAGTTTATCTATCACAGATACTATATAATACAACAAGTTTATCTATTATCTAGTTTATCTATCACAGATACTATACAATACAACAAGTTTATTTATTATCTAGTTTATCTATCACAGATACTATATAATACAACAAGTTTATCTATCACAGATACTATATAATACAACAAATTTATCTATTATCTAGTTTATCTATCACAGATACTATACAATACAACAATATATAATATAACAAGTTTATCTATCACAGATACTATATAATTCAACAAGTTTATCTATTATCTAGTTTATCTATCACAGATACCATATAATACAACAAGTTTATCTATTATCTAGTTTATCTCTCACATATACTATATAATACAACAAGTTTATCTATTATCTAGTTTATCTATCACAGATACTATATAATACAACAAGTTTATCTATTATTCAGTTTATCTATCACAGATACTATATAATACAACAGGTTTATCTATTATCTAGTTTACCTATCACGGATACTATACAATACAACAATATATAATATAACAAGTTTATCTATTATCTAGTTTATCTATCACAGATAATATATAATACAACAAGTTTATCTATTATCTAGTTTATCTATCACAGATACTATATAATATAACAGGTTTATCTATTATCTAGTCTAGCTATCACAGATACTATATAATACAACAAGTTTATCTATTATCTAGTTTATCTATCACAGATACTATATAATACAACAAGTTTATCTATTATCTGGTTTATCTATCACAGATACTAAATAATACAACAAGTTTGTCTATTATCTAGTTTATCTATCACAGATACTATATAATACAACAAGATTATCTATTATCTAGTTTATCAATCACAGATACTATATAGTACAACAAGTTTATCTATTATCTAGTTTATCTATCACAGATACTATATAATACAACAAGTTTATCTATTATCTAGTTTATCTATCACAGATACTATACAATACAACAACTTTATCTATTATCTAGTTTATCTATCACAGATACTATACAATATAACAAGTTTATCTATTATCTAGTTTATCTATCACAGATACTATACAATACAACAATATATAATATAACAAGTTTATCTATCACAGATACTATATAATTCAACAAGTTTATCTATTATCTAGTTTATCTATCACAGATACCATATAATACAATAAGTTTATCTATTATCTAATTTATCTCTCACATATACTATATAATACAACAAGTTTATCTATTATCTAGGTTATCTATCACAGATACTATATAATACAACAAGTTTATCTATTATTCAGTTTATCTATCACAGATACTATATAATACAACAAGTTTATCTATTATCTAGTTTATCTATCACAGATACTATACAATACAACAAGTTTATTTATTATCTAGTTTATCTATCACAGATACTATATAATACAACAAGTTTATCTATCACAGATACTATATAATACGACAAATTTATCTATTATCTAGTTTATCTATCACAGATACTATACAATACAACAATATATAATATAACAAGTTTATCTATCACAGATACTATATAATTCAACAAGTTTATCTATTATCTAGTTTATCTATCACAGATACCATATAATAAAAGAAGTTTATCTATTATCTAGTTTATCTCTCACATATACTATATAATACAACAAGTTTATCTATTATCTAGTTTATCTATTACAGATACTATATAATACAACAAGCTTATCTATTATTCAGTTTATCTATCACAGATACTATATAATACAACAGGTGTATCTATTATCTAGTTTACCTATCACGGATACTATACAATACAACAATATATAATATAACAAGTTTATCTATTATCTAGTTTATCTATCACAGATAATATATAATACAACAAGTTTATCTATTATCTAGTTTATCTATCACAGATACTATATAATATAACAGGTTTATCTATTATCTAGTCTAGCTATCACAGATACTATATAATACAACAAGTTTATCTATTATCTAGTTTATCTATCACAGATACTATATAGTACAACAAGTTTATCTATTATCTAGTTTATCTATCACAGATACTATACAATACAACAATATATAATATAACAAGTTTATCTATCACAGATACTATATAATTCAACAAGTTTATCTATTATCTAGTTTATCTATCACAGATACCATATAATACAACAAGTTTATCTATTATCTAGTTTATCTCTCACATATACTATATAATACAACAAGTTTATCTATTATCTAGTTTATCTATCACAGATACTATATAATACAAAAGTTTATCTATTATTCAGTTTATCTATCACAGATACTATATAATACAACAAGTTTATCTATTATCTAGTTTATCTATCACAGATACTATACAATACAACAAGTTTATTTATTATCTAGTTTATCTATCACAGATACTATATAATACAACAAGTTTATCTATCACAGATACTATATAATACAACAAATTTATCTATTATCTAGTTTATCTATCACAGATACTATACAATACAACAATATATAATATAACAAGTTTATCTATCACAGATACTATATAATTCAACAAGTTTATCTATTATCTAGTTTATCTATCACAGATACCATATAATACAACAAGTTTATCTATTATCTAGTTTATCTCTCACATATACTATATAATACAACAAGTTTATCTATTATCTAGTTTATCTATCACAGATACTATATAATACAACAAGTTTATCTATTATTCAGTTTATCTATCACAGATACTATATAATACAACAGGTTTATCTATTATCTAGTTTACCTATCACGGATACTATACAATACAACAATATATAATATAACAAGTTTATCTATTATCTAGTTTATCTATCACAGATAATATATAATACAACAAGTTTATCTATTATCTAGTTTATCTATCACAGATACTATATAATATAACAGGTTTATCTATTATCTAGTCTAGCTATCACAGATACTATATAATACAACAAGTTTATCTATTATCTAGTTTATCTATCACAGATACTATATAATACAACAAGTTTATCTATTATCTGGTTTATCTATCACAGATACTAAATAATACAACAAGTTTGTCTATTATCTAGTTTATCTATCACAGATACTATATAATACAACAAGATTATCTATTATCTAGTTTATCAATCACAGATACTATATAGTACAACAAGTTTATCTATTATCTAGTTTATCTATCACAGATACTATATAATACAACAAGTTTATCTATTATCTAGTTTATCTATCACAGATACTATATAATACAGCAGGTTTATCTATTATCTAGTTTATCTATCACAGATAATATATAATACAACAAGTTTATCTATTATCTAGTTTATCTATCACAGATACTATATAATATAACAGGTTTATCTATTATCTAGTCTAGCTATCACAGATACTATATAATACAACAAGTTTATCTATTATCTAGTTTATCTATCACAGATACTATATAGTACAACAAGTTTATCTATTATCTAGTTTATCTATCACAGATACTATACAATACAACAATATATAATATAACAAGTTTATCTATCACAGATACTATATAATTCAACAAGTTTATCTATTATCTAGTTTATCTATCACAGATACCATATAATACAACAAGTTTATCTATTATCTAGTTTATCTCTCACATATACTATATAATACAACAAGTTTATCTATTATCTAGTTTATCTATCACAGATACTATATAATACAAAAGTTTATCTATTATTCAGTTTATCTATCACAGATACTATATAATACAACAAGTTTATCTATTATCTAGTTTATCTATCACAGATACTATACAATACAACAAGTTTATTTATTATCTAGTTTATCTATCACAGATACTATATAATACAACAAGTTTATCTATCACAGATACTATATAATACAACAAATTTATCTATTATCTAGTTTATCTATCACAGATACTATACAATACAACAATATATAATATAACAAGTTTATCTATCACAGATACTATATAATTCAACAAGTTTATCTATTATCTAGTTTATCTATCACAGATACCATATAATACAACAAGTTTATCTATTATCTAGTTTATCTCTCACATATACTATATAATACAACAAGTTTATCTATTATCTAGTTTATCTATCACAGATACTATATAATACAACAAGTTTATCTATTATTCAGTTTATCTATCACAGATACTATATAATACAACAGGTTTATCTATTATCTAGTTTACCTATCACGGATACTATACAATACAACAATATATAATATAACAAGTTTATCTATTATCTAGTTTATCTATCACAGATAATATATAATACAACAAGTTTATCTATTATCTAGTTTATCTATCACAGATACTATATAATATAACAGGTTTATCTATTATCTAGTCTAGCTATCACAGATACTATATAATACAACAAGTTTATCTATTATCTAGTTTATCTATCACAGATACTATATAATACAACAAGTTTTTCTATTATCTAGTTTATCTATCACAGATACTAAATAATACAACAAGTTTGTCTATTATCTAGTTTATCTATCACAGATACTATATAATACAACAAGATTATCTATTATCTAGTTTATCAATCACAGATACTATATAGTACAACAAGTTTATCTATTATCTAGTTTATCTATCACAGATACTATATAATACAACAAGTTTATCTATTATCTAGTTTATCTATCACAGATACTATATAATACAGCAGGTTTATCTATTATCTAGTTTATCTATCACAGTTACTATACAATACAACAACTTTATCTATTATCTAGTTTATCTATCACATATACTATATAATATAACAAGTTTATCTATTATCTAGTTTATCTATCACAGATACTATATAATACAACAAGTTTATCTATTATCTAATTTATCTATCACAGATGCTATACAATACAACAAGTTTATCTATTATCTAGTTTATCTATCACAGATACTATATAATACAACAAGTTTATCTATCACAGATACTATATAATACAACAAATTTATCTATTATCTAGTTTATCTATCACAGATACTATACAATACAACAATATATAATATAACAAGTTTATCTCTCACATATACTATATAATACAACAAGTTTATCTATTATCTAGTTTATCTATCACAGATACTATATAATACAACAAGTTTATCTATTATTCAGTTTATCTATCACAGATACTATATAATACAACAGGTTTATCTATTATCTAGTTTACCTATCACGGATACTATACAATACAACAATATATAATATAACAAGTTTATCTATTATCTAGTTTATCTATCACAGATAATATATAATACAACAAGTTTATCTATTATCTAGTTTATCTATCACAGATACTATATAATATAACAGGTTTATCTATTATCTAGTCTAGCTATCACAGATACTATATAATACAACAAGTTTATCTATTATCTAGTTTATCTATCACAGATACTATATAATACAACAAGTTTATCTATTATTCAGTTTATCTATCACAGATACTATATAATACAACAGGTTTATCTATTATCTAGTTTACCTATCACGGATACTATACAATACAACAATATATAATATAACAAGTTTATCTATTATCTAGTTTATCTATCACAGATAATATATAATACATCAAGTTTATCTATTATCTAGTTTATCTATCACAGATACTATACAATACAACAAGTTTATTTATTATCTAGTTTATCTATCACAGATACTATATAATACAACAAGTTTATCTATCACAGATACTATATAATACAACAAATTTATCTATTATCTAGTTTATCTATCACAGATACTATACAATACAACAATATATAATATAACAAGTTTATCTATCACAGATACTATATAATTCAACAAGTTTATCTATTATCTAGTTTATCTATCACAGATACCATATAATACAACAAGTTTATCTATTATCTAGTTTATCTCTCACATATACTCTAAAATACAACAAGTTTATCTATTATCTAGTTTATCTATCACAGATACTATATAATACAACAAGTTTATCTATTATTCAGTTTATCTATCACAGATACTATATAATACAACAGGTTTATCTATTATCTAGTTTACCTATCACGGATACTATACAATACAACAATATATAATATAACAAGTTTATCTATTATCTAGTTTATCTATCACAGATATTATATAATACAACAAGTTTATCTTTTATCTAGTTTATCTATCACAGATACTATATAATACAGCAGGTTTATCTATTATCTAGTTTATCTATCACAGATACTATACAATACAACAACTTTATCTATTATCTAGTTTATCTATCACATATACTATATAATTTAACAAGTTTATCTATTATCTAGTTTATCTATCACAGATACTATATAATACAACAAGTTTATCTATTATCTAGTTTATCTATCACAGATGCTATACAATACAACAAGTTTATCTATTATCTAGTTTATCTATCACAGATACTATATAATACAACAAGTTTATCTATCACAGATACTATATAATACAACAAATTTATCTATTATCTAGTTTATCTATCACAGATACTATACAATACAACAATATATAATATAACAAGTTTATCTCTCACATATACTATATAATACAACAAGTTTATCTATTATCTAGTTTATCTATCACAGATACTATATAATACAACAAGTTTATCTATTATTCAGTTTATCTATCACAGATACTATATAATACAACAGGTTTATCTATTATCTAGTTTACCTATCACGGATACTATACAATACAACAATATATAATATAACAAGTTTATCTATTATCTAGTTTATCTATCACAGATAATATATAATACAACAAGTTTATCTATTATCTAGTTTATCTATCACAGATACTATATAATATAACAGGTTTATCTATTATCTAGTCTAGCTATCACAGATACTATATAATACAACAAGTTTATCTATTATCTAGTTTATCTATCACAGATACTATACAATACAACAATATATAATATAACAAGTTTATCTATTATCTAGTTTATCTATCACAGATAATATATAATACAACAAGTTTATCTATTATCTAGTTTATCTATCACAGATACTATACAATACAACAAGTTTATTTATTATCTAGTTTATCTATCACAGATACTATATAATACAACAAGTTTATCTATTATCTAGTTTATCTATCACAGATACTATATGATACAAAAGTTTATCTATTATTCAGTTTATCTATCACAGATACTATATAATTCAACAAGTTTATCTATTATCTAGTTTATCTATCACAGATACCATATAATACAACAAGTTTATCTATTATCTAGTTTATCTCTCACATATACTATATAATACAACAAGTTTATCTATTATCTAGTTTATCTATCACAGATACTATATAATACAACAAGTTTATCTATTATTCAGTTTATCTATCACAGATACTATATAATACAACAGGTTTATCTATTATCTAGTTTACCTATCACGGATACTATACAATACAACAATATATAATATAACAAGTTTATCTATTATCTAGTTTATCTATCACAGATAATATATAATACAACAAGTTTATCTATTATCTAGTTTATCTATCACAGATACTATATAATATAACAGGTTTATCTATTATCTAGTCTAGCTATCACAGATACTATATAATACAACAAGTTTATCTATTATCTAGTTTATCTATCACAGATACTATACAATACAACAATATATAATATAACAAGTTTATCTATTATCTAGTTTATCTATCACAGATAATATATAATACAACAAGTTTATCTATTATCTAGTTTATCTATCACAGATACTATACAATACAACAAGTTTATTTATTATCTAGTTTATCTATCACAGATACTATATAATACAACAAGTTTATCTATCACAGATACTATATAATACAACAAATTTATCTATTATCTAGTTTATCTATCACAGATACCATATAATACAACAAGTTTATCTATTATCTAGTTTATCTCTCACATATACTATATAATACAACAAGTTTATCTATTATCTAGTTTATCTATCACAGATACTATATAATACAACAAGTTTATCTATTATTCAGTTTATCTATCACAGATACTATATAATACAACAGGTTTATCTATTATCTAGTTTATCTATCACAGATACTATACAATACAACAATATATAATATAACAAGTTTATCTATCACAGATACTATATAATTCAACAAGTTTATCTATTATCTAGTTTATCTATCACAGATACCATATAATACAACAAGTTTATCTATTATCTAGTTTATCTCTCACATATACTATATAATACAACAAGTTTATCTATTATCTAGTTTATCTATCACAGATACTATATAATACAACAAGTTTATCTGTTATCTAGTTTATCTATCACAGATACTAAATAATACAACAAGTTTGTCTATTATCTAGTTTATCTATCACAGATACTATATAATACAACAAGATTATCTATTATCTAGTTTATCTATCACAGATACTATATAGTACAACAAGTTTATCTATTATCTAGTTTATCTATCACAGATACTATATAATACAACAAGTTTATCTATTATCTAGTTTATCTATCACAGATACTATATAATACAGCAGGTTTATCTATTATCTAGTTTATCTATCACAGATACTATACAATACAACAACTTTATCTATTATCTAGTTTATCTATCACATATACTATATAATATAACAAGTTTATCTATTATCTAGTTTTTCTATCACAGATACTATATAATACAACAAGTTTATCTATTATCTAGTTTATCTATCACAGATGCTATACAATACAACAAGTTTATCTATTATCTAGTTTATCTATCACAGATACTATATAATACAACAAGTTTATCTATCACAGATACTATATAATACAACAAATTTATCTATTATCTAGTTTATCTATCACAGATACTATACAATACAACAATATATAATATAACAAGTTTATCTCTCACATATACTATATAATACAACAAGTTTATCTATTATCTAGTTTATCTATCACAGATACTATATAATACAACAAGTTTATCTATTATTCAGTTTATCTATCACAGATACTATATAATACAACAGGTTTATCTATTATCTAGTTTACCTATCACGGATACTATACAATACAACAATATATAATATAACAAGTTTATCTATTATCTAGTTTATCTATCACAGATAATATATAATACAACAAGTTTATCTATTATCTAGTTTATCTATCACAGATACTATATAATATAACAGGCTTATCTATTATCTAGTCTAGCTATCACAGATACTATATAATACAACAAGTTTATCTATTATCTAGTTTATCTATCACAGATACTATATAATACAACAAGTTTATCTATTATTCAGTTTATCTATCACAGATACTATATAATACAACAGGTTTATCTATTATCTAGTTTACCTATCAAGGATACTATACAATACAACAATATATAATATAACAAGTTTATCTATTATCTAATTTATCTATCACAGATACTATATAATACAACAAGTTTATCTATTATCTAGTTTATCTATCACAGATACTATATAATACAGCAGGTTTATCTATTATCTAGTTTATCTATCACATATACTATATAATATAACAAGTTTATCTATTATCTAGTTTATCTATCACAGATACTATATAATACAACAAGTTTATCTATTATCTAGTTTATCTATCACAGATGTTATACAATACAACAAGTTTATCTATTATCTAGTTTATCTATCACAGATACTATATAATACAACAAGTTTATCTATCACAGATACTATATAATACAACAAATTTATCTATTATCTAGTTTATCTATCACAGATACTATACAATACAACAATATATAATATAACAAGTTTATCTCTCACATATACTATATAATACAACAAGTTTATCTATTATCTAGTTTATCTATCACAGATACTATATAATACAACAAGTTTATCTATTATTCAGTTTATCTATCACAGATACTATATAATACAACAGGTTTATCTATTATCTAGTTTACCTATCACGGATACTATACAATACAACAATATATAATATAACAAGTTTATCTATTATCTAGTTTATCTATCACAGATAATATATAATACAACAAGTTTATCTATTATCTAGTTTATCTATCACAGATACTATATAATATAACAGGTTTATCTATTATCTAGTCTAGCTATCACAGATACTATATAATACAACAAGTTTATCTATTATCTAGTTTATCTATCACAGATACTATACAATACAACAATATATAATATAACAAGTTTATCTATTATCTAGTTTATCTATCACAGATAATATATAATACAACAAGTTTATCTATTATCTAGTTTATCTATCACAGATACTATACAATACAACAAGTTTATTTATTATCTAGTTTATCTATCACAGATACTATATAATACAACAAGTTTATCTATCACAGATACTATATAATACAACAAATTTATCTATTATCTAGTTTATCTATCACAGATACTATACAATACAACAATATATAATATAACAAGTTTATCTATTATCTAGTTTATCTATCACAGATACCATATAATACAACAAGTTTATCTATTATCTAGTTTATCTCTCACATATACTATATAATACAACAAGTTTATCTATTATCTAGTTTATCTATCACAGATACTATATAATACAACAAGTTTATCTATTATTCAGTTTATCTATCACAGATACTATATAATACAACAGGTTTATCTATTATCTAGTTTACCTATCACGGATACTATACAATACAACAATATATAATATAACAAGTTTATCTATTATCTAGTTTATCTATCACAGATAATATATAATATAACAGGTTTATCTATTATCTAGTCTTGCTATCACAGATACTATATAATACAACAAGTTTATCTATTATCTAGTTTATCTATCACAAATACTATATAGTACAACAAGTTTATCTATTATCTAGTTTATCTATCACAGATACTATATAATACAACAAGTTTATCTATTATCTAGTTTATCTATCACAGATACTAAATAATACAACAAGTTTGTCTATTATCTAGTTTATCTATCACAGATACTATATAATACAACAAGATTATCTATTATCTAGTTTATCTATCACAGATACTATATAGTACAACAAGTTTATCTATTATCTAGTTTATCTATCACAGATACTATATAATACAACAAGTTTATCTATTATCTAGTTTATCTATCACAGATACTATATAATACAGCAGGTTTATCTATTATCTAGTTTATCTATCACAGATACTATACAATACAACAACTTTATCTATTATCTAGTTTATCTATCACATATACTATATAATATAACAAGTTTATCTATTATCTAGTTTATCTATCACAGATACTATATAATACAACAAGTTTATCTATTATCTAGTTTATCTATCACAGATGCTATACAATACAACAAGTTTATCTATTATCTAGTTTATCTATCACAGATACTATATAATACAACAAGTTTATCTATCACAGATACTATATAATACAACAAATTTATCTATTATCTAGTTTATCTATCACAGATACTATACAATACAACAATATATAATATAACAAGTTTATCTCTCACATATACTATATAATACAACAAGTTTATCTATTATCTAGTTTATCTATCACAGATACTATATAATACAACAAGTTTATCTATTATTCAGTTTATCTATCACAGATACTATATAATACAACAGGTTTATCTATTATCTAGTTTACCTATCACGGATACTATACAATACAACAATATATAATATAACAAGTTTATCTATTATCTAGTTTATCTATCACAGATAATATATAATACAACAAGTTTATCTATTATCTAGTTTATCTATCACAGATACTATATAATATAACAGGTTTATCTATTATCTAGTCTAGCTATCACAGATACTATATAATACAACAAGTTTATCTATTATCTAGTTTATCTATCACAGATACTATATAATACAACAAGTTTATCTATTATTCAGTTTATCTATCACAGATACTATATAATACAACAGGTTTATCTATTATCTAGTTTACCTATCACGGATACTATACAATACAACAATATATAATATAACAAGTTTATCTATTATCTAGTTTATCTATCACAGATAATATATAATACAACAAGTTTATCTATTATCTAGTTTATCTATCACAGATACTATACAATACAACAAGTTTATCTATTATCTAGTTTATCTATCACAGATACTATATAATACAACAAGTTTATCTATCACAGATACTATATAATACAACAAATTTATCTATTATCTAGTTTATCTATCACAGATACTATACAATACAACAATATATAATATAACAAGTTTATCTATCACAGATACTATATAATTCAACAAGTTTATCTATTATCTAGTTTATCTATCACAGATACCATATAAATACAACAAGTTTATCTATTATCTAGTTTATCTCTCACATATACTATATAATACAACAAGTTTATCTATTATCTAGTTTATCTATCACAGATACTATATAATACAACAAGTTTATCTATTATTCAGTTTATCTATCACAGATACTATATAATACAACAGGTTTATCTATTATCTAGTTTACCTATCACGGATACTATACAATACAACAATATATAATATAACAAGTTTATCTATTATCTAGTTTATCTATCACAGATACTATATAATACAACAAGTTTATCTATTATCTAGTTTATCTATCACAGATACTATATAATACAGCAGGTTTATCTATTATCTAGTTTATCTATCACAGATACTATACAATACAACAACTTTATCTATTATCTAGTTTATCTATCACATATACTATATAATATAACAAGTTTATCTATTATCTAGTTTATCTATCACAGATACTATATAATACAACAAGTTTATCTATTATCTAGTTTATCTATCACAGATACTATATAATACAACAAGTTTATCTATTATCTAGTTTATCTATCACAGATACTATATGATACAAAAGTTTATCTATTATTCAGTTTATCTATCACAGATACTATATAATTCAACAAGTTTATCTATTATCTAGTTTATCTATCACAGATACCATATAATACAACAAGTTTATCTATTATCTAGTTTATCTCTCACATATACTATATAATACAACAAGTTTATCTATTATCTAGTTTATCTATCACAGATACTATATAATACAACAAGTTTATCTATTATTCAGTTTATCTATCACAGATACTATATAATACAACAGGTTTATCTATTATCTAGTTTACCTATCACGGATACTATACAATACAACAATATATAATATAACAAGTTTATCTATTATCTAGTTTATCTATCACAGATAATATATAATACAACAAGTTTATCTATTATCTAGTTTATCTATCACAGATACTATATAATATAACAGGTTTATCTATTATCTAGTCTAGCTATCACAGATACTATATAATACAACAAGTTTATCTATTATCTAGTTTATCTATCACAGATACTATACAATACAACAATATATAATATAACAAGTTTATCTATTATCTAGTTTATCTATCACAGATAATATATAATACAACAAGTTTATCTATTATCTAGTTTATCTATCACAGATACTATACAATACAACAAGTTTATTTATTATCTAGTTTATCTATCACAGATACTATATAATACAACAAGTTTATCTATCACAGATACTATATAATACAACAAATTTATCTATTATCTAGTTTATCTATCACAGATACTATACAATACAACAATATATAATATAACAAGTTTATCTATCACAGATACTATATAATTCAACAAGTTTATCTATTATCTAGTTTATCTATCACAGATACCATATAATACAACAAGTTTATCTATTATCTAGTTTATCTCTCACATATACTATATAATACAACAAGTTTATCTATTATCTAGTTTATCTATCACAGATACTATATAATACAACAAGTTTATCTATTATTCAGTTTATCTATCACAGATACTATATAATACAACAGGTTTATCTATTATCTAGTTTATCTATCACAGATACTATACAATACAACAATATATAATATAACAAGTTTATCTATCACAGATACTATATAATTCAACAAGTTTATCTATTATCTAGTTTATCTATCACAGATACCATATAATACAACAAGTTTATCTATTATCTAGTTTATCTCTCACATATACTATATAATACAACAAGTTTATCTATTATCTAGTTTATCTATCACAGATACTATATAATACAACAAGTTTATCTGTTATCTAGTTTATCTATCACAGATACTAAATAATACAACAAGTTTGTCTATTATCTAGTTTATCTATCACAGATACTATATAATACAACAAGATTATCTATTATCTAGTTTATCTATCACAGATACTATATAGTACAACAAGTTTATCTATTATCTAGTTTATCTATCACAGATACTATATAATACAACAAGTTTATCTATTATCTAGTTTATCTATCACAGATACTATATAATACAGCAGGTTTATCTATTATCTAGTTTATCTATCACAGATACTATACAATACAACAACTTTATCTATTATCTAGTTTATCTATCACATATACTATATAATATAACAAGTTTATCTATTATCTAGTTTTTCTATCACAGATACTATATAATACAACAAGTTTATCTATTATCTAGTTTATCTATCACAGATGCTATACAATACAACAAGTTTATCTATTATCTAGTTTATCTATCACAGATACTATATAATACAACAAGTTTATCTATCACAGATACTATATAATACAACAAATTTATCTATTATCTAGTTTATCTATCACAGATACTATACAATACAACAATATATAATATAACAAGTTTATCTCTCACATATACTATATAATACAACAAGTTTATCTATTATCTAGTTTATCTATCACAGATACTATATAATACAACAAGTTTATCTATTATTCAGTTTATCTATCACAGATACTATATAATACAACAGGTTTATCTATTATCTAGTTTACCTATCACGGATACTATACAATACAACAATATATAATATAACAAGTTTATCTATTATCTAGTTTATCTATCACAGATAATATATAATACAACAAGTTTATCTATTATCTAGTTTATCTATCACAGATACTATATAATATAACAGGCTTATCTATTATCTAGTCTAGCTATCACAGATACTATATAATACAACAAGTTTATCTATTATCTAGTTTATCTATCACAGATACTATATAATACAACAAGTTTATCTATTATTCAGTTTATCTATCACAGATACTATATAATACAACAGGTTTATCTATTATCTAGTTTACCTATCAAGGATACTATACAATACAACAATATATAATATAACAAGTTTATCTATTATCTAATTTATCTATCACAGATACTATATAATACAACAAGTTTATCTATTATCTAGTTTATCTATCACAGATACTATATAATACAGCAGGTTTATCTATTATCTAGTTTATCTATCACATATACTATATAATATAACAAGTTTATCTATTATCTAGTTTATCTATCACAGATACTATATAATACAACAAGTTTATCTATTATCTAGTTTATCTATCACAGATGTTATACAATACAACAAGTTTATCTATTATCTAGTTTATCTATCACAGATACTATATAATACAACAAGTTTATCTATCACAGATACTATATAATACAACAAATTTATCTATTATCTAGTTTATCTATCACAGATACTATACAATACAACAATATATAATATAACAAGTTTATCTCTCACATATACTATATAATACAACAAGTTTATCTATTATCTAGTTTATCTATCACAGATACTATATAATACAACAAGTTTATCTATTATTCAGTTTATCTATCACAGATACTATATAATACAACAGGTTTATCTATTATCTAGTTTACCTATCACGGATACTATACAATACAACAATATATAATATAACAAGTTTATCTATTATCTAGTTTATCTATCACAGATAATATATAATACAACAAGTTTATCTATTATCTAGTTTATCTATCACAGATACTATATAATATAACAGGTTTATCTATTATCTAGTCTAGCTATCACAGATACTATATAATACAACAAGTTTATCTATTATCTAGTTTATCTATCACAGATACTATACAATACAACAATATATAATATAACAAGTTTATCTATTATCTAGTTTATCTATCACAGATAATATATAATACAACAAGTTTATCTATTATCTAGTTTATCTATCACAGATACTATACAATACAACAAGTTTATTTATTATCTAGTTTATCTATCACAGATACTATATAATACAACAAGTTTATCTATCACAGATACTATATAATACAACAAATTTATCTATTATCTAGTTTATCTATCACAGATACTATACAATACAACAATATATAATATAACAAGTTTATCTATTATCTAGTTTATCTATCACAGATACCATATAATACAACAAGTTTATCTATTATCTAGTTTATCTCTCACATATACTATATAATACAACAAGTTTATCTATTATCTAGTTTATCTATCACAGATACTATATAATACAACAAGTTTATCTATTATTCAGTTTATCTATCACAGATACTATATAATACAACAGGTTTATCTATTATCTAGTTTACCTATCACGGATACTATACAATACAACAATATATAATATAACAAGTTTATCTATTATCTAGTTTATCTATCACAGATAATATATAATATAACAGGTTTATCTATTATCTAGTCTTGCTATCACAGATACTATATAATACAACAAGTTTATCTATTATCTAGTTTATCTATCACAAATACTATATAGTACAACAAGTTTATCTATTATCTAGTTTATCTATCACAGATACTATATAATACAACAAGTTTATCTATTATCTAGTTTATCTATCACAGATACTAAATAATACAACAAGTTTGTCTATTATCTAGTTTATCTATCACAGATACTATATAATACAACAAGATTATCTATTATCTAGTTTATCTATCACAGATACTATATAGTACAACAAGTTTATCTATTATCTAGTTTATCTATCACAGATACTATATAATACAACAAGTTTATCTATTATCTAGTTTATCTATCACAGATACTATATAATACAGCAGGTTTATCTATTATCTAGTTTATCTATCACAGATACTATACAATACAACAACTTTATCTATTATCTAGTTTATCTATCACATATACTATATAATATAACAAGTTTATCTATTATCTAGTTTATCTATCACAGATACTATATAATACAACAAGTTTATCTATTATCTAGTTTATCTATCACAGATGCTATACAATACAACAAGTTTATCTATTATCTAGTTTATCTATCACAGATACTATATAATACAACAAGTTTATCTATCACAGATACTATATAATACAACAAATTTATCTATTATCTAGTTTATCTATCACAGATACTATACAATACAACAATATATAATATAACAAGTTTATCTCTCACATATACTATATAATACAACAAGTTTATCTATTATCTAGTTTATCTATCACAGATACTATATAATACAACAAGTTTATCTATTATTCAGTTTATCTATCACAGATACTATATAATACAACAGGTTTATCTATTATCTAGTTTACCTATCACGGATACTATACAATACAACAATATATAATATAACAAGTTTATCTATTATCTAGTTTATCTATCACAGATAATATATAATACAACAAGTTTATCTATTATCTAGTTTATCTATCACAGATACTATATAATATAACAGGTTTATCTATTATCTAGTCTAGCTATCACAGATACTATATAATACAACAAGTTTATCTATTATCTAGTTTATCTATCACAGATACTATATAATACAACAAGTTTATCTATTATTCAGTTTATCTATCACAGATACTATATAATACAACAGGTTTATCTATTATCTAGTTTACCTATCACGGATACTATACAATACAACAATATATAATATAACAAGTTTATCTATTATCTAGTTTATCTATCACAGATAATATATAATACAACAAGTTTATCTATTATCTAGTTTATCTATCACAGATACTATACAATACAACAAGTTTATTTATTATCTAGTTTATCTATCACAGATACTATATAATACAACAAGTTTATCTATCACAGATACTATATAATACAACAAATTTATCTATTATCTAGTTTATCTATCACAGATACTATACAATACAACAATATATAATATAACAAGTTTATCTATCACAGATACTATATAATTCAACAAGTTTATCTATTATCTAGTTTATCTATCACAGATACCATATAAATACAACAAGTTTATCTATTATCTAGTTTATCTCTCACATATACTATATAATACAACCAGTTTATCTATTATCTAGTTTATCTATCACAGATACTATATAATACAACAAGTTTATCTATTATTCAGTTTATCTATCACAGATACTATATAATACAACAGGTTTATCTATTATCTAGTTTACCTATCACGGATACTATACAATACAACAATATATAATATAACAAGTTTATCTATTATCTAGTTTATCTATCACAGATACTATATAATACAACAAGTTTATCTATTATCTAGTTTATCTATCACAGATACTATATAATACAGCAGGTTTATCTATTATCTAGTTTATCTATCACAGATACTATACAATACAACAACTTTATCTATTATCTAGTTTATCTATCACATATACTATATAATATAACAAGTTTATCTATTATCTAGTTTATCTATCACAGATACTATATAATACAACAAGTTTATCTATTATCTAGTTTATCTATCACAGATACTATATAATACAACAAGTTTATCTATCACAGATACTATATAATACAACAAATTTATCTATTATCTAGTTTATCTATCACAGATACTATACAATACAACAATATATAATATAACAAGTTTATCTCTCACATATACTATATAATACAACAAATTTATCTATTATCTAGTTTATCTATCACAGATACTATATAATACAACAAGTTTATCTATTATTCAGTTTATCTATCACAGATACTATATAATACAACAGGTTTATCTATTATCTAGTTTACCTATCACGGATACTATGCAATACAACAATATATAATATAACAAGTTTATCTATTATCTAGTTTATCTTTCACAGATAATATATAATACAACAAGTTTATCTATTATCTAGTTTATCTATCACAGATACTATATAATACAACAAGTTTATCTATTATTCAGTTTATCTATCACAGATACTATATAATACAACAGGTTTATCTATTATCTAGTTTACCTATCACGGATACTATACAATACAACAATATATAATATAACATGTTTATCTATTATCTAGTTTATCTATCACAGATAATATATAATACAACAAGTTTATCTATTATCTAGTTTATCTATCACAGATACTATATAATATAACAGGTTTATCTATTATCTAGTCTAGCTATCACAGATACTATATAATACAACAAGTTTATCTATTATCTAGTTTATCTATCACAGATACTATATAATACAACAAGTTTATCTATTATTCAGTTTATCTATCACAGATACTATATAATACAACAGGTTTATCTATTATCTAGTTTACCTATCACGGATACTATACAATACAACAATATATAATATAACAAGTTTATCTATTATCTAGTTTATCTATCACAGATAATATATAATATAACAGGTTTATCTATTATCTAGTCTTGCTATCACAGATACTATATAATACAACAAGTTTATCTATTATCTAGTTTATCTATCACAAATACTATATAGTACAACAAGTTTATCTATTATCTAGTTTATCTATCACAGATACTATATAATACAACAAGTTTATCTATTATCTAGTTTATCTATCACAGATACTAAATAATACAACAAGTTTGTCTATTATCTAGTTTATCTATCACAGATACTATATAATACAACAAGATTATCTATTATCTAGTTTATCTATCACAGATACTATATAGTACAACAAGTTTATCTATTATCTAGTTTATCTATCACAGATACTATATAATACAACAAGTTTATCTATTATCTAGTTTATCTATCACAGATACTATATAATACAGCAGGTTTATCTATTATCTAGTTTATCTATCACAGATACTATACAATACAACAACTTTATCTATTATCTAGTTTATCTATCACATATACTATATAATATAACAAGTTTATCTATTATCTAGTTTATCTATCACAGATACTATATAATACAACAAGTTTATCTATTATCTAGTTTATCTATCACAGATGCTATACAATACAACAAGTTTATCTATTATCTAGTTTATCTATCACAGATACTATATAATACAACAAGTTTATCTATCACAGATACTATATAATACAACAAATTTATCTATTATCTAGTTTATCTATCACAGATACTATACAATACAACAATATATAATATAACAAGTTTATCTCTCACATATACTATATAATACAACAAGTTTATCTATTATCTAGTTTATCTATCACAGATACTATATAATACAACAAGTTTATCTATTATTCAGTTTATCTATCACAGATACTATATAATACAACAGGTTTATCTATTATCTAGTTTACCTATCACGGATACTATACAATACAACAATATATAATATAACAAGTTTATCTATTATCTAGTTTATCTATCACAGATAATATATAATACAACAAGTTTATCTATTATCTAGTTTATCTATCACAGATACTATATAATATAACAGGTTTATCTATTATCTAGTCTAGCTATCACAGATACTATATAATACAACAAGTTTATCTATTATCTAGTTTATCTATCACAGATACTATATAATACAACAAGTTTATCTATTATTCAGTTTATCTATCACAGATACTATATAATACAACAGGTTTATCTATTATCTAGTTTACCTATCACGGATACTATACAATACAACAATATATAATATAACAAGTTTATCTATTATCTAGTTTATCTATCACAGATAATATATAATACAACAAGTTTATCTATTATCTAGTTTATCTATCACAGATACTATACAATACAACAAGTTTATTTATTATCTAGTTTATCTATCACAGATACTATATAATACAACAAGTTTATCTATCACAGATACTATATAATACAACAAATTTATCTATTATCTAGTTTATCTATCACAGATACTATACAATACAACAATATATAATATAACAAGTTTATCTATCACAGATACTATATAATTCAACAAGTTTATCTATTATCTAGTTTATCTATCACAGATACCATATAAATACAACAAGTTTATCTATTATCTAGTTTATCTCTCACATATACTATATAATACAACAAGTTTATCTATAATCTAGTTTATCTATCACAGATACTATATAATACAACAAGTTTATCTATTATTCAGTTTATCTATCACAGATACTATATAATACAACAGGTTTATCTATTATCTAGTTTACCTATCACGGATACTATACAATACAACAATATATAATATAACAAGTTTATCTATTATCTAGTTTATCTATCACAGATACTATATAATACAACAAGTTTATCTATTATCTAGTTTATCTATCACAGATACTATATAATACAGCAGGTTTATCTATTATCTAGTTTATCTATCACAGATACTATACAATACAACAACTTTATCTATTATCTAGTTTATCTATCACATATACTATATAATATAACAAGTTTATCTATTATCTAGTTTATCTATCACAGATACTATATAATACAACAAGTTTATCTATTATCTAGTTTATCTATCACAGATACTATATAATACAACAAGTTTATCTATCACAGATACTATATAATACAACAAATTTATCTATTATCTAGTTTATCTATCACAGATACTATACAATACAACAATATATAATATAACAAGTTTATCTATTATCTAGTTTATCTATCACAGATACTATATAATACAACAAGTTTATCTATTATCTAGTTTATCTATCACAGATACTATATAATACAACAAGTTTATCTATTATTCAGTTTATCTATCACAGATACTATATAATACAACAGGTTTATCTATTATCTAGTTTACCTATCACGGATACTATGCAATACAACAATATATAATATAACAAGTTTATCTATTATCTAGTTTATCTTTCACAGATAATATATAATACAACAAGTTTATCTATTATCTAGTTTATCTATCACAGATACTATATAATACAACAAGTTTATCTATTATTCAATTTATCTATCACAGATACTATATAATACAACAGGTTTATCTATTATCTAGTTTACCTATCACGGATACTATACAATACAACAATATATAATATAACATGTTTATCTATTATCTAGTTTATCTATCACAGATAATATATAATACAACAAGTTTATCTATTATCTAGTTTATCTATCACAGATACTATATAATATAACAGGTTTATCTATTATCTAGTCTAGCTATCACAGATACTATATAATACAACAAGTTTATCTATTATCTAGTTTATCTATCACAGATACTATATAATACAACAAGTTTATCTATTATTCAGTTTATCTATCACAGATACTATATAATACAACAGGTTTATCTATTATCTAGTTTACCTATCACGGATACTATACAATACAACAATATATAATATAACAAGTTTATCTATTATCTAGTTTATCTATCACAGATAATATATAATATAACAGGTTTATCTATTATCTAGTCTTGCTATCACAGATACTATATAATACAACAAGTTTATCTATTATCTAGTTTATCTATCACAAATACTATATAGTACAACAAGTTTATCTATTATCTAGTTTATCTATCACAGATACTATATAATACAACAAGTTTATCTATTATCTAGTTTATCTATCACAGATACTAAATAATACAACAAGTTTGTCTATTATCTAGTTTATCTATCACAGATACTATATAATACAACAAGATTATCTATTATCTAGTTTATCTATCACAGATACTATATAGTACAACAAGTTTATCTATTATCTAGTTTATCTATCACAGATACTATATAATACAACAAGTTTATCTATTATCTAGTTTATCTATCACAGATACTATATAATACAGCAGGTTTATCTATTATCTAGTTTATCTATCACAGATACTATACAATACAACAACTTTATCTATTATCTAGTTTATCTATCACATATACTATATAATATAACAAGTTTATCTATTATCTAGTTTATCTATCACAGATACTATATAATACAACAAGTTTATCTATTATCTAGTTTATCTATCACAGATGCTATACAATACAACAAGTTTATCTATTATCTAGTTTATCTATCACAGATACTATATAATACAACAAGTTTATCTATCACAGATACTATATAATACAACAAATTTATCTATTATCTAGTTTATCTATCACAGATACTATACAATACAACAATATATAATATAACAAGTTTATCTCTCACATATACTATATAATACAACAAGTTTATCTATTATCTAGTTTATCTATCACAGATACTATATAATACAACAAGTTTATCTATTATTCAGTTTATCTATCACAGATACTATATAATACAACAGGTTTATCTATTATCTAGTTTACCTATCACGGATACTATACAATACAACAATATATAATATAACAAGTTTATCTATTATCTAGTTTATCTATCACAGATAATATATAATACAACAAGTTTATCTATTATCTAGTTTATCTATCACAGATACTATATAATATAACAGGTTTATCTATTATCTAGTCTAGCTATCACAGATACTATATAATACAACAAGTTTATCTATTATCTAGTTTATCTATCACAGATACTATATAATACAACAAGTTTATCTATTATTCAGTTTATCTATCACAGATACTATATAATACAACAGGTTTATCTATTATCTAGTTTACCTATCACGGATACTATACAATACAACAATATATAATATAACAAGTTTATCTATTATCTAGTTTATCTATCACAGATAATATATAATACAACAAGTTTATCTATTATCTAGTTTATCTATCACAGATACTATACAATACAACAAGTTTATTTATTATCTAGTTTATCTATCACAGATACTATATAATACAACAAGTTTATCTATCACAGATACTATATAATACAACAAATTTATCTATTATCTAGTTTATCTATCACAGATACTATACAATACAACAATATATAATATAACAAGTTTATCTATCACAGATACTATATAATTCAACAAGTTTATCTATTATCTAGTTTATCTATCACAGATACCATATAAATACAACAAGTTTATCTATTATCTAGTTTATCTCTCACATATACTATATAATACAACAAGTTTATCTATAATCTAGTTTATCTATCACAGATACTATATAATACAACAAGTTTATCTATTATTCAGTTTATCTATCACAGATACTATATAATACAACAGGTTTATCTATTATCTAGTTTACCTATCACGGATACTATACAATACAACAATATATAATATAACAAGTTTATCTATTATCTAGTTTATCTATCACAGATACTATATAATACAACAAGTTTATCTATTATCTAGTTTATCTATCACAGATACTATATAATACAGCAGGTTTATCTATTATCTAGTTTATCTATCACAGATACTATACAATACAACAACTTTATCTATTATCTAGTTTATCTATCACATATACTATATAATATAACAAGTTTATCTATTATCTAGTTTATCTATCACAGATACTATATAATACAACAAGTTTATCTATTATCTAGTTTATCTATCACAGATACTATATAATACAACAAGTTTATCTATCACAGATACTATATAATACAACAAATTTATCTATTATCTAGTTTATCTATCACAGATACTATACAATACAACAATATATAATATAACAAGTTTATCTCTCACATATACTATATAATACAACAAATTTATCTATTATCTAGTTTATCTATCACAGATACTATATAATACAACAAGTTTATCTATTATTCAGTTTATCTATCACAGATACTATATAATACAACAGGTTTATCTATTATCTAGTTTACCTATCACGGATACTATGCAATACAACAATATATAATATAACAAGTTTATCTATTATCTAGTTTATCTTTCACAGATAATATATAATACAACAAGTTTATCTATTATCTAGTTTATCTATCACAGATACTATATAATACAACAAGTTTATCTATTATTCAGTTTATCTATCACAGATACTATATAATACAACAGGTTTATCTATTATCTAGTTTACCTATCACGGATACTATACAATACAACAATATATAATATAACAAGTTTATCTATTATCTAGTTTATCTATCACAGATAATATATAATACAACAAGTTTATCTATTATCTAGTTTATCTATCACAGATACTATATAATATAACAGGTTTATCTATTATCTAGTCTAGCTATCACAGATACTATATAATACAACAAGTTTATCTATTATCTAGTTTATCTATCACAGATACTATATAATACAACAAGTTTATCTATTATTCAGTTTATCTATCACAGATACTATATAATACAACAGGTTTATCTATTATCTAGTTTACCTATCACGGATACTATACAATACAACAATATATAATATAACAAGTTTATCTATTATCTAGTTTATCTATCACAGATAATATATAATACAACAAGTTTATCTATTATCTAGTTTATCTATCACAGATACTATACAATACAACAAGTTTATTTATTATCTAGTTTATCTATCACAGATACTATATAATACAACAAGTTTATCTATCACAGATACTATATAATACAACAAATTTATCTATTATCTAGTTTATCTATCACAGATACTATACAATACAACAATATATAATATAACAAGTTTATCTATCACAGATACTATATAATTCAACAAGTTTATCTATTATCTAGTTTATCTATCACAGATACCATATAATACAACAAGTTTATCTATTATCTAGTTTATCTCTCACATATACTATAAAATACAACAAGTTTATCTATTATCTAGTTTATCTATCACAGATACTATATAATACAACAAGTTTATCTATTATTCAGTTTATCTATCACAGATACTATATAATACAACAGGTTTATCTATTATCTAGTTTACCTATCACGGATACTATACAATACAACAATATATAATATAACAAGTTTATCTATTATCTAGTTTATCTATCACAGATATTATATAATACAACAAGTTTATCTATTATCTAGTTTATCTATCACAGATACTATATAATACAGCAGGTTTATCTATTATCTAGTTTATCTATCACAGATACTATACAATACAACAACTTTATCTATTATCTAGTTTATCTATCACATATACTATATAATTTAACAAGTTTATCTATTATCTAGTTTATCTATCACAGATACTATATAATACAACAAGTTTATCTATTATCTAGTTTATCTATCACAGATGCTATACAATACAACAAGTTTATCTATTATCTAGTTTATCTATCACAGATACTATATAATACAACAAGTTTATCTATCACAGATACTATATAATACAACAAATTTATCTATTATCTAGTTTATCTATCACAGATACTATACAATACAACAATATATAATATAACAAGTTTATCTCTCACATATACTATATAATACAACAAGTTTATCTATTATCTAGTTTATCTATCACAGATACTATATAATACAACAAGTTTATCTATTATCTAGTTTACCTATCACGGATACTATACAATATAACAATATATAATATAACAAGTTTATCTATTATCTAGTTTATCTATCACAGATAATATATAATACAACAAGTTTATCTATTATCTAGTTTATCTATCACAGATACTATATAATATAACAGGTTTATCTATTATCTAGTCTAGCTATCACACATACTATATAATACAACAAGTTTATCTATTATCTAGTTTATCTATCACAGATACTATACAATACAACAATATATAATATAACAAGTTTATCTATTATCTAGTTTATCTATCACAGATAATATATAATACAACAAGTTTATCTATTATCTAGTTTATCTATCACAGATACTATACAATACAACAAGTTTATTTATTATCTAGTTTATCTATCACAGATACTATATAATACAACAAGTTTATCTATCACAGATACTATATAATACAACAAATTTATCTATTATCTAGTTTATCTATCACAGATACTATACAATACAACAATATATAATATAACAAGTTTATCTATCACAGATACTATATAATTCAACAAGTTTATCTATTATCTAGTTTATCTATCACAGATACCATATAATACAACAAGTTTATCTATTATCTAGTTTATCTCTCACATATACTATATAATACAACAAGTTTATCTATTATCTAGTTTATCTATCACAGATACTATATAATACAACAAGTTTATCTATTATTCAGTTTATCTATGACAGATACTATATAATACAACAGGTTTATCTATTATCTAGTTTACCTATCACGGATACTATACAATACAACAATATATAATATAACAAGTTTATCTATTATCTAGTTTATCTATCACAGATAATATATAATATAACAGGTTTATCTATTATCTAGTCTAGCTATCACAGATACTATATAATACAACAAGTTTATCTATTATCTAGTTTATCTATCACAAATACTATATAGTACAACAAGTTTATCTATTATCTAGTTTATCTATCACAGATACTATATAATACAACAAGTTTATCTATTATCTAGTTTATCTATCACAGATACTAAATAATACAACAAGTTTGTCTATTATCTAGTTTATCTATCACAGATACTATATAATACAACAAGATTATCTATTATCTAGTTTATCTATCACAGATACTATATAGTACAACAAGTTTATCTATTATCTAGTTTATCTATCACAGATACTATATAATACAACAAGTTTATCTATTATCTAGTTTATCTATCACAGATACTATATAATACAGCAGGTTTATCTATTATCTAGTTTATCTATCACAGATACTATACAATACAACAACTTTATCTATTATCTAGTTTATCTATCACATATACTATATAATATAACAAGTTTATCTATTATCTAGTTTTTCTATCACAGATACTATATAATACAACAAGTTTATCTATTATCTAGTTTATCTATCACAGATGCTATACAATACAACAAGTTTATCTATTATCTAGTTTATCTATCACAGATACTATATAATACAACAAGTTTATCTATCACAGATACTATATAATACAACAAATTTATCTATTATCTAGTTTATCTATCACAGATACTATACAATACAACAATATATAATATAACAAGTTTATCTCTCACATATACTATATAATACAACAAGTTTATCTATTATCTAGTTTATCTATCACAGATACTATATAATACAACAAGTTTATCTATTATTCAGTTTATCTATCACAGATACTATATAATATAACAGGCTTATCTATTATCTAGTCTAGCTATCACAGATACTATATAATACAACAAGTTTATCTATTATCTAGTTTATCTATCACAGATACTATATAATACAACAAGTTTATCTATTATTCAGTTTATCTATCACAGATACTATATAATACAACAGGTTTATCTATTATCTAGTTTACCTATCACGAATACTATACAATACAACAATATATAATATAACAAGTTTATCTATTATCTAGTTTATCTATCACAGATAATATATAATACAACAAGTTTATCTATTATCTAGTTTATCTATAACAGATACTATACAATACAACAAGTTTATTTATTATCTAGTTTATCTATCACAGATACTATATAATACAACAAGTTTATCTATCACAGATACTATATAATACAACAAATTTATCTATTATCTAGTTTATCTATCACAGATACTATACAATACAACAATATATAATATAACAAGTTTATCTATCACAGATACTATATAATTCAACAAGTTTATCTATTATCTAGTTTATCTATCACAGATACCATATGATACAACAAGTTTATCTATTATCTAGTTTATCTCTCACATATACTATATAATACAACAAGTTTATCTATTATCTAGTTTATCTATCACAGATAATATATAATACAACAAGTTTATCTATTATCTAGTTTATCTATCACAGATACTATATAATATAACAGGTTTATCTATTATCTAGTCTAGCTATCACAGATACTATATAATACAACAAGTTTATCTATTATCTAGTTTATCTATCACAGATACTATATAATACAACAAGTTTATCTATTATTCAGTTTATCTATCACAGATACTATATAATACAACAGGTTTATCTATTATCTAGTTTACCTATCACGGATACTATACAATACAACAATATATAATATAACAAGTTTATCTATTATCTAGTTTATCTATCACAGATAATATATAATACAACAAGTTTATCTATTATCTAGTTTATCTATCACAGATACTATACAATACAACAAGTTTATTTATTATCTAGTTTATCTATCACAGATACTATATAATACAACAAGTTTATCTATCACAGATACTATATAATACAACAAATTTATCTATTATCTAGTTTATCTATCACAGATACTATACAATACAACAATATATAATATAACAAGTTTATCTATCACAGATACTATATAATTCAACAAGTTTATCTATTATCTAGTTTATCTATCACAGATACCATATAATACAACAAGTTTATCTATTATCTAGTTTATCTCTCACATATACTATATAATACAACAAGTTTATCTATTATCTAGTTTATCTATCACAGATACTATATAATACAACAAGTTTATCTATTATTCAGTTTATCTATCACAGATACTATATCATACAACAGGTTTATCTATTATCTAGTTTACCTATCAAGGATACTATACAATACAACAATATATAATATAACAAGTTTATCTATTATCTAATTTATATATCACAGATACTATATAATACAACAAGTTTATCTATTATCTAGTTTATCTATCACAGATACTATATAATACAGCAGGTTTATCTATTATCTAGTTTATCTATCACATATACTATATAATATAACAAGTTTATCTATTATCTAGTTTATCTATCACAGATACTATATAATACAACAAGTTTATCTATTATCTAGTTTATCTATCACAGATGTTATACAATACAACAAGTTTATCTATTATCTAGTTTATCTATCACAGATACTATATAATACAACAAGTTTATCTATCACAGATACTATATAATACAACAAATTTATCTATTATCTAGTTTATCTATCACAGATACTATACAATACAACAATATATAATATAACAAGTTTATCTCTCACATATACTATATAATACAACAAGTTTATCTATTATCTAGTTTATCTATCACAGATACTATATAATACAACAAGTTTATCTATTATTCAGTTTATCTATCACAGATACTATATAATACAACAGGTTTATCTATTATCTAGTTTACCTATCACGGATACTATACAATACAACAATATATAATATAACAAGTTTATCTATTATCTAGTTTATCTATCACAGATAATATATAATACAACAAGTTTATCTATTATCTAGTTTATCTATCACAGATACTATACAATACAACAAGTTTATTTATTATCTAGTTTATCTATCACAGATACTATATAATACAACAAGTTTATCTATCACAGATACTATATAATACAACAAATTTATCTATTATCTAGTTTATCTATCACAGATACTATACAATACAACAATATATAATATAACAAGTTTATCTATCACAGATACTATATAATTCAACAAGTTTATCTATTATCTAGTTTATCTATCACAGATACCATATAATACAACAAGTTTATCTATTATCTAGTTTATCTCTCACATATACTATAAAATACAACAAGTTTATCTATTATCTAGTTTATCTATCACAGATACTATATAATACAACAAGTTTATCTATTATCTAGTTTATCTATCACAGATACTATATAATACAGCAGGTTTATCTATTATCTAGTTTATCTATCACAGATACTATACAATACAACAACTTTATCTATTATCTAGTTTATCTATCACATATACTATATAATTTAACAAGTTTATCTATTATCTAGTTTATCTATCACAGATACTATATAATACAACAAGTTTATCTATTATCTAGTTTATCTATCACAGATGCTATACAATACAACAAGTTTATCTATTATCTAGTTTATCTATCACAGATACTATATAATACAACAAGTTTATCTATCACAGATACTATATAATACAACAAATTTATCTATTATCTAGTTTATCTATCACAGATACTATACAATACAACAATATATAATATAACAAGTTTATCTCTCACATATACTATATAATACAACAAGTTTATCTATTATCTAGTTTATCTATCACAGATACTATATAATACAACAAGTTTATCTATTATCTAGTTTACCTATCACGGATACTATACAATATAACAATATATAATATAACAAGTTTATCTATTATCTAGTTTATCTATCACAGATAATATATAATACAACAAGTTTATCTATTATCTAGTTTATCTATCACAGATACTATATAATATAACAGGTTTATCTATTATCTAGTCTAGCTATCACACATACTATATAATACAACAAGTTTATCTATTATCTAGTTTATCTATCACAGATACTATACAATACAACAATATATAATATAACAAGTTTATCTATTATCTAGTTTATCTATCACAGATAATATATAATACAACAAGTTTATCTATTATCTAGTTTATCTATCACAGATACTATACAATACAACAAGTTTATTTATTATCTAGTTTATCTATCACAGATACTATATAATACAACAAGTTTATCTATCACAGATACTATATAATACAACAAATTTATCTATTATCTAGTTTATCTATCACAGATACTATACAATACAACAATATATAATATAACAAGTTTATCTATCACAGATACTATATAATTCAACAAGTTTATCTATTATCTAGTTTATCTATCACAGATACCATATAATACAACAAGTTTATCTATTATCTAGTTTATCTCTCACATATACTATATAATACAACAAGTTTATCTATTATCTAGTTTATCTATCACAGATACTATATAATACAACAAGTTTATCTATTATTCAGTTTATCTATGACAGATACTATATAATACAACAGGTTTATCTATTATCTAGTTTACCTATCACGGATACTATACAATACAACAATATATAATATAACAAGTTTATCTATTATCTAGTTTATCTATCACAGATAATATATAATATAACAGGTTTATCTATTATCTAGTCTAGCTATCACAGATACTATATAATACAACAAGTTTATCTATTATCTAGTTTATCTATCACAAATACTATATAGTACAACAAGTTTATCTATTATCTAGTTTATCTATCACAGATACTATATAATACAACAAGTTTATCTATTATCTAGTTTATCTATCACAGATACTAAATAATACAACAAGTTTGTCTATTATCTAGTTTATCTATCACAGATACTATATAATACAACAAGATTATCTATTATCTAGTTTATCTATCACAGATACTATATAGTACAACAAGTTTATCTATTATCTAGTTTATCTATCACAGATACTATATAATACAACAAGTTTATCTATTATCTAGTTTATCTATCACAGATACTATATAATACAGCAGGTTTATCTATTATCTAGTTTATCTATCACAGATACTATACAATACAACAACTTTATCTATTATCTAGTTTATCTATCACATATACTATATAATATAACAAGTTTATCTATTATCTAGTTTTTCTATCACAGATACTATATAATACAACAAGTTTATCTATTATCTAGTTTATCTATCACAGATGCTATACAATACAACAAGTTTATCTATTATCTAGTTTATCTATCACAGATACTATATAATACAACAAGTTTATCTATCACAGATACTATATAATACAACAAATTTATCTATTATCTAGTTTATCTATCACAGATACTATACAATACAACAATATATAATATAACAAGTTTATCTCTCACATATACTATATAATACAACAAGTTTATCTATTATCTAGTTTATCTATCACAGATACTATATAATACAACAAGTTTATCTATTATTCAGTTTATCTATCACAGATACTATATAATATAACAGGCTTATCTATTATCTAGTCTAGCTATCACAGATACTATATAATACAACAAGTTTATCTATTATCTAGTTTATCTATCACAGATACTATATAATACAACAAGTTTATCTATTATTCAGTTTATCTATCACAGATACTATATAATACAACAGGTTTATCTATTATCTAGTTTACCTATCACGAATACTATACAATACAACAATATATAATATAACAAGTTTATCTATTATCTAGTTTATCTATCACAGATAATATATAATACAACAAGTTTATCTATTATCTAGTTTATCTATAACAGATACTATACAATACAACAAGTTTATTTATTATCTAGTTTATCTATCACAGATACTATATAATACAACAAGTTTATCTATCACAGATACTATATAATACAACAAATTTATCTATTATCTAGTTTATCTATCACAGATACTATACAATACAACAATATATAATATAACAAGTTTATCTATCACAGATACTATATAATTCAACAAGTTTATCTATTATCTAGTTTATCTATCACAGATACCATATGATACAACAAGTTTATCTATTATCTAGTTTATCTCTCACATATACTATATAATACAACAAGTTTATCTATTATCTAGTTTATCTATCACAGATAATATATAATACAACAAGTTTATCTATTATCTAGTTTATCTATCACAGATACTATATAATATAACAGGTTTATCTATTATCTAGTCTAGCTATCACAGATACTATATAATACAACAAGTTTATCTATTATCTAGTTTATCTATCACAGATACTATATAATACAACAAGTTTATCTATTATTCAGTTTATCTATCACAGATACTATATAATACAACAGGTTTATCTATTATCTAGTTTACCTATCACGGATACTATACAATACAACAATATATAATATAACAAGTTTATCTATTATCTAGTTTATCTATCACAGATAATATATAATACAACAAGTTTATCTATTATCTAGTTTATCTATCACAGATACTATACAATACAACAAGTTTATTTATTATCTAGTTTATCTATCACAGATACTATATAATACAACAAGTTTATCTATCACAGATACTATATAATACAACAAATTTATCTATTATCTAGTTTATCTATCACAGATACTATACAATACAACAATATATAATATAACAAGTTTATCTATCACAGATACTATATAATTCAACAAGTTTATCTATTATCTAGTTTATCTATCACAGATACCATATAATACAACAAGTTTATCTATTATCTAGTTTATCTCTCACATATACTATATAATACAACAAGTTTATCTATTATCTAGTTTATCTATCACAGATACTATATAATACAACAAGTTTATCTATTATTCAGTTTATCTATCACAGATACTATATCATACAACAGGTTTATCTATTATCTAGTTTACCTATCAAGGATACTATACAATACAACAATATATAATATAACAAGTTTATCTATTATCTAATTTATATATCACAGATACTATATAATACAACAAGTTTATCTATTATCTAGTTTATCTATCACAGATACTATATAATACAGCAGGTTTATCTATTATCTAGTTTATCTATCACATATACTATATAATATAACAAGTTTATCTATTATCTAGTTTATCTATCACAGATACTATATAATACAACAAGTTTATCTATTATCTAGTTTATCTATCACAGATGTTATACAATACAACAAGTTTATCTATTATCTAGTTTATCTATCACAGATACTATATAATACAACAAGTTTATCTATCACAGATACTATATAATACAACAAATTTATCTATTATCTAGTTTATCTATCACAGATACTATACAATACAACAATATATAATATAACAAGTTTATCTCTCACATATACTATATAATACAACAAGTTTATCTATTATCTAGTTTATCTATCACAGATACTATATAATACAACAAGTTTATCTATTATTCAGTTTATCTATCACAGATACTATATAATACAACAGGTTTATCTATTATCTAGTTTACCTATCACGGATACTATACAATACAACAATATATAATATAACAAGTTTATCTATTATCTAGTTTATCTATCACAGATAATATATAATACAACAAGTTTATCTATTATCTAGTTTATCTATCACAGATACTATATAATATAACAGGTTTATCTATTATCTAGTCTAGCTATCACAGATACTATATAATACAACAAGTTTATCTATTATCTAGTTTATCTATCACAGATACTATACAATACAACAATATATAATATAATAAGTTTATCTATTATCTAGTTTATCTATCACAGATAATATATAATACAACAAGTTTATCTATTATCTAGTTTATCTATCACAGATACTATATAATACAACAAGTTTATCTATCACAGATACTATATAATACAACAAATTTATCTATTATCTAGTTTATCTATCACAGATACTATACAATACAACAATATATAATATAACAAGTTTATCTATCACAGATACTATATAATTCAACAAGTTTATCTATTATCTAGTTTATCTATCACAGATACCATATAATACAACAAGTTTATCTATTATCTAGTTTATCTCTCACATATACTATATAATACAACAAGTTTATCTATTATCTAGTTTATCTATCACAGATACTATATAATACAACAAGTTTATCTATTATTCAGTTTATCTATCACAGATACTATATAATACAACAGGTTTATCTATTATCTAGTTTACCTATCACGGATACTATACAATACAACAATATATAATATAACAAGTTTATCTATTATCTAGTTTATCTATCACAGATAATATATAATATAACAGGTTTATCTATTATCTAGTCTAGCTATCACAGATACTATATAATACAACAAGTTTATCTATTATCTAGTTTATCTATCACAAATACTATATAGTACAACAAGTTTATCTATTATCTAGTTTATCTATCACAGATACTATATAATACAACAAGTTTATCTATTATCTAGTTTATCTATCACAGATACTAAATAATACAACAAGTTTGTCTATTATCTAGTTTATCTATCACAGATACTATATAATACAACAAGATTATCTATTATCTAGTTTATCTATCACAGATACTATATAGTACAACAAGTTTATCTATTATCTAGTTTATCTATCACAGATACTATATAATACAACAAGTTTATCTATTATCTAGTTTATCTATCACAGATACTATATAATACAGCAGGTTTATCTATTATCTAGTTTATCTATCACAGATACTATACAATACAACAACTTTATCTATTATCTAGTTTATCTATCACATATACTATATAATATAACAAGTTTATCTATTATCTAGTTTATCTATCACAGATACTATATAATACAACAAGTTTATCTATTATCTAGTTTATCTATCACAGATGCTATACAATACAACAAGTTTATCTATTATCTAGTTTATCTATCACAGATACTATATAATACAACAAGTTTATCTATCACAGATACTATATAATACAACAAATTTATCTATTATCTAGTTTATCTATCACAGATACTATACAATACAACAATATATAATATAACAAGTTTATCTCTCACATATACTATATAATACAACAAGTTTATCTATTATCTAGTTTATCTATCACAGATACTATATAATACAACAAGTTTATCTATTATTCAGTTTATCTATCACAGATACTATATAATACAACAGGTTTATCTATTATCTAGTTTACCTATCACGGATACTATATAATACAACAATATATAATATAACAAGTTTATCTATTATCTAGTTTATCTATCACAGATAATATATAATACAACAAGTTTATCTATTATCTAGTTTATCTATCACAGATACTATATAATATAACAGGTTTATCTATTATCTAGTCTAGCTATCACAGATACTATATAATACAACAAGTTTATCTATTATCTAGTTTATCTATCACAGATACTATATAATACAACAAGTTTATCTATTATTCAGTTTATCTATCACAGATACTATATAATACAACAGGTTTATCTATTATCTAGTTTACCTATCACGGATACTATACAATACAACAATATATAATATAACAAGTTTATCTATTATCTAGTTTATCTATCACAGATAATATATAATACAACAAGTTTATCTATTATCTAGTTTATCTATCACAGATACTATACAATACAACAAGTTTATTTATTATCTAGTTTATCTATCACAGATACTATATAATACAACAAGTTTATCTATCACAGATACTATATAATACAACAAATTTATCTATTATCTAGTTTATCTATCACAGATACTATACAATACAACAATATATAATATAACAAGTTTATCTATCACAGATACTATATAATTCAACAAGTTTATCTATTATCTAGTTTATCTATCACAGATACCATATAAATACAACAAGTTTATCTATTATCTAGTTTATCTCTCACATATACTATATAATACAACAAGTTTATCTATTATCTAGTTTATCTATCACAGATACTATATAATACAACAAGTTTATCTATTATTCAGTTTATCTATCACAGATACTATATAATACAACAGGTTTATCTATTATCTAGTTTACCTATCACGGATACTATACAATACAACAATATATAATATAACAAGTTTATCTATTATCTAGTTTATCTATCACAGATACTATATAATACAACAAGTTTATCTATTATCTAGTTTATCTATCACAGATACTATATAATACAGCAGGTTTATCTATTATCTAGTTTATCTATCACAGATACTATACAATACAACAACTTTATCTATTATCTAGTTTATCTATCACATATACTATATAATATAACAAGTTTATCTATTATCTAGTTTATCTATCACAGATACTATATAATACAACAAGTTTATCTATTATCTAGTTTATCTATCACAGATACTATATAATACAACAAGTTTATCTATCACAGATACTATATAATACAACAAATTTATCTATTATCTAGTTTATCTATCACAGATACTATACAATACAACAATATATAATATAACAAGTTTATCTCTCACATATACTATATAATACAACAAATTTATCTATTATCTAGTTTATCTATCACAGATACTATATAATACAACAAGTTTATCTATTATTCAGTTTATCTATCACAGATACTATATAATACAACAGGTTTATCTATTATCTAGTTTACCTATCACGGATACTATGCAATACAACAATATATAATATAACAAGTTTATCTATTATCTAGTTTATCTTTCACAGATAATATATAATACAACAAGTTTATCTATTATCTAGTTTATCTATCACAGATACTATATAATATAACAGGTTTATCTATTATCTAGTCTAGCTATCACAGATACTATATAATACAACAAGTTTATCTATTATCTAGTTTATCTATCACAGATACTATATAATACAACAAGTTTATCTATTATTCAGTTTATCTATCACAGATACTATATAATACAACAGGTTTATCTATTATCTAGTTTACCTATCACGGATACTATACAATACAACAATATATAATATAACAAGTTTATCTATTATCTAGTTTATCTATCACAGATAATATATAATACAACAAGTTTATCTATTATCTAGTTTATCTATCACAGATACTATACAATACAACAAGTTTATTTATTATCTAGTTTATCTATCACAGATACTATATAATACAACAAGTTTATCTATCACAGATACTATATAACACAACAAATTTATCTATTATCTAGTTTATCTATCACAGATACTATACAATACAACAAAATATAATATAACAAGTTTATCTATCACAGATACTATATAATTCAACAAGTTTATCTATTATCTAGTTTATCTATCACAGATACCATATAATACAACAAGTTTATCTATTATCTAGTTTATCTCTCACATATACTATATAATACAACAAGTTTATCTATTATCTAGTTTATCTATCGCAGATACTATATAATACAACAAGTTTATCTATTATTCAGTTTATCTATCACAGATACTATATAATACAACAGGTTTATCTATTATCTAGTTTACCTATCACGGATACTATACAATACAACAATATATAATATAACAAGTTTATCTATTATCTAGTTTATCTATCACAGATAATATATAATACAACAAGTTTATCTATTATCTAGTTTATCTATCACAGATACTATATAATATAACAGGTTTATCTATTATCTAGTCTAGCTATCACAGATACTATATAATACAACAAGATTATCTATTATCTAGTTTATCTATCACAGATACTATATAGTACAACAAGTTTATCTATTATCTAGTTTATCTATCACAGATACTATATAATACAACAAGTTTATCTATTATCTAGTTTATCTATCACAGATACTATATAATACAGCAGGTTTATCTATTATCTAGTTTATCTATCACAGATACTATACAATACAACAACTTTATCTATTATCTAGTTTATCTATCACAGATACTATATAATACAACAAATTTATCTATTATCTAGTTTATCTATCACAGATACTATACAATACAACAATATATAATATAACAAGTTTATCTATCACAGATACTATATAATTCAACAAGTTTATCTATTATCTAGTTTATCTATCACAGATACCATATAAATACAACAAGTTTATCTATTATCTAGTTTATCTCTCACATATACTATATAATACAACAAGTTTATCTATTATCTAGTTTATCTATCACAGATACTATATAATACAACAAGTTTATCTATTATTCAGTTTATCTATCACAGATACTATATAATACAACAGGTTTATCTATTATCTAGTTTACCTATCACGGATACTATACAATACAACAATATATAATATAACAAGTTTATCTATTATCTAGTTTATCTATCACAGATACTATATAATACAACAAGTTTATCTATTATCTAGTTTATCTATCACAGATACTATATAATACAGCAGGTTTATCTATTATCTAGTTTATCTATCACAGATACTATACAATACAACAACTTTATCTATTATCTAGTTTATCTATCACATATACTATATAATATAACAAGTTTATCTATTATCTAGTTTATCTATCACAGATACTATATAATACAACAAGTTTATCTATTATCTAGTTTATCTATCACAGATACTATATAATACAACAAGTTTATCTATCACAGATACTATATAATACAACAAATTTATCTATTATCTAGTTTATCTATCACAGATACTATACAATACAACAATATATAATATAACAAGTTTATCTCTCACATATACTATATAATACAACAAATTTATCTATTATCTAGTTTATCTATCACAGATACTATATAATACAACAAGTTTATCTATTATTCAGTTTATCTATCACAGATACTATATAATACAACAGGTTTATCTATTATCTAGTTTACCTATCACGGATACTATGCAATACAACAATATATAATATAACAAGTTTATCTATTATCTAGTTTATCTTTCACAGATAATATATAATACAACAAGTTTATCTATTATCTAGTTTATCTATCACAGATACTATATAATATAACAGGTTTATCTATTATCTAGTCTAGCTATCACAGATACTATATAATACAACAAGTTTATCTATTATCTAGTTTATCTATCACAGATACTATATAATACAACAAGTTTATCTATTATTCAGTTTATCTATCACAGATACTATATAATACAACAGGTTTATCTATTATCTAGTTTACCTATCACGGATACTATACAATACAACAATATATAATATAACAAGTTTATCTATTATCTAGTTTATCTATCACAGATAATATATAATACAACAAGTTTATCTATTATCTAGTTTATCTATCACAGATACTATACAATACAACAAGTTTATTTATTATCTAGTTTATCTATCACAGATACTATATAATACAACAAGTTTATCTATCACAGATACTATATAACACAACAAATTTATCTATTATCTAGTTTATCTATCACAGATACTATACAATACAACAAAATATAATATAACAAGTTTATCTATCACAGATACTATATAATATAACAGGTTTATCTATTATCTAGTCTAGCTATCACAGATACTATATAATACAACAAGATTATCTATTATCTAGTTTATCTATCACAGATACTATATAGTACAACAAGTTTATCTATTATCTAGTTTATCTATCACAGATACTATATAATACAACAAGTTTATCTATTATCCAGTTTATCTATCACAGATACTATATAATACAGCAGGTTTATCTATTATCTAGTTTATCTATCACAGATACTATACAATACAACAACTTTATCTATTATCTAGTTTATCTATCACATATACTATATAATATAACAAGTTTATCTATTATCTAGTTTATCTATCACAGATACTATATAATACAACAAGTTTATCTATTATCTAGTTTATCAATCACAGATGCTATACAATACAACAAGTTTATCTATTATCTAGTTTATCTATCACAGATACTATATAATACAACAAGTTTATCTATCACAGATACTATATAATACAACAAATTTATCTATTATCTAGTTTATCTATCACAGATACTATACAATACAACAGTATATAATATAACAAGTTTATCTCTCACATATACTATATAATACAACAAGTTTATCTATTATCTAGTTTATCTATCACAGATACTATATAATACAACAAGTTTATCTATTATTCAGTTTATCTATCACAGATACTATATAATACAACAGGTTTATCTATTATCTAGTTTACCTATCACGGATACTATGCAATACAACAATATATAATATAACAAGTTTATCTATTATCTAGTTTATCTATCACAGATACTATATAATATAACAGGTTTATCTATTATCTAGTCTAGCTATCACAGATACTATATAATACAACAAGTTTATCTATTATCTAGTTTATCTATCACAGATACTATATAATACAACAAGTTTATCTATTATTCAGTTTATCTATCACAGATACTATATAATACAACAGGTTTATCTATTATCTAGTTTACCTATCACGGATACTATACAATACAACAATATATAATATAACAAGTTTATCTATTATCTAGTTTATCTATCACAGATAATATATAATACAACAAGTTTATCTATTATCTAGTTTATCTATCACAGATATTATATAATATCACAGGTTTATCTATTATCTAGTCTAGCTATCACAGATACTATATAATACAACAAGTTTATCTATTATCTAGTTTATCTATCACAAATACTATATAGTACAACAAGTTTATCTATTATCTAGTTTATCTATCACAGATACTATATAATACAGCAGGTTTATCTATTATCTAGTTTATCTATCACAGATACTATACAATACAACAACTTTATCTATTATCTAGTTTATCTATCACATATACTATATAATATAACAAGTTTATCTATTATCTAGTTTATCTATCACAGATACTATATAATACAACAAGTTTATCTATTATCTAGTTTATCTATCACAGATGCTATACAATACAACAAGTTTATCTATTATCTAGTTTATCTATCACAGATACTATATAATACAACAAGTTTATCTATCACAGATGCTATACAATACAACAACTTTATCTATTATCTAGTTTATCTATCACATATACTATATAATATAACAAGTTTATCTATTATCTAGTTTATCTATCACAGATACTATATAATACAACAAATTTATCTATTATCTAGTGTATCTATCACAGATACTATACAATACAACAATATATAATATAACAAGTTTATCTATCACAGATACTATATAATTCAACAAGTTTATCTATTATCTAGTTTATCTATCACAGATACCATATAATACAACAAGTTTATCTATTATCTAGTTTATCTCTCACATATACTATATAATACAACAAGTTTATCTATTATCTAGTTTATCTATCACAGATACTATATAATACAACAAGTTTATCTATTATTCAGTTTACCTATCACAGATACTATATAATACAACAGGTTTATCTATTATCTAGTTTACCTATCACGGATACTATACAATACAACAATATATAATATAACAAGTTTATCTATTATCTAGTTTATCTATCACAGATAATATATAATACAACAAGTTTATCTATTATCTAGTTTATCTATCACAGATACTATATAATATAACAGGTTTATCTATTATCTAGTCTAGCTATCACAGATACTATATAATACAACAAGTTTATCTATTATCTAGTTTATCTATCACAGATACTATATAATACAACAAGTTTATCTATTATTCAGTTTATCTATCACAGATACTATATAATACAACCGGTTTATCTATTATCTAGTTTACCTATCACGGATACTATACAATACAACAATATATAATATAACAAGTTTATCTATTATCTAGTTTATCTATCACAGATAATATATAATACAACAAGTTTATCTATTATCTAGTTTATCTATCACAGATACTATATAATATAACAGGTTTATCTATTATCTAGTCTAGCTATCACAGATACTATATAATACAACAAGATTATCTATTATCTAGTTTATCTATCACAGATACTATATAGTACAACAAGTTTATCTATTATCTAGTTTATCTATCACAGATACTATATAATACAACAAGTTTATCTATTATCTAGTTTATCTATCACAGATACTATATAATACAGCAGGTTTATCTATTATCTAGTTTATCTATCACAGATACTATATAATACAACAAGTTTATCTATCACAGATACTATATAATACAACAAATTTATCTATTATCTAGTTTATCTATCACAGATACTATACAATACAACAATATATAATATAACAAGTTTATCTCTCACATATACTATATAATACAACAAGTTTATCTATTATCTAGTTTATCTATCACAGATACTATATAATACAACAAGTTTATCTATTATTCAGTTTATCTATCACAGATACTATATAATACAACAGGTTTATCTATTATCTAGTTTACCTATCACGGATACTATGCAATACAAAAATATATAATATAACAAGTTTATCTATTATCTAGTTTATCTATCACAGATAATATATAATACAACAAGTTTATCTATTATCTAGTTTATCTATCACAGATACTATATAATATAACAGGTTTATCTATTATCTAGTCTAGCTATCACAGATACTATATAATACAACAAGTTTATCTATTATCTAGTTTATCTATCACAGATACTATATAATACAACAAGTTTATCTATTATTCAGTTTATCTATCACAGATACTATATAATACAACAGGTTTATCTATTATCTAGTTTACCTATCACGGATACTATACAATACAACAATATATAATATAACAAGTTTATCTATTATCTAGTTTATCTATCACAGATAATATATAATACAACAAGTTTATCTATTATCTAGTTTATCTATCACAGATATTATATAATATCACAGGTTTATCTATTATCTAGTCTAGCTATCACAGATACTATATAATACAACAAGTTTATCTATTATCTAGTTTATCTATCACAAATACTATATAGTACAACAAGTTTATCTATTATCTAGTTTATCTATCACAGATACTATATAATACAACAAGTTTATCTATTATCTAGTTTATCTATCACAGATACTAAATAATACAACAAGTTTGTCTATTATCTAGTTTATCTATCACAGATACTATATAATACAACAAGATTATCTATTATCTAGTTTATCTATCACAGATACTATATAGTACAACAAGTTTATCTATTATCTAGTTTATCTATCACAGATACTATATAATACAACAAGTTTATCTATTATCTAGTTTATCTATCACAGATACTATATAATACAGCAGGTTTATCTATTATCTAGTTTATCTATCACAGATACTATACAATACAACAACTTTATCTATTATCTAGTTTATCTATCACATATACTATATAATATAACAAGTTTATCTATTATCTAGTTTATCTATCACAGATACTATATAATACAACAAGTTTATCTATTATCTAGTTTATCTATCACAGATGCTATACAATACAACAAGTTTATCTATTATCTAGTGTATCTATCACAGATACTATACAATACAACAATATATAATATAACAAGTTTATCTATCACAGATACTATATAATTCAACAAGTTTATCTATTATCTAGTTTATCTATCACAGATACCATATAATACAACAAGTTTATCTATTATCTAGTTTATCTCTCACATATACTATATAATACAACAAGTTTATCTATTATCTAGTTTATCTATCACAGATACTATATAATACAACAAGTTTATCCATTATTCAGTTTACCTATCACAGATACTATATAATACAACAGGTTTATCTATTATCTAGTTTACCTATCACGGATACTATACAATACAACAATATATAATATAACAAGTTTATCTATTATCTAGTTTATCTATCACAGATAATATATAATACAACAAGTTTATCTATTATCTAGTTTATCTATCACAGATACTATATAATATAACAGGTTTATCTATTATCTAGTCTAGCTATCACAGATACTATATAATACAACAAGTTTATCTATTATCTAGTTTATCTATCACAGATACTATATAATACAACAAGTTTATCTATTATTCAGTTTATCTATCACAGATACTATATAATACAACCGGTTTATCTATTATCTAGTTTACCTATCACGGATACTATACAATACAACAATATATAATATAACAAGTTTATCTATTATCTAGTCTAGCTATCACAGATACTATATAATACAACAAGTTTATCTATTATCTAGTTTATCTATCACAGATACTATATAATACAACAAGTTTATCTATTATTCAGTTTATCTATCACAGATACTATATAATACAACAGGTTTATCTATTATTCAGTTTATCTATCACAGATACTATATAATACAACAGGTTTATCTATTATCTAGTTTATCTATCACAGATAATATATAATACAACAAGTTTATCTATTATCTAGTTTATCTATCACAGATACTATATAATATAACAGGTTTATCTATTATCTAGTCTAGCTATCACAGATACTATATAATACAACAAGTTTATCTATTATTCAGTTTATCTATCACAGATACTATATAATACAACAGGTTTATCTATTATCTAGTTTACCTATCACGGATACTATACAATACAACAATATATAATATAACAAGTTTATCTATTATCTAGTTTATCTATCACAGATAATATATAATACAACAAGTTTATATATTATCTAGTTTATCTATCACAAATACTATATAATATAACAGGTTTATCTATTATCTAGTCTAGCTATCACAGATACTATATAATACAATAAGTTTATCTATTATCTAATTTATCTATCACAGATACTATATAATACAACAAGTTTATCTATTATTCAGTTTATCTATCACAGATACTATATAATACAACAGGTTTATCTATTATCTAGTTTACCTATCACGGATACTATACAATACAACAATATATAATATAACAAGTTTATCTATTATCTAGTTTATCTATCACAGATAATATATAATACAACAAGTTTATCTATTATCTAGTTTATCTATCACAGATACTATTTAGTATAACAGGTTTATCTATTATCTAGTCTAGCTATCACAGATACTATATAATACAACAAGTTTATCTATTATCTAGTTTATCTATCACAAATACTATATAGTACAACAAGTTTATCTATTATCTAGTTTATCTATCACAGATACTATATAATACAACAAGTTTATCTATTATCTAGTTTATCTATTACAGATACTAAATAATACAACAAGTTTGTCTATTATCTAGTTTATCTATCACAGATACTATATAATACAACAAGATTATCTATTATCTAGTTTATCTATCACAGATACTATATAGTACAACAAGTTTATCTATTATCTAGTTTATCTATCACAGATACTATATAATACAACAAATTTATCTATTATCTAGTTTATCTATCACAGATACTATACAATACAACAATATATAATATAACAAGTTTATCTATCACAGATACTATATAATTCAACAAGTTTATCTATTATCTAGTTTATCTATCACAGATACCATATAATACAACAAGTTTATCTATTATCTAGTTTATCTCTCACTTATACTATATAATACAACAAGTTTATCTATTATCTAGTTTATCTATCACAGATACTATATAATACAACAAGTTTATCTATTATTCAGTTTATCTATCACAGATACTATATAATACAACAGGTTTATCTATTATCTAGTTTACCTATCACGGATACTATACAATACAACAATATATAATATAACAAGTTTATCTATTATCTAGTTTATCTATCACAGATACTATATAATATAACAGGTTTATCTATTATCTAGTCTAGCTATCACAGATACTATATAATACAACAAGTTTATCTATTATCTAGTTTATCTATCACAGATACTATATAATACAACAAGTTTATCTATTATTCAGTTTATCTATCACAGATATTATATAATACAACAGGTTTATCTATTATCTAGTTTACCTATCACGGATACTATACAATACAACAATATATAATATAACAAGTTTATCTATTATCTAGTTTATCTATCACAGATACTATGCAATACAACAATATATAATATAACAAGTTTATCTATCACAGATACTATATAATTCAACAAGTTTATCTATTATCTAGTTTATCTATCACAGATACCATATAATACAACAAATTTATCTATTATCTAGTTTATCTCTCACATATACTATATAATACAACAAGTTTATCTATTATCTAGTTTATCTATCACAGATACTATATAATACAACAAGTTTATCTATTATTCAGTTTATCTATCACAGATACTATATAATACAACAGGTTTATCTATTATCTAGTTTACCTATCACGGATACTATACAATACAACAATATATAATATAACAAGTTTATCTATTATCTAATTTATCTATCACAGATAATATATAATACAACAAGTTTATCTATTATCTAGTTTATCTATCACAGATACTATATAATATAACAGGTTTATCTATTATCTAGTCTAGCTATCACAGATACTATATAATACAACAAGTTTATCTATTATCTAGTTTATCTATCACAGATACTATATAATACAACAAGTTTATCTATTATTCAGTTTATCTATCACAGATATTATATAATACAACCGGTTTATCTATTATCTAGTTTACCTATCACGGATACTATACAATACAACAATATATAATATAACAAGTTTATCTATTATCTAGTCTAGCTATCACAGATACTATATAATACAACAAGTTTATCTATTATCTAGTTTATCTATCACAGATACTATATAATACAACAAGTTTATCTATTATTCAGTTTATCTATCACAGATACTATATAATACAACAGGTTTATCTATTATTCAGTTTATCTATCACAGATACTATATAATACAACAGGTTTATCTATTATCTAGTTTATCTATCACAGATAATATATAATACAACAAGTTTATCTATTATCTAGTTTATCTATCACAGATACTATATAATATAACAGGTTTATCTATTATCTAGTCTAGCTATCACAGATACTATATAATACAACAAGTTTATCTATTATTCAGTTTATCTATCACAGATACTATATAATACAACAGGTTTATCTATTATCTAGTTTACCTATCACGGATACTATACAATACAACAATATATAATATAACAAGTTTATCTATTATCTAGTTTATCTATCACAGATAATATATAATACAACAAGTTTATATATTATCTAGTTTATCTATCACAGATACTATATAATATAACAGGTTTATCTATTATCTAGTCTAGCTATCACAGATACTATATAATACAACAAGTTTATCTATTATCTAGTTTATTTATCACAGATACTATATAATATAACAGGTTTATCTATTATCTAGTCTAGCTATCACAGATACTATATAATACAACAAGTTTATCTATTATCTAGTTTATTTATCACAGATACTATATAATACAACAGGTTTATCTATTATCTAGTTTACCTATCACGGATACTATACAATACAACAATATATAATATAACAAGTTTATCTATTATCTAGTTTATCTATCACAGATAATATATAATACAACAAGTTTATCTATTATCTAGTTTATTTATCACAGATACTATATAATACAACAGGTTTATCTATTATCTAGTTTATCTATCACAGATACTATATAATACAACAAGTTTATCTATTATCTAGTTTATCTATCACAGTTACTATATAATACAACAAGATTATCCATTATCTAGTTTATCTATCACAGATACTATATAATACAACAAATTTATCTATTATCTAGTTTATCTATCACAGATACTATACAATACAACAATATATAATATAACAAGTTTATCTATCACAGATACAATATAATTCAACAAGTTTATCTATTATCTAGTTTATCTATCACAGATACCATATAATACAACAAGTTTATCTATTATCTAGTTTATCTCTCACATATACTATATAATACAACAAGTTTATCTATTATCTAGTTTATCTATCACAGATACTATATAATACAACAAGGTTATCTATTATCTAGTTTATCTATCACAGATACTATATAATACAACAAGTTTGTCTATTATCTAGGTTATCTATCACAGATACTATATAATATAACAGGTTTATCTATTATCTAGTTTATCTATCACAGATACTATATAATACAACAAGTTTATCTATTATCTAGTTTATCTATCACAGATACTATATAATACAACAAGTTTGTCTATTATCTAGTTTATCTATGACAGATACTATATAATACAACAGGTTTATGCATTATCTAGTTTATCTATCACAGATACTATACTATACAACAATATATAATATAACAAGTTTATCTATCACAGATACTATATAATTCAACAAGTTTATCTATTATCTAGTTTATCTATCACAGATACCATATAATACAACAAGTTTATCTATTATCTAGTTTATCTCTCACATATACTATATAATACAACAAGTTTATCTATTATCTAGTTTATCTATCACAGATACTATATAATACAACAAGTTTATCTATTATTCAGTTTATCTATCACAGATACTATATAATACAACAGGTTTATCTATTATCTAGTTTACCTATCACGGATACTATACAATACAACAATATATAATATAACAAGTTTATCTATTATCTAGTTTATCTATCACAGATAATATATAATACAACAAGTTTATCTATTATCTAGTTTATCTATCACAGATACTATATAATATAACAAGTTTATCTATTATCTAGTCTAGCTATCACAGATACTATATAATACAACAAGTTTATCTATTATCTAGTTTATCTATCACAGATACTATATAATACAACAAGTTTATCTATTATTCAGTTTATCTATCACAGATATTATATAATACAACAGGTTTATCTATTATCTAGTTTACCTATCACGGATACTATACAATACAACAATATATAATATAACAAGTTTATCTATTATCTAGTTTATCTATCACAGATACTATACAATACAACAATATATAATATAACAAGTTTATCTATCACAGATACTATATAATTCAACAAGTTTATCTATTATCTAGTTTATCTATCACAGATACCATATAATACAACAAATTTATCTATTATCTAGTTTATCTATCACATATACTATATAATACAACAAGTTTATCTATTATCTAGTTTATCTATCACAGATACTATATAATACAACAAGTTTATCTATTATTCAGTTTATCTATCACAGATACTATATAATACAACAGGTTTATCTATTATCTAGTTTACCTATCACGGATACTATACAATACAACAATATATAATATAACAAGTTTATCTATTATCTAGTTTATCTATCACAGATAATATATAATACAACAAGTTTATCTATTATCTAGTTTATCTATCACAGATACTATATAATATAACAGGTTTATCTATTATCTAGTCTAGCTATCACAGATACTATATAATACAACAAGTTTATCTATTATCTAGTTTATCTATCACAGATACTATATAATACAACAAGTTTATCTATTATTCAGTTTATCTATCACAGATATTATATAATACAACAGGTTTATCTATTATCTAGTTTACCTATCACGGATACTATACAATACAACAATATATAATATAACAAGTTTATCTATTATCTAGTTTATCTATCACAGATACTATACAATACAACAATATATAATATAACAAGTTTATCTATCACAGATACTATATAATTCAACAAGTTTATCTATTATCTAGTTTATCTATCACAGATACCATATAATACAACAAATTTATCTATTATCTAGTTTATCTCTCACATATACTATATAATACAACAAGTTTATCTATTATCTAGTTTATCTATCACAGATGCTATATAATACAACAAGTTTATCTATTATTCAGTTTATCTATCACAGATACTATATAATACAACAGGTTTATCTATTATCTAGTTTACCTATCACGGATACTATACAATACAACAATATATAATATAACAAGTTTATCTATTATCTAGTTTATCTATCACAGATAATATATAATACAACAAGTTTATCTATTATCTAGTTTATCTCTCACATATACTATATAATACAACAAGTTTATCTATTATCTAGTTTATCTATCACAGATACTATATAATACAACAAGTTTATCTATTATTCAGTTTATCTATCACAGATACTATATAATACAACAGGTTTATCTATTATCTAGTTTACCTATCACGGATACTATACAATACAACAATATATAATATAACAAGTTTATCTATTATCTAGTTTATCTATCACAGATAATATATAATACAACAAGTTTATCTATTATCTAGTTTATCTATCACAGATACTATATAATATAACAGCTTTATCTATTATCTAGTCTAGCTATCACAGATACTATATAATACAACAAGTTTATCTATTATCTAGTTTATCTATCACAGATACTATATAATACAACAAGTTTATCTATTATTCAGTTTATCTATCACAGATATTATATAATACAACAGGTTTATCTATTATCTAGTTTACCTATCACGGATACTATACAATACAACAATATATAATATAACAAGTTTATCTATTATCTAGTTTATCTATCACAGATACTATACAATACAACAATATATAATATAACAAGTTTATCTATCACAGATACTATATAATTCAACAAGTTTATCTATTATCTAGTTTATCTATCACAGATACCATATAATACAACAAATTTATCTATTATCTAGTTTATCTCTCACATATACTATATAATACAACAAGTTTATCTATTATCTAGTTTATCTATCACAGATACTATATAATACAACAAGTTTATCTATTATTCAGTTTATCTATCACAGATACTATATAATACAACAGGTTTATCTATTATCTAGTTTACCTATCACGGATACTATACAATACAACAATATATAATATAACAAGTTTATCTATTATCTAGTTTATCTATCACAGATACTATATAATATAACAGGTTTATCTATTATCTAGTCTAGCTATCACAGATACTATATAATACAACAAGTTTATCTATTATCTAGTTTATCTATCACAGATACTATATAATACAACAAGTTTATCTATTATTCAGTTTATCTATCACAGATACTATATAATACAACAGGTTTATCTATTATCTAGTTTACCTATCACGGATACTATACAATACAACAATATATAATATAACAAGTTTATCTATTATCTAGTTTATCTATCACAGATACTATATAATACAACAAGTTTATCTATCACAGATACTATATAATACAACAAATTTATCTATTATCTAGTTTATCTATCACAGATACTATACAATACAACAATATATAATATAACAAGTTTATCTATCACAGATACTATATAATTCAACAAGTTTATCTATTATCTAGTTTATCTATCACAGATACCATATAATACAACAAGTTTATCTATTATCTAGTTTATCTCTCACATATACTATATAATACAACAAGTTTATCTATTATCTAGTTTATCTATCACAGATACTATATAATACAACAAGTTTATCTATTATTCAGTTTATCTATCACAGATACTATATAATACAACAGGTTTATCTATTATCTAGTTTACCTATCACGGATACTATACAATACAACAATATATAATATAACAAGTTTATCTATTATCTAGTTTATCTATCACAGATAATATATAATACAACAAGTTTATCTATTATCTAGTTTATCTATCACAGATACTATATAATATAACAGGTTTATCTATTATCTAGTCTAGCTATCACAGATACTATATAATACAACAAGTTTATCTATTATCTAGTTTATCTATCACAGATACTATATAATATAACAAGTTTATCTATTATTCAGTTTATCTATCACAGATACTATATAATACAACAGGTTTATCTATTATTCAGTTTATCTATCACAGATACTATATAATACAACAGGTTTATCTATTATCTAGTTTATCTATCACAGATAATATATAATACAACAAGTTTATCTATTATCTAGTTTATCTATCACAGATACTATATAATACAACAAGTTTATCTATTATCTAGTTTACCTATCACGGATACTATACAATACAACAATATACAATATAACAAGTTTATCTATTATCTAGTCTAGCTATCACAGATACTATATAATACAACAAGTTTATCTATTATCTAGTTTATCTATCACAGATACTATATAATACAACAAGTGTATCTATTATTCAGTTTATCTATCACAGATACTATATAATACAACAGGTTTATCTATTATCTAGTTTACCTATCACGATACTATACAATACAACAATATATAATATAACAAGTTTATCTATTATCTAGTTTATCTATCACAGATAATATATAATACAACAAGTTTATCTATTATCTAGTTTATCTATCACAAATACTATATAATATAACAGGTTTATCTATTATCTAGTCTAGCTATCACAGATACTATATAATACAACAAGTTTATCTATTATCTAGTTTATCTATCACAGATACTATATAATACAACAAGTTTATCTATTATTCAGTTTATCTATCACAGATACTATATAATACAACAGGTTTATCTATTATCTAGTTAACCTATCACGGATACTATACAATACAACAATATATAATATAACAAGTTTATCTATTATCTAGTCTAGCTATCACAGATACTATATAATACAACAAGTTTATCTATTATCTAGTTTATCTATCACAGATACTATATAATACAACAAGTTTATCTATTATTTAGTTTATCTATCACAGATACTATATACTACAACAGGTTTATCTATTATTCAGTTTATCTATCACAGATACTATATAATACCACAGGTTTATCTATTATCTAGTTTATCTATCACAGATAATATATAATACAACAAGTTTATCTATTATCTAGTTTATCTATCACAGATACTATATAATATAACAGGTTTATCTATTATCTAGTCTAGCTATCACAGATACTATATAATAAAACAAGTTTATCTATTATTCAGTTTATCTATCACAGATACTATATAATACAACAGGTTTATCTATTATCTAGTTTACCTATCACGGATACTATACAATACAACAATATATAATATAACAAGTTTATCTATTATCTAGTCTAGCTATCACAGATACTATATAATACAACAAGTTTATCTATTATCTAGTTTATCTATCACAGATAATATATAATACAACAAGTGTATCTATTATTCAGTTTATCTATCACAGATACTATATAATACAACAGGTTTATCTATTATCTAGTTTACCTATCACGGATACTATATAATACAACAATATATAATATAACAAGTTTATCTATTATCTAGTTTATCTATCACAGATAATATATAATACAACAAGTTTATCTATTATCTAGTTTATCTATCACAAATACTATATAATATAACAGGTTTATCTATTATCTAGTCTAGCTATCACAGATACTATATAATACAACAAGTTTATCTATTATCTAGTTTATCTATCACAGATACTATACAATACAACAAGTTTATTTATTATCTAGTTTATCTATCACAGATACTATATAATACAACAAGTTTATCTATCACAGATACTATATAATACAACAAATTTATCTATTATCTAGTTTATCTATCACAGATACTATACAATACAACAATATATAATATAACAAGTTTATCTATCACAGATACTATATAATTCAACAAGTTTATCTATTATCTAGTTTATCTATCACAGATACCATATAATACAACAAGTTTATCTATTATCTAGTTTATCTCTCACATATACTATATAATACAACAAGTTTATCTATTATCTAGTTTATCTATCACAGATACTATATAATACAACAAGTTTATCTATTATTCAGTTTATCTATCACAGATACTATATAATACAACAGGTTTATCTATTATCTAGTTTACCTATCACGGATACTATACAATACAACAATATATAATATAACAAGTTTATCTATTATCTAGTTTATCTATCACAGATACTATACAATACAACAATATATAATATAACAAGTTTATCTATCACAGATACTATATAATTCAACAAGTTTATCTATTATCTAGTTTATCTATCACAGATACCATATAATACAACAAATTTATCTATTATCTAGTTTATCTCTCACATATACTATATAATACAACAAGTTTATGTATCATCTAGTTTATCTATCACAGATACTATATAATACAACAAGTTTATCTATTATTCAGTTTATCTATCACAGATACTATATAATACAACAGGTTTATCTATTATCTAGTTTACCTATCACGGATACTATACAATACAACAATATATAATATAACAAGTTTATCTATTATCTAGTTTATCTATCACAGATAATATATAATACAACAAGTTTATCTATTATCTAGTTTATCTCTCACATATACTATATAATACAACAAGTTTATCTATTATCTAGTTTATCTATCACAGATACTATATAATACAACAAGTTTATCTATTATTCAGTTTATCTATCACAGATACTATATAATACAACAGGTTTATCTATTATCTAGTTTACCTATCACGGATACTATACAATACAACAATATATAATATAACAAGTTTATCTATTATCTAGTTTATCTATCACAGATAATATATAATACAACAAGTTTATCTATTATCTAGTTTATCTATCACAGATACTATATAATATAACAGGTTTATCTATTATCTAGTCTAGCTATCACAGATACTATATAATACAACAAGTTTATCTATTATCTAGTTTATCTATCACAGATACTATATAATACAACAAGTTTATCTATTATTCAGTTTATCTATCACAGATATTATATAATACAACAGGTTTATCTATTATCTAGTTTACCTATCACGGATACTATACAATACAACAATATATAATATAACAAGTTTATCTATTATCTAGTTTATCTATCACAGATACTATACAATACAACAATATATAATATAACAAGTTTATCTATCACAGATACTATATAATTCAACAAGTTTATCTATTATCTAGTTTATCTATCACAGATACCATATAATACAACAAATTTATCTATTATCTGGTTTATCTCTCACATATACTATATAATACAACAAGTTTATCTATTATCTAGTTTATCTATCACAGATACTATATAATACAACAAGTTTATCTATTATTCAGTTTATCTATCACAGATACTATATAATACAACAGGTTTATCTATTATCTAGTTTACCTATCACGGATACTATACAATACAACAATATATAATATAACAAGTTTATCTATTATCTAGTTTATCTATCACAGATAATATATAATACAACAAGTTTATCTATTATCTAGTTTATCTATCACAGATACTATATAATATAACAGGTTTATCTATTATCTAGTCTAGCTATCACAGATACTATATAATACAACAAGTTTATCTATTATCTAGTTTATCTATCACAGATACTATATAATACAACAAGTTTATCTATTATTCAGTTTATCTATCACAGATACTATATAATACAACAGGTTTATCTATTATTCAGTTTATCTATCACAGATAATATATAATACAACAAGTTTATCTATTATCTAGTTTATCTATCACAGATACTATATAATACAACAAGTTTATCTATTATCTAGTTTACCTATCACGGATACTATACAATACAACAATATATAATATAACAAGTTTATCTATTATCTAGTCTAGCTATCACAGATACTATATAATACAACAAGTTTATCTATTATCTAGTTTATCTATCACAGATACTATATAATACAACAAGTGTATCTATTATTCAGTTTATCTATCACAGATACTATATAATACAACAGGTTTATCTATTATCTAGTTTACCTATCACGGATACTATACAATACAACAATATATAATATAACAAGTTTATCTATTATCTAGTTTATCTATCACAGATACTATATAATATAACAGGTTTATCTATTATCTAGTCTAGCTATCACAGATACTATATAATACAACAAGTTTATCTATTATCTAGTTTATCTATCACAGATACTATATAATACAACAAGTTTATCTATTATTCAGTTTATCTATCACAGATACTATATAATACAACAGGTTTATCTATTATCTAGTTTACCTATCACGGATACTATACAATACAACAATATATAATATAACAAGTTTATCTATTATCTAGTTTATCTATCACAGATACTATATAATACAACAAGTTTATCTATCACAGATACTATATAATACAACAAATTTATCTATTATCTAGTTTATCTATCACAGATACTATACAATACAACAATATATAATATAACAAGTTTATCTATCACAGATACTATATAATTCAACAAGTTTATCTATTATCTAGTTTATCTATCACAGATACCATATAATACAACAAGTTTATCTATTATCTAGTTTATCTCTCACATATACTATATAATACAACAAGTTTATCTATTATCTAGTTTATCTATCACAGATACTATATAATACAACAAGTTTATCTATTATTCAGTTTATCTATCACAGATACTATATAATACAACAGGTTTATCTATTATTCAGTTTATCTATCACAGATACTATATAATACAACAAGTTTATCTATTATCTAGTTTATCTATCTCAGATACTATATGATACAACAAGATTATCTATTATGTAGTTTATCTATCACAGATACTATATAGTACAACAAGTTTATCTATTATCTAGTTTATCTATCACAGATAATATATAATACAACAAGTTTATCTATTATCTAGTTTATCTATCACAGATACTATATAATATAACAGGTTTATCTATTATCTAGTCTAGCTATCACAGATACTATATAATACAACAAGTTTATCTATTATCTAGTTTATCTATCACAGATACTATATAATACAACAAGTTTATCTATTATTCAGTTTATCTATCACAGATATTATATAATACAACAGGTTTATCTATTATCTAGTTTACCTATCACGGATACTATACAATACAACAATATATAATATAACAAGTTTATCTATTATCTAGTTTATCTATCACAGATACTATACAATACAACAATATATAATATAACAAGTTTATCTATCACAGATACTATATAATTCAACAAGTTTATCTATTATCTAGTTTATCTATCACAGATACCATATAATACAACAAATTTATCTATTATCTGGTTTATCTCTCACATATACTATATAATACAACAAGTTTATCTATTATCTAGTTTATCTATCACAGATACTATATAATACAACAAGTTTATCTATTATTCAGTTTATCTATCACAGATACTATATAATACAACAGGTTTATCTATTATCTAGTTTACCTATCACGGATACTATACAATACAACAATATATAATATAACAAGTTTATCTATTATCTAGTTTATCTATCACAGATAATATATAATACAACAAGTTTATCTATTATCTAGTTTATCTATCACAGATACTATATAATATAACAGGTTTATCTATTATCTAGTCTAGCTATCACAGATACTATATAATACAACAAGTTTATCTATTATCTAGTTTATCTATCACAGATACTATATAATACAACAAGTTTATCTATTATTCAGTTTATCTATCACAGATACTATATAATACAACAGGTTTATCTATTATTCAGTTTATCTATCACAGATAATATATAATACAACAAGTTTATCTATTATCTAGTTTATCTATCACAGATACTATATAATACAACAAGTTTATCTATTATCTAGTTTACCTATCACGGATACTATACAATACAACAATATATAATATAACAAGTTTATCTATTATCTAGTCTAGCTATCACAGATACTATATAATACAACAAGTTTATCTATTATCTAGTTTATCTATCACAGATACTATATAATACAACAAGTGTATCTATTATTCAGTTTATCTATCACAGATACTATATAATACAACAGGTTTATCTATTATCTAGTTTACCTATCACGGATACTATACAATACAACAATATATAATATAACAAGTTTATCTATTATCTAGTTTATCTATCACAGATACTATATAATATAACAGGTTTATCTATTATCTAGTCTAGCTATCACAGATACTATATAATACAACAAGTTTATCTATTATCTAGTTTATCTATCACAGATACTATATAATACAACAAGTTTATCTATTATTCAGTTTATCTATCACAGATACTATATAATACAACAGGTTTATCTATTATCTAGTTTACCTATCACGGATACTATACAATACAACAATATATAATATAACAAGTTTATCTATTATCTAGTTTATCTATCACAGATACTATATAATACAACAAGTTTATCTATCACAGATACTATATAATACAACAAATTTATCTATTATCTAGTTTATCTATCACAGATACTATACAATACAACAATATATAATATAACAAGTTTATCTATCACAGATACTATATAATTCAACAAGTTTATCTATTATCTAGTTTATCTATCACAGATACCATATAATACAACAAGTTTATCTATTATCTAGTTTATCTCTCACATATACTATATAATACAACAAGTTTATCTATTATCTAGTTTATCTATCACAGATACTATATAATACAACAAGTTTATCTATTATTCAGTTTATCTATCACAGATACTATATAATACAACAGGTTTATCTATTATTCAGTTTATCTATCACAGATACTATATAATACAACAAGTTTATCTATTATCTAGTTTATCTATCTCAGATACTATATGATACAACAAGATTATCTATTATGTAGTTTATCTATCACAGATACTATATAGTACAACAAGTTTATCTATTATCTAGTTTATCTATCACAGATACTATGTAATACAACAAGTTTATCTATTATCTAGTTTATCTCTCACATATACTATATAATACAACAAGTTTATCTATTATCTAGTTTATCTATCACAGATACTATATAATACAACAAGTTTATCTATTATTCAGTTTATCTATCACAGATACTATATAATACAACAGGTTTATCTATTATCTAGTTTACCTATCACGGATACTATACAATACAACAATATATAATATAACAAGTTTATCTATTATCTAGTTTATCTATCACAGATACTATACAATACAACAATATATAATATAACAAGTTTATCTATCACAGATACTATATAATTCAACAAGTTTATCTATTATCTAGTTTATCTATCACAGATACCATATAATACAACAAATTTATCTATTATCTAGTTTATCTCTCACATATACTATATAATACAACAAGTTTATGTATCATCTAGTTTATCTATCACAGATACTATATAATACAACAAGTTTATCTATTATTCAGTTTATCTATCACAGATACTATATAATACAACAGGTTTATCTATTATCTAGTTTACCTATCACGGATACTATACAATACAACAATATATAATATAACAAGTTTATCTATTATCTAGTTTATCTATCACAGATAATATATAATACAACAAGTTTATCTATTATCTAGTTTATCTCTCACATATACTATATAATACAACAAGTTTATCTATTATCTAGTTTATCTATCACAGATACTATATAATACAACAAGTTTATCTATTATTCAGTTTATCTATCACAGATACTATATAATACAACAGGTTTATCTATTATCTAGTTTACCTATCACGGATACTATACAATACAACAATATATAATATAACAAGTTTATCTATTATCTAGTTTATCTATCACAGATAATATATAATACAACAAGTTTATCTATTATCTAGTTTATCTATCACAGATACTATATAATATAACAGGTTTATCTATTATCTAGTCTAGCTATCACAGATACTATATAATACAACAAGTTTATCTATTATCTAGTTTATCTATCACAGATACTATATAATACAACAAGTTTATCTATTATTCAGTTTATCTATCACAGATATTATATAATACAACAGGTTTATCTATTATCTAGTTTACCTATCACGGATACTATACAATACAACAATATATAATATAACAAGTTTATCTATTATCTAGTTTATCTATCACAGATACTATACAATACAACAATATATAATATAACAAGTTTATCTATCACAGATACTATATAATTCAACAAGTTTATCTATTATCTAGTTTATCTATCACAGATACCATATAATACAACAAATTTATCTATTATCTGGTTTATCTCTCACATATACTATATAATACAACAAGTTTATCTATTATCTAGTTTATCTATCACAGATACTATATAATACAACAAGTTTATCTATTATTCAGTTTATCTATCACAGATACTATATAATACAACAGGTTTATCTATTATCTAGTTTACCTATCACGGATACTATACAATACAACAATATATAATATAACAAGTTTATCTATTATCTAGTTTATCTATCACAGATAATATATAATACAACAAGTTTATCTATTATCTAGTTTATCTATCACAGATACTATATAATATAACAGGTTTATCTATTATCTAGTCTAGCTATCACAGATACTATATAATACAACAAGTTTATCTATTATCTAGTTTATCTATCACAGATACTATATAATACAACAAGTTTATCTATTATTCAGTTTATCTATCACAGATACTATATAATACAACAGGTTTATCTATTATTCAGTTTATCTATCACAGATACTATATAATACAACAGGTTTATCTATTATCTAGTTTATCTATCACAGATAATATATAATACAACAAGTTTATCTATTATCTAGTTTATCTATCACAGATACTATATAATACAACAAGTTTATCTATTATCTAGTTTACCTATCACGGATACTATACAATACAACAATATATAATATAACAAGTTTATCTATTATCTAGTCTAGCTATCACAGATACTATATAATACAACAAGTTTATCTATTATCTAGTTTATCTATCACAGATACTATATAATACAACAAGTGTATCTATTATTCAGTTTATCTATCACAGATACTATATAATACAACAGGTTTATCTATTATCTAGTTTACCTATCACGGATACTATACAATACAACAATATATAATATAACAAGTTTATCTATTATCTAGTTTATCTATCACAGATAATATATAATACAACAAGTTTATCTATTATCTAGTTTATCTATCACAAATACTATATAATATAACAGGTTTATCTATTATCTAGTCTAGCTATCACAGATACTATATAATACAACAAGTTTATCTATTATCTAGTTTATCTATCACAGATACTATATAATACAACAAGTTTATCTATTATTCAGTTTATCTATCACAGATACTATATAATACAACAGGTTTATCTATTATCTAGTTTACCTATCACGGATACTATACAATACAACAATATATAATATAACAAGTTTATCTATTATCTAGTCTAGCTATCACAGATACTATATAATACAACAAGTTTATCTATTATCTAGTTTATCTATCACAGATACTATATAATACAACAAGTTTATCTATTATTCAGTTTATCTATCACAGATACTATATAATACAACAGGTTTATCTATTATTCAGTTTATCTATCACAGATACTATATAATACCACAGGTTTATCTATTATCTAGTTTATCTATCACAGATAATATATAATACAACAAGTTTATCTATTATCTAGTTTATCTATCACAGATACTATATAATATAACAGGTTTATCTATTATCTAGTCCAGCTATCACAGATACTATATAATAAAACAAGTTTATCTATTATTCAGTTTATCTATCACAGATACTATATAATACAACAGGTTTATCTATTATCTAGTTTACCTATCACGGATACTATACAATACAACAATATATAATATAACAAGTTTATCTATTATCTAGTTTATCTATCACAGATAATATATAATACAACAAGTTTATCTATTATCTAGTTTATCTATCACAGATACTATATAATATAGTAGGTTTATCTATTATCTAGTCTAGCTATCACAGATACTATATAATACAACAAGTTTATCTATTATCTAGTTTATCTATCACAGATACTATATAATACAACAAGTTTATCTATTATTCAGTTTATCTATCACAGATACTATATAATACAACAGGTTTATCTATTATCTAGTTTACCTATCACGGATACTATACAATACAACAATATATAATATAACAAGTTTATCTATTATCTAGTTTATCTATCACAGATACTATATAATACAACAAGTTTATCTATCACAGATACTATATAATACAACAAATTTATCTATTATCTAGTTTATCTATCACAGATACTATACAATACAACAATATATAATATAACAAGTTTATCTATCACAGATACTATATAATTCAACAAGTTTATCTATTATCTAGTTTATCTATCACAGATACCATATAATACAACAAGTTTATCTATTATCTAGTTTATCTCTCACATATACTATATAATACAACAGGTTTATCTATTATCTAGTTTATCTATCACAGATAATATATAATACAACAAGTTTATCTATTATCTAGTTTATCTATCACAAATACTATATAATACAACAGGTTTATCTATTATCTAGTTTACCTATCACGGATACTATACAATACAACAATATATAATATAACAAGTTTATCTATTATCTAGTCTAGCTATCACAGATACTATATAATACAACAAGTTTATCTATTATCTAGTTTATCTATCACAGATACTATATAATACAACAAGTTTATCTATTATTCAGTTTATCTATCACAGATACTATATAATACAACAGGTTTATCTATTATTCAGTTTATCTATCACAGATACTATATAATACCACAGGTTTATCTATTATCTAGTTTATCTATCACAGATAATATATAATACAACAAGTTTATCTATTATCTAGTTTATCTATCACAGATACTATATAATATAACAGGTTTATCTATTATCTAGTCCAGCTATCACAGATACTATATAATAAAACAAGTTTATCTATTATTCAGTTTATCTATCACAGATACTATATAATACAACAGGTTTATCTATTATCTAGTTTACCTATCACGGATACTATACAATACAACAATATATAATATAACAAGTTTATCTATTATCTAGTTTATCTATCACAGATAATATATAATACAACAAGTTTATCTATTATCTAGTTTATCTATCACAGATACTATATAATATAACAGGTTTATCTATTATCTAGTCTAGCTATCACAGATACTATATAATACAACAAGTTTATCTATTATCTAGTTTATCTATCACAGATACTATATAATACAACAAGTTTATCTAATATTCAGTTTATCTATCACAGATACTATATAATACAACAGGTTTATCTATTATCTAGTTTACCTATCACGGATACTATACAATACAACAATATATAATATAACAAGTTTATCTATTATCTAGTTTATCTATCACAGATACTATATAATACAACAAGTTTATCTATCACAGATACTATATAATACAACAAATTTATCTATTATCTAGTTTATCTATCACAGATACTATACAATACAACAATATATAATATAACAAGTTTATCTATCACAGATACTATATAATTCAACAAGTTTATCTATTATCTAGTTTATCTATCACAGATACCATATAATACAACAAGTTTATCTATTATCTAGTTTATCTCTCACATATACTATATAATACAACAAGTTTATCTATTATCTAGTTTATCTATCACAGATACTATATAATACAACAAGTTTATCTATTATTCAGTTTATCTATCACAGATACTATATAATACAACAGGTTTATCTATTATCTAGTTTACCTATCATGGATACTATACAATACAACAATATATAATATAACAAGTTTATCTATTATCTAGTTTATCTATCACAGATAATATATAATACAACAAGTTTATCTATTATCTAGTTTATCTATCACAGATACTATATAATATAACAGGTTTATCTATTATCTAGTCTAGCTATCACAGATACTATATAATACAACAAGTTTATCTATTATCTAGTTTATCTATCACAGATACTATATAATACAACAAGTTTATATATTATTCAGTTTATCTATCACAGATACTATATAATACAACAGGTTTATCTATTATTCAGTTTATCTATCACAGATACTATATAATACAACAGGTTTATCTATTATCTAGTTTATCTATCACAGATAATATATAATACAACAAGTTTATCTATTATCTAGTTTATCTATCACAGATACTATATAATACAACAAGTTTATCTATTATCTAGTTTACCTATCACGGATACTATACAATACAACAATATATAATATAACAAGTTTATCTATTATCTAGTCTAGCTATCACAGATACTATATAATACAAAAAGTTTATCTATTATCTAGTTTATCTATCACAGATACTATATAATACAACAAGTGTATCTATTATTCAGTTTATCTATCACAGATACTATATAATACAACAGGTTTATCTATTATCTAGTTTACCTATCACGGATACTATACAATACAACAATATATAATATAACAAGTTTATCTATTATCTAGTTTATCTATCACAGATAATATATAATACAACAAGTTTATCTATTATCTAGTTTATCTATCACAAATACTATATAATATAACAGGTTTATCTATTATCTAGTCTAGCTATCACAGATACTATATAATACAACAAGTTTATCTATTATCTAGTTTATCTATCACAGATACTTTATAATACAACAAGTTTATCTATTATTCAGTTTATCTATCACAGATACTATATAATACAACAGGTTTATCTATTATCTAGTTTACCTATCACGGATACTATACAATACAACAATATATAATATAACAAGTTTATCTATTATCTAGTCTAGCTATCACAGATACTATATAATACAACAAGTTTATCTATTATCTAGTTTATCTATCACAGATACTATATAATACAACAAGTTTATCTATTATTTAGTTTATCTATCACAGATACTATATAATACAACAGGTTTATCTATTATTCAGTTTATCTATCACAGATACTATATAATACCACAGGTTTATCTATTATCTAGTTTATCTATCACAGATAATATATAATACAACAAGTTTATCTATTATCTAGTTTATCTATCACAGATACTATATAATATAACAGGTTTATCTATTATCTAGTCTAGCTATCACAGATACTATATAATAAAACAAGTTTATCTATTATTCAGTTTATCTATCACAGATACTATATAATACAACAGGTTTATCTATTATCTAGTTTACCTATCACGGATACTATACAATACAACAATATATAATATAACAAGTTTATCTATTATCTAGTCTAGCTATCACAGATACTATATAATACAACAAGTTTATCTATTATCTAGTTTATCTATCACAGATAATATATAATACAACAAGTGTATCTATTATTCAGTTTATCTATCACAGATACTATATAATACAACAGGTTTATCTATTATCTAGTTTACCTATCACGGATACTATACAATACAACAATATATAATATAACAAGTTTATCTATTATCTAGTTTATCTATCACAGATAATATATAATACAACAAGTTTATCTATTATCTAGTTTATCTATCACAAATACTATATAATATAACAGGTTTATCTATTATCTAGTCTAGCTATCACAGATACTATATAATACAACAAGTTTATCTATTATCTAGTTTATCTATCACAGATACTATATAATATAACAGGTTTATCTATTATCTAGTCTAGCTATCACAGATACTATATAATACAACAAGTTTATCTATTATCTAGTTTATCTATCACAGATACTATATAATACAACAAGTTTATCTATTATTCAGTTTATCTATCACAGATACTATATAATACAACAGGTTTATCTATTATTCAGTTTATCTATCACAGATACTATATAATACAACAGGTTTATCTATTATCTAGTTTATCTATCACAGATAATATATAATACAACAAGTTTATCTATTATCTAGTTTATCTATCACAGATACTATATAATACAACAAGTTTATCTATTATCTAGTTTACCTATCACGGATACTATACAATACAACAATATATAATATAACAAGTTTATCTATTATCTAGTCTAGCTATCACAGATACTATATAATACAACAAGTTTATCTATTATCTAGTTTATCTATCACAGATACTATATAATACAACAAGTGTATCTATTATTCAGTTTATCTATCACAGATACTATATAATACAACAGGTTTATCTATTATCTAGTTTAGCTATCACGGATACTATACAATACAACAATATATAATATAACAAGTTTATCTATTATCTAGTTTATCTATCACAGATAATATATAATACAACAAGTTTATCTATTATCTAGTTTATCTATCACAAATACTATATAATATAACAGGTTTATCTATTATCTAGTCTAGCTATCACAGATACTATATAATACAACAAGTTTATCTATTATCTAGTTTATCTATCACAGATACTATATAATACAACAAGTTTATCTATTATTCAGTTTATCTATCACAGATACTATATAATACAACAGGTTTATCTATTATCTAGTTTACCTATCACGGATACTATACAATACAACAATATATAATATAACAAGTTTATCTATTATCTAGTCTAGCTATCACAGATACTATATAATACAACAAGTTTATCTATTATCTAGTTTATCTATCACAGATACTATATAATACAACAAGTTTATCTATTATTCAGTTTATCTATCACAGATACTATATAATACAACAGGTTTATCTATTATTCAGTTTATCTATCACAGATACTATATAATACCACAGGTTTATCTATTATCTAGTTTATCTATCACAGATAATATATAATACAACAAGTTTATCTATTATCTAGTTTATCTATCACAGATACTATATAATATAACAGGTTTATCTATTATCTAGTCCAGCTATCACAGATACTATATAATAAAACAAGTTTATCTATTATTCAGTTTATCTATCACAGATACTATATAATACAACAGGTTTATCTATTATCTAGTTTACCTATCACGGATACTATACAATACAACAATATATAATATAACAAGTTTATCTATTATCTAGTTTATCTATCACAGATAATATATAATACAACAAGTTTATCTATTATCTAGTTTATCTATCACAGATACTATATAATATAGTAGGTTTATCTATTATCTAGTCTAGCTATCACAGATACTATATAATACAACAAGTTTATCTATTATCTAGTTTATCTATCACAGATACTATATAATACAACAAGTTTATCTATTATTCAGTTTATCTATCACAGATACTATATAATACAACAGGTTTATCTATTATCTAGTTTACCTATCACGGATACTATACAATACAACAATATATAATATAACAAGTTTATCTATTATCTAGTTTATCTATCACAGATACTATATAATACAACAAGTTTATCTATCACAGATACTATATAATACAACAAATTTATCTATTATCTAGTTTATCTATCACAGATACTATACAATACAACAATATATAATATAACAAGTTTATCTATCACAGATACTATATAATTCAACAAGTTTATCTATTATCTAGTTTATCTATCACAGATACCATATAATACAACAAGTTTATCTATTATCTAGTTTATCTCTCACATATACTATATAATACAACAGGTTTATCTATTATCTAGTTTATCTATCACAGATAATATATAATACAACAAGTTTATCTATTATCTAGTTTATCTATCACAAATACTATATAATACAACAGGTTTATCTATTATCTAGTTTACCTATCACGGATACTATACAATACAACAATATATAATATAACAAGTTTATCTATTATCTAGTCTAGCTATCACAGATACTATATAATACAACAAGTTTATCTATTATCTAGTTTATCTATCACAGATACTATATAATACAACAAGTTTATCTATTATTCAGTTTATCTATCACAGATACTATATAATACAACAGGTTTATCTATTATTCAGTTTATCTATCACAGATACTATATAATACCACAGGTTTATCTATTATCTAGTTTATCTATCACAGATAATATATAATACAACAAGTTTATCTATTATCTAGTTTATCTATCACAGATACTATATAATATAACAGGTTTATCTATTATCTAGTCCAGCTATCACAGATACTATATAATAAAACAAGTTTATCTATTATTCAGTTTATCTATCACAGATACTATATAATACAACAGGTTTATCTATTATCTAGTTTACCTATCACGGATACTATACAATACAACAATATATAATATAACAAGTTTATCTATTATCTAGTTTATCTATCACAGATAATATATAATACAACAAGTTTATCTATTATCTAGTTTATCTATCACAGATACTATATAATATAACAGGTTTATCTATTATCTAGTCTAGCTATCACAGATACTATATAATACAACAAGTTTATCTATTATCTAGTTTATCTATCACAGATACTATATAATACAACAAGTTTATCTAATATTCAGTTTATCTATCACAGATACTATATAATACAACAGGTTTATCTATTATCTAGTTTACCTATCACGGATACTATACAATACAACAATATATAATATAACAAGTTTATCTATTATCTAGTTTATCTATCACAGATACTATATAATACAACAAGTTTATCTATCACAGATACTATATAATACAACAAATTTATCTATTATCTAGTTTATCTATCACAGATACTATACAATACAACAATATATAATATAACAAGTTTATCTATCACAGATACTATATAATTCAACAAGTTTATCTATTATCTAGTTTATCTATCACAGATACCATATAATACAACAAGTTTATCTATTATCTAGTTTATCTCTCACATATACTATATAATACAACAAGTTTATCTATTATCTAGTTTATCTATCACAGATACTATATAATACAACAAGTTTATCTATTATTCAGTTTATCTATCACAGATACTATATAATACAACAGGTTTATCTATTATCTAGTTTACCTATCATGGATACTATACAATACAACAATATATAATATAACAAGTTTATCTATTATCTAGTTTATCTATCACAGATAATATATAATACAACAAGTTTATCTATTATCTAGTTTATCTATCACAGATACTATATAATATAACAGGTTTATCTATTATCTAGTCTAGCTATCACAGATACTATATAATACAACAAGTTTATCTATTATCTAGTTTATCTATCACAGATACTATATAATACAACAAGTTTATATATTATTCAGTTTATCTATCACAGATACTATATAATACAACAGGTTTATCTATTATTCAGTTTATCTATCACAGATACTATATAATACAACAGGTTTATCTATTATCTAGTTTATCTATCACAGATAATATATAATACAACAAGTTTATCTATTATCTAGTTTATCTATCACAGATACTATATAATACAACAAGTTTATCTATTATCTAGTTTACCTATCACGGATACTATACAATACAACAATATATAATATAACAAGTTTATCTATTATCTAGTCTAGCTATCACAGATACTATATAATACAAAAAGTTTATCTATTATCTAGTTTATCTATCACAGATACTATATAATACAACAAGTGTATCTATTATTCAGTTTATCTATCACAGATACTATATAATACAACAGGTTTATCTATTATCTAGTTTACCTATCACGGATACTATACAATACAACAATATATAATATAACAAGTTTATCTATTATCTAGTTTATCTATCACAGATAATATATAATACAACAAGTTTATCTATTATCTAGTTTATCTATCACAAATACTATATAATATAACAGGTTTATCTATTATCTAGTCTAGCTATCACAGATACTATATAATACAACAAGTTTATCTATTATCTAGTTTATCTATCACAGATACTTTATAATACAACAAGTTTATCTATTATTCAGTTTATCTATCACAGATACTATATAATACAACAGGTTTATCTATTATCTAGTTTACCTATCACGGATACTATACAATACAACAATATATAATATAACAAGTTTATCTATTATCTAGTCTAGCTATCACAGATACTATATAATACAACAAGTTTATCTATTATCTAGTTTATCTATCACAGATACTATATAATACAACAAGTTTATCTATTATTTAGTTTATCTATCACAGATACTATATAATACAACAGGTTTATCTATTATTCAGTTTATCTATCACAGATACTATATAATACCACAGGTTTATCTATTATCTAGTTTATCTATCACAGATAATATATAATACAACAAGTTTATCTATTATCTAGTTTATCTATCACAGATACTATATAATATAACAGGTTTATCTATTATCTAGTCTAGCTATCACAGATACTATATAATAAAACAAGTTTATCTATTATTCAGTTTATCTATCACAGATACTATATAATACAACAGGTTTATCTATTATCTAGTTTACCTATCACGGATACTATACAATACAACAATATATAATATAACAAGTTTATCTATTATCTAGTCTAGCTATCACAGATACTATATAATACAACAAGTTTATCTATCACAGATAATATATAATACAACAAGTGTATCTATTATTCAGTTTATCTATCACAGATACTATATAATACAACAGGTTTATCTATTATCTAGTTTACCTATCACGGATACTATACAATACAACAATATATAATATAACAAGTTTATCTATTATCTAGTTTATCTATCACAGATAATATATAATACAACAAGTTTATTTATTATCTAGTTTATCTATCACAGATACTATATAATACAACAAGTTTATCTATCACAGATACTATATAATACAACAAATTTATCTATTATCTAGTTTATCTATCACAGATACTATACAATACAACAATATATAATATAACAAGTTTATCTATCACAGATACTATATAATTCAACAAGTTTATCTATTATCTAGTTTATCTATCACAGATACCATATAATACAACAAGTTTATCTATTATCTAGTTTATCTCTCACATATACTATATAATACAACAAGTTTATCTATTATCTAGTTTATCTATCACAGATACTATATAATACAACAAGTTTATCTATTATTCAGTTTATCTATCACAGATACTATATAATACAACAGGTTTATCTATTATCTAGTTTACCTATCACGGATACTATACAATACAACAATATATAATATAACAAGTTTATCTATTATCTAGTTTATCTATCACAGATAATATATAATACAACAGGTTTATCTATTATCTAGTTTATCTATCACAGATACTATATAATATAACAGGTTTATCTATTATCTAGTCTAGCTATCACAGATACTATATAATACAACAAGTTTATCTATTATCTAGTTTATCTATCACAAATACTATATAGTACAACAAGTTTATATATTATCTAGTTTATCTATCACAGATACTATATAATACAACAAGTTTATCTATTATCTAGTTTATCTATCACAGATACTAAATAATACAACAAGTTTGTCTATTATCTAGTTTATCTATCACAGATACTATATAATACAACAAGATTATCTATTATCTAGTTTATCTATCACAGATACTATAGAGTACAACAAGTTTATCTATTATCTAGTTTATCTATCACAGATACTATATAATACAACAAATTTATCTATTATCTAGTTTATCTATCACAGATACTATATAATACAGCAGGTTTATCTATTATCTAGTTTATCTATCACAGATACTATACAATACAACAACTTTATCTATTATCTAGTTTATCTATCACATATACTATATAATATAACAAGTTTATCTATTATCTAGTTTATCTATCACAGATACTATATAATACAACAAGTTTATCTATTATCTAGTTTATCTATCACAGATGCTATACAATACAACAAGTTTATCTATTATCTAGTTTATCTATCACAGATACTATATAATACAACAAGTTTATCTATCACAGATACTATATAATACAACAAATTTATCTATTATCTAGTTTATCTATCACAGATACTATACAATACAACAATATATAATATAACAAGTTTATCTATCACAGATACTATATAATTCAACAAGTTTATCTATTATCTAGTTTATCTATCACAGATACCATATAATACAACAAGTTTATCTATTATCTAGTTTATCTCTCACATTTACTATATAATACAACAAGTTTATCTATTATCTAGTTTATCTATCACAGATACTATATAATACAACAAGTTTATCTATTATTCAGTTTATCTATCACAGATACTATATAATACAACAGGTTTATCTATTATTCAGTTTATCTATCACAGATACTATATAATACAACAGGTTTATCTATTATCTAGTTTATCTATCACAGATAATATATAATACAACAAGTTTATCTATTATCTAGTTTATCTATCACAGATACTATATAATACAACAAGTTTATCTATTATCTAGTTTACCTATCACGGATACTATACAATACAACAATATATAATATAACAAGTTTATCTATTATCTAGTCTAGCTATCACAGATACTATATAATACAACAAGTTTATCTATTATCTAGTTTATCTATCACAGATACTATATAATACAACAAGTGTATCTATTATTCAGTTTATCTATCACAGATACTATATAATACAACAGGTTTATCTATTATCTAGTTTACCTATCACGGATACTATACAATACAACAATATATAATATAACAAGTTTATCTATTATCTAGTTTATCTATCACAGATAATATATAATACAACAAGTTTATCTATTATCTAGTTTATCTATCACAAATACTATATAATATAACAGGTTTATCTATTATCTAGTCTAGCTATCACAGATACTATATAATACAACAAGTTCATCTATTATCTAGTTTATCTATCACAGATACTATATAATACAACAAGTTTATCTATTATTCAGTTTATCTATCACAGATACTATATAATACAACAGGTTTATCTATTATCTAGTTTACCTATCACGGATACTATACAATACAACAATATATAATATAACAAGTTTATCTATTATCTAGTCTAGCTATCACAGATACTATATAATACAACAAGTTTATCTATTATCTAGTTTATCTATCACAGATACTATATAATACAACAAGTTTATCTATTATTTAGTTTATCTATCACAGATACTATATAATACAACAGGTTTATCTATTATTCAGTTTATCTATCACAGATACTATATAATACCACAGGTTTATCTATTATCTAGTTTATCTATCACAGATAATATATAATACAACAAGTTTATCTATTATCTAGTTTATCTATCACAGATACTATATAATATAACAGGTTTATCTATTATCTAGTCTAGCTATCACAGATACTATATAATAAAACAAGTTTATCTATTATTCAGTTTATCTATCACAGATACTATATAATACAACAGGTTTATCTATTATCTAGTTTACCTATCACGGATACTATACAATACAACAATATATAATATAACAAGTTTATCTATTATCTAGTCTAGCTATCACAGATACTATATAATACAACAAGTTTATCTATTATCTAGTTTATCTATCACAGATAATATATAATACAACAAGTGTATCTATTATTCAGTTTATCTATCACAGATACTATATAATACAACAGGTTTATCTATTATCTAGTTTACCTATCACGGATACTATACAATACAACAATATATAATATAACAAGTTTATCTATTATCTAGTTTATCTATCACAGATAATATATAATACAACAAGTTTATCTATTATCTAGTTTATCTATCACAAATACTATATAATATAACAGGTTTATCTATTATCTAGTCTAGCTATCACAGATACTATATAATACAACAAGTTTATCTATTATCTAGTTTATCTATCACAGATACTATACAATGCAACAAGTTTATTTATTATCTAGTTTATCTATCACAGATACTATATAATACAACAAGTTTATCTATCACAGATACTATATAATACAACAAATTTATCTATTATCTAGTTTATCTATCACAGATACTATACAATACAACAATATATAATATAACAAGTTTATCTATCACAGATACTATATAATTCAACAAGTTTATCTATTATCTAGTTTATCTATCACAGATACCATATAATACAACAAGTTTATCTATTATCTAGTTTATCTCTCACATATACTATATAATACAACAAGTTTATCTATTATCTAGTTTATCTATCACAGATACTATATAATACAACAAGTTTATCTATTATTCAGTTTATCTATCACAGATACTATATAATACAACAGGTTTATCTATTATCTAGTTTACCTATCACGGATACTATACAATACAACAATATATAATATAACAAGTTTATCTATTATCTAGTTTATCTATCACAGATAATATATAATACAACAGGTTTATCTATTATCTAGTTTATCTATCACAGATACTATATAATATAACAGGTTTATCTATTATCTAGTCTAGCTATCACAGATACTATATAATACAACAAGTTTATCTATTATCTAGTTTATCTATCACAAATACTATATAGTACAACAAGTTTATCTATTATCTAGTTTATCTATCACAGATACTATATAATACAACAAGTTTATCTATTATCTAGTTTATCTATCACAGATACTAAATAATACAACAAGTTTGTCTATTATCTAGTTTATCTATCACAGATACTATATAATACAACAAGATTATCTATTATCTAGTTTATCTATCACAGATACTATAGATTACAACAAGTTTATCTATTATCTAGTTTATCTATCACAGATACTATATAATACAACAAATTTATCTATTATCTAGTTTATCTATCACAGATACTATATAATACAGCAGGTTTATCTATTATCTAGTTTATCTATCACAGATACTATACAATACAACAACTTTATCTATTATCTAGTTTATCTATCACATATACTATATAATATAACAAGTTTATCTATTATCTAGTTTATCTATCACAGATACTATATAATACAACAAGTTTATCTATTATCTAGTTTATCTATCACAGATGCTATACAATACAACAAGTTTATCTATTATCTAGTTTATCTATCACAGATACTATATAATACAACAAGTTTATCTATCACAGATACTATATAATACAACAAATTTATCTATTATCTAGTTTATCTATCACAGATACTATACAATACAACAATATATAATATAACAAGTTTATCTATCACAGATACTATATAATTCAACAAGTTTATCTATTATCTAGTTTATCTATCACAGATACCATATAATACAACAAGTTTATCTATTATCTAGTTTATCTCTCACATTTACTATATAATACAACAAGTTTATCTATTATCTAGTTTATCTATCACAGATACTATATAATACAACAAGTTTATCTATTATTCAGTTTATCTATCACAGATACTATATAATACAACAGGTTTATCTATTATCTAGTTTACCTATCACGGATACTATACAATACAACAATATATAATATAACAAGTATATCTATTATCTAGTTTATCTATCACAGATAATATATAATACAACAAGTTTATCTATTATCTAGTTTATCTATCACAGATACTATATAATATAACAGGTTTATCTATTATCTAGTCTAGCTATCACAGATACTATATAATACAGCAAGTTTATCTATTATCTAGTTTATCTATCACAGATACTATATAATACAACAAGTTTATCTATTATTCAGTTTATCTATCACAGATACTATATAATACAACAGGTTTATCTATTATCTAGTTTACCTATCACGGATACTATACAATACAACAATATATAATATAACAAGTTTATCTATTATCTAGTTTATCTATCACAGATAATATATGATACAACAAGTTTATCTATTATCTAGTTTATCTATCACAGATACTATATAATATAACAGGTTTATCTATTATCTAGTCTAGCTATCACAGATACTATATAATACAACAAGTTTATCTATTATCTAGTTTATCTATCACAAATACTATATAGTACAACAAGTTTATCTATTATCTAGTTTATCTATCACAGATACTATATAATACAACAAGTTTATCTATTATCTAGTTTATCTATCACAGATACTAAATAATACAACAAGTTTGTCTATTATCTAGTTTATCTATCACAGATACTATATAATACAACAAGATTATCTATTATCTAGTTTATCTATCACAGATACTATATAGTACAACAAGTTTATCTATTATCTAGTTTATCTATCACAGATACTATATAATACAGCAGGTTTATCTATTATCTAGTTTATCTATCACAGATACTATACAATACAACAACTTTATCTATTATCTAGTTTATCTATCACATATACTATATAATATAACAAGTTTATCTCTTATCTAGTTTATCTATCACAGATACTATATAATACAACAAGTTTATCTATTATCTAGTTTATCTATCACAGATGCTATACAATACAACAAGTTTTTCTATTATCTAGTTTATCTATCACAGATACTATATAATACAACAAGTTTATCTATCACAGATACTATATAATACAACAAATTTATCTATTATCTAGTTTATCTATCACAGATACTATACAATACAACAATATATAATATAACAAGTTTATCTATCACAGATACTATATAATTCAACAAGTTTATCTATTATCTAGTTTATCTATCACAGATACTATATAATACAACAAGTTTATCTATTATCTAGTTTATCTATCACAGATACTATATAATACAACAAGTTTATCTATTATTCAGTTTATCTATCACAGATACTATATAATACAACAGGTTTATCTATTATCTAGTTTACCTATCACGGATACTATACAATACAACAATATATAATATAACAAGTTTATCTATTATCTAGTTTATCTATCACAGATAATATATAATACAACAAGTTTATCTATTATCTAGTTTATCTATCACAGATACTATATAATATAACAGGTTTATCTATTATCTAGTCTAGCTATCACAGATACTATATAATACAACAAGTTTATCTATTATCTAGTTTATCTATCACAGATACTATATAATACAACAAGTTTATCTATTATTCAGTTTATCTATCACAGATACTATATAATACAACAGGTTTATCTATTATCTAGTTTACCTATCACGGATACTATACAATACAACAATATATAATATAACAAGTTTATCTATTATCTAGTTTATCTATCACAGATAATATATAATACAACAAGTTTATCTATTATCTAGTTTATCTATCACAGATACTATATAATATAACAGGTTTATCTATTATCTAGTCTAGCTATCACAGATACTATATAATACAACAAGTTTATCTATTATCTAGTTTATCTATCACAGATACTATATAATACAACAAGTTTATCTATTATCTAGTTTATCTATCACAGATACTATATAATATAACAGGTTTATCTATTATCTAGTCTAGCTATCACAGATACTATATAATACAACAAGTTTATCTATTATCTAGTTTATCTATCACAGATACTATATAATACAACAAGTTTATCTATTATTCAGTTTAATCTATCACAGATACTATATAATACAACAGGTTTATCTATTATCTAGTCTAGCTATCACAGATACTATACAATACAACAATATATAATAGAACAAGTTTATCTATCACAGATACTATATAATTCAACAAGTTTATCTATTATCTAGTTTATCTATCACAGATACCATATAATACAACAAGTTTATCTATTATCTAGTTTATCTCTCACATATACTATATAATACAACAAGTTTATCTATTATCTAGTTTATCTATCACAGATACTATATAATACAACAAGTTTATCTATTATTCAGTTTATCTATCACAGATACTATATAATACAACAGGTTTATCTATTATCTAGTTTACCTATCACGGATACTATACAATACAACAATATATAATATAACAAGTTTATCTATTATCTAGTTTATCTATCACAGATAATATATAATACAACAGGTTTATCTATTATCTAGTTTATCTATCACAGATACTATATAATATAACAGGTTTATCTATTATCTAGTCTAGCTATCACAGATACTATATAATACAACAAGTTTATCTATTATCTAGTTTATCTATCACAAATACTATATAGTACAACAAGTTTATCTATTATCTAGTTTATCTATCACAGATACTATATAATACAACAAGTTTATCTATTATCTAGTTTATCTATCACAGATACTAAATAATACAACAAGTTTGTCTATTATCTAGTTTATCTATCACAGATACTATATAATACAACAAGATTATCTATTATCTAGTTTATCTATCACAGATACTATAGATTACAACAAGTTTATCTATTATCTAGTTTATCTATCACAGATACTATATAATACAACAAATTTATCTATTATCTAGTTTATCTATCACAGATACTATATAATACAGCAGGTTTATCTATTATCTAGTTTATCTATCACAGATACTATACAATACAACAACTTTATCTATTATCTAGTTTATCTATCACATATACTATATAATATAACAAGTTTATCTATTATCTAGTTTATCTATCACAGATACTATATAATACAACAAGTTTATCTATTATCTAGTTTATCTATCACAGATGCTATACAATACAACAAGTTTATCTATTATCTAGTTTATCTATCACAGATACTATATAATACAACAAGTTTATCTATCACAGATACTATATAATACAACAAATTTATCTATTATCTAGTTTATCTATCACAGATACTATACAATACAACAATATATAATATAACAAGTTTATCTATCACAGATACTATATAATTCAACAAGTTTATCTATTATCTAGTTTATCTATCACAGATACCATATAATACAACAAGTTTATCTATTATCTAGTTTATCTCTCACATTTACTATATAATACAACAAGTTTATCTATTATCTAGTTTATCTATCACAGATACTATATAATACAACAAGTTTATCTATTATTCAGTTTATCTATCACAGATACTATATAATACAACAGGTTTATCTATTATCTAGTTTACCTATCACGGATACTATACAATACAACAATATATAATATAACAAGTTTATCTATTATCTAGTTTATCTATCACAGATAATATATAATACAACAAGTTTATCTATTATCTAGTTTATCTATCACAGATACTATATAATATAACAGGTTTATCTATTATCTAGTCTAGCTATCACAGATACTATATAATACAGCAAGTTTATCTATTATCTAGTTTATCTATCACAGATACTATATAATACAACAAGTTTATCTATTATTCAGTTTATCTATCACAGATACTATATAATACAACAGGTTTATCTATTATCTAGTTTACCTATCACGGATACTATACAATACAACAATATATAATATAACAAGTTTATCTATTATCTAGTTTATCTATCACAGATAATATATGATACAACAAGTTTATCTATTATCTAGTTTATCTATCACAGATACTATATAATATAACAGGTTTATCTATTATCTAGTCTAGCTATCACAGATACTATATAATACAACAAGTTTATCTATTATCTAGTTTATCTATCACAAATACTATATAGTACAACAAGTTTATCTATTATCTAGTTTATCTATCACAGATACTATATAATACAACAAGTTTATCTATTATCTAGTTTATCTATCACAGATACTAAATAATACAACAAGTTTGTCTATTATCTAGTTTATCTATCACAGATACTATATAATACAACAAGATTATCTATTATCTAGTTTATCTATCACAGATACTATATAGTACAACAAGTTTATCTATTATCTAGTTTATCTATCACAGATACTATATAATACAGCAGGTTTATCTATTATCTAGTTTATCTATCACAGATACTATACAATACAACAACTTTATCTATTATCTAGTTTATCTATCACATATACTATATAATATAACAAGTTTATCTCTTATCTAGTTTATCTATCACAGATACTATATAATACAACAAGTTTATCTATTATCTAGTTTATCTATCACAGATGCTATACAATACAACAAGTTTTTCTATTATCTAGTTTATCTATCACAGATACTATATAATACAACAAGTTTATCTATCACAGATACTATATAATACAACAAATTTATCTATTATCTAGTTTATCTATCACAGATACTATACAATACAACAATATATAATATAACAAGTTTATCTATCACAGATACTATATAATTCAACAAGTTTATCTATTATCTAGTTTATCTATCACAGATACTATATAATACAACAAGTTTATCTATTATCTAGTTTATCTATCACAGATACTATATAATACAACAAGTTTATCTATTATTCAGTTTATCTATCACAGATACTATATAATACAACAGGTTTATCTATTATCTAGTTTACCTATCACGGATACTATACAATACAACAATATATAATATAACAAGTTTATCTATTATCTAGTTTATCTATCACAGATAATATATAATACAACAAGTTTATCTATTATCTAGTTTATCTATCACAGATACTATATAATATAACAGGTTTATCTATTATCTAGTCTAGCTATCACATATACTATATAATACAACAAGTTTATCTATTATCTAGTTTATCTATCACAGATACTATATAATACAACAAGTTTATCTATTATTCAGTTTATCTATCACAGATACTATATAATACAACAGGTTTATCTATTATCTAGTTTACCTATCACGGATACTATACAATACAACAATATATAATATAACAAGTTTATCTATTATCTAGTCTAGCTATCACAGATACTATATAATACAACAAGTTTATCTATTATCTAGTTTATCTATCACAGATACTATATAATACAACAAGTTTATCTATTATTCAGTTTATCTATCACAGATACTATATAATACAACAGGTTTATCTATTATTCAGTTTATCTATCACAGATACTATATAATACAACAGGTTTATCTATTATCTAGTTTATCTATCTCATATAATATATAATACAACAAGTTTATCTATTATCTAGTTTATCTATCACAGATACTATATAATATAACAAGTTTATCTATTATCTACTCTAGCTATCACAGATACTATACAATACAACAAGTTTATCTATTATCTAGTTTATCTATCACAGATACTATATAATATAACAAGTTTATCTATTATCTAGTCTAGCTATCACAGATACTATATAATACAACAAGTTTATCTATTATCTAGTTTATCTATCACAGATACTATATAATACAACAAGTGTATCTATTATTCAGTTTATCTATCACAGATACTATATAATACAACAGGTTTATCTATTATCTAGTTTACCTATCACGGATACTATACAATACAACAATATATAATATAACAAGTTTATCTATTATCTAGTTTATCTATCACAGATAATATATAATACAACAAGTTTATCTATTATCTAGTTTATCTATCACAAATACTATATAATATAACAGGTTTATCTATTATCTAGTCTAGCTATCACAGATACTATATAATACAACACGTTTATCTATTATCTAGTTTATCTATCATAGATACTATATAATACAACAAGTTTATCTATTATTCAGTTTATCTATCACAGATACTATATAATACAACAGGTTTATCTATTATCTAGTTTACCTATCACGGATACTATACAATACAACAATATATAATATAACAAGTTTATCTATTATCTAGTCTAGCTATCACAGATATTATATAATACAACAAGTTTATCTATTATCTAGTTTATCTATCACAGATACTAAATAATACAACAAGTTTATCTATTATTCAGTTTATCTATCACAGATACTATATAATACAACAGGTTTATCTATTATTCAGTTTATCTATCACAGATACTATATAATACAACAGGTTTATCTATTATCTAGTTTATCTATCACAGATAATATATAATACAACAAGTTTATCTATTATCTAGTTTATCTATCACAGATACTATATAATATAACAGGTTTATCTATTATCTAGTCTAGCTATCACAGATACTATATAATACAACAAGTTTATCTATTATCTAGTTTATCTATCACAGATACTATATAATACAACAAGTTTATCTATTATCTAGTTTATCTATCACAGATACTAAATAATACAACAAGTTTGTCTATTATCTAGTTTATCTATCACAGATACTATATAATACAGCAGGTTTATCTATTATCTAGTTTATCTATCACAGATACTATACAATACAACAACTTTATCTATTATCTAGTTTATCTATCACATATACTATATAATATAACAAGTTTATCTATTATCTAGTTTATCTATCACAGATACTATATAATACAACAAGTTTATCTATTATCTAGTTTATCTATCACAGATGCTATACAATACAACAAGTTTATCTATTATCTAGTTTATCTATCACAGATACTATATAATACAACAAGTTTATCTATCACAGATACTATATAATACAACAAATTTATCTATTATCTAGTTTATCTATCACAGATACTATACAATACAACAATATATAATATAACAAGTTTATCTATCACAGATACTATATAATTCAACAAGTTTATCTATTATCTAGTTTATCTATCACAGATACCATATAATACAACAAGTTTATCTATTATCTAGTTTATCTCTCACATTTACTATATAATACAACAAGTTTATCTATTATCTAGTTTATCTATCACAGATACTATATAATACAACAAGTTTATCTATTATTCAGTTTATCTATCACAGATACTATATAATACAACAGGTTTATCTATTATCTAGTTTACCTATCACGGATACTATACAATACAACAATATATAATATAACAAGTTTATCTATTATCTAGTTTATCTATCACAGATAATATATAATACAACAAGTTTATCTATTATCTAGTTTATCTATCACAGATACTATATAATATAACAGGTTTATCTATTATCTAGTCTAGCTATCACAGATACTATATAATACAGCAAGTTTATCTATTATCTAGTTTATCTATCACAGATACTATATAATACAACAAGTTTATCTATTATTCAGTTTATCTATCACAGATACTATATAATACAACAGGTTTATCTATTATCTAGTTTACCTATCACGGATACTATACAATACAACAATATATAATATAACAAGTTTATCTATTATCTAGTTTATCTATCACAGATAATATATGATACAACAAGTTTATCTATTATCTAGTTTATCTATCACAGATACTATATAATATAACAGGTTTATCTATTATCTAGTCTAGCTATCACAGATACTATATAATACAACAAGTTTATCTATTATCTAGTTTATCTATCACAAATACTATATAGTACAACAAGTTTATCTATTATCTAGTTTATCTATCACAGATACTATATAATACAACAAGTTTATCTATTATCTAGTTTATCTATCACAGATACTAAATAATACAACAAGTTTGTCTATTATCTAGTTTATCTATCACAGATACTATATAATACAACAAGATTATCTATTATCTAGTTTATCTATCACAGATACTATATAGTACAACAAGTTTATCTATTATCTAGTTTATCTATCACAGATACTATATAATACAGCAGGTTTATCTATTATCTAGTTTATCTATCACAGATACTATACAATACAACAACTTTATCTATTATCTAGTTTATCTATCACATATACTATATAATATAACAAGTTTATCTCTTATCTAGTTTATCTATCACAGATACTATATAATACAACAAGTTTATCTATTATCTAGTTTATCTATCACAGATGCTATACAATACAACAAGTTTTTCTATTATCTAGTTTATCTATCACAGATACTATATAATACAACAAGTTTATCTATCACAGATACTATATAATACAACAAATTTATCTATTATCTAGTTTATCTATCACAGATACTATACAATACAACAATATATAATATAACAAGTTTATCTATCACAGATACTATATAATTCAACAAGTTTATCTATTATCTAGTTTATCTATCACAGATACTATATAATACAACAAGTTTATCTATTATCTAGTTTATCTATCACAGATACTATATAATACAACAAGTTTATCTATTATTCAGTTTATCTATCACAGATACTATATAATACAACAGGTTTATCTATTATCTAGTTTACCTATCACGGATACTATACAATACAACAATATATAATATAACAAGTTTATCTATTATCTAGTTTATCTATCACAGATAATATATAATACAACAAGTTTATCTATTATCTAGTTTATCTATCACAGATACTATATAATATAACAGGTTTATCTATTATCTAGTCTAGCTATCACATATACTATATAATACAACAAGTTTATCTATTATCTAGTTTATCTATCACAGATACTATATAATACAACAAGTTTATCTATTATTCAGTTTATCTATCACAGATACTATATAATACAACAGGTTTATCTATTATCTAGTTTACCTATCACGGATACTATACAATACAACAATATATAATATAACAAGTTTATCTATTATCTAGTCTAGCTATCACAGATACTATATAATACAACAAGTTTATCTATTATCTAGTTTATCTATCACAGATACTATATAATACAACAAGTTTATCTATTATTCAGTTTATCTATCACAGATACTATATAATACAACAGGTTTATCTATTATTCAGTTTATCTATCACAGATACTATATAATACAACAGGTTTATCTATTATCTAGTTTATCTATCTCATATAATATATAATACAACAAGTTTATCTATTATCTAGTTTATCTATCACAGATACTATATAATATAACAAGTTTATCTATTATCTACTCTAGCTATCACAGATACTATACAATACAACAAGTTTATCTATTATCTAGTTTATCTATCACAGATACTATATAATATAACAAGTTTATCTATTATCTAGTCTAGCTATCACAGATACTATATAATACAACAAGTTTATCTATTATCTAGTTTATCTATCACAGATACTATATAATACAACAAGTGTATCTATTATTCAGTTTATCTATCACAGATACTATATAATACAACAGGTTTATCTATTATCTAGTTTACCTATCACGGATACTATACAATACAACAATATATAATATAACAAGTTTATCTATTATCTAGTTTATCTATCACAGATAATATATAATACAACAAGTTTATCTATTATCTAGTTTATCTATCACAAATACTATATAATATAACAGGTTTATCTATTATCTAGTCTAGCTATCACAGATACTATATAATACAACACGTTTATCTATTATCTAGTTTATCTATCATAGATACTATATAATACAACAAGTTTATCTATTATTCAGTTTATCTATCACAGATACTATATAATACAACAGGTTTATCTATTATCTAGTTTACCTATCACGGATACTATACAATACAACAATATATAATATAACAAGTTTATCTATTATCTAGTCTAGCTATCACAGATATTATATAATACAACAAGTTTATCTATTATCTAGTTTATCTATCACAGATACTAAATAATACAACAAGTTTATCTATTATTCAGTTTATCTATCACAGATACTATATAATACAACAGGTTTATCTATTATTCAGTTTATCTATCACAGATACTATATAATACAACAGGTTTATCTATTATCTAGTTTATCTATCACAGATAATATATAATACAACAAGTTTATCTATTATCTAGTTTATCTATCACAGATACTATATAATATAACAGGTTTATCTATTATCTAGTCTAGCTATCACAGATACTATATAATACAACAAGTTTATCTATTATCTAGTTTATCTATCACAGATACTATATAATACAACAAGTTTATCTATTATCTAGTTTATCTATCACAGATACTAAATAATACAACAAGTTTGTCTATTATCTAGTTTATCTATCACAGATACTATATAATACAACAAGATTATCTATTATCTAGTTTATCTATCAGAGATACTATATAGTACAACAAGTTTATCTATTATCTAGTTTATCTATCACAGATACTATATAATACAACAAGTTTATCTATTATCTAGTTTATCTATCACAGATACTATATAATACAGCAGGTTTATCTATTATCTAGTTTATCTATCACAGATACTATACAATACAACAACTTTATCTATTATCTAGTTTATCTATCACATATACTATATAATATAACAAGTTTATCTATTATCTAGTTTATCTATCACAGATACTATATAATACAACAAGTTTATCTATTATCTAGTTTATCTATCACAGATGCTATACAATATAACAGGTTTATCTATTATCTAGTCTAGCTATCACAGATACTATAAAATACAACAAGTTTATCTATTATTCAGTTTATCTATCACAGATACTATATAATACAACAGGTTTATCTATTATCTAGTTTACCTATCACGGATACTATACAATACAACAATATATAATATAACAAGTTTATCTATTATCTAGTCTAGCTATCACAGATACTATATAATACAACAAGTTTATCTATTATCTAGTTTATCTATCACAGATACTATATAATACAACAAGTTTATCTATTATTCAGTTTATCTATCACAGATACTATATAATACAACAGGTTTATCTATTATCTAGTTTATCTATCACAAATACTATACAATACAACAATATATAATATAAGAAGTTTATCTATCACAGATACTATATAATTCAACAAGTTTATCTATTATCTAGTTTATCTATCACAGATACCATATAATACAACAAGTTTATCTATTATCTAGTTTATCTCTCACATATACTATATAATACAACAAGTTTATCTATTATCTAGTTTATCTATCACAGATACTATATAATACAACAAGTTTATCTATTATTCAGTTTATCTATCACAGATACTATATAATACAACAGGTTTATCTATTATCTAGTTTACCTATCACGGATACTATACAATACAACAATATATAATATAACAAGTTTATCTATTATCTAGTTTATCTATCACAGATAATATATAATACAACAAGTTTATTTATTATCTAGTTTATCTATCACAGATACTATATAATATAACAGGTTTATCTATTATCTAGTCTAGCTATCACAGATACTATATAATACAACAAGTTTATCTATTATCTAGTTTATCTATCACAGATACTATATAATACAACAAGTTTATCTATTATTCAGTTTATCTATCACAGATACTATATAATACAACAGGTTTATCTATTATCTAGTTTACCTATCACGGATACTATACAATACAACAATATATAATATAACAAGTTTATCTATTATCTAGTTTATCTATCACAGATAATATATGATACAACAAGTTTATCTATTATCTAGTTTATCTATCACAGATACTATATAATATAACAGGTTTATCTATTATCTAGTCTAGCTATCACAGATACTATATAATACAACAAGTTTATCTATTATCTAGTTTATCTATCACAAATACTATATAGTACAACAAGTTTATCTATTATCTAGTTTATCTATCACAGATACTATATAATACAACAAGTTTATCTATTATCTAGTTTATCTATCACAGATACTAAATAATACAACAAGTTTGTCTATTATCTAGTTTATCTATCACAGATACTATATAATACAACAAGATTATCTATTAACTAGTTTATCTATCACAGATACTATATAATGCAACAAGTTTATCTATTATCTAGTTTATCTATCACAGATACTATATAATACAGCAGGTTTATCTATTATCTAGTTTATCTATCACAGATACTATACAATACAACAACTTTATCTATTATCTAGTTTATCTATCACATATACTATATAATATAATAAGTTTATCTATTATCTAGTTTATCTATCACAGATACTATATAATACAACAAGTTTATCTATTATCTAGTTTATCTATCACAGATGCTATACAATACAACAAGTTTATCTATTATCTAGTTTATCTATCACAGATACTATATAATACAACAAGTTTATCTATCACAGATACTATATAATACAACAAATTTATCTATTATCTAGTTTATCTATCACAGATACTATACAATACAACAATATATAATATAACAAGTTTATCTATCACAGATACTATATAATTCAACAAGTTTATCTATTATCTAGTTTATCTATCACAGATACTATATAATACAACAAGTTTATCTATTATCTAGTTTATCTATCACAGATACTATATAATACAACAAGTTTATCTATTATTCAGTTTATCTATCACAGATACTATATAATACAACAGGTTTATCTATTATCTAGTTTACCTATCACGGATACTATACAATACAACAATATATAATATAACAAGTTTATCTATTATCTAGTTTATCTATCACAGATAATATATAATACAACAAGTTTATCTATTATCTAGTTTATCTATCACAGATACTATATAATATAACAGGTTTATCTATTATCTAGTCTAGCTATCACAGATACTATATAATACAACAAGTTTATCTATTATCTAGTTTATCTATCACAGATACTATATAATACAACAAGTTTATCTATTATTCAGTTTATCTATCACAGATACTATATAATACAACAGGTTTATCTATTATCTAGTTTACCTATCACGGATACTATACAATACAACAATATATAATATAACAAGTTTATCTATTATCTAGTCTAGCTATCACAGATACTATATAATACAACAAGTTTATATATTATCTAGTTTATCTATCACAGATACTATATAATACAACAAGTTTATCTATTATTCAGTTTATCTATCACAGATACTATATAATACAACAGGTTTATCTATTATTCAGTTTATCTATCACAGATACTATATAATACAACAGGTTTATCTATTATCTAGTTTATCTATCACAGATAATATATAATACAACAAGTTTATCTATTATCTAGTTTATCTATCACAGATACTATATAATATAACAGGTTTATCTATTATCTAGTCTAGCTATCACAGATACTATATAATACAACAAGTTTATCTATTATTCAGTTTATCTATCACAGATACTATATAATACAACAGGTTTATCTATTATCTAGTTTACCTATCACGGATACTATACAATACAACAATATATAATATAACAAGTTTATCTATTATCTAGTCTAGCTATCACAGATACTATATAATACAACAAGTTTATCTATTATCTAGTTTATCTATCACAGATACTATATAATACAACAAGTGTATCTATCACAGATACTATATAATACAACAAATTTATCTATTATCTAGTTTATCTATCACAGATACTATACAATACAACAATATATAATATAACAAGTTTATCTATCACAGATACTATATAATTCAACAAGTTTATCTATTATCTAGTTTATCTATCACAGATACTATATAATACAACAAGTTTATCTATTATCTAGTTTATCTATCACAGATACTATATAATACAACAAGTTTATCTATTATTCAGTTTATCTATCACAGATACTATATAATACAACAGGTTTATCTATTATCTAGTTTACCTATCACGGATACTATACAATACAACAATATATAATATAACAAGTTTATCTATTATCTAGTTTATCTATCACAGATAATATATAATACAACAAGTTTATCTATTATCTAGTTTATCTATCACAGATACTATATAATATAACAGGTTTATCTATTATCTAGTCTAGCTATCACAGATACTATATAATACAACAAGTTTATCTATTATCTAGTTTATCTATCACAGATACTATATAATACAACAAGTTTATCTATTATTCAGTTTATCTATCACAGATACTATATAATACAACAGGTTTATCTATTATCTAGTTTACCTATCACGGATACTATACAATACAACAATATATAATATAACAAGTTTATCTATTATCTAGTCTAGCTATCACAGATACTATATAATACAACAAGTTTATATATTATCTAGTTTATCTATCACAGATACTATATAATACAACAAGTTTATCTATTATTCAGTTTATCTATCACAGATACTATATAATACAACAGGTTTATCTATTATTCAGTTTATCTATCACAGATACTATATAATACAATCTATCACAGATAATATATAATACAACAAGTTTATCTATTATCTAGTTTATCTATCACAGATACTATATAATATAACAGGTTTATCTATTATCTAGTCTAGCTATCACAGATACTATATAATACAACAAGTTTATCTATTATTCAGTTTATCTATCACAGATACTATATAATACAACAGGTTTATCTATTATCTAGTTTACCTATCACGGATACTATACAATACAACAATATATAATATAACAAGTTTATCTATTATCTAGTCTAGCTATCACATATACTATATAATACAACAAGTTTATCTATTATCTAGTTTATCTATCACAGATACTATATAATACAACAAGTGTATCTATTATTCAGTTTATCTATCACAGATACTATATAATACAACAGGTTTATCTATTATCTAGTTTACCTATCACGGATACTATACAATACAACAATATATAATATAACAAGTTTATCTATTATCTAGTTTATCTATCACAGATAATATATAATACAACAAGTTTATCTATTATCTAGTTTATCTATCACAAATAATATATAATATAACAGGTTTATCTATTATCTAGTCTAGCTATCACAGATACTATATAATACAACAAGTTTATCTATTATCTAGTTTATCTATCACAGATACTATATAATACAACAAGTTTATTTATTATTCAGTTTATCTATCACAGATACTATATAATACAACAGGTTTATCTATTATCTAGTTTACCTATCACGGATACTATACAATACAACAATATATAATATAACAAGTTTATCTATTATCTAGTCTAGCTATCACAGATACTATATAATACAACAAGTTTATCTATTATCTAGTTTATCTATCACAGATACTAAATAATACAACAAGTTTATCTATTATTCAGTTTATCTATCACAGATACTATATAATACAACAGGTTTATCTATTATTCAGTTTATCTATCACAGATACTGTATAATACAACAGGTTTATCTATTATCTAGTTTATCTATCACAGATAATATATAATACAACAAGTTTATCTATTATCTAGTTTATCTATCACAGATACTATATAATACAACAGGTTTATCTATTATTCAGTTTATCTATCACAGATACTGTATAATACAACAGGTTTATCTATTATCTAGTTTATCTATCACAGATAATATATAATACAACAAGTTTATCTATTATCTAGTTTATCTATCACAGATACTATATAATATAACAGGTTTATCTATTATCTAGTCTAGCTATCACAGATACTATATAGTACAACAAGTTTATCTATTATCTAGTTTATCTATCACAGATACTATATAATACAACAAGTTTATCTATTATCTAGTTTATCTATCACAGATACTATATAATACAGCAGGTTTATCTATTATCTAGTTTATCTATCACAGATACTATACAATACAACAACTTTATCTATTATCTAGTTTATCTATCACATATACTATATAATATAACAAGTTTATCTATTATCTAGTCTAGCTATCACAGATACTATATAATACAACAGTTTATCTATTATTCAGTTTATCTATCACAGATACTATATAATACAACAGGTTTATCTATTATCTAGTTTACCTATCACGGATACTATACAATACAACAATATATAATATAACAAGTTTATCTATTATCTAGTCTAGCTATCACAGATACTATATAATACAACAAGTTTATCTATTATCTAGTGTATCTATCACAGATACTATATAATACAACAAGTGTATCTATTATTCAGTTTATCTATCACAGATACTATATAATACAACAGGTTTATCTATTATCTAGTTTACCTATCACGGATACTATACAATACAACAAGTTTATCTATTATCTAGTTTATCTATCACAGATACTAAATAATACAACAAGTTTATCTATTATTCAGTTTATCTATCACAGATACTATATAATACAACAGGTTTATCTATTATTCAGTTTATCTATCACAGATACTATATAATACAAGAGGTTTATCTATTATCTAGTTTATCTATCACAGATAATATATAATAAAACAAGTTTATCTATTATCTAGTTTATCTATCACAGATACTATATAATATAACAGGTTTATCTATTATCTAGTCTAGCTATCACAGATACTATATAATACAACAAGTTTATCTATTATCTAGTTTATCTATCACAGATACTATATAATACAACAAGTTTATCTATTATCTAGTTTATCTATCACAGATACTAAATAATACAACAAGATTATCTATTATCTAGTTTATCTATCACAGATACTATATAATATAACAGGTTTATCTATTATCTAGTCTAGCTATCACAGATACTATATAATACAACAGGTTTATCTATTATTCAGTTTATCTATCACAGATACTATATAATACAACAGGTTTATCTATTATCTAGTTTATCTATCACAGATAATATATAATACAACAAGATTATCTATTATCTAGTTTATCTATCACAGATACTATATAATATAACAGGTTTATCTATTATCTAGTCTAGCTATCACAGATACTATATAATACAACAAGTTTATCTATTATTCAGTTTATCTATCACAGATACTATATAATACAACAGGTTTATCTATTATCTAGTTTACCTATCACGGATACTATACAATACAACAATATATAATATAACAAGTTTATCTATTATCTAATCTAGCTATCACAGATACTATATAATACAACAAGTTTATCTATTATCTAGTTTATCTATCACAGATACTATATAATACAACAAGTGTATCTATTATTCAGTTGATCTATCACAGATACTATATAATACAACAGGTTTATCTATTATCTAGTTTACCTATCACGGATACTATACAATACAACAATATATAATATAACAAGTTTATATATTATCTAGTTTATCTATCACAGATAATATATAATACAACAAGTTTATCTATTATCTAGTTTATCTATCACAAATACTATATAATATAACAGGTTTATCTATTATCTAGTCTAGCTATCACAGATACTATATAATACAACAAGTTTATCTATTATCTAGTTTATCTATCACAGATACTATATAATACAACAAGTTTATCTATTATTCAGTTTATCTATCACAGATACTATATAATACAACAGGTTTATCTATTATCTAGTTTACCTATCACGGATACTATACAATACAACAATATATAATATAACAAGTTTATCTATTATCTAGTCTAGCTATCACAGATACTATATAATACAACAAGTTTATCTATTATCTAGTTTATCTATCACAGATACTATATAATACAACAAGTTTATCTATTATTCAGTTTATCTATCACAGATACTATATAATACAACAGGTTTATCTATTATTCAGTTTATCTATCACAGATACTATATAATACAACAGGTTTATCTATTATCTAGTTTATCTATCACAGATAATATATAATACAACAAGTTTATCTATTATCTAGTTTATCTATCACAGATACTATATAATATAACAGGTTTATTTATTATCTAGTCTAGCTATCACAGATACTATATAATACAACAAGTTTATCTATTATCTAGTTTATCTATCACAGATACTATATAATACAACAAGTTTATCTATTATTCAGTTTATCTATCACAGATACTATATAATACAACAGGTTTATCTATTATTCAATTTATCTATCACAGATACTATATAATACAACAGGTTTATCTATTATCTAGTTTACCTATCACGGATACTATACAATACAACAATATATAATATAACAAGTTTATCTATTATCTAGTTTATCTATCACAGATAATATATAATACAACAAGTTTATCTATTATCTAGTTTATCTATCACAGATACTATATAATATAACAGGTTTATCTATTATCTAGTTTATCTATCACAGATACTATATAATACAGCAGGTTTATCTATTATCTAGTTTATCTATCACAGATACTATACAATACAACAACTTTATCTATTATCTAGTTTATCTATCACAGATACTATATAATATAACAAGTTTATCTATTATCTAGTTTATCTATCACAGATACTATATAATACAACAAGTTTATCTATTATCTAGTTTATCTATCACAGATACTATACAATGCAACAAGTTTATCTATTATCTAGTTTATCTATGACAGATACTATATAATACAACAAGTTTATCTATCACAGATACTATATAATACAACAAATTTATCTATTATCTAGTTTATCTATCACAGATACTATACAATACAACAATATATAATATAACAAGTTTATCTATCACAGATACTATATAATTCAACAAGTTTATCTATTATCTAGTTTATCTATCACAGATACCATATAATACAACAAGTTTATCTATTATCTAGTTTATCTCTCACATATACTATATAATACAACAAGTTTATCTATTATCTAGTTTATCTATCACAGATACTATATCATACAACAAGTTTATCTATTATTCAGTTTATCTATCACAGATACTATATAATACAACAGGTTTATCTATTATTCAGTTTATCTATCACAGATACTATATAATACAACAGGTTTATCTATTATCTAGTTTATCTATCACAGATAATATATAATACAACAAGTTTATCTATTATCTAGTTTATCTATCACAGATACTATATAATATAACAGGTTTATCTATTATCTAGTCTAGCTATCACAGATACTATATAATACAACAAGTTTATCTATTATTCAGTTTATCTATCACAGATACTATATAATACAACAGGTTTATCTATTATCTAGTTTACCTATCACGGATACTATACAATACAACAATATATAATATAACAAGTTTATCTATTATCTAGTCTAGCTATCACAGATACTATATAATACAACAAGTTTATCTATTATCTAGTTTATCTATCACAGATACTATATAATACAACAAGTGTATCTATTATTCAGTTTATCTATCACAGATACTATATAATACAACAGGTTTATCTATTATCTAGTTTACCTATCACGGATACTATACAATACAACAATATATAATATAACAAGTTTATCTATTATCTAGTTTATCTATCACAGATAATATATAATACAACAAGTTTATCTATTATCTAGTTTATCTATCACAAATACTATATAATATAACAGGTTTATCTATTATCTAGTCTAGCTATCACAGATACTATATAAAACAACAAGTTTATCTATTATCTAGTTTATCTATCACAGATACTATATAATACAACAAGTTTATCTATTATTCAGTTTATCTATCACAGATACTATATAATACAACAGGTTTATCTATTATTCAGTTTATCTATCACAGATACTATATAATACAACAGGTTTATCTATTATCTAGTTTATCTATCACAGATAATATATAATACAACAAGTTTATCTATTATCTAGTTTATCTATCACAGATACTATATAATATAACAGGTTTATCTATTATCTAGTCTAGCTATCACAGATACTATATAATACAACAAGTTTATCTATTATTCAGTTTATCTATCACAGATACTATATAATGCAACAGGTTTATCTATTATCTAGTTTACCTATCACGGATACTATACAATACAACAATATATAATATAACAAGTTTATCTATTATCTAGTCTAGCTATCACAGATACTATATAATACAACAAGTTTATCTATTATCTAGTTTATCTATCACAAATACTATATAATACAACAAGTGTATCTATTATTCAGTTTATCTATCACAGATACTATATAATACAACAGGTTTATCTATTATCTAGTTTACCTATCATGGATACTATACAATACAACAATATATTATATAACAAGTTTATCTATTATCTAGTTTATCTATCACAGATAATATATAATACAACAAGTTTATCTATTATCTAGTTTATCTATCACAAATACTATATAATATAACAGGTTTATCTATTATCTAGTCTAGCTATCACAGATACTATATAATACAACAAGTTTATCTATTATCTAGTTTATCTATCACAGATACTATATAATACAACAAGTGTATCTATTATTCAGTTTATCTATCACAGATACTATATAATACAACAGGTTTATCTATTATCTAGTTTACCTATCACGGATACTATACAATACAACAATATATAATATAACAAGTTTATCTATTATCTAGTTTATCTATCACAGATAATATATAATACAACAAGTTTATCTATTATCTAGTTTATCTATCACAAATACTATATAATATAACAGGTTTATCTATTATCTAGTCTAGCTATCACAGATACTATATAAAACAACAAGTTTATCTATTATCTAGTTTATCTATCACAGATACTATATAATACAACAAGTTTATCTATTATTCAGTTTATCTATCACAGATACTATATAATACAACAGGTTTATCTATTATTCAGTTTATCTATCACAGATACTATATAATACAACAGGTTTATCTATTATCTAGTTTATCTATCACAGATAATATATAATACAACAAGTTTATCTATTATCTAGTTTATCTATCACAGATACTATATAATATAACAGGTTTATCTATTATCTAGTCTAGCTATCACAGATACTATATAATACAACAAGTTTATCTATTATTCAGTTTATCTATCACAGATACTATATAATGCAACAGGTTTATCTATTATCTAGTTTACCTATCACGGATACTATACAATACAACAATATATAATATAACAAGTTTATCTATTATCTAGTCTAGCTATCACAGATACTATATAATACAACAAGTTTATCTATTATCTAGTTTATCGATCACAAATACTATATAATACAACAAGTGTATCTATTATTCAGTTTATCTATCACAGATACTATATAATACAACAGGTTTATCTATTATCTAGTTTACCTATCACGGATACTATACAATACAACAATATATAATATAACAAGTTTATCTATTATCTAGTTTATCTATCACAGATAATATATAATACAACAAGTTTATCTATTATCTAGTTTATCTATCACAAATACTATATAATATAACAGGTTTATCTATTATCTAGTCTAGCTATCACAGATACTATATAATACAACAAGTTTATCTATTATCTAGTTTATCTATCACAGATACTATATAATACAACAAGTTTATCTATTATTCAGTTTATCTATCACAGATACTATATAATACAACAGGTTTATCTATTATCTAGTTTACCTATCACGGATACTATACAATACAACAATATATAATATAACAAGTTTATCTATTATCTAGTCTAGCTATCACAGATACTATATAATACAACAATTTTATCTATTATCTAGTTTATCTATCACAGATACTATATAATACAACAAGTTTATCTATTATTCAGTTTATCTATCACAGATACTATATAATACAACAGGTTTATCTATTATTCAGTTTATCTATCACAGATACTATATAATACAACAGGTTTATCTATTATCTAGTTTATCTATCACAGATAATATATAATACAACAAGTTTATCTATTATCTAGTTTATCTATCACAGATACTATATAATATAACAGGTTTATCTATTATCTAGTCTAGCTATCACAGATACTATATAATACAACAAGTTTATCTATCACAGATACTATATAATACAACAAGTTTATCTATTATCTAGTTTATCTATCACAGATACTATATAATACAACAAGTTTATCTATTATTCAGTTTATCTATCACAGATACTATATAATACAACAGGTTTATCTATTATCTAGTTTATCTATCACAAATACTATATAATATAACAGGTTTATCTATTATCTAGTCTAGCTATCACAGATACTATATAATACAACAAGTTTATCTATTATCTAGTTTATCTATCACAGATACTATATAATACAACAAGTGTATCTATTATTCAGTTTATCTATCACAGATACTATATAATACAACAGGTTTATCTATTATCTAGTTTACCTATCACGGATACTATACAATACAACAATATATAATATAACAAGTTTATCTATTATCTAGTTTATCTATCACAGATAATATATAATACAACAAGTTTATCTATTATCTAGTTTATCTATCACAAATACTATATAATATAACAGGTTTATCTATTATCTAGTCTAGCTATCACAGATACTATATAAAACAACAAGTTTATCTATTATCTAGTTTATCTATCACAGATACTATATAATACAACAAGTTTATCTATTATTCAGTTTATCTATCACAGATACTATATAATACAACAGGTTTATCTATTATTCAGTTTATCTATCACAGATACTATATAATACAACAGGTTTATCTATTATCTAGTTTATCTATCACAGATAATATATAATACAACAAGTTTATCTATTATCTAGTTTATCTATCACAGATACTATATAATATAACAGGTTTATCTATTATCTAGTCTAGCTATCACAGATACTATATAATACAACAAGTTTATCTATTATTCAGTTTATCTATCACAGATACTACATAATGCAACAGGTTTATCTATTATCTAGTTTACCTATCACGGATACTATACAATACAACAATATATAATATAACAAGTTTATCTATTATCTAGTCTAGCTATCACAGATACTATATAATACAACAAGTTTATCTATTATCTAGTTTATCGATCACAAATACTATATAATACAACAAGTGTATCTATTATTCAGTTTATCTATCACAGATACTATATAATACAACAGGTTTATCTATTATCTAGTTTACCTATCACGGATACTATACAATACAACAATATATAATATAACAAGTTTATCTATTATCTAGTTTATCTATCACAGATAATATATAATACAACAAGTTTATCTATTATCTAGTTTATCTATCACAAATACTATATAATATAACAGGTTTATCTATTATCTAGTCTAGCTATCACAGATACTATATAATACAACAAGTTTATCTATTATCTAGTTTATCTATCACAGATACTATATAATACAACAAGTTTATCTATTATTCAGTTTATCTATCACAGATACTATATAATACAACAGGTTTATCTATTATCTAGTTTACCTATCACGGATACTATACAATACAACAATATATAATATAACAAGTTTATCTATTATCTAGTCTAGCTATCACAGATACTATATAATACAACAATTTTATCTATTATCTAGTTTATCTATCACAGATACTATATAATACAACAAGTTTATCTATTATTCAGTTTATCTATCACAGATACTATATAATACAACAGGTTTATCTATTATTCAGTTTATCTATCACAGATACTATATAATACAACAGGTTTATCTATTATCTAGTTTATCTATCACAGATAATATATAATACAACAAGTTTATCTATTATCTAGTTTATCTATCACAGATACTATATAATATAACAGGTTTATCTATTATCTAGTCTAGCTATCACAGATACTATATAATACAACAAGTTTATCTATCACAGATACTATATAATACAACAAGTTTATCTATTATCTAGTTTATCTATCACAGATACTATATAATACAACAAGTTTATCTATTATTCAGTTTATCTATCACAGATACTATATAATACAACAGGTTTATCTATTATCTAGTTTACCTATCACGGATACTATACAATACAACAATATATAATATAACAAGTTTATCTATTATCTAGTCTAGCTATCACAGATACTATATAATACAACAAGTTTATCTATTATCTAGTTTATCTATCACAGATACTATATAATACAACAAGTTTATCTATTATTCAGTTTATCTATCACAGATACTATATAATACAACAGGTTTATCTATTATTCAATTTATCTATCACAGATACTATATAATACAACAGGTTTATCTATTATCTAGTTTACCTATCACGGATACTATACAATACAACAATATATAATATAACAAGTTTATCTATTATCTAGTTTATCTATCACAGATAATATATAATACAACAAGTTTATCTATTATCTAGTTTATCTATCACAGATACTATATAATATAACAGGTTTATCTATTATCTAGTTTATCTATCACAGATACTATAAAATACAGCAGGTTTATCTATTATCTAGTTTATCTATCACAGATACTATACAATACAACAACTTTATCTATTATCTAGTTTATCTATCACAGATACTATATAATATAACAAGTTTATCTATTATCTAGTTTATCTATCACAGATACTATATAATACAACAAGTTTATCTATTATCTATTTTATCTATCACAGATACTATACAATGCAACAAGTTTATCTATTATCTAGTTTATCTATGACAGATACTATATAATACAACAAGTTTATCTATCACAGATACTATATAATACAACAAATTTATCTATTATCTAGTTTATCTATCACAGATACTATACAATACAACAATATATAATATAACAAGTTTATCTATCACAGATACTATATAATTCAACAAGTTTATCTATTATCTAGTTTATCTATCACTGATACCATATAATACAACAAGTTTATCTATTATCTAGTTTATCTCTCACATATACTATATAATACAACAAGTTTATCTATTATCTAGTTTATCTATCACATATACTATATAATACAACAAGTTTATCTATTATTCAGTTTATCTATCACAGATACTATATAATACAACAGGTTTATCTATTATTCAGTTTATCTATCACAGATACTATATAATACAACAGGTTTATCTATTATCTAGTTTATCTATCACAGATAATATATAATACAACAAGTTTATCTATTATCTAGTTTATCTATCACAGATACTATATAATACAACAGGTTTATCTATTATCTAGTTTACCTATCACGGATACTATACAATACAACAATATATAATATAACAAGTTTATCTATTATCTAGTCTAGCTATCACAGATACTATATAATACAACAAGTTTATCTATTATCTAGTTTATCTATCACAGATACTATATAATACAACAAGTTTATCTATTATTCAGTTTATCTATCACAGATACTATATAATACAACAGGTTTATCTATTATCTAGTTTACCTATCACGGATACTATACAATACAACAATATATAATATAACAAGTTTATCTATTATCTAGTCTAGCTATCACATATACTATATAATACAACAAGTTTATCTATTATCTAGTTTATCTATCACAGATACTATATAATACAACAAGTTTATCTATTATTCAGTTTATCTATCACAGATACTATATAATACAACAGGTTTATCTATTATTCAATTTATCTATCACAGATACTATATAATACAACAGGTTTATCTATTATCTAGTTTGCCTATCATGGATACTATACAATACAACAATATATAATATAACAAGTTTATCTATTATCTAGTTTATCTATCACAGATAATATATAATACAACAAGTTTATCTATTATCTAGTTTATCTATCACAGATACTATATAATATAACAGGTTTATCTATTATCTAGTTTATCTATCACAGATACTATAAAATACAGCAGGTTTATCTATTATCTAGTTTATCTATCACAGATACTATATAATATAACAAGTTTATCTATTATCTAGTTTATCTATCACAGATACTATATAATACAACAAGTTTATCTATTATCTAGTTTATCTATCACAGATACTATACAATGCAACAAGTTTATCTATTATCTAGTTTATCTATGACAGATACTATATAATACAACAAGTTTATCTATCACAGATACTATATAATACAACAAATTTATCTATTATCTAGTTTATCTATCACAGATACTATACAATACAACAATATATAATATAACAAGTTTATCTATCACAGATACTATATAATTCAACAAGTTTATCTATTATCTAGTTTATCTATCACTGATACCATATAATACAACAAGTTTATCTATTATCTAGTTTATCTCTCACATATACTATATAATACAACAAGTTTATCTATTATCTAGTTTATCTATCACAGATACTATATAATACAACAAGTTTATCTATTATTCAGTTTATCTATCACAGATACTATATAATACAACAGGTTTATCTATTATTCAGTTTATCTATCACAGATACTATATAATACAACAGGTTTATCTATTATCTAGTTAATCTATCACAGATAATATATAATACAACAAGTTTATCTATTATCTAGTTTATCTATCACAGATACTATATAATACAACAGGTTTATCTATTATCTAGTTTACCTATCACGGATACTATACAATACAACAATATATAATATAACAAGTTTATCTATTATCTAGTCTAGCTATCACAGATACTATATAATACAACAAGTTTATCTATTATCTAGTTTATCTATCACAGATACTATATAATACAACAAGTTTATCTATTATTCAATTTATCTATCACAGATACTATATAATACAACAGGTTTATCTATTATTCAGTTTATCTATCACAGATACTATATAATACAACAGGTTTATCTATTATCTAGTTTATCTATCACAGATAATATATAATACAACAAGTTTATCTATTATCTAGTTTATCTATCACAGATACTATATAATATAACAGGTTTATCTATTATCTAGTCTAGCTATCACAGATACTATATAATACAACAAGTTTATCTATTATCTAGTTTATCTATCACAGATACTATATAATACAACAAGTTTATCTATTATTCAGTTTATCTATCACAGATACTATATAATACAACAGGTTTATCTATTATTCAATTTATCTATCACAGATACTATATAATACAACAGGTTTATCTATTATCTAGTTTACCTATCACGGATACTATGCAATACAACAATATATAATATAACAAGTTTATCTATTATCTAGTCTAGCTATCACAGATACTATATAATACAACAATTTTATCTATTATCTAGTTTATCTATCACAGATACTATATAATACAACAAGTTTATCTATTATTCAGTTTATCTATCACAGATACTATATAATACAACAGGTTTATCTATTATTCAGTTTATCTATCACAGATACTATATAATACAACAGGTTTATCTATTATCTAGTTTATCTATCACAGATAATATATAATACAACAAGTTTATCTATTATCTAGTTTATCTATCACAGATACTATATAATATAACAGGTTTATCTATTATCTAGTCTAGCTATCACAGATACTATATAATACAACAAGTTTATCTATCACAGATACTATATAATACAGCAAGTTTATCTATTATCTAGTTTATCTATCACAGATACTATATAATACAACAAGTTTATCTATTATTCAGTTTATCTATCACAGATACTATATAATACAACAGGTTTATCTATTATCTAGTTTACCTATCACGGATACTATACAATACAACAATATATAATATAACAAGTTTATCTATTATCTAGTCTAGCTATCACAGATACTATATAATACAACAAGTTTATCTATTATCTAGTTTATCTATCACAGATACTATATAATACAACAAGTTTATCTATTATTCAGTTTATCTATCACAGATACTATATAATACAACAGGTTTATCTATTATTCAATTTATCTATCACAGATACTATATAATACAACAGGTTTATCTATTATCTAGTTTACCTATCACGGATACTATACAATACAACAATATATAATATAACAAGTTTATCTATTATCTAGTTTATCTATCACAGATAATATATAATACAACAAGTTTATCTATTATCTAGTTTATCTATCACAGATACTATATAATATAACAGGTTTATCTATTATCTAGTTTATCTATCACAGATACTATAAAATACAGCAGGTTTATCTATTATCTAGTTTATCTATCACAGATACTATACAATACAACAACTTTATCTATTATCTAGTTTATCTATCACAGATACTATATAATATAACAAGTTTATCTATTATCTAGTTTATCTATCACAGATACTATATAATACAACAAGTTTATCTATTATCTATTTTATCTATCACAGATACTATACAATGCAACAAGTTTATCTATTATCTAGTTTATCTATGACAGATACTATATAATACAACAAGTTTATCTATCACAGATACTATATAATACAACAAATTTATCTATTATCTAGTTTATCTATCACAGATACTATACAATACAACAATATATAATATAACAAGTTTATCTATCACAGATACTATATAATTCAACAAGTTTATCTATTATCTAGTTTATCTATCACTGATACCATATAATACAACAAGTTTATCTATTATCTAGTTTATCTCTCACATATACTATATAATACAACAAGTTTATCTATTATCTAGTTTATCTATCACATATACTATATAATACAACAAGTTTATCTATTATCTAGTTTATCTATCACAGATACTATATAATACAACAGGTTTATCTATTATTCAGTTTATCTATCACAGATACTATATAATACAACAGGTTTATCTATTATCTAGTTTATCTATCACAGATAATATATAATACAACAAGTTTATCTATTATCTAGTTTATCTATCACAGATACTATATAATACAACAGGTTTATCTATTATCTAGTTTGCCTATCACGGATACTATACAATACAACAATATATAATATAACAAGTTTATCTATTATCTAGTTTATCTATCACAGATAATATATAATACAACAAGTTTATCTATTATCTAGTTTATCTATCACAGATACTATATAATATAACAGGTTTATCTATTATCTAGTTTATCTATCACAGATACTATAAAATACAGCAGGTTTATCTATTATCTAGTTTACCTATCACGGATACTATACAATACAACAATATATAATATAACAAGTTTATCTATTATCTAGTCTAGCTATCACATATACTATATAATACAACAAGTTTATCTATTATCTAGTTTATCTATCACAGATACTATATAATACAACAAGTTTATCTATTATTCAGTTTATCTATCACAGATACTATATAATACAACAGGTTTATCTATTATTCAATTTATCTATCACAGATACTATATAATACAACAGGTTTATCTATTATCTAGTTTGCCTATCACGGATACTATACAATACAACAATATATAATATAACAAGTTTATCTATTATCTAGTTTATCTATCACAGATAATATATAATACAACAAGTTTATCTATTATCTAGTTTATCTATCACAGATACTATATAATACAACAAGTTTATCTATTATTCAGTTTATCTATCACAGATACTATATAATACAACAGGTTTATCTATTATTCAGTTTATCTATCACAGATACTATATAATACAACAGGTTTATCTATTATCTAGTTTATCTATCACAGATAATATATAATACAACAAGTTTATCTATTATCTAGTTTATCTATCACAGATACTATATAATATAACAGGTTTATCTATTATCTAGTCTAGCTATCACAGATACTATATAATACAACAAGTTTATCTATTATCTAGTTTATCTATCACAGATACTATATAATACAACAAGTTTATCTATTATTCAGTTTATCTATCACAGATACTATATAATACAACAGGTTTATCTATTATTCAATTTATCTATCACAGATACTATATAATACAACAGGTTTATCTATTATCTAGTTTACCTATCACGGATACTATACAATACAACAATATATAATATAACAAGTTTATCTATTATCTAATTTATCTATCACAGATAATATATAATACAACAAGTTTATCCATTATCTAGTTTATCTATCACAGATACTATATAATATAACAGGTTTATCTATTATCTAGTTTATCTATCACAGATACTATATAATACAGCAGGTTTATCTATTATCTAGTTTATCTATCACAGATACTATACAATACAACAACTTTATCTATTATCTAGTTTATCTATCACAGATACTATATAATATAACAAGTTTATCTATTATCTAGTTTATCTATCACAGATACTATATAATACAACAAGTTTATCTATTATCTAGTTTATCTATCACAGATACTATACAATGCAACAAGTTTATCTATTATCTAGTTTATCTATGACAGATACTATATAATACAACAAGTTTATCTATCACAGATACTATATAATACAACAAATTTATCTATTATCTAGTTTATCTATCACCGATACGATACAATACAACAATATATAATATAACAAGTTTATCTATCACAGATACTATATAATTCAACAAGTTTATCTATTATCTAGTTTATCTATCACAGATACCATATAATACAACAAGTTTATCTATTATCTAGTTTATCTCTCACATATACTATATAATACAACAAGTTTATCTATTATCTAGTTTATCTATCACAGATACTATATAATACAACAAGTTTATCTATTATTCAGTTTATCTATCACAGATACTATATAATACAACAGGTTTATCTATTATTCAGTTTATCTATCACAGATACTATATAATACAACAGGTTTATCTATTATCTAGTTTATCTATCACAGATAATATATAATACAACAAGTTTATCTATTATCTAGTTTATCTATCACAGATACTATATAATATAACAGGTTTATCTATTATCTAGTCTAGCTATCACAGATACTATATAATACAACAAGTTTATCTATTATTCAGTTTATCTATCACAGATACTATATAATACAACAGGTTTATTTATTATCTAGTTTACCTATCACGGATACTATGCAATACAACAATATATAATATAACAAGTTTATCTATTATCTAGTCTAGCTATCACAGATACTATATAATACAACAAGTTTATCTATTATCTAGTTTATCTATCACAGATACTATATAATACAACAAGTGTATCTATTATTCAGTTTATCTATCACAGATACTATATAATACAACAGGTTTATCTATTATCTAGTTTACCTATCACGGATACTATACAATACAACAATATATAATATTACAAGTTTATCTATTATCTAGTTTATCTATCACAGATAATATATAATACAACAAGTTTATCTATTATCTAGTTTATCTATCACAAATACTATATAATATAACAGGTTTATCTATTATCTAGTCTAGCTATCACAGATACTATATAAAACAACAAGTTTATCTATTATCTAGTTTATCTATCACAGATACTATATAATACAACAAGTTTATCTATTATTCAGCTTATCTATCACAGATACTATATAATACAACAAGTTTATCTATTATTCAGTTTATCTATCACAGATACTATATAATACAACAGGTTTATCTATTATTCAGTTTATCTATCACAGATACTATATAATACAACAGGTTTATCTATTATCTAGTTTATCTATCACAGATAATATATAATTCAACAAGTTTATCTATTATCTAGTTTATCTATCACAGATACTATATAATACAACAGGTTTATCTATTATCTAGTTTACCTATCACGGATACTATACAATACAACAATATATAATATAACAAGTTTATCTATTATCTAGTCTAGCTATCACAGATACTATATAATACAACAAGTTTATCTATTATCTAGTTTATCTATCACAAATACTATATAATACAACAAGTGTATCTATTATTCAGTTTATCTATCACAGATACTATATAATACAACAGGTTTATCTATTATCTAGTTTACCTATCACGGATACTATACAATACAACAATATATAATATAACAAGTTTATCTATTATCTAGTTTATCTATCACAGATAATATATAATACAACAAGTTTATCTATTATCTAGTTTATCTATCACAAATACTATATAATATAACAGGTTTATCTATTATCTAGTCTAGCTATCACAGATACTATATAATACAACAAGTTTATCTATTATCTAGTTTATCTATCACAGATACTATATAATACAACAAGTTTATCTATTATTCAGTTTATCTATCACAGATACTATATAATACAACAGGTTTATCTATTATCTAGTTTACCTATCACGGATACTATACAATACAACAATATATAATATAACAAGTTTATCTATTATCTAGTCTAGCTATCACAGATACTATATAATACAACAAGTTTATCTATTATCTAGTTTATCTATCACAGATACTATATAATACAACAAGTTTATCTATTATTCAGTTTATCTATCACAGATACTATATAATACAACAGGTTTATCTATTATTCAGTTTATCTATCACAGATACTATATAATACAACAGGTTTATCTATTATCTAGTTTATCTATCACAGATAATATATAATACAACAAGTGTATCTATTATCTAGTTTATCTATCACAGATACTATATAATATAACAGGTTTATCTATTATCTAGTCTAGCTATCACAGATACTATATAATACAACAAGTTTATCTATTATCTAGTTTATCTATCACAGATACTATATAATACAACAAGTTTATCTATTATTCAGTTTATCTATCACAGATACTATATAATACAACAGGTTTATCTATTATCTAGTTTACCTATCACGGATACTATACAATACAACAATATATAATATAACAAGTTTATCTATTATCTAGTCTAGCTATCACAGATACTATATAATACAACAAGTTTATCTATTATCTAGTTTATCTATCACAGATACTATATAATACAACAAGTTTATCTATTATTCAGTTTATCTATCACAGATACTATATAATACAACAGGTTTATCTATTATTCAATTTATCTATCACATATACTATATAATACAACAGGTTTATCTATTATCTAGTTTACCTATCACGGATACTATACAATACAACAATATATAATATAACAAGTTTATCTATTATCTAGTTTATCTATCACAGATAATATATAATACAACAAGTTTATCTATTATCTAGTTTATCTATCACAGATACTATATAATATAACAGGTTTATCTATTATCTAGTTTATCTATCACAGATACTATATAATACAGCAGGTTTATCTATTATCTAGTTTATCTATCACAGATACTATACAATACTACAACTTTATCTATTATCTAGTTTATCTATCACAGATACTATATAATATAACAAGTTTATCTATTATCTAGTTTATCTATCACAGATACTATATAATACAACAAGTTTATCTATTATCTAGTTTATCTATCACAGATACTATACAATGCAACAAGTTTATCTATTATCTAGTTTATCTATGACAGATACTATATAATACAACAAGTTTATCTATCACAGATACTATATAATACAACAAATGTATCTATTATCTAGTTTATCTATCACAGATACTATACAATACAACAATATATAATATAACAAGTTTATCTATCACAGATACTATATAATTCAACAAGTTTATCTATTATCTAGTTTATCTATCATAGATACCATATAATACAACAAGTTTATCTATTATCTAGTTTATCTCTCACATATACTATATAATACAACAAGTTTATCTATTATCTAGTTTATCTATCACAGATACTATATAATACAACAAGTTTATCTATTATTCAGTTTATCTATCACAGATACTATATAATACAACAGGTTTATCTATTATTCAGTTTATCTATCACAGATACTATATAATACAACAGGTTTATCTATTATCTAGTTTATCTATCACAGATAATATATAATACAACAAGTTTATCTATTATCTAGTTTATCTATCACAGATACTATATAATACAACAGGTTTATCTATTATCTAGTTTACCTATCACGGATACTATACAATACAACAATATATAATATAACAAGTTTATCTATTATCTAGTCTAGCTATCACAGATACTATATAATACAACAAGTTTATCTATTATCTAGTTTATCTATCACAGATACTATATAATACAACAAGTGTATCTATTATTCAGTTTATCTATCACAGATACTATATAATACAACAGGTTTATCTATTATCTAGTTTACCTATCACGGATACTATACAATACAACAATATATAATATAACAAGTTGATCTATTATCTAGTTTATCTATCACAGATAATATATAATACAACAAGTTTATCTATTATCTAGTTTATCTATCACAAATACTATATAATATAACAGGTTTATCTATTATCTAGTCTAGCTATCACAGATACTATATAATACAACAAGTTTATCTATTATCTAGTTTATCTATCACAGATACTATATAATACAACAAGTTTATCTATTATTCAGTTTATCTATCACAGATACTATATAATACAACAGGTTTATCTATTATCTAGTTTATCTATCACAGATAATATATAATACAACAAGTTTATCTATTATCTAGTTTATCTATCACAGATACTATATAATATAACAGGTTTATTTATTATCTAGTCTAGCTATCACAGATACTATATAATACAACAAGTTTATCTATTATTCAGTTTATCTATCACAGATACTATATAATACAACAGGTTTATCTATTATCTAGTTTACCTATCACGGATACTATACAATACAACAATATATAATATAACAAGTTTATCTATTATCTAGTCTAGCTATCACAGATACTATATAATACAACAAGTTTATCTATTATCTAGTTTATCTATCACAGATACTATATAATACAACAAGTGTATCTATTATTCAGTTTATCTATCACAGATACTATATAATACAACAGGTTTATCTATTATCTAGTTTACCTATCACGGATACTATGCAATACAACAATATATAATATAACAAGTTTATCTATTATCTAGTTTATCTATCACAGATAATATATAATACAACAAGTTTATCTATTATCTAGTTTATCTATCACAAATACTATATAATATAACAGGTTTATCTATTATCTAGTCTAGCTATCACAGATACTATATAATACAACAACTTTATCTATTATCTAGTTTATCTATCACAGATACTATATAATACAACAAGTTTATCTATTATTCAGTTTATCTATCACAGATACTATATAATACAACAGGTTTATCTATTATCTAGTTTACCTATCACGGATACTATACAATACAACAATATATAATATAACAAGTTTATCTATTATCTAGTCTAGCTATCACAGATACTATATAATACAACAAGTTTATCTATTATCTAGTTTATCTATCACAGATACTATATAATACAACAAGTTTATCTATTATTCAGTTTATCTTTTCAGATACTATATAATACAACAGGTTTATCTATTATTCAGTTTATCTATCACAGATACTATATAATACAACAGGTTTATCTATTATCTAGTTTATCTATCACAGATAATATATAATACAACAAGTTTATCTATTATCTAGTTTATCTATCACAGATACTATATAATATAACAGGTTTATCTATTATCTAGTCTAGCTATCACAGATACTATATAATACAAGTTTATCTATTATCTAGTTTATCTATCACAGATACTATATAATACAACAATATATAATATAACAAGTTTATCTATTATCTAGTCTAGCTATCACAGATACTATATAATACAACAAGTTTATCTATTATCTAGTTTATCTATCACAGATACTATATAATACAACAAGTTTATCTATTATTCAGTTTATCTATCACAGATACTATATAATACAACAGGTTTATCTATTATTCATTTTATCTATCACAGATACTATATAATACAACAGGTTTATCTATTATCTAGTTTACCTATCACGGATACTATACAATACAACAATATATAATATAACAAGTTTATCTATTATCTAGTTTATCTATCACAGATACTATACAATATAACAGGTTTATCTATTATCTAGTTTATCTATCACAGATACTATATAATACAGCAGGTTTATCTATTATCTAGTTTATCTATCACAGATACTATACAATACAACAACTTTATCTATTATCTAGTTTATCTATCACAGATACTATATAATATAACAAGTTTATCTATTATCTAGTTTATCTATCACAGATACTATACAATACAACAACTTTATCTATTATCTAGTTTATCTATCACAGATACTATATAATATAACAAGTTTATCTATTATCTAGTTTATCTATCACAGATACTATATAATACAACAAGTTTATCTATTATCTAGTTTATCTATCACAGATACTATACAATGCAACAAGTTTATCTATTATCTAGTTTATCTATCACAGATACTATATAATATAACAGGTTTATCTATTATCTAGTTTATCTATCACAGATACTATATAATACAGCAGGTTTATCTATTATCTAGTTTATCTATCACAGATACTATACAATACAACAACTTTATCTATTATCTAGTTTATCTATCACAGATACTATATAATATAACAAGTTTATATATTATCTAGTTTATCTATCACAGATACTATATAATATAACAAGTTTATCTATTATCTAGTTTATCTATCACAGATACTATATAATACAACAAGTTTATCTATTATCTAGTTTATCTATCACAGATACTATACAATGCAACAAGTTTATCTATTATCTAGTTTATCTATGACAGATACTATATAATACAACAAGTTTATCTATCACAGATACTATATAATACAACAAATGTATCTATTATCTAGTTTATCTATCACAGATACTATACAATACAACAATATATAATATAACAAGTTTATCTATCACAGATACTATATAATTCAACAAGTTTATCTATTATCTAGTTTATCTATCATAGATACCATATAATACAACAAGTTTATCTATTATCTAGTTTATCTCTCACATATACTATATAATACAACAAGTTTATCTATTATCTAGTTTATCTATCACAGATACTATATAATACAACAAGTTTATCTATTATTCAGTTTATCTATCACAGATACTATATAATACAACAGGTTTATCTATTATTCAGTTTATCTATCACAGATACTATATAATACAACAGGTTTATCTATTATCTAGTTTATCTATCACAGATAATATATAATACAACAAGTTTATCTATTATCTAGTTTATCTATCACAGATACTATATAATACAACAGGTTTATCTATTATCTAGTTTACCTATCACGGATACTATACAATACAACAATATATAATATAACAAGTTTATCTATTATCTAGTCTAGCTATCACAGATACTATATAATACAACAAGTTTATCTATTATCTAGTTTATCTATCACAGATACTATATAATACAACAAGTGTATCTATTATTCAGTTTATCTATCACAGATACTATATAATACAACAGGTTTATCTATTATCTAGTTTACCTATCACGGATACTATACAATACAACAATATATAATATAACAAGTTGATCTATTATCTAGTTTATCTATCACAGATAATATATAATACAACAAGTTTATCTATTATCTAGTTTATCTATCACAAATACTATATAATATAACAGGTTTATCTATTATCTAGTCTAGCTATCACAGATACTATATAATACAACAAGTTTATCTATTATCTAGTTTATCTATCACAGATACTATATAATACAACAAGTTTATCTATTATTCAGTTTATCTATCACAGATACTATATAATACAACAGGTTTATCTATTATCTAGTTTATCTATCACAGATAATATATAATACAACAAGTTTATCTATTATCTAGTTTATCTATCACAGATACTATATAATATAACAGGTTTATCTATTATCTAGTCTAGCTATCACAGATACTATATAATACAACAAGTTTATCTATTATTCAGTTTATCTATCACAGATACTATATAATACAACAGGTTTATCTATTATCTAGTTTACCTATCACGGATACTATACAATACAACAATATATAATATAACAAGTTTATCTATTATCTAGTCTAGCTATCACAGATACTATATAATACAACAAGTTTATCTATTATCTAGTTTATCTATCACAGATACTATATAATACAACAAGTGTATCTATTATTCAGTTTATCTATCACAGATACTATATAATACAACAGGTTTATCTATTATCTAGTTTACCTATCACGGATACTATGCAATACAACAATATATAATATAACAAGTTTATCTATTATCTAGTTTATCTATCACAGATAATATATAATACAACAAGTTTATCTATTATCTAGTTTATCTATCACAAATACTATATAATATAACAGGTTTATCTATTATCTAGTCTAGCTATCACAGATACTATATAATACAACAACTTTATCTATTATCTAGTTTATCTATCACAGATACTATATAATACAACAAGTTTATCTATTATTCAGTTTATCTATCACAGATACTATATAATACAACAGGTTTATCTATTATCTAGTTTACCTATCACGGATACTATACAATACAACAATATATAATATAACAAGTTTATCTATTATCTAGTCTAGCTATCACAGATACTATATAATACAACAAGTTTATCTATTATCTAGTTTATCTATCACAGATACTATATAATACAACAAGTTTATCTATTATTCAGTTTATCTTTTCAGATACTATATAATACAACAGGTTTATCTATTATTCAGTTTATCTATCACAGATACTATATAATACAACAGGTTTATCTATTATCTAGTTTATCTATCACAGATAATATATAATACAACAAGTTTATCTATTATCTAGTTTATCTATCACAGATACTATATAATATAACAGGTTTATCTATTATCTAGTCTAGCTATCACAGATACTATATAATACAAGTTTATCTATTATCTAGTTTATCTATCACAGATACTATATAATACAACAATATATAATATAACAAGTTTATCTATTATCTAGTTTATCTATCACAGATAATATATAATTCAACAAGTTTATCTATTATCTAGTTTATCTATCACAGATACTATATAATACAACAGGTTTATCTATTATCTAGTTTACCTATCACGGATACTATACAATACAACAATATATAATATAACAAGTTTATCTATTATCTAGTCTAGCTATCACAGATACTATATAATACAACAAGTTTATCTATTATCTAGTTTATCTATCACAAATACTATATAATACAACAAGTGTATCTATTATTCAGTTTATCTATCACAGATACTATATAATACAACAGGTTTATCTATTATCTAGTTTACCTATCACGGATACTATACAATACAACAATATATAATATAACAAGTTTATCTATTATCTAGTTTATCTATCACAGATAATATATAATACAACAAGTTTATCTATTATCTAGTTTATCTATCACAAATACTATATAATATAACAGGTTTATCTATTATCTAGTCTAGCTATCACAGATACTATATAATACAACAAGTTTATCTATTATCTAGTTTATCTATCACAGATACTATATAATACAACAAGTTTATCTATTATTCAGTTTATCTATCACAGATACTATATAATACAACAGGTTTATCTATTATCTAGTTTACCTATCACGGATACTATACAATACAACAATATATAATATAACAAGTTTATCTATTATCTAGTCTAGCTATCACAGATACTATATAATACAACAAGTTTATCTATTATCTAGTTTATCTATCACAGATACTATATAATACAACAAGTTTATCTATTATTCAGTTTATCTATCACAGATACTATATAATACAACAGGTTTATCTATTATTCAATTTATCTATCACAGATACTATATAATACAACAGGTTTATCTATTATCTAGTTTATCTATCACAGATAATATATAATACAACAAGTGTATCTATTATCTAGTTTATCTATCACAGATACTATATAATATAACAGGTTTATCTATTATCTAGTCTAGCTATCACAGATACTATATAATACAACAAGTTTATCTATTATCTAGTTTATCTATCACAGATACTATATAATACAACAAGTTTATCTATTATTCAGTTTATCTATCACAGATACTATATAATACAACAGGTTTATCTATTATCTAGTTTACCTATCACGGATACTATACAATACAACAATATATAATATAACAAGTTTATCTATTATCTAGTCTAGCTATCACAGATACTATATAATACAACAAGTTTATCTATTATCTAGTTTATCTATCACAGATACTATATAATACAACAAGTTTATCTATTATTCAGTTTATCTATCACAGATACTATATAATACAACAGGTTTATCTATTATTCAATTTATCTATCACATATACTATATAATACAACAGGTTTATCTATTATCTAGTTTACCTATCACGGATACTATACAATACAACAATATATAATATAACAAGTTTATCTATTATCTAGTTTATCTATCACAGATAATATATAATACAACAAGTTTATCTATTATCTAGTTTATCTATCACAGATACTATATAATATAACAGGTTTATCTATTATCTAGTTTATCTATCACAGATACTATATAATACAGCAGGTTTATCTATTATCTAGTTTATCTATCACAGATACTATACAATACTACAACTTTATCTATTATCTAGTTTATCTATCACAGATACTATATAATATAACAAGTTTATCTATTATCTAGTTTATCTATCACAGATACTATATAATACAACAAGTTTATCTATTATCTAGTTTATCTATCACAGATACTATACAATGCAACAAGTTTATCTATTATCTAGTTTATCTATGACAGATACTATATAATACAACAAGTTTATCTATCACAGATACTATATAATACAACAAATGTATCTATTATCTAGTTTATCTATCACAGATACTATACAATACAACAATATATAATATAACAAGTTTATCTATCACAGATACTATATAATTCAACAAGTTTATCTATTATCTAGTTTATCTATCATAGATACCATATAATACAACAAGTTTATCTATTATCTAGTTTATCTCTCACATATACTATATAATACAACAAGTTTATCTATTATCTAGTTTATCTATCACAGATACTATATAATACAACAAGTTTATCTATTATTCAGTTTATCTATCACAGATACTATATAATACAACAGGTTTATCTATTATTCAGTTTATCTATCACAGATACTATATAATACAACAGGTTTATCTATTATCTAGTTTATCTATCACAGATAATATATAATACAACAAGTTTATCTATTATCTAGTTTATCTATCACAGATACTATATAATACAACAGGTTTATCTATTATCTAGTTTACCTATCACGGATACTATACAATACAACAATATATAATATAACAAGTTTATCTATTATCTAGTCTAGCTATCACAGATACTATATAATACAACAAGTTTATCTATTATCTAGTTTATCTATCACAGATACTATATAATACAACAAGTGTATCTATTATTCAGTTTATCTATCACAGATACTATATAATACAACAGGTTTATCTATTATCTAGTTTACCTATCACGGATACTATACAATACAACAATATATAATATAACAAGTTGATCTATTATCTAGTTTATCTATCACAGATAATATATAATACAACAAGTTTATCTATTATCTAGTTTATCTATCACAAATACTATATAATATAACAGGTTTATCTATTATCTAGTCTAGCTATCACAGATACTATATAATACAACAAGTTTATCTATTATCTAGTTTATCTATCACAGATACTATATAATACAACAAGTTTATCTATTATTCAGTTTATCTATCACAGATACTATATAATACAACAAGTTTATCTATTATCTAGTTTATCTATCACAGATAATATATAATACAACAAGTTTATCTATTATCTAGTTTATCTATCACAGATACTATATAATATAACAGGTTTATCTATTATCTAGTCTAGCTATCACAGATACTATATAATACAACAAGTTTATCTATTATTCAGTTTATCTATCACAGATACTATATAATACAACAGGTTTATCTATTATCTAGTTTACCTATCACGGATACTATACAATACAACAATATATAATATAACAAGTTTATCTATTATCTAGTCTAGCTATCACAGATACTATATAATACAACAAGTTTATCTATTATCTAGTTTATCTATCACAGATACTATATAATACAACAAGTGTATCTATTATTCAGTTTATCTATCACAGATACTATATAATACAACAGGTTTATCTATTATCTAGTTTACCTATCACGGATACTATGCAATACAACAATATATAATATAACAAGTTTATCTATTATCTAGTTTATCTATCACAGATAATATATAATACAACAAGTTTATCTATTATCTAGTTTATCTATCACAAATACTATATAATATAACAGGTTTATCTATTATCTAGTCTAGCTATCACAGATACTATATAATACAACAACTTTATCTATTATCTAGTTTATCTATCACAGATACTATATAATACAACAAGTTTATCTATTATTCAGTTTATCTATCACAGATACTATATAATACAACAGGTTTATCTATTATCTAGTTTACCTATCACGGATACTATACAATACAACAATATATAATATAACAAGTTTATCTATTATCTAGTCTAGCTATCACAGATACTATATAATACAACAAGTTTATCTATTATCTAGTTTATCTATCACAGATACTATATAATACAACAAGTTTATCTATTATTCAGTTTATCTTTTCAGATACTATATAATACAACAGGTTTATCTATTATTCAGTTTATCTATCACAGATACTATATAATACAACAGGTTTATCTATTATCTAGTTTATCTATCACAGATAATATATAATACAACAAGTTTATCTATTATCTAGTTTATCTATCACAGATACTATATAATATAACAGGTTTATCTATTATCTAGTCTAGCTATCACAGATACTATATAATACAAGTTTATCTATTATCTAGTTTATCTATCACAGATACTATATAATACAACAATATATAATATAACAAGTTTATCTATTATCTAGTCTAGCTATCACAGATACTATATAATACAACAAGTTTATCTATTATCTAGTTTATCTATCACAGATACTATATAATACAACAAGTTTATCTATTATTCAGTTTATCTATCACAGATACTATATAATACAACAGGTTTATCTATTATTCATTTTATCTATCACAGATACTATATAATACAACAGGTTTATCTATTATCTAGTTTACCTATCACGGATACTATACAATACAACAATATATAATATAACAAGTTTATCTATTATCTAGTTTATCTATCACAGATACTATACAATATAACAGGTTTATCTATTATCTAGTTTATCTATCACAGATACTATATAATACAGCAGGTTTATCTATTATCTAGTTTATCTATCACAGATACTATATAATACAACAGGTTTATCTATTATCTAGTTTACCTATCACGGATACTATACAATACAACAATATATAATATAACAAGTTTATCTATTATCTAGTCTAGCTATCACAGATACTATATAATACAACAAGTTTATCTATTATCTAGTTTATCTATCACAAATACTATATAATACAACAAGTGTATCTATTATTCAGTTTATCTATCACAGATACTATATAATACAACAGGTTTATCTATTATCTAGTTTACCTATCACGGATACTATACAATACAACAATATATAATATAACAAGTTTATCTATTATCTAGTTTATCTATCACAGATAATATATAATACAACAAGTTTATCTATTATCTAGTTTATCTATCACAAATACTATATAATATAACAGGTTTATCTATTATCTAGTCTAGCTATCACAGATACTATATAATACAACAAGTTTATCTATTATCTAGTTTATCTATCACAGATACTATATAATACAACAAGTTTATCTATTATTCAGTTTATCTATCACAGATACTATATAATACAACAGGTTTATCTATTATCTAGTTTACCTATCACAGATACTATACAATACAACAATATATAATATAACAAGTTTATCTATTATCTAGTCTAGCTATCACAGATACTATATAATACAACAAGTTTATCTATTATCTAGTTTATCTATCACAGATACTATATAATACAACAAGTTTATCTATTATTCAGTTTATCTATCACAGATACTATATAATACAACAGGTTTATCTATTATTCAATTTATCTATCACAGATACTATATAATACAACAGGTTTATCTATTATCTAGTTTATCTATCACAGATAATATATAATACAACAAGTGTATCTATTATCTAGTTTATCTATCACAGATACTATATAATATAACAGGTTTATCTATTATCTAGTCTAGCTATCACAGATACTATATAATACAACAAGTTTATCTATTATCTAGTTTATCTATCACAGATACTATATAATACAACAAGTTTATCTATTATTCAGTTTATCTATCACAGATACTATATAATACAACAGGTTTATCTATTATCTAGTTTACCTATCACGGATACTATACAATACAACAATATATAATATAACAAGTTTATCTATTATCTAGTCTAGCTATCACAGATACTATATAATACAACAAGTTTATCTATTATCTAGTTTATCTATCACAGATACTATATAATACAACAAGTTTATCTATTATTCAGTTTATCTATCACAGATACTATATAATACAACAGGTTTATCTATTATTCAATTTATCTATCACATATACTATATAATACAACAGGTTTATCTATTATCTAGTTTACCTATCACGGATACTATACAATACAACAATATATAATATAACAAGTTTATCTATTATCTAGTTTATCTATCACAGATAATATATAATACAACAAGTTTATCTATTATCTAGTTTATCTATCACAGATACTATATAATATAACAGGTTTATCTATTATCTAGTTTATCTATCACAGATACTATATAATACAGCAGGTTTATCTATTATCTAGTTTATCTATCACAGATACTATACAATACTACAACTTTATCTATTATCTAGTTTATCTATCACAGATACTATATAATATAACAAGTTTATCTATTATCTAGTTTATCTATCACAGATACTATATAATACAACAAGTTTATCTATTATCTAGTTTATCTATCACAGATACTATACAATGCAACAAGTTTATCTATTATCTAGTTTATCTATGACAGATACTATATAATACAACAAGTTTATCTATCACAGATACTATATAATACAACAAATGTATCTATTATCTAGTTTATCTATCACAGATACTATACAATACAACAATATATAATATAACAAGTTTATCTATCACAGATACTATATAATTCAACAAGTTTATCTATTATCTAGTTTATCTATCATAGATACCATATAATACAACAAGTTTATCTATTATCTAGTTTATCTCTCACATATACTATATAATACAACAAGTTTATCTATTATCTAGTTTATCTATCACAGATACTATATAATACAACAAGTTTATCTATTATTCAGTTTATCTATCACAGATACTATATAATACAACAGGTTTATCTATTATTCAGTTTATCTATCACAGATACTATATAATACAACAGGTTTATCTATTATCTAGTTTATCTATCACAGATAATATATAATACAACAAGTTTATCTATTATCTAGTTTATCTATCACAGATACTATATAATACAACAGGTTTATCTATTATCTAGTTTACCTATCACGGATACTATACAATACAACAATATATAATATAACAAGTTTATCTATTATCTAGTCTAGCTATCACAGATACTATATAATACAACAAGTTTATCTATTATCTAGTTTATCTATCACAGATACTATATAATACAACAAGTGTATCTATTATTCAGTTTATCTATCACAGATACTATATAATACAACAGGTTTATCTATTATCTAGTTTACCTATCACGGATACTATACAATACAACAATATATAATATAACAAGTTGATCTATTATCTAGTTTATCTATCACAGATAATATATAATACAACAAGTTTATCTATTATCTAGTTTATCTATCACAAATACTATATAATATAACAGGTTTATCTATTATCTAGTCTAGCTATCACAGATACTATATAATACAACAAGTTTATCTATTATCTAGTTTATCTATCACAGATACTATATAATACAACAAGTTTATCTATTATTCAGTTTATCTATCACAGATACTATATAATACAACAAGTTTATCTATTATCTAGTTTATCTATCACAGATAATATATAATACAACAAGTTTATCTATTATCTAGTTTATCTATCACAGATACTATATAATATAACAGGTTTATCTATTATCTAGTCTAGCTATCACAGATACTATATAATACAACAAGTTTATCTATTATTCAGTTTATCTATCACAGATACTATATAATACAACAGGTTTATCTATTATCTAGTTTACCTATCACGGATACTATACAATACAACAATATATAATATAACAAGTTTATCTATTATCTAGTCTAGCTATCACAGATACTATATAATACAACAAGTTTATCTATTATCTAGTTTATCTATCACAGATACTATATAATACAACAAGTGTATCTATTATTCAGTTTATCTATCACAGATACTATATAATACAACAGGTTTATCTATTATCTAGTTTACCTATCACGGATACTATGCAATACAACAATATATAATATAACAAGTTTATCTATTATCTAGTTTATCTATCACAGATAATATATAATACAACAAGTTTATCTATTATCTAGTTTATCTATCACAAATACTATATAATATAACAGGTTTATCTATTATCTAGTCTAGCTATCACAGATACTATATAATACAACAACTTTATCTATTATCTAGTTTATCTATCACAGATACTATATAATACAACAAGTTTATCTATTATTCAGTTTATCTATCACAGATACTATATAATACAACAGGTTTATCTATTATCTAGTTTACCTATCACGGATACTATACAATACAACAATATATAATATAACAAGTTTATCTATTATCTAGTCTAGCTATCACAGATACTATATAATACAACAAGTTTATCTATTATCTAGTTTATCTATCACAGATACTATATAATACAACAAGTTTATCTATTATTCAGTTTATCTTTTCAGATACTATATAATACAACAGGTTTATCTATTATTCAGTTTATCTATCACAGATACTATATAATACAACAGGTTTATCTATTATCTAGTTTATCTATCACAGATAATATATAATACAACAAGTTTATCTATTATCTAGTTTATCTATCACAGATACTATATAATATAACAGGTTTATCTATTATCTAGTCTAGCTATCACAGATACTATATAATACAAGTTTATCTATTATCTAGTTTATCTATCACAGATACTATATAATACAACAATATATAATATAACAAGTTTATCTATTATCTAGTCTAGCTATCACAGATACTATATAATACAACAAGTTTATCTATTATCTAGTTTATCTATCACAGATACTATATAATACAACAAGTTTATCTATTATTCAGTTTATCTATCACAGATACTATATAATACAACAGGTTTATCTATTATTCATTTTATCTATCACAGATACTATATAATACAACAGGTTTATCTATTATCTAGTTTACCTATCACGGATACTATACAATACAACAATATATAATATAACAAGTTTATCTATTATCTAGTTTATCTATCACAGATACTATACAATATAACAGGTTTATCTATTATCTAGTTTATCTATCACAGATACTATATAATACAGCAGGTTTATCTATTATCTAGTTTATCTATCACAGATACTATACAATACAACAACTTTATCTATTATCTAGTTTATCTATCACAGATACTATATAATATAACAAGTTTATCTATTATCTAGTTTATCTATCACAGATACTATACAATACAACAACTTTATCTATTATCTAGTTTATCTATCACAGATACTATATAATATAACAAGTTTATCTATTATCTAGTTTATCTATCACAGATACTATATAATACAACAAGTTTATCTATTATCTAGTTTATCTATCACAGATACTATACAATGCAACAAGTTTATCTATTATCTAGTTTATCTATCACAGATACTATATAATATAACAGGTTTATCTATTATCTAGTTTATCTATCACAGATACTATATAATACAGCAGGTTTATCTATTATCTAGTTTATCTATCACAGATACTATACAATACAACAACTTTATCTATTATCTAGTTTATCTATCACAGATACTATATAATATAACAAGTTTATATATTATCTAGTTTATCTATCACAGATACTATATAATATAACAAGTTTATCTATTATCTAGTTTATCTATCACAGATACTATATAATACAACAAGTTTATCTATTATCTAGTTTATCTATCACAGATACTATACAATGCAACAAGTTTATCTATTATCTAGTTTATCTATGACAGATACTATATAATACAACAAGTTTATCTATCACAGATACTATATAATACAACAAATGTATCTATTATCTAGTTTATCTATCACAGATACTATACAATACAACAATATATAATATAACAAGTTTATCTATCACAGATACTATATAATTCAACAAGTTTATCTATTATCTAGTTTATCTATCATAGATACCATATAATACAACAAGTTTATCTATTATCTAGTTTATCTCTCACATATACTATATAATACAACAAGTTTATCTATTATCTAGTTTATCTATCACAGATACTATATAATACAACAAGTTTATCTATTATTCAGTTTATCTATCACAGATACTATATAATACAACAGGTTTATCTATTATTCAGTTTATCTATCACAGATACTATATAATACAACAGGTTTATCTATTATCTAGTTTATCTATCACAGATAATATATAATACAACAAGTTTATCTATTATCTAGTTTATCTATCACAGATACTATATAATACAACAGGTTTATCTATTATCTAGTTTACCTATCACGGATACTATACAATACAACAATATATAATATAACAAGTTTATCTATTATCTAGTCTAGCTATCACAGATACTATATAATACAACAAGTTTATCTATTATCTAGTTTATCTATCACAGATACTATATAATACAACAAGTGTATCTATTATTCAGTTTATCTATCACAGATACTATATAATACAACAGGTTTATCTATTATCTAGTTTACCTATCACGGATACTATACAATACAACAATATATAATATAACAAGTTGATCTATTATCTAGTTTATCTATCACAGATAATATATAATACAACAAGTTTATCTATTATCTAGTTTATCTATCACAAATACTATATAATATAACAGGTTTATCTATTATCTAGTCTAGCTATCACAGATACTATATAATACAACAAGTTTATCTATTATCTAGTTTATCTATCACAGATACTATATAATACAACAAGTTTATCTATTATTCAGTTTATCTATCACAGATACTATATAATACAACAGGTTTATCTATTATCTAGTTTATCTATCACAGATAATATATAATACAACAAGTTTATCTATTATCTAGTTTATCTATCACAGATACTATATAATATAACAGGTTTATCTATTATCTAGTCTAGCTATCACAGATACTATATAATACAACAAGTTTATCTATTATTCAGTTTATCTATCACAGATACTATATAATACAACAGGTTTATCTATTATCTAGTTTACCTATCACGGATACTATACAATACAACAATATATAATATAACAAGTTTATCTATTATCTAGTCTAGCTATCACAGATACTATATAATACAACAAGTTTATCTATTATCTAGTTTATCTATCACAGATACTATATAATACAACAAGTGTATCTATTATTCAGTTTATCTATCACAGATACTATATAATACAACAGGTTTATCTATTATCTAGTTTACCTATCACGGATACTATGCAATACAACAATATATAATATAACAAGTTTATCTATTATCTAGTTTATCTATCACAGATAATATATAATACAACAAGTTTATCTATTATCTAGTTTATCTATCACAAATACTATATAATATAACAGGTTTATCTATTATCTAGTCTAGCTATCACAGATACTATATAATACAACAACTTTATCTATTATCTAGTTTATCTATCACAGATACTATATAATACAACAAGTTTATCTATTATTCAGTTTATCTATCACAGATACTATATAATACAACAGGTTTATCTATTATCTAGTTTACCTATCACGGATACTATTCAATACAACAATATATAATATAACAAGTTTATCTATTATCTAGTCTAGCTATCACAGATACTATATAATACAACAAGTTTATCTATTATCTAGTTTATCTATCACAGATACTATATAATACAACAAGTTTATCTATTATTCAGTTTATCTTTTCAGATACTATATAATACAACAGGTTTATCTATTATTCAGTTTATCTATCACAGATACTATATAATACAACAGGTTTATCTATTATCTAGTTTATCTATCACAGATAATATATAATACAACAAGTTTATCTATTATCTAGTTTATCTATCACAGATACTATATAATATAACAGGTTTATCTATTATCTAGTCTAGCTATCACAGATACTATATAATACAAGTTTATCTATTATCTAGTTTATCTATCACAGATACTATATAATACAACAATATATAATATAACAAGTTTATCTATTATCTAGTCTAGCTATCACAGATACTATATAATACAACAAGTTTATCTATTATCTAGTTTATCTATCACAGATACTATATAATACAACAAGTTTATCTATTATTCAGTTTATCTATCACAGATACTATATAATACAACAGGTTTATCTATTATTCAATTTATCTATCACAGATACTATATAATACAACAGGTTTATCTATTATCTAGTTTACCTATCACGGATACTATACAATACAACAATATATAATATAACAAGTTTATCTATTATCTAGTTTATCTATCACAGATACTATACAATATAACAGGTTTATCTATTATCTAGTTTATCTATCACAGATACTATATAATACAGCAGGTTTATCTATTATCTAGTTTATCTATCACAGATACTATACAATACAACAACTTTATCTATTATCTAGTTTATCTATCACAGATACTATATAATATAACAAGTTTATCTATTATCTAGTTTATCTATCACAGATACTATACAATACAACAACTTTATCTATTATCTAGTTTATCTATCACAGATACTATATAATATAACAAGTTTATCTATTATCTAGTTTATCTATCACAGATACTATATAATACAACAAGTTTATCTATTATCTAGTTTATCTATCACAGATACTATACAATGCAACAAGTTTATCTATTATCTAGTTTATCTATCACAGATACTATATAATATAACAGGTTTATCTATTATCTAGTTTATCTATCACAGATACTATATAATACAGCAGGTTTATCTATTATCTAGTTTATCTATCACAGATACTATACAATACAACAACTTTATCTATTATCTAGTTTATCTATCACAGATACTATATAATATAACAAGTTTATCTATTATCTAGTTTATCTATCACAGATACTATATAATACAACAAGTTTATCTATTATCTAGTTTATCTATCACAGATACTATACAATGCAACAAGTTTATCTATTATCTAGTTTATCTATGACAGATACTATATAATACAACAAGTTTATCTATCACAGATACTATATAATACAACAAGTTTATCTATTATCTAGTTTATCTATCACAAATACTATATAATATAACAGGTTTATCTATTATCTAGTCTAGCTATCACAGATACTATATAATACAACAAGTTTATCTATTATCTAGTTTATCTATCACAGATACTATATAATACAACAAGTTTATCTATTATTCAGTTTATCTATCACAGATACTATATAATACAACAAGTTTATCTATTATCTAGTTTACCTATCACGGATACTATACAATACAACAATATATAATATAACAAGTTTATCTATTATCTAGTCTAGCTATCACAGAAACTATATAATACAACAAGTTTATCTATTATCTAGTTTATCTATCACAGATACTATATGATACAACAAGTTTATCTATTATTCAGTTTATCTATCACAGATACTATATAATACAACAGGTTTATCTATTATTCAGTTTATCTATCACAGATACTATATAATACAACAGGTTTATCTATTATCTAGTTTACCTATCACGGATACTATACAATACAACAATATATAATATAACAAGTTTATCTATTATCTAGTCTAGCTATCACAGATACTATATAATACAACAAGTTTATCTATTATCTAGTTTATCTATCACAGATACTATATAATACAACAAGTTTATCTATTATTCAGTTTATCTTTCACAGATACTATATAATACATCAGGTTTATCTATTATTCAATTTATCTATCACAGATACTATATAATACAACAGGTTTATCTGTTATCTAGTTTACCTATCACGGATACTATACAATACAACAATATATAATATAACAAGTTTATCTATTATCTAGTTTATCTATCACAGATATTATATAATACAACAAGTTTATCTATTATCTAGTTTATCTATCACAGATACTATATAATATAACAGGTTTATCTATTATCTAGTTTATCTATCACAGATACTATATAATACAGCAGGTTTATCTATTATCTAGTTTATCTATCACAGATACTATACAATACAACAACTTTATCTATTATCTAGTTTATCTATCACAGATACTATATAATATAACAAGTTTATCTATTATCTAGTTTATCTATCACAGATACTATATAATACAACAAGTTTATCTATTATCTAGTTTATCTATCACAGATACTATACAATGCAACAAGTTTATCTATTATCTAGTTTATCTATGACAGATACTATATAATACAACAAGTTTATCTATCACAGATACTATATAATACAACAAATTTATCTATTATCTAGTTTATCTATCAGAGATACTATACAATACAACAATATATAATATAACAAGTTTATCTATCACAGATACTATATAATTCAACAAGTTTATCTATTATCTAGTTTATCTATCACAGATACCATATAATACAACAAGTTTATCTATTATCTAGTTTATCTCTCACATATACTATATAATACAACAAGTTTATCTATTATCTAGTTTATCTATCACAGATACTATATAATACAACAAGTTTATCTATTATTCAGTTTATCTATCACAGATACTATATAATACAACAGGTTTATCTATTATTCAGTTTATCTATCACAGATACAATATAATACAACAGGTTTATCTATTATCTAGTTTATCTATCACAGATAATATATAATACAACAAGTTTATCTATTATCTAGTTTATCTATCACGGATACTATACAATACAACAATATATAATATAACAAGTTTATCTATTATCTAGTCTAGCTATCACAGATACTATATAATACAACAAGTGTATATATTATCTAGTTTATCTATCACAGATACTATATAATACAACAAGTTTATCTATTATTCAGTTTATCTATCACAGATACTATATAATACAACAGGTTTATCTATTATTCAGTTTATCTATCACAGATACTATATAATACAACAGGTTTATCTATTATCTAGTTTATCTATCACATATAATATATAATACAGCAAGTTTATCTATTATCTAGTTTATCTATCACAGATACTATATAATATAACAGGTTTATCTATTATCTAGTCTAGCTATCACAGATACTATATAATACAACAAGTTTATCTATTATCTAGTTTATCTATCACAGATACTATATAATACAACAAGTTTATCTATTATTCAGTTTATCTATCACAGATACTATATAATACAACAGGTTTATCTATTATCTAGTTTACCTATCACGGATACTAGACAATACAACAATATATAATATAACAAGTTTATCTATTATTTAGTCTAGCTATCACAGATACTATATAATACAACAAGTTTATCTATTATCTAGTTTATCTATCACAGATACTATATAATACAACAAGTTTATCTATTATTCAGTTTATCTATCACAGATACTATATAATACAACAGGTTTATCTATTATTCAATTTATCTATCACAGATACTATATAATACAACAGGTTTATCTATTATCTAGTTTACCTATCACGGATACTATACAATACAACAATATATAATATAACAAGTTTATCTATTATCTAGTTTATCTATCACAGATAATATATAATACAACAAGTTTATCTATTATTCAGTTTATCTATCACAGATACTATATAATACAACAGGTTTATCTATTATCTAGTTTACCTATCACGGATACTATACAATACAACAATATATAATATAACAAGTTTATCCATTATCTAGTCTAGCTATCACAGATACTATATAATACAACAAGTTTATCTATTATCTAGTTTATCTATTACAGATACTATATAATACAACAAGTGTATCTATTATTCAGTTTATCTATCACAGATACTATATAATACAACAGGTTTATCTATTATCTAGTTTACCTATAATGGATACTATACAATACAACAATATATAATATAACAAGTTTATCTATTATCTAGTTTATCTATCACAGATAATATATAATACAACAAGTTTATCTATTATCTAGTTTATCTATCACAAATACTATATAATATAACAGGTTTATCTATTATCTAGTCTAGCTATCACAGATACTATATAATACAACAAGTTCATCTATTATTCAGTTTATCTATCACAGATACTATATAATAAAACAGGTTTATCTATTATTCAGTTTATCTATCACAGATACTATATAATACAACAGGTTTATCTATTATCTAGTTTATCTATCACAGATAATATATAATACAGCAAGTTTATCTATTATCTAGTTTATCTATCACAGATACTATATAATATAACAGGTTTATCTATTATCTAGTCTAGCTATCACAGATACTATATAATACAACAAGTTTATCTATTATCTAGTTTATCTATCACAGATACTATATAATACAACAAGTTTATCTATTATTCAGTTTATCTATCACAGATACTATATAATACAACAGGTTTATCTATTATCTAGTTTACCTATCACGGATACTATACAATACAACAATATATAATATAACAAGTTTATCTATTATTTAGTCTAGATATCACAGATACTATATAATACAACAAGTTTATCTATTATCTAGTTTATCTATCACAGATACTATATAATACAACAAGTTTATCTATTATTCAGTTTATCTATCACAGATACTATATAATACAACAGGTTTATCTATTATTCAGTTTATCTATCACAGATACTATATAATACAACAGGTTTATCTATTATCTAGTTTATCTATCACAGATAATATATAATACAACAAGTTTATCTATTATCTAATTTATCTATCACAGATACTATATAATATAACAGGTGTATCTATTATCTAGTCTAGCTATAACAGATACTATATAATACAACAAGTTTATCTATTATTCAGTTTATCTATCACAGATACTATATAATACAACAGGTTTATCTATTATCTAGTTTACCTATCACGGATACTATGCAATACAACAATATATAATATAACAAGTTTATCTATTGTCTAGTCTAGCTATCACAGATACTATATAATACAACAAGTTTATCTATTATCTAGTTTATCTATCACAGATACTATATAATACAACAAGTTTATCTATTATCTAGTTTATCTATCACAGATACTATATAATATAACAGGTGTATCTATTATCTAGTCTAGCTATCACAGATACTATATAATACAACAAGTTTATCTATTATTCAGTTTATCTATCACAGATACTATATAATACAACAAGTTTATCTATTATCTAGTCTAGCTATCACAGATACTATATAATACAACAAGTTTATCTATTATCTAGTTTATCTATCACAGATACTATATAATACAACAAGTTTATCTATTATTCAGTTTATCTATCACAGATACTATATAATACAACAGGTTTATCTATTATCTAGTTTACCTATTACGGATACTATACAATACAACAATATATAATATAACAAGTTTATCTATTATCTAGTCTAGCTATCACAGATACTATATAATACAACAAGTTTATCTATTATCTAGTTTATCTATCACAGATACTATATAATACAACAAGTTTATCTATTATTCAGTTTATCTATCACAGATACTATATAATACAACAGGTTTATCTATTATTCAGTTTATCTATCACAGATACTATATAATACAACAGGTTTATCTATTATCTAGTTTATCTATCACAGATAATATATAATACAACAAGTTTATCTATTATCTAGTTTATCTATCACAGATACTATATAATATAACAGGTTTATCTATTATCTAGTCTAGCTATCACAGATACTATATAATACAACAAGTTTATCTATTATTCAGTTTATCTATCACAGATACTATATAATACAACAGGTTTATCTATTATCTAGTTTACCTATCACGGATACTATACAATACAACAATATATAATATAACAAGTTTATCTATTATCTAGTCCAGCTATCACAGATACTATATAATACAACAAGTTTATCTATTATCTAGTTTATCTATCACAGATACTATATAATACAACAAGTTTATCTATTATTCAGTTTATCTATCACAGATACTATATAATACAACAGGTTTATCTATTATTCAATTTATCTATCACAGATACTATATAATACAACAGGTTTATCTATTATCTAGTTTACCTATCACGGATACTATACACTACAACAATATATAATATAACAAGTTTATCTATTATCTAGTTTATCTATCACAGATAATATATAATACAACAAGTTTATCTATTATCTAGTTTATCTATCACAGATACTATATAATATAACAGGTTTATCTATTATCTAGTTTATCTATCACAGATACTATATAATACAGCAGGTTTATCTATTATCTAGTTTATCTATCACAGATAATATATAATACAACAAGTTTATCTATTATCTAGTTTATCTATCACAAATACTATATAATATAACAAGTTTATCTATTATCTAGTCTAACTATCACAGATACTATATAATACAACAAGTTTATCTAGTATCTAGTTTATCTATCACAGATAATATATAATACAACAAGTTTATCTATTATTCAGTTTATCTAACACAGATACTATATAATACAACAGGTTTATCTATTATCTAGTTTACCTATCACGGATACTATACAATACAACAATATATAATATAACAAGTTTATCTATTATCTAGTCTAGCTATCACAGATACTATATAATACAACAAGTTTATCTATTATCTAGTTTATCTATCACAGATACTATATAATACAACAAGTGTATCTATTATTCAGTTTATCTATCACAGATACTATATAATACAACAGGTTTATCTATTATCTAGTTTACCTATAATGGATACTATACAATACAACAATATATAATATAACAAGTTTATCTATTATCTAGTTTATCTATCACAGATAATATATAATACAACAAGTTTATCTATTATCTAGTTTATCTATCACTAATACTATATAATATAACAGGTTTATCTATTATCTAGTCTAGCTATCACAGATACTATATAATACAACAAGTTTATCTATTATCTAGTTTATCTATCACAGATACTATATAATACAACAAGTTTATCTATTATTCAGTTTATCTATCACAGATACTATATAATACAACAGGTTTATCTATTATTCAGTTTATCTATCACAGATACTATATAATACAACAGGTTTATCTATTATCTAGTTTATCTATCACAGATAATATATAATACAACAAGTTTATCTATTATCTAGTTTATCTATCACAGATACTATATAATATAACAGGTGTATCTATTATCTAGTCTAGCTATCACAGATACTATATAATACAACAAGTTTATCTATTATTCAGTTTATCTATCACAGATACTACATAATACAACAGGTTTATCTATTATCTAGTTTACCTATCACGGATACTATACAATACAACAATATATAATATAACAAGTTTATCTATTATCTAGTCTAGCTATCACAGATACTATATAATACAACAAGTTTATCTATTATCTAGTTTATCTATCACAGATACTATATAATACAACAAGTTTATCTATTATTCAGTTTATCTATCACAGATACTATATAATACATCAGGTTTATCTATTATTCAATTTATCTATCACAGATACTATATAATACAACAGGTTTATCTATTATCTAGTTTACCTATCACGGATACTATACAATACAACAATATATAATATAACAAGTTTATCTATTATCTAGTTTATCTATCACATATATTATATAATACAACAAGTTTATCTATTATCTAGTTTATCTATCACAGATACTATATAATATAACAGGTTTATCTATTATCTAGTTTATCTATCACAGATAATATATAATACAGCAGGTTTATCTATTATCTAGTTTATCTATCACAGATACTATACAATACAACAACTTTATCTATTATCTAGTTTATCTATCACAGATACTATATAATATAACAAGTTTATCTATTATCTAGTTTATCTATCACAGATACTATACAATACAACAACTTTATCTATTATCTAGTTTATCTATCACAGATACTATATAATATAACAAGTTTATCTATTATCTAGTTTATCTATCACAGATACTATATAATACAACAAGTTTATCTATTATCTAGTTTATCTATCACAGATACTATACAATGCAACAAGTTTATCTATTATCTAGTTTATCTATCACAGATACTATATAATATAACAGGTTTATCTATTATCTAGTTTATCTATCACAGATACTATATAATACAGCAGGTTTATCTATTATCTAGTTTATCTATCACAGATACTATACAATACAACAACTTTATCTATTATCTAGTTTATCTATCACAGATACTATATAATATAACAAGTTTATCTATTATCTAGTTTATCTATCACAGATACTATATAATACAACAAGTTTATCTATTATCTAGTTTATCTATCACAGATACTATACAATGCAACAAGTTTATCTATTATCTAGTTTATCTATGACAGATACTATATAATACAACAAGTTTATCTATCACAGATACTATATAATACAACAAGTTTATCTATTATCTAGTTTATCTATCACAAATACTATATAATATAACAGGTTTATCTATTATCTAGTCTAGCTATCACAGATACTATATAATACAACAAGTTTATCTATTATCTAGTTTATCTATCACAGATACTATATAATACAACAAGTTTATCTATTATTCAGTTTATCTATCACAGATACTATATAATACAACAAGTTTATCTATTATCTAGTTTACCTATCACGGATACTATACAATACAACAATATATAATATAACAAGTTTATCTATTATCTAGTCTAGCTATCACAGAAACTATATAATACAACAAGTTTATCTATTATCTAGTTTATCTATCACAGATACTATATGATACAACAAGTTTATCTATTATTCAGTTTATCTATCACAGATACTATATAATACAACAGGTTTATCTATTATTCAGTTTATCTATCACAGATACTATATAATACAACAGGTTTATCTATTATCTAGTTTACCTATCACGGATACTATACAATACAACAATATATAATATAACAAGTTTATCTATTATCTAGTCTAGCTATCACAGATACTATATAATACAACAAGTTTATCTATTATCTAGTTTATCTATCACAGATACTATATAATACAACAAGTTTATCTATTATTCAGTTTATCTATCACAGATACTATATAATACATCAGGTTTATCTATTATTCAATTTATCTATCACAGATACTATATAATACAACAGGTTTATCTGTTATCTAGTTTACCTATCACGGATACTATACAATACAACAATATATAATATAACAAGTTTATCTATTATCTAGTTTATCTATCACAGATATTATATAATACAACAAGTTTATCTATTATCTAGTTTATCTATCACAGATACTATATAATATAACAGGTTTATCTATTATCTAGTTTATCTATCACAGATACTATATAATACAGCAGGTTTATCTATTATCTAGTTTATCTATCACAGATACTATACAATACAACAACTTTATCTATTATCTAGTTTATCTATCACAGATACTATATAATATAACAAGTTTATCTATTATCTAGTTTATCTATCACAGATACTATATAATACAACAAGTTTATCTATTATCTAGTTTATCTATCACAGATACTATACAATGCAACAAGTTTATCTATTATCTAGTTTATCTATGACAGATACTATATAATACAACAAGTTTATCTATCACAGATACTATATAATACAACAAATTTATCTATTATCTAGTTTATCTATCACAGATACTATACAATACAACAATATATAATATAACAAGTTTATCTATCACAGATACTATATAATTCAACAAGTTTATCTATTATCTAGTTTATCTATCACAGATACCATATAATACAACAAGTTTATCTATTATCTAGTTTATCTCTCACATATACTATATAATACAACAAGTTTATCTATTATCTAGTTTATCTATCACAGATACTATATAATACAACAAGTTTATCTATTATTCAGTTTATCTATCACAGATACTATATAATACAACAGGTTTATCTATTATTCAGTTTATCTATCACAGATACAATATAATACAACAGGTTTATCTATTATCTAGTTTATCTATCACAGATAATATATAATACAACAAGTTTATCTATTATCTAGTTTATCTATCACGGATACTATACAATACAACAATATATAATATAACAAGTTTATCTATTATCTAGTCTAGCTATCACAGATACTATATAATACAACAAGTGTATATATTATCTAGTTTATCTATCACAGATACTATATAATACAACAAGTTTATCTATTATTCAGTTTATCTATCACAGATACTATATAATACAACAGGTTTATCTATTATTCAGTTTATCTATCACAGATACTATATAATACAACAGGTTTATCTATTATCTAGTTTATCTATCACATATAATATATAATACAGCAAGTTTATCTATTATCTAGTTTATCTATCACAGATACTATATAATATAACAGGTTTATCTATTATCTAGTCTAGCTATCACAGATACTATATAATACAACAAGTTTATCTATTATCTAGTTTATCTATCACAGATACTATATAATACAACAAGTTTATCTATTATTCAGTTTATCTATCACAGATACTATATAATACAACAGGTTTATCTATTATCTAGTTTACCTATCACGGATACTAGACAATACAACAATATATAATATAACAAGTTTATCTATTATTTAGTCTAGCTATCACAGATACTATATAATACAACAAGTTTATCTATTATCTAGTTTATCTATCACAGATACTATATAATACAACAAGTTTATCTATTATTCAGTTTATCTATCACAGATACTATATAATACAACAGGTTTATCTATTATTCAATTTATCTATCACAGATACTATATAATACAACAGGTTTATCTATTATCTAGTTTACCTATCACGGATACTATACAATACAACAATATATAATATAACAAGTTTATCTATTATCTAGTTTATCTATCACAGATAATATATAATACAACAAGTTTATCTATTATTCAGTTTATCTATCACAGATACTATATAATACAACAGGTTTATCTATTATCTAGTTTACCTATCACGGATACTATACAATACAACAATATATAATATAACAAGTTTATCTATTATCTAGTCTAGCTATCACAGATACTATATAATACAACAAGTTTATCTATTATCTAGTTTATCTATTACAGATACTATATAATACAACAAGTGTATCTATTATTCAGTTTATCTATCACAGATACTATATAATACAACAGGTTTATCTATTATCTAGTTTACCTATAATGGATACTATACAATACAACAATATATAATATAACAAGTTTATCTATTATCTAGTTTATCTATCACAGATAATATATAATACAACAAGTTTATCTATTATCTAGTTTATCTATCACAAATACTATATAATATAACAGGTTTATCTATTATTCAGTTTATCTATCACAGATACTATATAATACAACAGGTTTATCTATTATCTAGTTTATCTATCACAGATAATATATAATACAGCAAGTTTATCTATTATCTAGTTTATCTATCACAGATACTATATAATATAACAGGTTTATCTATTATCTAGTCTAGCTATCACAGATACTATATAATACAACAAGTTTATCTATTATCTAGTTTATCTATCACAGATACTATATAATACAACAAGTTTATCTATTATTCAGTTTATCTATCACAGATACTATATAATACAACAGGTTTATCTATTATCTAGTTTACCTATCACGGATACTATACAATACAACAATATATAATATAACAAGTTTATCTATTATTTAGTCTAGATATCACAGATACTATATAATACAACAAGTTTATCTATTATCTAGTTTATCTATCACAGATACTATATAATACAACAAGTTTATCTATTATTCAGTTTATCTATCACAGATACTATATAATATAACAGGTTTATCTATTATTCAATTTATCTATCACAGATACTATATAATACAACAGGTTTATCTATTATCTAGTTTACCTATCACGGATACTATACACTACAACAATATATAATATAACAAGTTTATCTATTATCTAGTTTATCTATCACAGATAATATATAATACAACAAGTTTATCTATTATCTAGTTTATCTATCACAGATACTATATAATATAACAGGTTTATCTATTATCTAGTTTATCTATCACAGATACTATATAATACAGCAGGTTTATCTATTATCTAGTTTATCTATCACAGATAATATATAATACAACAAGTTTATCTATTATCTAGTTTATCTATCACAAATACTATATAATATAACAAGTTTATCTATTATCTAGTCTAGCTATCACAGATACTATATAATACAACAAGTTTATCTAGTATCTAGTTTATCTATCACAGATAATATATAATACAACAAGTTTATCTATTATTCAGTTTATCTAACACAGATACTATATAATACAACAGGTTTATCTATTATCTAGTTTACCTATCACGGATACTATACAATACAACAATATATAATATAACAAGTTTATCTATTATCTAGTCTAGCTATCACAGATACTATATAATACAACAAGTTTATCTATTATCTAGTTTATCTATCACAGATACTATATAATACAACAAGTGTATCTATTATTCAGTTTATCTATCACAGATACTATATAATACAACAGGTTTATCTATTATCTAGTTTACCTATAATGGATACTATACAATACAACAATATATAATATAACAAGTTTATCTATTATCTAGTTTATCTATCACAGATAATATATAATACAACAAGTTTATCTATTATCTAGTTTATCTATCACTAATACTATATAATATAACAGGTTTATCTATTATCTAGTCTAGCTATCACAGATACTATATAATACAACAAGTTTATCTATTATCTAGTTTATCTATCACAGATACTATATAATACAACAAGTTTATCTATTATTCAGTTTATCTATCACAGATACTATATAATACAACAGGTTTATCTATTATTCAGTTTATCTATCACAGATACTATATAATACAACAGGTTTATCTATTATCTAGTTTATCTATCACAGATAATATATAATACAACAAGTTTATCTATTATCTAGTTTATCTATCACAGATACTATATAATATAACAGGTGTATCTATTATCTAGTCTAGCTATCACAGATACTATATAATACAACAAGTTTATCTATTATTCAGTTTATCTATCACAGATACTATATAATACAACAGGTTTATCTATTATCTAGTTTACCTATCACGGATACTATGCAATACAACAATATATAATATAACAAGTTTATCTATTGTCTAGTCTAGCTATCACAGATACTATATAATACAACAAGTTTATCTATTATCTAGTTTATCTATCACAGATACTATATAATACAACAAGTTTATCTATTATCTAGTTTATCTATCACAGATACTATATAATATAACAGGTGTATCTATTATCTAGTCTAGCTATCACAGATACTATATAATACAACAAGTTTATCTATTATTCAGTTTATCTATCACAGATACTATATAATACAACAAGTTTATCTATTATCTAGTCTAGCTATCACAGATACTATATAATACAACAAGTTTATCTATTATCTAGTTTATCTATCACAGATACTATATAATACAACAAGTTTATCTATTATTCAGTTTATCTATCACAGATACTATATAATACAACAGGTTTATCTATTATCTAGTTTACCTATTACGGATACTATACAATACAACAATATATAATATAACAAGTTTATCTATTATCTAGTCTAGCTATCACAGATACTATATAATACAACAAGTTTATCTATTATCTAGTTTATCTATCACAGATACTATATAATACAACAAGTTTATCTATTATTCAGTTTATCTATCACAGATACTATATAATACAACAGGTTTATCTATTATTCAGTTTATCTATCACAGATACTATATAATACAACAGGTTTATCTATTATCTAGTTTATCTATCACAGATAATATATAATACAACAAGTTTATCTATTATCTAGTTTATCTATCACAGATACTATATAATATAACAGGTTTATCTATTATCTAGTCTAGCTATCACAGATACTATATAATACAACAAGTTTATCTATTATTCAGTTTATCTATCACAGATACTATATAATACAACAGGTTTATCTATTATCTAGTTTACCTATCACGGATACTATACAATACAACAATATATAATATAACAAGTTTATCTATTATCTAGTCCAGCTATCACAGATACTATATAATACAACAAGTTTATCTATTATCTAGTTTATCTATCACAGATACTATATAATACAACAAGTTTATCTATTATTCAGTTTATCTATCACAGATACTATATAATACAACAGGTTTATCTATTATTCAATTTATCTATCACAGATACTATATAATACAACAGGTTTATCTATTATCTAGTTTACCTATCACGGATACTATACACTACAACAATATATAATATAACAAGTTTATCTATTATCTAGTTTATCTATCACAGATAATATATAATACAACAAGTTTATCTATTATCTAGTTTATCTATCACAGATACTATATAATATAACAGGTTTATCTATTATCTAGTTTATCTATCACAGATACTATATAATACAGCAGGTTTATCTATTATCTAGTTTATCTATCACAGATAATATATAATACAACAAGTTTATCTATTATCTAGTTTATCTATCACAAATACTATATAATATAACAAGTTTATCTATTATCTAGTCTAGCTATCACAGATACTATATAATACAACAAGTTTATCTAGTATCTAGTTTATCTATCACAGATACTATATAATACAACAAGTTTATCTATTATTCAGTTTATCTATCACAGATACTATATAATACAACAGGTTTATCTATTATTCAGTTTATCTATCACAGATACTATATAATACAACAGGTTTATCTATTATCTAGTTTATCTATCACAGATAATATATAATACAACAAGTTTATCTATTATCTAGTTTATCTATCACAGATACTATATAATATAACAGGTTTATCTATTATCTAGTCTAGCTATCACAGATACTATATAATACAACAAGTTTATCTATTATCTAGTTTATCTATCACAGATACTATATAATACAACAAGTTTATCTATTATTCAGTTTATCTATCACAGATACTATATAATACAACAGGTTTATCTATTATTCAATTTATCTATCACAGATACTATATAATACAACAGGTTTATCTATTATCTAGTTTACCTATCACGGATACTATACAATACAACAATATATAATATAACAAGTTTATCTATTATCTAGTTTATCTATCACAAATACCATATAATACAACAAGTTTATCTATTATCTAGTTTATCTCTCACATATACTATATAATACAACAAGTTTATCTATTATCTAGTTTATCTATCACAGATACTATATAATACAACAAGTTTATCTATTATTCAGTTTATCTATCACAGATACTATATAATACAACAGGTTTATCTATTATTCAGTTTATCTATCACAGATACTATATAATACAACAGGTTTATCTATTATCTAGTTTATCTATCACAGATAATATATAATACAACAAGTTTATCTATTATCTAGTTTATCTATCACAGATACTATATAATATAACAGGTTTATCTATTATATAGTCTAGCTATCACAGATGCTATATAATACAACAAGTTTATCTATTATTCAGTTTATCTATCACAGATACTATATAATACAACAGGTTTATCTATTATCTAGTTTACCTATCACGGATACTATACAATACAACAATATATAATATAACAAGTTTATCTATTATCTAGTCTAGCTATCACAGATACTATATAATACAACAAGTTTATCTATTATCTAGTTTATCTATCACAGATACTATATAATACAACAAGTTTATCTATTATTCAGTTTATCTATCACAGATACTATATAATACAACAGGTTTATCTATTATCTAGTTTACCTATCACGGATACTATACAATACAACAATATATAATATAACAAGTTTATCTATTATCTAGTCTAGCTATCACAGATACTATATAATACAACAAGTTTATCTATTATCTAGTTTATCTATCACAGATACTATATAATACAACAAGTTTATCTATTATTCAGTTTATCTATCACAGATACTATATAATACAACAGGTTTATCTATTATTCAGTTTATCTATCACAGATACTATATAATACAACAGGTTTATCTATTATCTAGTTTATCTATCACAGATAATATATAATACAACAAGTTTATCTATTATCTAGTTTATCTATCACAGATACTATATAATATAACAGGTTTATCTATTATCTAGTCTAGCTATCACAGATACTATATAATACAACAAGTTTATCTATTATCTAGTTTATCTATCACAGATACTATATAATACAACAAGTTTATCTATTATTCAGTTTATCTATCACAGATACTATATAATACAACAGGTTTATCTATTATCTAGTTTACCTATCACGGATACTATACAATACAACAATATATAATATAACAAGTTTATCTATTATCTAGTCTATCTATCACAGATACTATATAATACAACAAGTTTATCTATTATCTAGTTTATCTATCACAGATACTATATAATACAACAAGTTTATCTATTATTCAGTTTATCTATCACAGATACTATATAATACAACAGGTTTATCTATTATTCAGTTTATCTATCACAGATACTATTTAATACAACAGGTTTATCTATTATCTAGTTTACCTATCACGGATACTATACAATACAACAATATATAATATAACAAGTTTATCTATTATCTAGTTTATCTATCACAGATACTATATAATACAACAAGTTTATATATTATCTAGTTTATCTATCACAGATACTATACAATACAACAATACATAATATGACAAGTTTATCTATCACAGATACTATATAATACAACAAGTGTATCTATTATCTAGTTTATCTATCACAGATACTATATAATACAACAAGTTTATCTATTATTCAGTTTATCTATCACAGATACTATATAATACAACAGGTTTATCTATTATCTAGTTTACCTATCACGGATACTATACAATACAACAATATATAATATAACAAGGTTATCTATTATCTAGTTTATCTATCACAGATATTATATAATACAACAAGTTTATCTATTATCTAGTTTATCTATCACAGATACTATATAATACAACAACTTTATCTATTATCTAGTCTAGCTATCACAGATACTATATAATACAACAAGTTTATCTATTATCTTGTTTATCTATCACAGATACTATATAATACAACAAGTTTATCTATTATTCAGTTTATCTATCACAGATACTATATAATACAACATGATTATCTATTATCTAGTTTACCTATCACGGATACTATACAATACAACAATATATAATATAACAAGTTTATCTATTATCTAGTTTATCTATCACAGATACTATATAATACAACAAGTTTATCTATTATCTAGTTTATCTATCACAGATACTATATAATACAACAAGTTTATCTATTATTCAGTTTATCTATCACAGATACTATATAATACAACAGGTTTATCTATTATTCAGTTTATCTATCACAGATACTATATAATACAACAGATTTATCTATTATCTAGTTTATCTATCACAGATAATATATAATACAACAAGTTTATCTATTATCTACTTTATCTATCACAGATACTATATAATATAACAGGTTTATCTATTATCTAGTCTAGCTATCACAGATACTATATAATACAACAAGTTTATCTATTATCTAGTTTATCTATCACAGATACAATATAATACAACAAGTTTATCTATTATTCAGTTTATCTATCACAGATACTATATAATACAACAGGTTTATCTATTATCTAGTTTACCTATCACGGATACTATACAATACAACAATATATAATATAACAAGTTTATCTATTATCTAGTTTATCTATCACAGATAATATATAATACAACAACAGGTTTATCTATTATTTAGTTTATCTATCACAGATACTATACAATACAACAATATATAATAGAACAAGTTTATCTATTATCTAGTTTTTCTATCACAGATACTATATAATACAACAGGTTTATCTATTATCTAGTTTATCTATAACAGATACTATATAATATAACAAGTTTATCTATTATCTAGTTTATCTATCACAGATACTATATAATACAACAAGTTTATATATTATCTAGTTTATCTATCACAGATACTATACAATGCAACAACTTTATCTATTATCTAGTTTATCTATCACCGATACTATACAATATAACAGGTTTATCTATTATCTAGTTTATCTATCACAGATACTATGTAATACAACAAGTTTATCTATTATCTAGTTTATCTATCACAGATACTATATAATACAACAAGTTTATCTATTATTCAGTTTATCTATCACAGATACTATATAATACAACAGGTTTATCTATTATTCAGTTTATCTATCACAGATACTATATAATACAACAGGTTTATCTATTATCTAGTTTATCTATCACAGATACTATATAATACAACAAGTTTATCTATTATTCAGTTTATCTATCACAGATACTATATAATACAACAGGTTTATCTATTATCTAGTTTACCTATCACGGATACTATACAATACAACAATATATAATATAACAAGTTTATCTATTATCTAGTTTATCTATCACAGATAATATATAATACAACAACAGGTTTATCTATTATTTAGTTTATCTATCACAGATACTATACAATACAACAATATATAATAGAACAAGTTTATCTATTATCTAGTTTTTCTATCACAGATACTATATAATACAACAGGTTTATCTGTTATCTAGTTTATCTATAACAGATACTATATAATATAACAAGTTTATCTATTATCTAGTTTATCTATCACAGATACTATATAATACAACAAGTTTATATATTATCTAGTTTATCTATCACAGATACTATACAATGCAATAACTTTATCTATTATCTAGTTTATCTATCACAGATACTATACAATATAACAGGTTTATCTATTATCTAGTTTATCTATCACAGATACTATGTAATACAACAAGTTTATCTATTATCTAGTTTATCTATCACAGATACTATATAATACAACAAGTTTATCTATTATCTAGTTTATCTATCACAGATACTATATAATACAACAAGATTATCTGTTATGTAGTTTATCTATCACAGATACTATATAGTACAACAAGTTTATCTATTATCTAGTTTATCTATCACAGATACTATATAATACAACAAGTTTATCTATTATCTAGTTTATCTATCACAGATACTATAAGATACAGCAGGTTTATCTATTATCTAGTTTATCTATCACAGATACTATACAATACAACAATACATAATATGACAAGTTTATCTATCACAGATACTATACAATACAACAATACATAATATGACAAGTTTATCTATCACAGATACTATATAATAGAACAAGTTTATCTAGTATCTAGTTTATCTATCACAGATACTATATAATACAACAAGTTTATCTATTATCTAGTTTATCTATCACAGATACTATATAATACAACAAGTTTATCTATTATTCAGTTTATCTATCACAGATACTATATAATACAACAGGTTTATCTATTATCTAGTTTACCTATCACGGATACTATACAATACAACAATATATAATATAACAAGGTTATCTATTATCTAGTTTATCTATCACAGATAATATATAATACAACAAGTTTATCTATTATCTAGTATATCTATCACAGATACTATATAATACAACAATTTTATCTATTATCTAGTCTAGCTATCACAGATACTATATAATACAACAAGTTTATCTATTATCTAGTTTATCTATCACAGATACTATGTAATACAACAAGTTTATCTATTATCTAGTTTATCTATCACAGATACTATATAATACAACAAGTTTATCTATTATCTAGTTTATCTATCACAGATACTATATAATACAACAAGATTATCTATTATCTAGTTTATCTATCACAGATACTATATAGTACAACAAGTTTATCTATTATCTAGTTTATCTATCACAGATACTATATAATACAACAAGTTTATCTATTATCTAGTTTATCTATCACAGATACTATATGATACAGCAGGTTTATCTATTATCTAGTTTATCTACCACAGATACTATACAATACAACAACTTTATCTATTATCTAGTTTATCTATCACATATACTATATAATACAACAAGTTTATCTATTATCTAGTTTATCTATCACAGATACTATATAATACAACAAGTTTATATATTATCTAGTTTATCTATCACAGATACTATATAATACAACAATACATAATATGACAAGTTTATCTATCACAGATACTATATAATACAACAAGTTTATCTATTATCTAGTTTATCTATCACAGATACTATATAATACAACAAGTTTATCTATTATTCAGTTTATCTATCACAGATACTATATAATACAACAGGTTTATCTATTATCTAGTTTACCTATCACGGATACTATACAATACAACAATATATAATACAACAAGCTTATCTATTATCTAGTTTATCTATCACAGATAATATATAATACAACAAGTTTATCTATTATCTAGTTTATCTATCACAGATACTATATAATACAACAACTTTATCTATTATCTAGTCAAGCTATCACAGATACTATATAATACAACAAGTTTATCTATTATCTAGTTTATCTATCACAGATACTATATAATACAACAAGTTTATCTATTATTCAGTTTATCTATCACAGATACTATATAATACAACATGTTTATCTATTATCTAGTTTATCTATCACAGATACTATACAATACAACAATACATAATATGACAAGTTTATCTATCACAGATACTATATAATACAACAAGTGTATCTATTATCTAGTTTATCTATCACAGATACTATATAATACAACAAGTTTATCTATTATTCAGTTTATCTATCACAGATACTATATAATACAACAGGTTTATCTATTATCTAGTTTACCTATCACGGATACTATACAATACAACAATATATAATATAACAAGGTTATCTATTATCTAGTTTATCTATCACAGATATTATATAATACAACAAGTTTATCTATTATCTAGTTTATCTATCACAGATACTATATAATACAACAACTTTATCTATTATCTAGTCTAGCTATCACAGATACTATATAATACAACAAGTTTATCTATTATCTTGTTTATCTATCACAGATACTATATAATACAACAAGTTTATCTATTATTCAGTTTATCTATCACAGATACTATATAATACAACATGATTATCTATTATCTAGTTTACCTATCACGGATACTATACAATACAACAATATATAATATAACAAGTTTATCTATTATCTAGTTTATCTATCACAGATACTATATAATACAACAAGTTTATCTATTATCTAGTTTATCTATCACAGATACTATATAATACAACAAGTTTATCTATTATTCAGTTTATCTATCACAGATACTATATAATACAACAGGTTTATCTATTATTCAGTTTATCTATCACAGATACTATATAATACAACAGATTTATCTATTATCTAGTTTATCTATCACAGATAATATATAATACAACAAGTTTATCTATTATCTACTTTATCTATCACAGATACTATATAATATAACAGGTTTATCTATTATCTAGTCTAGCTATCACAGATACTATATAATACAACAAGTTTATCTATTATCTAGTTTATCTATCACAGATACAATATAATACAACAAGTTTATCTATTATTCAGTTTATCTATCACAGATACTATATAATACAACAGGTTTATCTATTATCTAGTTTACCTATCACGGATACTATACAATACAACAATATATAATATAACAAGTTTATCTATTATCTAGTTTATCTATCACAGATAATATATAATACAACAACAGGTTTATCTATTATTTAGTTTATCTATCACAGATACTATACAATACAACAATATATAATAGAACAAGTTTATCTATTATCTAGTTTTTCTATCACAGATACTATATAATACAACAGGTTTATCTATTATCTAGTTTATCTATAACAGATACTATATAATATAACAAGTTTATCTATTATCTAGTTTATCTATCACAGATACTATATAATACAACAAGTTTATATATTATCTAGTTTATCTATCACAGATACTATACAATGCAACAACTTTATCTATTATCTAGTTTATCTATCACCGATACTATACAATATAACAGGTTTATCTATTATCTAGTTTATCTATCACAGATACTATGTAATACAACAAGTTTATCTATTATCTAGTTTATCTATCACAGATACTATATAATACAACAAGTTTATCTATTATTCAGTTTATCTATCACAGATACTATATAATACAACAGGTTTATCTATTATTCAGTTTATCTATCACAGATACTATATAATACAACAGGTTTATCTATTATCTAGTTTATCTATCACAGATACTATATAATACAACAAGTTTATCTATTATTCAGTTTATCTATCACAGATACTATATAATACAACAGGTTTATCTATTATCTAGTTTACCTATCACGGATACTATACAATACAACAATATATAATATAACAAGTTTATCTATTATCTAGTTTATCTATCACAGATAATATATAATACAACAACAGGTTTATCTATTATTTAGTTTATCTATCACAGATACTATACAATACAACAATATATAATAGAACAAGTTTATCTATTATCTAGTTTTTCTATCACAGATACTATATAATACAACAGGTTTATCTGTTATCTAGTTTATCTATAACAGATACTATATAATATAACAAGTTTATCTATTATCTAGTTTATCTATCACAGATACTATATAATACAACAAGTTTATATATTATCTAGTTTATCTATCACAGATACTATACAATGCAACAACTTTATCTATTATCTAGTTTATCTATCACAGATACTATACAATATAACAGGTTTATCTATTATCTAGTTTATCTATCACAGATACTATGTAATACAACAAGTTTATCTATTATCTAGTTTATCTATCACAGATACTATATAATACAACAAGTTTATCTATTATCTAGTTTATCTATCACAGATACTATATAATACAACAAGATTATCTGTTATGTAGTTTATCTATCACAGATACTATATAGTACAACAAGTTTATCTATTATCTAGTTTATCTATCACAGATACTATATAATACAACAAGTTTATCTATTATCTAGTTTATCTATCACAGATACTATAAGATACAGCAGGTTTATCTATTATCTAGTTTATCTATCACAGATACTATACAATACAACAATACATAATATGACAAGTTTATCTATCACAGATACTATACAATACAACAATACATAATATGACAAGTTTATCTATCACAGATACTATATAATACAACAAGTTTATCTAGTATCTAGTTTATCTATCACAGATACTATATAATACAACAAGTTTATCTATTATCTAGTTTATCTATCACAGATACTATATAATACAACAAGTTTATCTATTATTCAGTTTATCTATCACAGATACTATATAATACAACAGGTTTATCTATTATCTAGTTTACCTATCACGGATACTATACAATACAACAATATATAATATAACAAGGTTATCTATTATCTAGTTTATCTATCACAGATAATATATAATACAACAAGTTTATCTATTATCTAGTATATCTATCACAGATACTATATAATACAACAATTTTATCTATTATCTAGTCTAGCTATCACAGATACTATATAATACAACAAGTTTATCTATTATCTAGTTTATCTATCACAGATACTATGTAATACAACAAGTTTATCTATTATCTAGTTTATCTATCACAGATACTATATAATACAACAAGTTTATCTATTATCTAGTTTATCTATCACAGATACTATATAATACAACAAGATTATCTATTATCTAGTTTATCTATCACAGATACTATATAGTACAACAAGTTTATCTATTATCTAGTTTATCTATCACAGATACTATATAATACAACAAGTTTATCTATTATCTAGTTTATCTATCACAGATACTATATGATACAGCAGGTTTATCTATTATCTAGTTTATCTACCACAGATACTATACAATACAACAACTTTATCTATTATCTAGTTTATCTATCACATATACTATATAATACAACAAGTTTATCTATTATCTAGTTTATCTATCACAGATACTATATAATACAACAAGTTTATATATTATCTAGTTTATCTATCACAGATACTATATAATACAACAATACATAATATGACAAGTTTATCTATCACAGATACTATATAATACAACAAGTTTATCTATTATCTAGTTTATCTATCACAGATACTATATAATACAACAAGTTTATCTATTATTCAGTTTATCTATCACAGATACTATATAATACAACAGGTTTATCTATTATCTAGTTTACCTATCACGGATACTATACAATACAACAATATATAATACAACAAGCTTATCTATTATCTAGTTTATCTATCACAGATAATATATAATACAACAAGTTTATCTATTATCTAGTTTATCTATCACAGATACTATATAATACAACAACTTTATCTATTATCTAGTCTAGCTATCACAGATACTATATAATACAACAAGTTTATCTATTATCTAGTTTATCTATCACAGATACTATATAATACAACAAGTTTATCTATTATTCAGTTTATCTATCACAGATACTATATAATACAACATGTTTATCTATTATCTAGTTTACCTATCACGGATACTATACAATACAACAATATATAATATAACAAGTTTATCTATTATCTAGTTTATCTATCACAGATACTATATAATATAACAGGTTTATCTATTATCTAGTCTAGCTATCACAGATACTATATAATACAACAAGTTTATCTATTATCTAGTTTATCTATCACAGATACTATATAATACAACAAGTTTATCTATTATTCAGTTTATCTATCACAGATACTATATAATACAACAGGTTTATCTATTATCTAGTTTACCTATCACGGATACTATACAATACATAAATATATAATATAACAAGTTTATCTATTATCTAGTCTAGCTATCACAGATACTATATAATACAACAAGTTTATCTATTATCTAGTTTATCTATCACAGATACTATATAATACAACAAGTTTATCTATTATTCAGTTTATCTATCACAGATACTATATAATACAACAGGTTTATCTATTATTCAGTTTATCTATCACAGATACTATATAATACAACAGGTTTATCTATTATCTAGTTTAACTATCACGGATACTATACAATACAACAATATATAATATAACAAGTTTATCTATTATCTAGTCTAGCTATCACAGATACTATATAATACAACAAGTTTATCTATTATCTAGTTTATCTATCACAGATACTATATAATACAACAAGTTTATCTATTATTCAGTTTATCTATCACAGATACTATATAATACAACAGGTTTATCTATTATTCAGTTTATCTATCACAGATACTATATAATACAACAGGTTTATCTATTATCTAGTTTATCTATCACAGATAATATATAATACAACAAGTTTATCTATTATCTAGTTTATCTATCACAGATACTATATAATATAACAGGTTTATCTATTATCTAGTCTAGCTATCACAGATACTATATAATACAACAAGTTTATCTATTATTCAGTTTATCTATCACAGATACTATATAATACAACAGGTTTATCTATTATCTAGCTTACCTATCACGGATACTATACAATACAACAATATATAATATAACAAGTTTATCTATTATCTAGTCTAGCTATCACAGATACTATATAATACAACAAGTTTATCTATTATCTAGTTTATCTATCACAGATACTATATAATACAACAAGTGTATCTATTATTCAGTTTATCTATCACAGATACTATATAATACAACAGGTTTATCTATTATCTAGTTTACCTATAACGGATACTATACAATACAACAATATATAATATAACAAGTTTATCTATTATCTAGTTTATCTATCACAGATAATATATAATACAACAAGTTTATCTATTATCTAGTTTATCTATCACAAATACTATATAATATAACAGGTTTATCTATTATCTAGTGTAGCTATCACAGATACTATATAATACAACAAGTTTATCTATTATTCAGTTTATCTATCACAGATACTATATAATACAACAGGTTTATCTATTATCTAGTTTACCTATCACGGATACTATACAATACAACAATATATAATATAACAAGTTTATCTATTATCTAGTCTAGCTATCACAGATACTATATAATACAACAAGTTTATCTATTATCTAGTTTATCTATCACAGATACTATATAATACAACAAGTTTATCTATTATTCAGTTTATCTATCACAGATACTATATAATACAACAGGTTTATCTATTATTCAGTTTATCTATCACAGATACTATATAATACAACAGGTTTATCTATTATCTAGTTTATCTATCACAGATAATATATAATACAACAAGTTTATCTATTATCTAGTATATCTATCACAGATACTATATAATACAACAATTTTATATATTATCTAGTCTAGCTATCACAGATACTATATAATACAACAAGTTTATCTATTATCTAGTTTATCTATCACAGATACTATGTAATACAACAAGTTTATCTATTATCTAGTTTATCTATCACAGATACTATATAATACAACAAGTTTATCTATTATCTAGTTTATCTATCACAGATACTATATAATACAACAAGATTATCTATTATCTAGTTTATCTATCACAGATACTATATAGTACAACAAGTTTATCTATTATCTAGTTTATCTATCACAGATACTATATAATACAACAAGTTTATCTATTATCTAGTTTATCTATCACAGATACTATATGATACAGCAGGTTTATCTATTATCTAGTTTATCTACCACAGATACTATACAATACAACAACTTTATCTATTATCTAGTTTATCTATCACATATACTATATAATACAACAAGTTTATCTATTATCTAGTTTATCTATCACAGATACTATATAATACAACAAGTTTATATATTATCTAGTTTATCTATCACAGATACTATATAATACAACAATACATAATATGACAAGTTTATCTATCACAGATACTATATAATACAACAAGTTTATATATTATCTAGTTTATCTATCACAGATACTATATAATACAACAAGTTTATCTATTATTCAGTTTATCTATCACAGATACTATATAATACAACAGGTTTATCTATTATCTAGTTTACCTATCACGGATACTATACAATACAACAATATATAATACAACAAGCTTATCTATTATCTAGTTTATCTATCACAGATAATATATAATACAACAAGTTTATCTATTATCTAGTTTATCTATCACAGATACTATATAATACAACAACTTTATCTATTAACTAGTCTAGCTATCACAGATACTATATAATACAACAAGTTTATCTATTATCTAGTTTATCTATCACAGATACTATATAATACAACAAGTTTATCTATTATTCAGTTTATCTATCACAGATACTATATAATACAACATGTTTATCTATTATCTAGTTTACCTATCACGGATACTATACAATACAACAATATATAATATAACAAGTTTATCTATTATCTAGTTTATCTATCACAGATACTATATAATATAACAGGTTTATCTATTATCTAGTCTAGCTATCACAGATACTATATAATACAACAAGTTTATCTATTATCTAGTTTATCTATCACAGATACTATATAATACAACAAGTTTATCTATTATTCAGTTTATCTATCACAGATACTATATAATACAACAGGTTTATCTATTATCTAGTTTACCTATCACGGATACTATACAATACAACAATATATAATATAACAAGTTTATCTATTATCTAGTCTAGCTATCACAGATACTATATAATACAACAAGTTTATCTATTATCTAGTTTATCTATCACAGATACTATATAATACAACAAGTTTATCTATTATTCAGTTTATCTATCACAGATACTATATAATACAACAGGTTTATCTATTATTCAGTTTATCTATCACAGATACTATATAATACAACAGGTTTATCTATTATCTAGTTTACCTATCACGGATACTATACAATACAACAATATATAATATAACAAGTTTATCTATTATCTAGTCTAGCTATCACAGATACTATATAATAAAACAAGTTTATCTATTATCTAGTTTATCTATCACAGATACTATATAATACAACAAGTTTATCTATTATTCAGTTTATCTATCACAGATACTATATAATACAACAGGTTTATCTATTATTCAGTTTATCTATCACAGATACTATATAATACAACAGGTTTATCTATTATCTAGTTTATCTATCACAGATATTATATAATACAACAAGTTTATCTATTATCTAGTTTATCTATCACAGATACTATATAATATAACAGGTTTATCTATTATCTAGTCTAGCTATAACAGATACTATATAATACAACAAGTTTATCTATTATTCAGTTTATCTATCACAGATACTATATAATACAACAGGTTTATCTATTATCTAGCTTACCTATCACGGATACTATACAATACAACAATATATAATATAACAAGTTTATCTATTATCTAGTCTAGCTATCACAGATACTATATAATACAACAAGTTTATCTATTATCCAGTTTATCTATCACAGATACTATATAATACAACAAGTGTATCTATTATTCAGTTTATCTATCACAGATACTATATAATACAACAGGTTTATCTATTATCTAGTTTACCTATCACGGATACTATACAATACAACAATATATAATATAACAAGTTTATCTATTATCTAGTTTATCTATCACAGATAATATATAATACAACAAGTTTATCTATTATCTAGTTTATCTATCACAAATACTATATAATATCACAGGTTTATCTATTATCTAGTCTAGCTATCACAGATACTATATAATACATCAAGTTTATCTATTATTCAGTTTATCTATCACAGATACTATATAATACAACAGGTTTATCTATTATCTAGTTTACCTATCACGGATACTATACAATACAACAATATATAATATAACAAGTTTATCTATTATCTAGTCTAGCTATCACAGATACTATATAATACAACAAGTTTATCTATTATCTAGTTTATCTATCACAGATACTATATAATACAACAAGTTTATCTATTATTCAGTTTATCTATCACAGATACTATATAATACAACAGGTTTATCTATTATTCAGTTTATCTATCACAGATACTATATAATACAACAGGTTTATCTATTATCTAGTTTATCTATCACAGATAATATATAATACAACAAGTTTATCTATTATCTAGTTTATCTATCACAGATACTATATAATATAACAGGTTTATCTATTATCTAGTCTAGCTATCACAGATACTATATAATACAACAAGATTATCTATTATCTAGTTTATCTATCACAGATACTATATAATACAACAAGTTTATCTATTATTCAGTTTATCTATCACAGATACTATATAATACAACAGGTTTATCTATTATCTAGTTTACCTATCACGGATACTATACAATACAACAATATATAATATAACAAGTTTATCTATTATCTAGTCTAGCTATCACAGATACTATATAATACAACAAGTTTATCTATTATCTAGTTTATCTATCACAGATACTATATAATACAACAAGTTTATCTATTATTCAGTTTATCTATCACAGATACTATATAATACAACAGGTTTATCTATTATTCAATTTATCTATCACAGATACTATATAATACAACAGGTTTATTTATTATCTAGTTTACCTATCACGGATACTATACAATACAACAATATATAATATAACAGGTTTTTCTATTATCTAGTTTATCTATCACAGATAATATATAATACAACAAGTTTATCTATTATCTAGTTTATCTATCACAGATACTATATAATATAACAGGTTTATCTATTATCTAGTCTAGCTATCACAGATACTATATAGTACAACAAGTTTATCTATTATCTAGCTTATCTATCACAGATACTATATAATACAACAAGTTTATCTATTATCTAGTTTATCTATCACAGATACTATATAATACAGCAGGTTTATCTATTATCTAGTTTATCTATCACAGATACTATACAATACAACAAGTTTATCTATTATCTAGTTTATCTATCACAGATACTATATAATATAACAAGTTTATCTATTATCTAGTTTATCTATCACAGATACTTTATAATACAACAAGTTTATCTATTATCTAGTTTATCTATCACAGATACTATACAATGCAACAAGTTTATCTATTATCTAGTTTATCTATGACAGATACTATATAATACAACAAGTTTATCTATCACAGATACTATATAATACAACAAATTTATCTATTATCTAGTTTATCTATCACAGATACTATACAATACAACAATATATAATATAACAAGTTTATCTATCACAGATACTATATAATTCAACAAGTTTATCTATTATCTAGTTTATCTATCACAGATACCATATAATACAACAAGTTTATCTATTATCTAGTTTATCTCTCACATATACTATATAATACAACAGGTTTATCTATTATCTAGTTTACCTATCACGGATACTATACAATACAACAATATATAATATAACAAGTTTATCTATTATCTAGTTTATCTATCACAGATAATATATAATACAACAAGTTTATCTATTATCTAGTTTATCTATCACAGATACTATTTAATATAACAGGTTTATCTATTATCTAGTCTAGCTATCACAGATACTATATAATACAACAAGTTTATCTATTATCTAGTTTATCTATCACAGATACTATATAGTACAACAAGTTTATCTATTATCTAGTTTATCTATCACAGATACTATATAATACAACAAGTTTATCTATTATCTAGTTTATCTATCACAGATACTAAATAATACAACAAGTTTGTCTATTATCTAGTTTATCTATCACAGATACTATATAATACAACAAGATTATCTATTATCTAGTTTACCTATCACAGATACTATATAGTACAACAAGTTCATCTATTATCTAGTTTATCTATCACAGATACTATATAATACATCAAGTTTATCTATTATCTAGTTTATCTATCACAGATACTATATAATACAGCAGGTTTATCTATTATCTAGTTTATCTATCACAGATACTATACAATACAACAACTTTATCTATTATCTAGTTTATCTATCACATATACTATATAATATAACAAGTTTATCTATTATCTAGTTTATCTATCACAGATACTATATAATACAACAAGTTTATCTATTATCTAGTTTATCTATCACATATAATATACAATACAACAAGTTTATCTATTATCTAGTTTATCTATCACAGATACTATATAATACAACAAGTTTATCTATCACAGATACTATATAATACAACAAATTTATCTATTATCTAGTTTATCTATCACAGATACTATACAATACAACAATATATAATATAACAAGCTTATCTATCACAGATACTATATAATACAACAAGTGTATCTATTATTCAGTTTATCTATCACAGATACTATATAATACAACAAGTTTATCTATTATCTAGTTTATCTATCACAGATACTATACAATACAACAATATATAATATAACAAGCTTATCTATCACAGATACTATATAATACAACAAGTGTATCTATTATTCAGTTTATCTATCACAGATACTATATAATACAACAAGTTTATCTATTATCTAGTTTATCTATCACAGATACTATATAATACAACAAGTTTATCTATTATTCAGTTTATCTATCACAGATACTATATAATACAACAGGTTTATCTATTATCTAGTTTACCTATCACGGATAATATACAATACAACAATATATAATATAACAAGTTTATCTATTATCTAGTCTAGCTATCACAGATACTATATAATACAACAAGTTTATCTATTATCTAGTTTATCTATCACAGATACTATATAATACAACAAGTTTATCTATTATTCAGTTTATCTATCACAGATACTATATAATACAACAGGTTTATCTATTATTCAGTTTATCTATCACAGATACTATATAATACAACAGGTTTATCTATTATCTAGTTTATCTATCACAGATAATATATAATACAACAAGTTTATCTATTATCTAGTTTATCTATCACAGATACTATATAATATAACAGGTTTATCTATTATCTAGTCTAGCTATCACAGATACTATATAATACAACAAGTTTATCTATTATCTAGTTTATCTATCACAGATACTATATAATACAACAAGTTTATCTATTATTCAGTTTATCTATCACAGATACTATATAATACAACAGGTTTATCTATTATCTAGTTTACCTATCACGGATACTATACAATACAACAATATATAATATAACAAGTTTATCTATTATCTAGTCTAGCTATCACAGATACTATATAATACAACAAGTTTATCTATTATCTAGTTTATCTATCACAGATACTATATAATACAACAAGTTTATCTATTATTCAGTTTATCTATCACAGATACTATATAATACAACAGGTTTATCTATTATTCAGTTTATCTATCACAGATACTATATAATACAACAGGTTTATCTATTATCTAGTTTACCTATCACGGATACTATACAATACAACAATATATAATATAACAAGTTTATCTATTATCTAGTTTATCTATCACAGATACTATATAATACAACAAGTTTATATATTATCTAGTTTATCTATCACAGATACTATACAATACAACAATACATAATATGACAAGTTTATCTATCACAGATACTATATAATACAACAAGTTTATCTATTATCTAGTTTATCTATCACAGATACTATATAATACAACATGTTTATCTATTATTCAGTTTATCTATCACAGATACTATATAATACAACAGGTTTATCTATTATCTAGTTTACCTATCACGGATACTATACAATACAACAATATATAATATAACAAGTTTATCTATTATCTAGTCTAGCTATCACAGATACTATATAATACAACAAGTTTATCTATTATCTAGTTTATCTATCACAGATACTATATAATACAACAAGTTTATCTATTATTCAGTTTATCTATCACAGATACTATATAATACAACAGGTTTATCTATTATTCAGTTTATCTATCACAGATACTATATAATACAACAGGTTTATCTATTATCTAGTTTATCTATCACAGATAATATATAATACAACAAGTTTATCTATTATCTAGTTTATCTATCACAGATACTATATAATATAACAGGTTTATCTATTATCTAGTCTAGCTATCACAGATACTATATAATACAACAAGATTATCTATTATCTAGTTTATCTATCACAGATACTATATAATACAACAAGTTTATCTATTATTCAGTTTATCTATCACAGATACTATATAATACAACAGGTTTATCTATTATCTAGTTTACCTATCACGGATACTATACAATACAACAATATATAATATAACAAGTTTATCTATTATCTAGTCTAGCTATCACAGATACTATATAATACAACAAGTTTATCTATTATCTAGTTCATCTATCACAGATACTATATAATACAACAAGTTTATCTATTATTCAGTTTATCTATCACAGATACTATATAATACAACAGGTTTATCTATTATTCAATTTATCTATCACAGATACTATATAATACAACAGGTTTATCTATTATCTAGTTTACCTATCACGGATACTATACAATACAACAATATATAATATAACAAGTTTATCTATTATCTAGTTTATCTATCACAGATAATATATAATACAACAAGTTTATCTATTATCTAGTTTATCTATCACAGATACTATATAATATAACAGGTTTATCTATTATCTAGCCTAGCTATCACAGATACTATATAGTACAACATGTTTATCTATTATCTAGTTTATCTATCACAGATACTATATAATACAACAAGTTTATCTATTATCTAGTTTATCTATCACAGATACTATATAATACAGCAGGTTTATCTATTATCTAGTTTATCTATCACAGATACTATACAATACAACAAGTTTATCTATTATCTAGTTTATCTATCACAGATACTATATAATATAACAAGTTTATCTATTATCTAGTTTATCTATCACAGATACTATATAATACAACAAGTTTATCTATTATCTAGTTTATCTATCACAGATACTATACAATGCAACAAGTTTATCTATTATCTAGTTTATCTATGACAGATACTATATAATACAACAAGTTTATCTATCACAGATACTATATAATACAACAAATTTATCTATTATCTAGTTTATCTATCACAGATACTATACAATACAACAATATATAATATAACAAGTTTATCTATCACAGATACTATATAATTCAACAAGTTTATCTATTATCTAGTTTATCTATCACAGATACCATATAATACAACAAGTTTATCTATTATCTAGTTTATCTCTCACATATACTATATAATACAACAAGTTTATCTATTATCTAGTTTATCTATCACAGATACTATATAATACAACAAGTTTATCTATTATTCAGTTTATCTATCACAGATACTATATAATACAACAGGTTTATCTATTATCTAGTTTACCTATCACGGATACTATACAATACAACAATATATAATATAACAAGTTTATCTATTATCTAGTTTATCTATCACAGATAATATATAATACAACAAGTTTATCTATTATCTAGTTTATCTATCACAGATACTATATAATATAACAGGTTTATCTATTATCTAGTCTAGCTATCACAGATACTATATAATACAACAAGTTTATCTATTATCTAGTTTATCTATCACAGATACTATATAGTACAACAAGTTTATCTATTATCTAGTTTATCTATCACAGATACTATATAATACAACAAGTTTATCTATTATCTAGTTTATCTATCACAGATACTAAATAATACAACAAGTTTGTCTATTATCTAGTTTATCTATCACAGATACTATATAATACAACAAGATTATCTATTATCTAGTTTACCTATCACAGATACTATATAGTACAACAAGTTTATCTATTATCTAGTTTATCTATCACAGATACTATATAATACATCAAGTTTATCTATTATCTAGTTTATCTATCACAGATACTATATAATACAGCAGGTTTATCTATTATCTAGTTTATCTATCACAGATACTATACAATACAACAACTTTATCTATTATCTAGTTTATCTATCACATATACTATATAATATAACAAGTTTATCTATTATCTAGTTTATCTATCACAGATACTATATAATACAACAAGTTTATCTATTATCTAGTTTATCTATCACATATAATATACAATACAACAAGTTTATCTATTATCTAGTTTATCTATCACAGATAATATATAATACAACAAGTTTATCTATCACAGATACTATATAATACAACAAGTTTATCTATCACAGATACTATATAATACAACAAATTTATCTATTATCTAGTTTATCTATCACAGATACTATACAATACAACAATATATAATATAACAAGCTTATCTATCACAGATACTATATAATACAACAAGTGTATCTATTATTCAGTTTATCTATCACAGATACTATATAATACAACAAGTTTATCTATTATCTAGTTTATCTATCACAGATACTATATAATATAACAGGTTTATTTATTATCTCGTCTAGCTATCACAGATACTATATAATACAACAAGTTTATCTATTATCTAGTTTATCTATCACAGATACTATATAATACAACAAGTTTATCTATTATTCAGTTTATCTATCACAGATACTATATAATACAACAGGTTTATCTATTATCTAGTTTACCTATCACGGATAATATACAATACAACAATATATAATATAACAAGTTTATCTATTATCTAGTCTAGCTATCACAGATACTATATAATACAACAAGTTTATCTATTATCTAGTTTATCTATCACAGATACTCTATAATACAACAAGTTTATCTATTATTCAGTTTATCTATCACAGATACTATATAATACAACAGGTTTATCTATTATTCAGTTTATCTATCACAGATACTATATAATACAACAGGTTTATCTATTATCTAGTTTATCTATCACAGATAATATATAATACAACAAGTTTATCTATTATCTAGTTTATCTATCACAGATACTATATAATATAACAGGTTTATCTATTATCTAGTCTAGCTATCACAGATACTATATAATACAACAAGTTTATCTATTATCTAGTTTATCTATCACAGATACTATATAATACAACAAGTTTATCTATTATTCAGTTTATCTATCACAGATACTATATAATACAACAGGTTTATCTATTATCTAGTTTACCTATCACGGATACTATACAATACAACAATATATAATATAACAAGTTTATCTATTATCTAGTCTAGCTATCACAGATACTATATAATACAACAAGTTTATCTATTATCTAGTTTATCTATCACAGATACTATATAATACAACAAGTTTATCTATTATTCAGTTTATCTATCACAGATACTATATAATACAACAGGTTTATCTATTATTCAGTTTATCTATCACAGATACTATATAATACAACAGGTTTATCTATTATCTAGTTTACCTATCACGGATACTATACAATACAACAATATATAATATAACAAGTTTATCTATTATCTAGTTTATCTATCACAGATACTATATAATACAACAAGTTTATATATTATCTAGTTTATCTATCACAGATACTATACAATACAACAATACATAATATGACAAGTTTATCTATCACAGATACTATATAATACAACAAGTTTATCTATTATCTAGTTTATCTATCACAGATACTATATAATACAACAAGTTTATCTATTATTCAGTTTATCTATCACAGATACTATATAATACAACAGGTTTATCTATTATCTAGTTTACCTATCACGGATACTATACAATACAACAATATATAATATAACAAGTTTATCTATTATCTAGTCTAGCTATCACAGATACTATATAATACAACAAGTTTATCTATTATCTAGTTTATCTATCACAGATACTATATAATACAACAAGTTTATCTATTATTCAGTTTATCTATCACAGATACTATATAATACAACAGGTTTATCTATTATTCAGTTTATCTATCACAGATACTATATAATACAACAGGTTTATCTATTATCTAGTTTATCTATCACAGATAATATATAATACAACAAGTTTATCTATTATCTAGTTTATCTATCACAGATACTATATAATATAACAGGTTTATCTATTATCTAGTCTAGCTATCACAGATACTATATAATACAACAAGATTATCTATTATCTAGTTTATCTATCACAGATACTATATAATACAACAAGTTTATCTATTATTCAGTTTATCTATCACAGATACTATATAATACAACAGGTTTATCTATTATCTAGTTTACCTATCACGGATACTATACAATACAACAATATATAATATAACAAGTTTATCTATTATCTAGTCTAGCTATCACAGATACTATATAATACAACAAGTTTATCTATTATCTAGTTTATCTATCACAGATACTATATAATATAACAGGTTTATCTATTATCTAGTCTAGCTATCACAGATACTATATAGTACAACAAGTTTATCTATTATCTAGTTTATCTATCACAGATACTATATAATACAACAAGTTTATCTATTATCTAGTTTATCTATCACAGATACTATATAATACAGCAGGTTTATCTATTATCTAGTTTATCTATCACAGATACTATACAATACAACAAGTTTATCTATTATCTAGTTTATCTATCACAGATACTATATAATATAACAAGTTTATCTATTATCTAGTTTATCTATCACAGATACTATATAATACAACAAGTTTATCTATTATCTAGTTTATCTATCACAGATACTATACAATGCAACAAGTTTATCTATTATCTAGTTTATCTATGACAGATACTATATAATACAACAAGTTTATCTATCACAGATACTATATAATACAACAGGTTTATCTATTATTCAGTTTATCTATCACAGATACTATATAATACAACAGGTTTATCTATTATCTAGTTTACCTATCACGGATACTATACAATACAACAATATATAATATAACAAGTTTATCTATTATCTAGTCTAGCTATCACAGATACTATATAATACAACAAGTTTATCTATTATCTAGTTTATCTATCACAGATACTATATAATACAACAAGTTTATCTATTATTCAGTTTATCTATCACAGATACTATATAATACAACAGGTTTATCTATTATTCAGTTTATCTATCACAGATACTATATAATACAACAGGTTTATCTATTATCTAGTTTATCTATCACAGATAATATATAATACAACAAGTTTATCTATTATCTAGTTTATCTATCACAGATACTATATAATATAACAGGTTTATCTATTATCTAGTCTAGCTATAACAGATACTATATAATACAACAAGTTTATCTATTATTCAGTTTATCTATCACAGATACTATATAATACAACAGGTTTATCTATTATCTAGCTTACCTATCACGGATACTATACAATACAACAATATATAATATAACAAGTTTATCTATTATCTAGTCTAGCTATCACAGATACTATATAATACAACAAGTTTATCTATTATCCAGTTTATCTATCACAGATACTATATAATACAACAAGTGTATCTATTATTCAGTTTATCTATCACAGATACTATATAATACAACAGGTTTATCTATTATCTAGTTTACCTATCACGGATACTATACAATACAACAATATATAATATAACAAGTTTATCTATTATCTAGTTTATCTATCACAGATAATATATAATACAACAAGTTTATCTATTATCTAGTTTATCTATCACAGATACTATATAATATAACAGGTTTATTTATTATCTCGTCTAGCTATCACAGATACTATATAATACAACAAGTTTATCTATTATCTAGTTTATCTATCACAGATACTATATAATACAACAAGTTTATCTATTATTCAGTTTATCTATCACAGATACTATATAATACAACAGGTTTATCTATTATCTAGTTTACCTATCACGGATAATATACAATACAACAATATATAATATAACAAGTTTATCTATTATCTAGTCTAGCTATCACAGATACTATATAATACAACAAGTTTATCTATTATCTAGTTTATCTATCACAGATACTCTATAATACAACAAGTTTATCTATTATTCAGTTTATCTATCACAGATACTATATAATACAACAGGTTTATCTATTATTCAGTTTATCTATCACAGATACTATATAATACAACAGGTTTATCTATTATCTAGTTTATCTATCACAGATAATATATAATACAACAAGTTTATCTATTATCTAGTTTATCTATCACAGATACTATATAATATAACAGGTTTATCTATTATCTAGTCTAGCTATCACAGATACTATATAATACAACAAGTTTATCTATTATCTAGTTTATCTATCACAGATACTATATAATACAACAAGTTTATCTATTATTCAGTTTATCTATCACAGATACTATATAATACAACAGGTTTATCTATTATCTAGTTTACCTATCACGGATACTATACAATACAACAATATATAATATAACAAGTTTATCTATTATCTAGTCTAGCTATCACAGATACTATATAATACAACAAGTTTATCTATTATCTAGTTTATCTATCACAGATACTATATAATACAACAAGTTTATCTATTATTCAGTTTATCTATCACAGATACTATATAATACAACAGGTTTATCTATTATTCAGTTTATCTATCACAGATACTATATAATACAACAGGTTTATCTATTATCTAGTTTACCTATCACGGATACTATACAATACAACAATATATAATATAACAAGTTTATCTATTATCTAGTTTATCTATCACAGATACTATATAATACAACAAGTTTATATATTATCTAGTTTATCTATCACAGATACTATACAATACAACAATACATAATATGACAAGTTTATCTATCACAGATACTATATAATACAACAAGTTTATCTATTATCTAGTTTATCTATCACAGATACTATATAATACAACAAGTTTATCTATTATTCAGTTTATCTATCACAGATACTATATAATACAACAGGTTTATCTATTATCTAGTTTACCTATCACGGATACTATACAATACAACAATATATAATATAACAAGTTTATCTATTATCTAGTCTAGCTATCACAGATACTATATAATACAACAAGTTTATCTATTATCTAGTTTATCTATCACAGATACTATATAATACAACAAGTTTATCTATTATTCAGTTTATCTATCACAGATACTATATAATACAACAGGTTTATCTATTATTCAGTTTATCTATCACAGATACTATATAATACAACAGGTTTATCTATTATCTAGTTTATCTATCACAGATAATATATAATACAACAAGTTTATCTATTATCTAGTTTATCTATCACAGATACTATATAATATAACAGGTTTATCTATTATCTAGTCTAGCTATCACAGATACTATATAATACAACAAGATTATCTATTATCTAGTTTATCTATCACAGATACTATATAATACAACAAGTTTATCTATTATTCAGTTTATCTATCACAGATACTATATAATACAACAGGTTTATCTATTATCTAGTTTACCTATCACGGATACTATACAATACAACAATATATAATATAACAAGTTTATCTATTATCTAGTCTAGCTATCACAGATACTATATAATACAACAAGTTTATCTATTATCTAGTTTATCTATCACAGATACTATATAATATAACAGGTTTATCTATTATCTAGTCTAGCTATCACAGATACTATATAGTACAACAAGTTTATCTATTATCTAGTTTATCTATCACAGATACTATATAATACAACAAGTTTATCTATTATCTAGTTTATCTATCACAGATACTATATAATACAGCAGGTTTATCTATTATCTAGTTTATCTATCACAGATACTATACAATACAACAAGTTTATCTATTATCTAGTTTATCTATCACAGATACTATATAATATAACAAGTTTATCTATTATCTAGTTTATCTATCACAGATACTATATAATACAACAAGTTTATCTATTATCTAGTTTATCTATCACAGATACTATACAATGCAACAAGTTTATCTATTATCTAGTTTATCTATGACAGATACTATATAATACAACAAGTTTATCTATCACAGATACTATATAATACAACAGGTTTATCTATTATTCAGTTTATCTATCACAGATACTATATAATACAACAGGTTTATCTATTATCTAGTTTACCTATCACGGATACTATACAATACAACAATATATAATATAACAAGTTTATCTATTATCTAGTCTAGCTATCACAGATACTATATAATACAACAAGTTTATCTATTATCTAGTTTATCTATCACAGATACTATATAATACAACAAGTTTATCTATTATTCAGTTTATCTATCACAGATACTATATAATACAACAGGTTTATCTATTATTCAGTTTATCTATCACAGATACTATATAATACAACAGGTTTATCTATTATCTAGTTTATCTATCACAGATAATATATAATACAACAAGTTTATCTATTATCTAGTTTATCTATCACAGATACTATATAATATAACAGGTTTATCTATTATCTAGTCTAGCTATAACAGATACTATATAATACAACAAGTTTATCTATTATTCAGTTTATCTATCACAGATACTATATAATACAACAGGTTTATCTATTATCTAGCTTACCTATCACGGATACTATACAATACAACAATATATAATATAACAAGTTTATCTATTATCTAGTCTAGCTATCACAGATACTATATAATACAACAAGTTTATCTATTATCCAGTTTATCTATCACAGATACTATATAATACAACAAGTGTATCTATTATTCAGTTTATCTATCACAGATACTATATAATACAACAGGTTTATCTATTATCTAGTTTACCTATCACGGATACTATACAATACAACAATATATAATATAACAAGTTTATCTATTATCTAGTTTATCTATCACAGATAATATATAATACAACAAGTTTATCTATTATCTAGTTTATCTATCACAAATACTATATAATATCACAGGTTTATCTATTATCTAGTCTAGCTATAACAGATACTATATAATACAACAAGTTTATCTATTATTCAGTTTATCTATCACAGATACTATATAATACAACAGGTTTATCTATTATCTAGCTTACCTATCACGGATACTATACAATACAACAATATATAATATAACAAGTTTATCTATTATCTAGTCTAGCTATCACAGATACTATATAATACAACAAGTTTATCTATTATCCAGTTTATCTATCACAGATACTATATAATACAACAAGTGTATCTATTATTCAGTTTATCTATCACAGATACTATATAATACAACAGGTTTATCTATTATCTAGTTTACCTATCACGGATACTATACAATACAACAATATATAATATAACAAGTTTATCTATTATCTAGTTTATCTATCACAGATAATATATAATACAACAAGTTTATCTATTATCTAGTTTATCTATCACAGATACTATATAATATAACAGGTTTATTTATTATCTCGTCTAGCTATCACAGATACTATATAATACAACAAGTTTATCTATTATCTAGTTTATCTATCACAGATACTATATAATACAACAAGTTTATCTATTATTCAGTTTATCTATCACAGATACTATATAATACAACAGGTTTATCTATTATCTAGTTTACCTATCACGGATAATATACAATACAACAATATATAATATAACAAGTTTATCTATTATCTAGTCTAGCTATCACAGATACTATATAATACAACAAGTTTATCTATTATCTAGTTTATCTATCACAGATACTCTATAATACAACAAGTTTATCTATTATTCAGTTTATCTATCACAGATACTATATAATACAACAGGTTTATCTATTATTCAGTTTATCTATCACAGATACTATATAATACAACAGGTTTATCTATTATCTAGTTTATCTATCACAGATAATATATAATACAACAAGTTTATCTATTATCTAGTTTATCTATCACAGATACTATATAATATAACAGGTTTATCTATTATCTAGTCTAGCTTTCACAGATACTATATAATACAACAAGTTTATCTATTATCTAGTTTATCTATCACAGATACTATATAATACAACAAGTTTATCTATTATTCAGTTTATCTATCACAGATACTATATAATACAACAGGTTTATCTATTATCTAGTTTACCTATCACGGATACTATACAATACAACAATATATAATATAACAAGTTTATCTATTATCTAGTCTAGCTATCACAGATACTATATAATACAACAAGTTTATCTATTATCTAGTTTATCTATCACAGATACTATATAATACAACAAGTTTATCTATTATTCAGTTTATCTAACACAGATACTATATAATACAACAGGTTTATCTATTATTCAGTTTATCTATCACAGATACTATATAATACAACAGGTTTATCTATTATCTAGTTTACCTATCACGGATACTATACAATACAACAATATATAATATAACAAGTTTATCTATTATCTAGTTTATCTATCACAGATACTATATAATACAACAAGTTTATATATTATCTAGTTTATCTATCACAGATACTATACAATACAACAATACATAATATGACAAGTTTATCTATCACAGATACTATATAATACAACAAGTTTATCTATTATCTAGTTTATCTATCACAGATACTATATAATACAACAAGTTTATCTATTATTCAGTTTATCTATCACAGATACTATATAATACAACAGGTTTATCTATTATCTAGTTTACCTATCACGGATACTATACAATACAACAATATATAATATAACAAGTTTATCTATTATCTAGTCTAGCTATCACAGATACTATATAATACAACAAGTTTATCTATTATCTAGTTTATCTATCACAGATACTATATAATACAACAAGTTTATCTATTATTCAGTTTATCTATCACAGATACTATATAATACAACAGGTTTATCTATTATTCAGTTTATCTATCACAGATACTATATAATACAACAGGTTTATCTATTATCTAGTTTATCTATCACAGATAATATATAATACAACAAGTTTATCTATTATCTAGTTTATCTATCACAGATACTATATAATATAACAGGTTTATCTATTATCTAGTCTAGCTATCACAGATACTATATAATACAACAAGATTATCTATTATCTAGTTTATCTATCACAGATACTATATAATACAACAAGTTTATCTATTATTCAGTTTATCTATCACAGATACTATATAATACAACAGGTTTATCTATTATCTAGTTTACCTATCACGGATACTATACAATACAACAATATATAATATAACAAGTTTATCTATTATCTAGTCTAGCTATCACAGATACTATATAATACAACAAGTTTATCTATTATCTAGTTTATCTATCACAGATACTATATAATATAACAGGTTTATCTATTATCTAGTCTAGCTATCACAGATACTATATAGTACAACAAGTTTATCTATTATCTAGTTTATCTATCACAGATACTATATAATACAACAAGTTTATCTATTATCTAGTTTATCTATCACAGATACTATATAATACAGCAGGTTTATCTATTATCTAGTTTATCTATCACAGATACTATACAATACAACAAGTTTATCTATTATCTAGTTTATCTATCACAGATACTATATAATATAACAAGTTTATCTATTATCTAGTTTATCTATCACAGATACTATATAATACAACAAGTTTATCTATTATCTAGTTTATCTATCACAGATACTATACAATGCAACAAGTTTATCTATTATCTAGTTTATCTATGACAGATACTATATAATACAACAAGTTTATCTATCACAGATACTATATAATACAACAGGTTTATCTATTATTCAGTTTATCTATCACAGATACTATATAATACAACAGGTTTATCTATTATCTAGTTTACCTATCACGGATACTATACAATACAACAATATATAATATAACAAGTTTATCTATTATCTAGTCTAGCTATCACAGATACTATATAATACAACAAGTTTATCTATTATCTAGTTTATCTATCACAGATACTATATAATACAACAAGTTTATCTATTATTCAGTTTATCTATCACAGATACTATATAATACAACAGGTTTATCTATTATTCAGTTTATCTATCACAGATACTATATAATACAACAGGTTTATCTATTATCTAGTTTATCTATCACAGATAATATATAATACAACAAGTTTATCTATTATCTAGTTTATCTATCACAGATACTATATAATATAACAGGTTTATCTATTATCTAGTCTAGCTATAACAGATACTATATAATACAACAAGTTTATCTATTATTCAGTTTATCTATCACAGATACTATATAATACAACAGGTTTATCTATTATCTAGCTTACCTATCACGGATACTATACAATACAACAATATATAATATAACAAGTTTATCTATTATCTAGTCTAGCTATCACAGATACTATATAATACAACAAGTTTATCTATTATCCAGTTTATCTATCACAGATACTATATAATACAACAAGTGTATCTATTATTCAGTTTATCTATCACAGATACTATATAATACAACAGGTTTATCTATTATCTAGTTTACCTATCACGGATACTATACAATACAACAATATATAATATAACAAGTTTATCTATTATCTAGTTTATCTATCACAGATAATATATAATACAACAAGTTTATCTATTATCTAGTTTATCTATCACAAATACTATATAATATCACAGGTTTATCTATTATCTAGTCTAGCTATCACAGATACTATATAATACATCAAGTTTATCTATTATTCAGTTTATCTATCACAGATACTATATAATACAACAGGTTTATCTATTATCTAGTTTACCTATCACGGATACTATACAATACAACAATATATAATATAACAAGTTTATCTATTATCTAGTCTAGCTATCACAGATACTATATAATACAACAAGTTTATCTATTATCTAGTTTATCTATCACAGATACTATATAATACAACAAGTTTATCTATTATTCAGTTTATCTATCACAGATACTATATAATACAACAGGTTTATCTATTATTCAGTTTATCTATCACAGATACTATATAATACAACAGGTTTATCTATTATCTAGTTTATCTATCACAGATAATATATAATACAACAAGTTTATCTATTATCTAGTTTATCTATCACAGATACTATATAATATAACAGGTTTATCTATTATCTAGTCTAGCTATCACAGATACTATATAATACAACAAGATTATCTATTATCTAGTTTATCTATCACAGATACTATATAATACAACAAGTTTATCTATTATTCAGTTTATCTATCACAGATACTATATAATACAACAGGTTTATCTATTATCTAGTTTACCTATCACGGATACTATACAATACAACAATATATAATATAACAAGTTTATCTATTATCTAGTCTAGCTATCACAGATACTATATAATACAACAAGTTTATCTATTATCTAGTTTATCTATCACAGATACTATATAATACAACAAGTTTATCTATTATTCAGTTTATCTATCACAGATACTATATAATACAACAGGTTTATCTATTATTCAATTTATCTATCACAGATACTATATAATACAACAGGTTTATCTATTATCTAGTTTACCTATCACGGATACTATACAATACAACAATATATAATATAACAGGTTTATCTATTATCTAGTTTATCTATCACAGATAATATATAATACAACAAGTTTATCTATTATCTAGTTTATCTATCACAGATACAATATAATATAACAGGTTTATCTATTATCTAGTCTAGCTATCACAGATACTATATAGTACAACAAGTTTATCTATTATCTAGCTTATCTATCACAGATACTATATAATACAACAAATTTATCTATTATCTAGTTTATCTATCACAGATACTATATAATACAGCAGGTTTATCTATTATCTAGTTTATCTATCACAGATACTATACAATACAAAAAGTTTATCTATTATCTAGTTTATCTATCACAGATACTATATAATATAACAAGTTTATCTATTATCTAGTTTATCTATCACAGATACTTTATAATACAACAAGTTTATCTATTATCTAGTTTATCTATCACAGATACTATACAATGCAACAAGTTTATCTATTATCTAGTTTATCTATGACAGATACTATATAATACAACAAGTTTATCTATCACAGATACTATATAATACAACAAATTTATCTATTATCTAGTTTATCTATCACAGATACTATACAATACAAAAATATATAATATAACAAGTTTATCTATCACAGATACTATATAATTCAACAAGTTTATCTATTATCTAGTTTATCTATCACAGATACCATATAATACAACAAGTTTATCTATTATCTAGTTTATCTCTCACATATACTATATAATACAACAAGTTTATCTATTATCTAGTTTATCTATCACAGATACTATATAATACAACAAGTTTATCTATTATTCAGTTTATCTATCACAGATACTATATAATACAACAGGTTTATCTATTATCTAGTTTACCTATCACGGATACTATACAATACAACAATATATAATATAACAAGTTTATCTATTATCTAGTTTATCTATCACAGATAATATATAATACAACAAGTTTATCTATTATCTAGTTTATCTATCACAGATACTATATAATATAACAGGTTTATCTATTATCTAGTCTAGCTATCACAGATACTATATAATACAACAAGTTTATCTATTATCTAGTTTATCTATCACAGATACTATATAGTACAACAAGTTTATCTATTATCTAGTTTATCTATCACAGATACTATATAATACAACAAGTTTATCTATTATCTAGTTTATCTATCACAGATACTAAATAATACAACAAGTTTGTCTATTATCTAGTTTATCTATCACAGATACTATATAATACAACAAGATTATCTATTATCTAGTTTAACTATCACAGATACTATATAGTACAACAAGTTCATCTATTATCTAGTTTATCTATCACAGATACTATATAATACATCAAGTTTATCTATTATCTAGTTTATCTATCACAGATACTATATAATACAGCAGGTTTATCTATTATCTAGTTTATCTATCACAGATACTATACAATACAACAACTTTATCTATTATCTAGTTTATCTATCACATATACTATATAATATAACAAGTTTATCTATTATCTAGTTTATCTATCACAGATACTATATAATACAACAAGTTTATCTATTATCTAGTTTATCTATCACATATAATATACAATACAACAAGTTTATCTATTATCTAGTTTATCTATCACAGATACTATATAATACAACAAGTTTATCTATCACAGATACTATATAATACAACAAATTTATCTATTATCTAGTTTATCTATCACAGATACTATACAATACAACAATATATAATATAACAAGCTTATCTATCACAGATACTATATAATACAACAAGTGTATCTATTATTCAGTTTATCTATCACAGATACTATATAATACAACAAGTTTATCTATTATCTAGTTTATCTATCACAGATACTATACAATACAACAATATATAATATAACAAGCTTATCTATCACAGATACTATATAATACAACAAGTGTATCTATTATTCAGTTTATCTATCACAGATACTATATAATACAACAAGTTTATCTATTATCTAGTTTATCTATCACAGATACTATATAATACAACAAGTTTATCTATTATTCAGTTTATCTATCACAGATACTATATAATACAACAGGTTTATCTATTATCTAGTTTACCTATCACGGATAATATACAATACAACAATATATAATATAACAAGTTTATCTATTATCTAGTCTAGCTATCACAGATACTATATAATACAACAAGTTTATCTATTATCTAGTTTATCTATCACAGATACTATATAATACAACAAGTTTATCTATTATTCAGTTTATCTATCACAGATACTATATAATACAACAGGTTTATCTATTATTCAGTTTATCTATCACAGATACTATATAATACAACAGGTTTATCTATTATCTAGTTTATCTATCACAGATAATATATAATACAACAAGTTTATCTATTATCTAGTTTATCTATCACAGATACTATATAATATAACAGGTTTATCTATTATCTAGTCTAGCTATCACAGATACTATATAATACAACAAGTTTATCTATTATCTAGTTTATCTATCACAGATACTATATAATACAACAAGTTTATCTATTATTCAGTTTATCTATCACAGATACTATATAATACAACAGGTTTATCTATTATCTAGTTTACCTATCACGGATACTATACAATACAACAATATATAATATAACAAGTTTATCTATTATCTAGTTTATCTATCACAGATACTATATAATACAACAAGTTTATATATTATCTAGTTTATCTATCACAGATACTATACAATACAACAATACATAATATGACAAGTTTATCTATCACAGATACTATATAATACAACAAGTTTATCTATTATCTAGTTTATCTATCACAGATACTATATAATACAACATGTTTATCTATTATTCAGTTTATCTATCACAGATACTATATAATACAACAGGTTTATCTATTATCTAGTTTACCTATCACGGATACTATACAATACAACAATATATAATATAACAAGTTTATCTATTATCTAGTCTAGCTATCACAGATACTATATAATACAACAAGTTTATCTATTATCTAGTTTATCTATCACAGATACTATATAATACAACAAGTTTATCTATTATTCAGTTTATCTATCACAGATACTATATAATACAACAGGTTTATCTATTATTCAGTTTATCTATCACAGATACTATATAATACAACAGGTTTATCTATTATCTAGTTTATCTATCACAGATAATATATAATACAACAAGTTTATCTATTATCTAGTTTATCTATCACAGATACTATATAATATAACAGGTTTATCTATTATCTAGTCTAGCTATCACAGATACTATATAATACAACAAGATTATCTATTATCTAGTTTATCTATCACAGATACTATATAATACAACAAGTTTATCTATTATTCAGTTTATCTATCACAGATACTATATAATACAACAGGTTTATCTATTATCTAGTTTACCTATCACGGATACTATACAATACAACAATATATAATATAACAAGTTTATCTATTATCTAGTCTAGCTATCACAGATACTATATAATACAACAAGTTTATCTATTATCTAGTTCATCTATCACAGATACTATATAATACAACAAGTTTATCTATTATTCAGTTTATCTATCACAGATACTATATAATACAACAGGTTTATCTATTATTCAATTTATCTATCACAGATACTATATAATACAACAGGTTTATCTATTATCTAGTTTACCTATCACGGATACTATACAATACAACAATATATAATATAACAAGTTTATCTATTATCTAGTTTATCTATCACAGATAATATATAATACAACAAGTTTATCTATTATCTAGTTTATCTATCACAGATACTATATAATATAACAGGTTTATCTATTATCTAGTCTAGCTATCACAGATACTATATAGTACAACATGTTTATCTATTATCTAGTTTATCTATCACAGATACTATATAATACAACAAGTTTATCTATTATCTAGTTTATCTATCACAGATACTATATAATACAGCAGGTTTATCTATTATCTAGTTTATCTATCACAGATACTATACAATACAACAAGTTTATCTATTATCTAGTTTATCTATCACAGATACTATATAATATAACAAGTTTATCTATTATCTAGTTTATCTATCACAGATACTATATAATACAACAAGTTTATCTATTATCTAGTTTATCTATCACAGATACTATACAATGCAACAAGTTTATCTATTATCTAGTTTATCTATGACAGATACTATATAATACAACAAGTTTATCTATCACAGATACTATATAATACAACAAATTTATCTATTATCTAGTTTATCTATCACAGATACTATACAATACAACAATATATAATATAACAAGTTTATCTATCACAGATACTATATAATTCAACAAGTTTATCTATTATCTAGTTTATCTATCACAGATACCATATAATACAACAAGTTTATCTATTATCTAGTTTATCTCTCACATATACTATATAATACAACAAGTTTATCTATTATCTAGTTTATCTATCACAGATACTATATAATACAACAAGTTTATCTATTATTCAGTTTATCTATCACAGATACTATATAATACAACAGGTTTATCTATTATCTAGTTTACCTATCACGGATACTATACAATACAACAATATATAATATAACAAGTTTATCTATTATCTAGTTTATCTATCACAGATAATATATAATACAACAAGTTTATCTATTATCTAGTTTATCTATCACAGATACTATATAATATAACAGGTTTATCTATTATCTAGTCTAGCTATCACAGATACTATATAATACAACAAGTTTATCTATTATCTAGTTTATCTATCACAGATACTATATAGTACAACAAGTTTATCTATTATCTAGTTTATCTATCACAGATACTATATAATACAACAAGTTTATCTATTATCTAGTTTATCTATCACAGATACTAAATAATACAACAAGTTTGTCTATTATCTAGTTTATCTATCACAGATACTATATAATACAACAAGATTATCTATTATCTAGTTTACCTATCACAGATACTATATAGTACAACAAGTTTATCTATTATCTAGTTTATCTATCACAGATACTATATAATACATCAAGTTTATCTATTATCTAGTTTATCTATCACAGATACTATATAATACAGCAGGTTTATCTATTATCTAGTTTATCTATCACAGATACTATACAATACAACAACTTTATCTATTATCTAGTTTATCTATCACATATACTATATAATATAACAAGTTTATCTATTATCTAGTTTATCTATCACAGATACTATATAATACAACAAGTTTATCTATTATCTAGTTTATCTATCACATATAATATACAATACAACAAGTTTATCTATTATCTAGTTTATCTATCACAGATAATATATAATACAACAAGTTTATCTATCACAGATACTATATAATACAACAAGTTTATCTATCACAGATACTATATAATACAACAAATTTATCTATTATCTAGTTTATCTATCACAGATACTATACAATACAACAATATATAATATAACAAGCTTATCTATCACAGATACTATATAATACAACAAGTGTATCTATTATTCAGTTTATCTATCACAGATACTATATAATACAACAAGTTTATCTATTATCTAGTTTATCTATCACAGATACTATATAATATAACAGGTTTATTTATTATCTCGTCTAGCTATCACAGATACTATATAATACAACAAGTTTATCTATTATCTAGTTTATCTATCACAGATACTATATAATACAACAAGTTTATCTATTATTCAGTTTATCTATCACAGATACTATATAATACAACAGGTTTATCTATTATCTAGTTTACCTATCACGGATAATATACAATACAACAATATATAATATAACAAGTTTATCTATTATCTAGTCTAGCTATCACAGATACTATATAATACAACAAGTTTATCTATTATCTAGTTTATCTATCACAGATACTCTATAATACAACAAGTTTATCTATTATTCAGTTTATCTATCACAGATACTATATAATACAACAGGTTTATCTATTATTCAGTTTATCTATCACAGATACTATATAATACAACAGGTTTATCTATTATCTAGTTTATCTATCACAGATAATATATAATACAACAAGTTTATCTATTATCTAGTTTATCTATCACAGATACTATATAATATAACAGGTTTATCTATTATCTAGTCTAGCTATCACAGATACTATATAATACAACAAGTTTATCTATTATCTAGTTTATCTATCACAGATACTATATAATACAACAAGTTTATCTATTATTCAGTTTATCTATCACAGATACTATATAATACAACAGGTTTATCTATTATCTAGTTTACCTATCACGGATACTATACAATACAACAATATATAATATAACAAGTTTATCTATTATCTAGTCTAGCTATCACAGATACTATATAATACAACAAGTTTATCTATTATCTAGTTTATCTATCACAGATACTATATAATACAACAAGTTTATCTATTATTCAGTTTATCTATCACAGATACTATATAATACAACAGGTTTATCTATTATTCAGTTTATCTATCACAGATACTATATAATACAACAGGTTTATCTATTATCTAGTTTACCTATCACGGATACTATACAATACAACAATATATAATATAACAAGTTTATCTATTATCTAGTTTATCTATCACAGATACTATATAATACAACAAGTTTATATATTATCTAGTTTATCTATCACAGATACTATACAATACAACAATACATAATATGACAAGTTTATCTATCACAGATACTATATAATACAACAAGTTTATCTATTATCTAGTTTATCTATCACAGATACTATATAATACAACAAGTTTATCTATTATTCAGTTTATCTATCACAGATACTATATAATACAACAGGTTTATCTATTATCTAGTTTACCTATCACGGATACTATACAATACAACAATATATAATATAACAAGTTTATCTATTATCTAGTCTAGCTATCACAGATACTATATAATACAACAAGTTTATCTATTATCTAGTTTATCTATCACAGATACTATATAATACAACAAGTTTATCTATTATTCAGTTTATCTATCACAGATACTATATAATACAACAGGTTTATCTATTATTCAGTTTATCTATCACAGATACTATATAATACAACAGGTTTATCTATTATCTAGTTTATCTATCACAGATAATATATAATACAACAAGTTTATCTATTATCTAGTTTATCTATCACAGATACTATATAATATAACAGGTTTATCTATTATCTAGTCTAGCTATCACAGATACTATATAATACAACAAGATTATCTATTATCTAGTTTATCTATCACAGATACTATATAATACAACAAGTTTATCTATTATTCAGTTTATCTATCACAGATACTATATAATACAACAGGTTTATCTATTATCTAGTTTACCTATCACGGATACTATACAATACAACAATATATAATATAACAAGTTTATCTATTATCTAGTCTAGCTATCACAGATACTATATAATACAACAACTTTATCTATTATCTAGTTTATCTATCACAGATACTATATAATATAACAGGTTTATCTATTATCTAGTCTAGCTATCACAGATACTATATAGTACAACAAGTTTATCTATTATCTAGTTTATCTATCACAGATACTATATAATACAACAAGTTTATCTATTATCTAGTTTATCTATCACAGATACTATATAATACAGCAGGTTTATCTATTATCTAGTTTATCTATCACAGATACTATACAATACAACAAGTTTATCTATTATCTAGTTTATCTATCACAGATACTATATAATATAACAAGTTTATCTATTATCGAGTTTATCTATCACAGATACTATATAATACAACAAGTTTATCTATTATCTAGTTTATCTATCACAGATACTATACAATGCAACAAGTTTATCTATTATCTAGTTTATCTATGACAGATACTATATAATACAACAAGTTTATCTATCACAGATACTATATAATACAACAAATTTATCTATTATCTAGTTTATCTATCACAGATACTATTCAATACAACAATATATAATATAACAAGTTTATCTATCACAGATACTATATAATTCAACAAGTTTATCTATTATCTAGTTTATCTATCACAGATACCATATAATACAACAAGTTTATCTATTATCTAGTTTATCTCTCACATATGCTATATAATACAACAAGTTTATCTATTATCTAGTTTATCTATCACAGATACTATATAATACAACAAGTTTATCTATTATTCAGTTTATCTATCACAGATACTATATAATACAACAGGTTTATCTATTATCTAGTTTACCTATCACGGATACTATACAATACAACAATATATAATATAACAAGTTTATCTATTATCTAGTCTAGCTATCACAGATACTATATAATACAACAAGTTTATCTATTATCTAGTTTATCTATCACAGATACTATATAATACAACAAGTTTATCTATTATTCAGTTTATCTATCACAGATACTATATAATACAACAGGTTTATCTATTATTCAGTTTATCTATCACAGATACTATATAATACAACAGGTTTATCTATTATCTAGTTTACCTATCACGGATACTATACAATACAACAATATATAATATAACAAGTTTATATATTATCTAGTCTAACTATCACAGATACTATATAATACAACAAGTTTATCTATTATCTAGTTTATCTATCACAGATACTATATAATACAACAAGTTTATCTATTATTCAGTTTATCTATCACAGATACTATATAATACAACAGGTTTATCTATTATTCAGTTTATCTATCACAGATACTATATAATACAACAGGTTTATCTATTATCTAGTTTACCTATCACGGATACTATACAATACAACAATATATAATATAACAAGTTTATATATTATCTAGTTTATCTATCACAGATACTATATAATACAACAAGTTTATCTATTATCTAGTTTATCTATCACAGATACTATATAATACAACAGGTTTATCTATTATTTAGTTTATCTATCACAGATACTATACAATACAACAATATATAATAGAACAAGTTTATCTATTATCTAGTTTATCTATCACAGATACTATATAATACAACAGGTTTATCTATTATTTAGTTTATCTATCACAGATACTATACAATACAACAATATATAATAGAACAAGTTTATCTATTATCTAGTTTATCTATAACAGATACTATATAATACAACAGGTTTATCTATTATTTAGTTTATCTATCACAGATACTATACAATACAACAATATATAATAGAACAAGTTTATCTATTATCTAGTTTATCTATCACAGATACTATATAATACAACAGGTTTATCTATTATTTAGTTTATCTATCACAGATACTATACAATACAACAATATATAATAGAACAAGTTTATCTATTATCTAGTTTATCTATAACAGATACTATATAATATAACAAGTTTATCTATTATCTAGTTTATCTATCACAGATACTATATAATACAACAAGTTTATATATTATCTAGTTTATCTATCACAGATACTATACAATGCAACAACTTTATCTATTATCTAGTTTATCTATCACAGATACTATACAATATAACAGGTTTATCTATTATCTAGTTTATCTATCACAGATACTATGTAATACAACAAGTTTATCTATTATCTAGTTTATCTATCACAGATACTATATAATACAACAAGTTTATCTATTATCTAGTTTATCTATCACAGATACTATATAATACAACAAGATTATCTATTATGTAGTTTATCTATCACAGATACTATATAGTACAACAAGTTTATCTATTATCTAGTTTATCTATCACAGATACTATATAATACAACAAGTTTATCTATTATCTAGTTTATCTATCACAGATACTATATAGTACAACAAGTTTATCTATTATTTAGTTTATCTATCACAGATACTATATAATACAACAAGTTTATCTATTATCTAGTTTATCTATCACAGATACTATATAATATAACAGGTTTATCTATCATCTAGTCTAGCTATCACAGATACTATATAATACAACAAGTTTATCTATTATTCAGTTTATCTATCACAGATACTATATAATACAACAGGTTTATCTATTATCTAGTTTACCTATCACGGATACTATACAATACAACAATATATAATATAACAAGTTTATCTATTATCTAGTCTAGCTATCACAGATACTATATAATACAACAAGTTTATCTATTATTCAGTTTATCTATCACAGATACTATATAATACAACAGGTTTATCTATTATCTAGTTTACCTATCACGGATACTATACAATACAACAATATATAATATAACAAGTTTATATATTATCTAGTTTATCTATCACAGATACTATATAATACAACAAGTTTATCTATTATCTAGTTTATCTATCACAGATACTATATAATACAACAGGTTTATCTATTATTTAGTTTATCTATCACAGATACTATACAATTCAACAATATATAATAGAACAAGTTTATCTATTATCTAGTTTATCTATCACAGATACTATATAATACAACAGGTTTATCTATTATTTAGTTTATCTATCACAGATACTATACAATACAACAATATATAATAGAACAAGTTTATCTATTATCTAGTTTATCTATAACAGATACTATATAATACAACAGGTTTATCTATTATTTAGTTTATCTATCACAGATACTATACAATACAACAATATATAATAGAACAAGTTTATCTATTATCTAGTTTATCTATCACAGATACTATATAATACAACAGGTTTATCTATTATTTAGTTTATCTATCACAGATACTATACAATACAACAATATATAATAGAACAAGTTTATCTATTATCTAGTTTATCTATAACAGATACTATATAATATAACAAGTTTATCTATTATCTAGTTTATCTATCACAGATACTATATAATACAACAAGTTTATATATTATCTAGTTTATCTATCACAGATACTATACAATGCAACAACTTTATCTATTATCTAGTTTATCTATCACAGATACTATACAATATAACAGGTTTATCTATTATCTAGTTTATCTATCACAGATACTATGTAATACAACAAGTTTATCTATTATCTAGTTTATCTATCACAGATACTATATAATACAACAGGTTTATCTATTATTTAGTTTATCTATCACAGATACTATACAATACAACAATATATAATAGAACAAGTTTATCTATTATCTAGTTTATCTATCACAGATACTATATAATACAACAGGTTTATCTATTATTTAGTTTATCTATCACAGATACTATACAATACAACAATATATAATAGAACAAGTTTATCTATTATCTAGTTTATCTATAACAGATACTATATAATACAACAGGTTTATCTATTATTTAGTTTATCTATCACAGATACTATACAATACAACAATATATAATAGAACAAGTTTATCTATTATCTAGTTTATCTATCACAGATACTATATAATACAACAGGTTTATCTATTATTTAGTTTATCTATCACAGATACTATACAATACAACAATATATAATAGAACAAGTTTATCTATTATCTAGTTTATCTATAACAGATACTATATAATATAACAAGTTTATCTATTATCTAGTTTATCTATCACAGATACTATATAATACAACAAGTTTATATATTATCTAGTTTATCTATCACAGATACTATACAATGCAACAACTTTATCTATTATCTAGTTTATCTATCACAGATACTATACAATATAACAGGTTTATCTATTATCTAGTTTATCTATCACAGATACTATGTAATACAACAAGTTTATCTATTATCTAGTTTATCTATCACAGATACTATATAATACAACAAGTTTATCTATTATCTAGTTTATCTATCACAGATACTATATAATACAACAAGATTATCTATTATGTAGTTTATCTATCACAGATACTATATAGTACAACAAGTTTATCTATTATCTAGTTTATCTATCACAGATACTATATAATACAACAAGTTTATCTATTATCTAGTTTATCTATCACAGATACTATATAGTACAACAAGTTTATCTATTATTTAGTTTATCTATCACAGATACTATATAATACAACAAGTTTATCTATTATCTAGTTTATCTATCACAGATACTATATAATATAACAGGTTTATCTATCATCTAGTCTAGCTATCACAGATACTATATAATACAACAAGTTTATCTATTATTCAGTTTATCTATCACAGATACTATATAATACAACAGGTTTATCTATTATCTAGTTTACCTATCACGGATACTATACAATACAACAATATATAATATAACAAGTTTATCTATTATCTAGTCTAGCTATCACAGATACTATATAATACAACAAGTTTATCTATTATTCAGTTTATCTATCACAGATACTATATAATACAACAGGTTTATCTATTATCTAGTTTACCTATCACGGATACTATACAATACAACAATATATAATATAACAAGTTTATATATTATCTAGTTTATCTATCACAGATACTATATAATACAACAAGTTTATCTATTATCTAGTTTATCTATCACAGATACTATATAATACAACAGGTTTATCTATTATTTAGTTTATCTATCACAGATACTATACAATTCAACAATATATAATAGAACAAGTTTATCTATTATCTAGTTTATCTATCACAGATACTATATAATACAACAGGTTTATCTATTATTTAGTTTATCTATCACAGATACTATACAATACAACAATATATAATAGAACAAGTTTATCTATTATCTAGTTTATCTATAACAGATACTATATAATACAACAGGTTTATCTATTATTTAGTTTATCTATCACAGATACTATACAATACAACAATATATAATAGAACAAGTTTATCTATTATCTAGTTTATCTATCACAGATACTATATAATACAACAGGTTTATCTATTATTTAGTTTATCTATCACAGATACTATACAATACAACAATATATAATAGAACAAGTTTATCTATTATCTAGTTTATCTATAACAGATACTATATAATATAACAAGTTTATCTATTATCTAGTTTATCTATCACAGATACTATATAATACAACAAGTTTATATATTATCTAGTTTATCTATCACAGATACTATACAATGCAACAACTTTATCTATTATCTAGTTTATCTATCACAGATACTATACAATATAACAGGTTTATCTATTATCTAGTTTATCTATCACAGATACTATGTAATACAACAAGTTTATCTATTATCTAGTTTATCTATCACAGATACTATATAATACAACAAGTTTATCTATTATCTAGTTTATCTATCACAGATACTATATAATACAACAAGATTATCTATTATGTAGTTTATCTATCACAGATACTATATAGTACAACAAGTTTATCTATTATCTAGTTTATCTATCACAGATACTATATAATACAACAAGTTTATCTATTATCTAGTTTATCTATCACAGATACTATATAGTACAACAAGTTTATCTATTATTTAGTTTATCTATCACAGATACTATATAATACAACAAGTTTATCTATTATCTAGTTTATCTATCACAGATACTATATAATATAACAGGTTTATCTATCATCTAGTCTAGCTATCACAGATACTATATAATACAACAAGTTTATCTATTATTCAGTTTATCTATCACAGATACTATATAATACAACAGGTTTATCTATTATCTAGTTTACCTATCACGGATACTATACAATACAACAATATATAATATAACAAGTTTATCTATTATCTAGTTTATCTATCACAGATACTATATAATACAACAAGTTTATCTATTATCTAGTTTATCTATCACAGATACTATATAATACAACAGGTTTATCTATTATTTAGTTTATCTATCACAGATACTATACAATACAACAATATATAATAGAACAAGTTTATCTATTATCTAGTTTATCTATCACAGATACTATATAATACAACAGGTTTATCTATTATTTAGTTTATCTATCACAGATACTATACAATACAACAATATATAATAGAACAAGTTTATCTATTATCTAGTTTATCTATAACAGATACTATATAATACAACAGGTTTATCTATTATTTAGTTTATCTATCACAGATACTATACAATACAACAATATATAATATAACAAGTTTATCTATTATCTAGTTTATCTATCACAGATACTATATAATATAACAGGTTTATCTATTATCTAGTCTAGCTATCACAGATACTATATAATACAACAAGTTTATCTATTATCTAGTTTATCTATCACAGATACTATATAGTACAACAAGTTTATCTATTATCTAGTTTATCTATCACAGATACTATATAATACAACAAGTTTATCTATTATCTAGTTTATCTATCACAGATACTATATAATACAACAAGTTTATCTATTATCTAGTTTATCTATCACAGATACTATATAATACAGCAGGTTTATCTATTATCTAGTTTATCTATCACAGATACTATACAATACAACAACTTTATCTATTATCTAGTTTATCTATCACATATACTATATAATATAACAAGTTTATCTATTATCTAGTTTATCTATCACAGATACTATATAATACAACAAGTTTATCTATTATCTAGTTTATCTATCACATATAATATACAATACAACAAGTTTATCTATTATCTAGTTTATCTATCACAGATACTATATAATACAACAAGTTTATCTATCACAGATACTATATAATACAACAAGTTTATCTATCACAGATACTATATAATACAACAAATTTATCTATTATCTAGTTTATCTATCACAGATACTATACAATACAACAATATATAATATAACAAGCTTATCTATCACAGATACTATATAATACAACAAGTGTATCTATTATTCAGTTTATCTATCACAGATACTATATAATACAACAAGTTTATCTATTATCTAGTTTATCTATCACAGATACTATATAATATAACAGGTTTATCTATTATCTCGTCTAGCTATCACAGATACTATATAATACAACAAGTTTATCTATTATCTAGTTTATCTATCACAGATACTATATAATACAACAAGTTTATCTATTATTCAGTTTATCTATCACAGATACTATATAATACAACAGGTTTATCTATTATCTAGTTTACCTATCACGGATAATATACAATACAACAATATATAATATAACAAGTTTATCTATTATCTAGTCTAGCTATCACAGATACTATATAATACAACAAGTTTATCTATTATCTAGTTTATCTATCACAGATACTATATAATACAACAAGTTTATCTATTATTCAGTTTATCTATCACAGATACTATATAATACAACAGGTTTATCTATTATTCAGTTTATCTATCACAGATACTATATAATACAACAGGTTTATCTATTATCTAGTTTATCTATCACAGATACTATATAATACAACAGGTTTATCTATTATCTAGTTTATCTATCACAGATAATATATAATACAACAAGTTTATCTATTATCTAGTTTATCTATCACAGATACTATATAATACAACAGGTTTATCTATTATCTAGTTTACCTATCACGGATACTATACAATACAACAATATATAATATAACAAGTTTATCTATTATCTAGTCTAGCTATCACAGATACTATATAATACAACAAGTTTATCTATTATCTAGTTTATCTATCACAGATACTATATAATATAACAGGTTTATCTATTATCTAGTCTAGCTATCACAGATACTATATAGTACAACAAGTTTATCTATTATCTAGTTTATCTATCACAGATACTATATAATACAACAAGTTTATCTATTATCTAGTTTATCTATCACAGATACTATATAATACAGCAGGTTTATCTATTATCTAGTTTATCTATCACAGATACTATACAATACAACAAGTTTATCTATTATCTAGTTTATCTATCACAGATACTATATAATATAACAAGTTTATCTATTATCTAGTTTATCTATCACAGATACTATATAATACAACAAGTTTATCTATCACAGATACTATACAATGCAACAAGTTTATCTATTATCTAGTTTATCTATGACAGATACTATATAATACAACAAGTTTATCTATCACAGATACTATATAATACAACAAATTTATCTATTATCTAGTTTATCTATCACAGATACTATACAATACAACAATATATAATATAACAAGTTTATCTATCACAGATACTATATAATTCAACAAGTTTATCTATTATCTAGTTTATCTATCACAGATACCATATAATACAACAAGTTTATCTATTATCTAGTTTATCTCTCACATATACTATATAATACAACAAGTTTATCTATTATCTAGTTTATCTATCACAGATACTATATAATACAACAAGTTTATCTATTATTCAGTTTATCTATCACAGATACTATATAATACAACAGGTTTATCTATTATCTAGTTTACCTATCACGGATACTATACAATACAACAATATATAATATAACAAGTTTATCTATTATCTAGTTTATCTATCACAGATAATATATAATACAACAAGTTTATCTATTATCTAGTTTATCTATCACAGATACTATATAATATAACAGGTTTATCTATTATCTAGTCTAGCTATCACAGATACTATATAATACAACAAGTTTATCTATTATCTAGTTTATCTATCACAGATACTATATAATACAACAGGTTTATCTATTATTCAGTTTATCTATCACAGATACTATATAATACAACAGGTTTATCTATTATCTAGTTTATCTATCACAGATAATATATAATACAACAAGTTTATCTATTATCTAGTTTATCTATCACAGATACTATACAATACAACAAGTTTATCTATTATCTAGTTTATCTATCACAGATACTATATAATATAACAAGTTTATCTATTATCTAGTTTATCTATCACAGATACTATATAATACAACAAGTTTATCTATTATCTAGTTTATCTATCACAGATACTATACAATGCAACAAGTTTATCTATTATCTAGTTTATCTATGACAGATACTATATAATACAACAAGTTTATCTATCACAGATACTATATAATACAACAAATTTATCTATTATCTAGTTTATCTATCACAGATACTATACAATACAACAATATATAATATAACAAGTTTATCTATCACAGATACTATATAATTCAACAAGTTTATCTATTATCTAGTTTATCTATCACAGATACCATATAATACAACAAGTTTATCTATTATCTAGTTTATCTCTCACATATACTATATAATACAACAAGTTTATCTATTATCTAGTTTATCTATCACAGATACTATATAATACAACAAGTTTATCTATTATTCCGTTTATCTATCACAGATACTATATAATACAACAGGTTTATCTATTATCTAGTTTACCTATCACGGATACTATACAATACAACAATATATAATATAACAAGTTTATCTATTATCTAGTTTATCTATCACAGATAATATATAATACAACAAGTTTATCTATTATCTAGTTTATCTATCACAGATACTATATAATATAACAGGTTTATCTATTATCTAGTCTAGCTATCACAGATACTATATAATACAACAAGTTTATCTATTATCTAGTTTATCTATCACAGATACTATATAGTACAACAAGTTTATCTATTATCTAGTTTATCTATCACAGATACTATATAATACAACAAGTTTATCTATTATCTAGTTTATCTATCACAGATACTATATAATACAACAAGTTTATCTATTATCTAGTTTATCTATCACAGATACTATATAATACAGCAGGTTTATCTATTATCTAGTTTATCTATCACAGATACTATACAATACAACAACTTTATCTATTATCTAGTCTATCTATCACATATACTATATAATATAACAAGTTTATCTATTATCTAGTTTATCTATCACAGATAATATATAATACAACAAGTTTATCTATTATCTAGTTTATCTATCACAGATACTATATAATACAACAGGTTTATCTATTATCTAGTTTACCTATCACGGATACTATACAATACAACAATATATAATATAACAAGTTTATCTATTATCTAGTCTAGCTATCACAGATACTATATAATACAACAAGTTTATCTATTATCTAGTTTATCTATCACAGATACTATATAATATAACAGGTTTATCTATTATCTAGTCTAGCTATCACAGATACTATATAGTACAACAAGTTTATCTATTATCTAGTTTATCTATCACAGATACTATATAATACAACAAGTTTATCTATTATCTAGTTTATCTATCACAGATACTATATAATACAGCAGGTTTATCTATTATCTAGTTTATCTATCACAGATACTATACAATACAACAAGTTTATCTATTATCTAGTTTATCTATCACAGATACTATATAATATAACAAGTTTATCTATTATCTAGTTTATCTATCACAGATACTATATAATACAACAAGTTTATCTATCACAGATACTATACAATGCAACAAGTTTATCTATTATCTAGTTTATCTATGACAGATACTATATAATACAACAAGTTTATCTATCACAGATACTATATAATACAACAAATTTATCTATTATCTAGTTTATCTATCACAGATACTATACAATACAACAATATATAATATAACAAGTTTATCTATCACAGATACTATATAATTCAACAAGTTTATCTATTATCTAGTTTATCTATCACAGATACCATATAATACAACAAGTTTATCTATTATCTAGTTTATCTCTCACATATACTATATAATACAACAAGTTTATCTATTATCTAGTTTATCTATCACAGATACTATATAATACAACAAGTTTATCTATTATTCAGTTTATCTATCACAGATACTATATAATACAACAGGTTTATCTATTATCTAGTTTACCTATCACGGATACTATACAATACAACAATATATAATATAACAAGTTTATCTATTATCTAGTTTATCTATCACAGATAATATATAATACAACAAGTTTATCTATTATCTAGTTTATCTATCACAGATACTATATAATATAACAGGTTTATCTATTATCTAGTCTAGCTATCACAGATACTATATAATACAACAAGTTTATCTATTATCTAGTTTATCTATCACAGATACTATATAGTACAACAAGTTTATCTATTATCTAGTTTATCTATCACAGATACTATATAATACAACAAGTTTATCTATTATCTAGTTTATCTATCACAGATACTATATAATACAACAAGTTTATCTATTATCTAGTTTATCTATCACAGATACTATATAATACAGCAGGTTTATCTATTATCTAGTTTATCTATCACAGATACTATACAATACAACAACTTTATCTATTATCTAGTTTATCTATCACATATACTATATAATATAACAAGTTTATCTATTATCTAGTTTATCTATCACAGATACTATATAATACAACAAGTTTATCTATTATCTAGTTTATCTATCACATATAATATACAATACAACAAGTTTATCTATTATCTAGTTTATCTATCACAGATACTATATAATACAACAAGTTTATCTATCACAGATACTATATAATACAACAAGTTTATCTATCACAGATACTATATAATACAACAAATTTATCTATTATCTAGTTTATCTATCACAGATACTATATAATACAACAAGTTTATCTATCACAGATACTATATAATACAACAAATTTATCTATTATCTAGTTTATCTATCACAGATACTATACAATACAACAATATATAATATAACAAGCTTATCTATCACAGATACTATATAATACAACAAGTGTATCTATTATTCAGTTTATCTATCACAGATACTATATAATACAACAAGTTTATCTATTATCTAGTTTATCTATCACAGATACTATATAATATAACAGGTTTATCTATTATCTCGTCTAGCTATCACAGATACTATATAATACAACAAGTTTATCTATTATCTAGTTTATCTATCACAGATACTATATAATACAACAAGTTTATCTATTATTCAGTTTATCTATCACAGATACTATATAATACAACAGGTTTATCTATTATCTAGTTTACCTATCACGGATAATATACAATACAACAATATATAATATAACAAGTTTATCTATTATCTAGTCTAGCTATCACAGATACTATATAATACAACAAGTTTATCTATTATCTAGTTTATCTATCACAGATACTATATAATGCAACAAGTTTATCTATTATTCAGTTTATCTATCACAGATACTATATAATACAACAGGTTTATCTATTATTCAGTTTATCTATCACAGATACTATATAATACAACAGGTTTATCTATTATCTAGTTTATCTATCACAGATAATATATAATACAACAAGTTTATCTATTATCTAGTTTATCTATCACAGATACTATACAATACAACAAGTTTATCTATTATCTAGTTTATCTATCACAGATACTATATAATATAACAAGTTTATCTATTATCTAGTTTATCTATCACAGATACTATATAATACAACAAGTTTATCTATTATCTAGTTTATCTATCACAGATACTATACAATGCAACAAGTTTATCTATTATCTAGTTTATCTATGACAGATACTATATAATACAACAAGTTTATCTATCACAGATACTATATAATACAACAAATTTATCTATTATCTAGTTTATCTATCACAGATACTATACAATACAACAATATATAATATAACAAGTTTATCTATCACAGATACTATATAATTCAACAAGTTTATCTATTATCTAGTTTATCTATCACAGATACCATATAATACAACAAGTTTATCTATTATCTAGTTTATCTCTCACATATACTATATAATACAACAAGTTTATCTATTATCTAGTTTATCTATCACAGATACTATATAATACAACAAGTTTATCTATTATTCCGTTTATCTATCACAGATACTATATAATACAACAGGTTTATCTATTATCTAGTTTACCTATCACGGATACTATACAATACAACAATATATAATATAACAAGTTTATCTATTATCTAGTTTATCTATCACAGATAATATATAATACAACAAGTTTATCTATTATCTAGTTTATCTATCACAGATACTATATAATATAACAGGTTTATCTATTATCTAGTCTAGCTATCACAGATACTATATAATACAACAAGTTTATCTATTATCTAGTTTATCTATCACAGATACTATATAGTACAACAAGTTTATCTATTATCTAGTTTATCTATCACAGATACTATATAATACAACAAGTTTATCTATTATCTAGTTTATCTATCACAGATACTATATAATACAACAAGTTTATCTATTATCTAGTTTATCTATCACAGATACTATATAATACAGCAGGTTTATCTATTATCTAGTTTATCTATCACAGATACTATACAATACAACAACTTTATCTATTATCTAGTCTATCTATCACATATACTATATAATATAACAAGTTTATCTATTATCTAGTTTATCTATCACAGATACTATATAATACAACAAGTTTATCTATTATCTAGTTTATCTATCACATATAATATACAATACAACAAGTTTATCTATTATCTAGTTTATCTATCACAGATACTATATAATACAACAAGTTTATCTATCACAGATACTATATAATACAACAAGTTTATCTATCACAGATACTATATAATACAACAAATTTATCTATTATCTAGTTTATCTATCACAGATACTATACAATACAACAATATATAATATAACAAGCTTATCTATCACAGATACTATATAATACAACAAGTGTATCTATTATTCAGTTTATCTATCACAGATAATATATAATACAACAAGTTTATCTATTATCTAGTTTATCTATCACAGATACTATATAATATAACAGGTTTATCTATTATCTCGTCTAGCTATCACAGATCCTATATAATACAACAAGTTTATCTATTATCTAGTTTATCTATCACAGATACTATATAATACAACAAGTTTATCTATTATTCAGTTTATCTATCACAGATACTATATAATACAACAGGTTTATCTATTATCTAGTTTACCTATCACGGATAATATACAATACAACAATATATAATATAACAAGTTTATCTATTATCTAGTCTAGCTATCACAGATACTATATAATACAACAAGTTTATCTATTATCTAGTTTATCTATCACAGATACTATATAATACAACAAGTTTATCTATTATTCAGTTTATCTATCACAGATACTATATAATACAACAGGTTTATCTATTATTCAGTTTATCTATCACAGATACTATATAATACAACAGGTTTATCTATTATCTAGTTTATCTATCACAGATAATATATAATACAACAAGTTTATCTATTATCTAGTTTATCTATCACAGATACTATATAATATAACAGGTTTATCTATTATCTAGTCTAGCTATCACAGATACTATATAATACAACAAGTTTATCTATTATCTAGTTTATCTATCACAGATACTATATAATACAACAAGTTTATCTATTATTCAGTTTATCTATCACAGATACTATATAATACAACAGGTTTATCTATTATCTAGTTAACCTATCACGGATACTATACAATACAACAATATATAATATAACAAGTTTATCTATTATCTAGTCTAGCTATCACAGATACTATGTAATACAACAAGTTTATCTATTATCTAGTTTATCTATCACAGATACTATATAATACAACAAGTTTATCTATTATTCAGTTTATCTATCACAGATACTATATAATACAACAGGTTTATCTATTATTCAGTTTATCTATCACAGATACTATATAATACAACAGGTTTATCTATTATCTAGTTTACCTATCACGGATACTATACAATACAACAATATATAATATAACAAGTTTATCTATTATCTAGTTTATCTATCACAGATACTATATAATACAACAAGTTTATATATTATCTAGTGTATCTATCACAGATACTATACAATACAACAATACATAATATGACAAGTTTATCTATCACAGATACTATATAATACAACAAGTTTATCTATTATCTAGTTTATCTATCACAGATACTATATAATACAACAAGTTTATCTATTATTCAGTTTATCTATCACAGATACTATATAATACAACAGGTTTATCTATTATCTAGTTTACCTATCACGGATACTATACAATACAACAATATATAATATAACAAGGTTATCTATTATATAGTTTATCTATCACAGATATTATATAATACAACAAGTTTATCTATTATCTAGTTTATCTATCACAGATACTATATAATACAACAACTTTATCTATTATCTAGTCTAGCTATCACAGATTTTAGTTTATAATTATTTTATTTGATCAATGATACAAAGAGGATCAGACACTAGTTTTACCAACTTATGGAGTCTTCTCCTATATATACAATCATTATTACATTATATTGAGAATGCACAAGAAAACAAGAAAAATACAATTTTATCATATAATATAGCTGAAAATAGTAAACGAGTAAAAAGAAATGAAGAAAAAGTATGTGTGTGTGAGTGTATGGATGCTGGATGATGTTTGGTTAGTACATTAAACGATTAGAAATCGTTTAGACCTTTTTATGAATCGGAAAACTGAATAAAAAATAAAGCAATTATCTGCATAGCTTAAGGTTTCACTTCCTGAAGTGAGAAGTGAAGTATTGATCGATTGAGACAAATCGCTTATGCTGAGAAACAGTTCATTTCTTATTAAAGAATATTTGGTACAAACAAAAAAGAAGTGGTTCGCATCTTCTTGGGGGGCACCGCAGCTACACGCTGGGCTAGATAAAATATGAACCTTATGTAGATCGTGGTTGAGGAAAGAAGCTGTACATCTAATTTGTGTTAGGATCACGTTTAACTTTCTAGGGCCATAGTAATAAAGTTTGGGAACTGAGATCTTATTTGGTTGGCTGTTAAGACGAATAGCGTTTTTGAATTTGGATAATGAATCTAATTTAATTTTCTGATTGCAATGTCAAGTTTATTCCATTGTTTAACTGTGGAAGGAATAAATGACGAATTGGTTATAGAGAGTCTACAGAAAGGAACTATCACAGATACTATATAATACAACAAGTTTATCTATTATCTAGTTTATCTATCACAGATACTATATAATACAACAAGTTTATCTATTATTCAGTTTATCTATCACAGATACTATATAATACAACATGTTTATCTATTATCTAGTTTACCTATCACGGATACTATACAATACAACAATATATAATATAACAAGTTTATCTATTATCTAGTTTATCTATCACAGATACTATATAATACAACAAGTTTATCTATTATCTAGTTTATCTATCACAGATACTATATAATACAACAAGTTTATCTATTATTCAGTTTATCTATCACAGATACTATATAATACAACAGGTTTATCTATTATTCAGTTTATCTATCACAGATACTATATAATACAACAGGTTTATCTATTATCTAGTTTATCTATCACAGATAATATATAATACAACAAGTTTATCTATTATCTAGTTTATCTATCACAGATACTATATAATATAACAGGTTTATCTATATTCTAGTCTAGCTATCACAGATACTATATAATACAACAAGTTTATCTATTATCTAGTTTATCTATCACAGATACTATATAATACAACAAGTTTATCTATTATTCAGTTTATCTATCACAGATACTATATAATACAACAGGTTTATCTATTATCTAGTTTACCTATCACGGATACTATACAATACAACAATATATAATATAACAAGTTTATCTATTATCTAGTTTATCTATCACAGATAATATATAATACAACAACAGGTTTATCTATTATTTAGTTTATCTATCACAGATACTATACAATACAACAATATATAATAGAACAAGTTTATCTATTATCTAGTTTTTCTATCACAGATACTATATAATACAACAGGTTTATCTATTATCTAGTTTATCTATCACAGATACTATATAATATAACAAGTTTATCTATTATCTAGTTTATCTATCACAGATACTATATAATACAACAAGTTTATATATTATCTAGTTTATCTATCACAGATACTATACAATGCAACAACTTTATCTATTATCTAGTTTATCTATCACAGATACTATACAATATAACAGGTTTATCTATTATCTAGTTTATCTATCACAGATACTATGTAATACAACAAGTTTATCTATTATCTAGTTTATCTATCACAGATACTATATAATACAACAAGTTTATCTATTATCTAGTTTATCTATCACAGATACTATATAATACAACAAGATTATCTATTATGTAGTTTATCTATCACAGATACTATATAGTACAACAAGTTTATCTATTATCTAGTTTATCTATCACAGATACTATATGATACAGCAGGTTTATCTATTATCTAGTTTATCTATCACAGATACTATACAATACAACAATACATAATATGACAAGTTTATCTATCACAGATACTATACAATACAACAATACATAATGTGACAAGTTTATCTATCACAGATACTATATAATGCAACAAGTTTATCTATTATCTAGTTTATCTATCACAGATACTATATAATACAACAAGTTTATCTATTATCTAGTTTATCTATCACAGATACTATATAATACAACAAGTTTATCTATTATTCAGTTTATCTATCACAGATACTATATAATACAACAGGTTTATCTATTATCTAGTTTACCTATCACGGATACTATACAATACAACAATATATAATATAACAAGGTTATCTATTATCTAGTTTATCTATCACAGATAATATATAATACAACAAGTTTATCTATTATCTAGTATATCTATCACAGATACTATATAATACAACAATTTTATCTATTATCTAGTCTAGCTATCACAGATACTATATTATACAACAAGTTTATCTATTATCTAGTTTATCTATCACAGATACTATGTAATACAACAAGTTTATCTATTATCTAGTTTATCTATCACAGATACTATATAATACAACAAGTTTATCTATTATCTAGTTTATCTATCACAGATACTATATAATACAACAAGTTTATCTATTATTCAGTTTATCTATCACAGATACTATATAATACAACAGGTTTATCTATTATCTAGTTTACCTATCACGGATACTATACAATACAACATTATATAATACAACAAGCTTATCTATTATCTAGTTTATCTATCACAGATAATATATAATACAACAAGTTTATCTATTATCTAGTATATCTATCACAGATACTATATAATACAACAATTTTATCTATTATCTAGTCTAGCTATCACAGATACTATATAATACAACAAGTTTATCTATTATCTAGTTTATCTATCACAGATACTATGTAATACAACAATTTATCTATTATCTAGTTTATCTATCACAGATACTATATAATACAACAAGTTTATCTATTATCTAGTTTATCTATCACAGATACTATATAATACAACAAGTTTATCTATTATTCAGTTTATCTATCACAGATACTATATAATACAACAGGTTTATCTATTATCTAGTTTACCTATCACGGATACTATACAATACAACATTATATAATACAACAAGCTTATCTATTATCTAGTTTATCTATCACAGATAATATATAATACAACAAGTTTATCTATTATCTAGTTTATCTATCACAGATACTATATAATACAACAACTTTATCTATTATCTAGTCTAGCTATCACAGATACTATATAATACAACAAGTTTATCTATTATCTAGTTTATCTATCACAGATACTATATAATACAACAAGTTTATCTATTATTCAGTTTATCTATCACAGATACTATATAATACAACATGTTTATCTATTATCTAGTTTACCTATCACGGATACTATACAATACAACAATATATAATATAACAAGTTTATCTATTATCTAGTTTATCTATCACAGATACTATATAATATAACAGGTTTATCTATTATCTAGTCTAGCTATCACAGATACTATATAATACAACAAGTTTATCTATTATCTAGTTTATCTATCACAGATACTATATAATACAACAGGTTTATCTATTATTCAGTTTATCTATCACAGATACTATATAATACAACAGGTTTATCTATTATCTAGTTTACCTATCACGGATACTATACAATACAACAATATATAATATAACAAGTTTATCTATTATCTAGTTTATCTATCACAGATAATATATAATACAACAAGTTTATCTATTATCTAGGTTATCTATCACAGATACTATATAATATAACAGGTTTATCTATTATCTAGTCTAGCTATCACAGATACTATATAATACAACAAGTTTATCTATTATTCAGTTTATCTATCACAGATACTATATAATACAACAGGTTTATCTATTATCTAGTTTACCTATCACGGATACTATACAATACAACAATATATAATATAACAAGGTTATCTATTATCTAGTTTATCTATCACAGATAATATATAATACAACAAGTTTATCTATTATCTAGTATATCTATCACAGATACTATATAATACAACAATTTTATCTATTATCTAGTCTAGCTATCACAGATACTATATAATACAACAAGTTTATCTATTATCTAGTTTATCTATCACAGATACTATGTAATACAACAAGTTTATCTATTATCTAGTTTATCTATCACAGATACTATATAATACAACAAGTTTATCTATTATCTAGTTTATCTATCACAGATACTATATAATACAACAAGTTTATCTATTATTCAGTTTATCTATCACAGATACTATATAATACAACAGGTTTATCTATTATCTAGTTTACCTATCACGGATACTATACAATACAACATTATATAATACAACAAGCTTATCTATTATCTAGTTTATCTATCACAGATAATATATAATACAACAAGTTTATCTATTATCTAGTTTATCTATCACAGATACTATATAATACAACAACTTTATCTATTATCTAGTCTAGCTATCACAGATACTATATAATACAACAAGTTTATCTATTATCTAGTTTATCTATCACAGATACTATATAATACAACAAGTTTATCTATTATTCAGTTTATCTATCACAGATACTATATAATACAACATGTTTATCTATTATCTAGTTTACCTATCACGGATACTATACAATACAACAATATATAATATAACAAGTTTATCTATTATCTAGTTTATCTATCACAGATACTATATAATATAACAGGTTTATCTATTATCTAGTCTAGCTATCACAGATACTATATAATACAACAAGTTTATCTATTATCTAGTTTATCTATCACAGATACTATATAATACAACAGGTTTATCTATTATTCAGTTTATCTATCACAGATACTATATAATACAACAGGTTTATCTATTATCTAGTTTACCTATCACGGATACTATACAATACAACAATATATAATATAACAAGTTTATCTATTATCTAGTTTATCTATCACAGATAATATATAATACAACAAGTTTATCTATTATCTAGGTTATCTATCACAGATACTATATAATATAACAGGTTTATCTATTATCTAGTCTAGCTATCACAGATACTATATAATACAACAAGTTTATCTATTATTCAGTTTATCTATCACAGATACTATATAATACAACAGGTTTATCTATTATCTAGTTTACCTATCACGGATACTATACAATACAACAATATATAATATAACAAGTTTATCTATTATCTAGTCTAGCTATCACAGATACTATATAATACAACAAGTTTATCTATTATCTAGTTTATCTATCACAGATACTATATAATACAACAGGTTTATCTATTATTTAGTTTATCTATTACAGATACTATACAATACAACAATATATAATAGAACAAGTTTATCTATTATCTAGTTTATCTATCACAGATACTATATAATACAACAGGTTTATCTATTATTTAGTTTATCTATCACAGATACTATACAATACAACAATATATAATAGAACAAGTTTATCTATTATCTAGTTTATCTATAACAGATACTATATAATACAACAGGTTTATCTATTATTTAGTTTATCTATCACAGATACTATACAATACAACAATATATAATAGAACAAGTTTATCTATTATCTAGTTTATCTATCACAGATACTATATAATACAACAGGTTTATCTATTATTTAGTTTATCTATCACAGATACTATACAATACAACAATATAAAAATAGAACAAGTTTATCTATTATCTAGTTTATCTATAACAGATACTATATAATATAACAAGTTTATCTATTATCTAGTTTATCTATCACAGATACTATATAATACAACAAGTTTATATATTATCTAGTTTATCTATCACAGATACTATACAATGCAACAACTTTATCTATTATCTAGTTTATCTATCACAGATACTATATAATACAACAAGTTTATCTATTATTCAGTTTATCTATCACAGATACTATATAATACAACATGTTTATCTATTATCTAGTTTACCTATCACGGATACTATACAATACAACAATATATAATATAACAAGTTTATCTATTATCTAGTTTATCTATCACAGATACTATATAATATAACAGGTTTATCTATTATCTAGTCTAGCTATCACAGATACTATATAATACAACAAGTTTATCTATTATCTAGTTTATCTATCACAGATACTATATAATACAACAAGTTTATCTATTATTCAGTTTATCTATCACAGATACTATATAATACAACAGGTTTATCTATTATCTAGTTTACCTATCACGGATACTATACAATACAACAATATATAATATAACAAGTTTATCTATTATCTAGTCTAGCTATCACAGATACTATATAATACAACAAGTTTATCTATTATCTAGTTTATCTATCACAGATACTATATAATACAACAAGTTTATCTATTATTCAGTTTATCTATCACAGATACTATATAATACAACAGGTTTATCTATTATCTAGTTTATCTATCACAGATACTATATAATACAACAAGTTTATCTATTATCTAGTTTATCTATCACAGATACTATATAATACAACAGGTTTATCTATTATTTAGTTTATCTATCACAGATACTATACAATACAACAATATATAATAGAACAAGTTTATCTATTATCTAGTTTATCTATCACAGATACTATATAATACAACAGGTTTATCTATTATTTAGTTTATCTATCACAGATACTATACAATACAACAATATATAATAGAACAAGTTTATCTATTATCTAGTTTATCTATAACAGATACTATATAATACAACAGGTTTATCTATTATTTAGTTTATCTATCACAGATACTATACAATACAACAATATATAATAGAACAAGTTTATCTATTATCTAGTTTATCTATCACAGATACTATATAATACAACAGGTTTATCTATTATTTAGTTTATCTATCACAGATACTATACAATACAACAATATATAATAGAACAAGTTTATCTATTATCTAGTTTATCTATAACAGATACTATATAATATAACAAGTTTATCTATTATCTAGTTTATCTATCACAGATACTATACAATATAACAGGTTTATCTATTATCTAGTTTATCTATCACAGATACTATGTAATACAACAAGTTTATCTATTATCTAGTTTATCTATCACAGATACTATATAATACAACAAGTTTATCTATTATCTAGTTTATCTATCACAGATACTATATAATACAACAAGATTATCTATTATGTAGTTTATCTATCACAGATACTATATAGTACAACAAGTTTATCTATTATCTAGTTTATCTATCACAGATACTATATAATACAACAAGTTTATCTATTATCTAGTTTATCTATCACAGATACTATATAGTACAACAAGTTTATCTATTATTTAGTTTATCTATCACAGATACTATATAATACAACAAGTTTATCTATTATCTAGTTTATCTATCACAGATACTATATAATATAACAGGTTTATCTATTATCTAGTCTAGCTATCACAGATACTATATAATACAACAAGTTTATCTATTATTCAGTTTATCTATCACAGATACTATATAATACAACAGGTTTATCTATTATCTAGTTTACCTATCACGGATACTATACAATACAACAATATATAATATAACAAGTTTATCTATTATCTAGTCTAGCTATCACAGATACTATATAATACAACAAGTTTATCTATTATCTAGTTTATCTATCACAGATACTATATAATACAACAAGTTTATCTATTATTCAGTTTATCTATCACAGATACTATATAATACAACAGGTTTATCTATTATCTAGTTTACCTATCACGGATACTATACAATACAACAATATATAATATAACAAGTTTATATATTATCTAGTTTATCTATCACAGATACTATATAATACAACAAGTTTATCTATTATCTAGTTTATCTATCACAGATACTATATAATACAACAGGTTTATCTATTATTTAGTTTATCTATCACAGATACTATGCAATACAACAATATATAATAGAACAAGTTTATCTATTATCTAGTTTATCTATCACAGATACTATATAATACAACAGGTTTATCTATTATTTAGTTTATCTATTACAGATACTATACAATACAACAATATATAATAGAACAAGTTTATCTATTATCTAGTTTATCTATAACAGATACTATATAATACAACAGGTTTATCTATTATTTAGTTTATCTATCACAGATACTATACAATACAACAATATATAATAGAACAAGTTTATCAATTATCTAGTTTATCTATCACAGATACTATATAATACAACAGGTTTATCTATTATTTAGTTTATCTATCACAGATACTATACAATACAACAATATATAATAGAACAAGTTTATCTATTATCTAGTTTATCTATAACAGATACTATATAATATAACAAGTTTATCTATTATCTAGTTTATCTATCACAGATACTATATAATACAACAAGTTTATATATTATCTAGTTTATCTATCACAGATACTATACAATGCAACAACTTTATCTAGTATCTAGTTTATCTATCACAGATACTATACAATATAACAGGTTTATCTATTATCTAGTTTATCTATCACAGATACTATGTAATACAACAAGTTTATCTATTATCTAGTTTATCTATCACAGATACTATATAATACAACAAGTTTATCTATTATCTAGTTTATCTATCACAGATACTATATAATACAACAAGATTATCTATTATGTAGTTTATCTATCACAGATACTATATAGTACAACAAGTTTATCTAATATCTAGTTTATCTATCACAGATACTATACAATACAACAAGTTTATCTATTATCTAGTTTATCTATCACAGATACTATATAGTACAACAAGTTTATCTATTATTTAGTTTATCTATCACAGATACTATATAATACAACAACTTTATCTATTATCTAGTTTATCTATCACAGATACTATATGATACAGCAGGTTTATCTATTATCTAGTTTATCTATCACAGATACTATACAATACAACAACTTTATCTATTATCTAGTTTATCTATCACATATACTATATAATACAACAAGTTTATATATTATCTAGTTTATCTATCACAGATACTATACAATACAACAATACATAATATGACAAGTTTATCTATCACAGATACTATATAATACAACAAGTTTATCTATTATCTAGTTTATCTATCACAGATACTATATAATACAACAAGTTTATCTATTATTCAGATTATCTATCACGGATACTATACAATACAACAATATATAATATAACAAGGTTATCTATTATCTAGTTTATCTATCACAGATAATATATAATACAACAAGTTTATCTACTATCTAGTTTATCTATCACAGATACTATATAATACAACAACTTTATCTATTATCTAGTCTAGCTATCACAGATACTATATAATACAACAAGTTTATCTATTATCTAGTTTATCTATCACAGATACTATATAATACAACAAGTTTATCTATTATTCAGTTTATCTATCACAGATACTATATAATACAACATGTTTATCTATTATCTAGTTTACCTATCACGGATACTATACAATACAACAATATATAATATAACAAGTTTATCTATTATCTAGTTTATCTATCACAGATACTATATAATACAACAAGTTTATATATTATCTAGTTTATCTATCACAGATACTATACAATGCAACAACTTTATCTATTATCTAGTTTATCTATCACAGATACTATATAATACAACAAGTTTATCTATTATTCAGTTTATCTATCACAGATACTATATAATACAACATGTTTATCTATTATCTAGTTTACCTATCACGGATACTATACAATACAACAATATATAATATAACAAGTTTATCTATTATCTAGTTTATCTATCACAGATACTATATAATATAACAAGTTTATCTATTATCTAGTCTAGCTATCACAGATACTATATAATACAACAAGTTTATCTATTATCTAGTTTATCTATCACAGATACTATATAATACAACAAGTTTATCTATTATTCAGTTTATCTATCACAGATACTATATAATACAACAGGTTTATCTATTATCTAGTTTATCTATCACAGATACTATATAATACAACAAGTTTATCTATTATCTAGTTTATCTATCACAGATACTATATAATACAACAGGTTTATCTATTATTTAGTTTATCTATCACAGATACTATACAATACAACAATATATAATAGAACAAGTTTATCTATTATCTAGTTTATCTATCACAGATACTATATAATACAACAGGTTTATCTATTATTTAGTTTATCTATCACAGATACTATACAATACAACAATATATAATAGAACAAGTTTATCTATTATCTAGTTTATCTATAACAGATACTATATAATACAACAGGTTTATCTATTATTTAGTTTATCTATCACAGATACTATACAATACAACAATATATAATAGAACAAGTTTATCTATTTTCTAGTTTATCTATCACAGATACTATATAATACAACAGGTTTATCTATTATTTAGTTTATCTATCACAGATACTATACAATACAACAATATATAATAGAACAAGTTTATCTATTATCTAGTTTATCTATAACAGATACTATATAATATAACAAGTTTATCTATTATCTAGTTTATCTATCACAGATACTATACAATATAACAGGTTTATCTATTATCTAGTTTATCTATCACAGATACTATGTAATACAACAAGTTTATCTATTATCTAGTTTATCTATCACAGATACTATATAATACAACAAGTTTATCTATTATCTAGTTTATCTATCACAGATACTATATAATACAACAAGATTATCTATTATGTAGTTTATCTATCACAGATACTATATAGTACAACAAGTTTATCTATTATCTAGTTTATCTATCACAGATACTATATAATACAACAAGTTTATCTATTATCTAGTTTATCTATCACAGATACTATATAGTACAACAAGTTTATCTATTATTTAGTTTATCTATCACAGATACTATATAATACAACAAGTTTATCTATTATCTAGTTTATCTATCACAGATACTATATAATATAACAGGTTTATCTATTATCTAGTCTAGCTATCACAGATACTATATAATACAACAAGTTTATCTATTATTCAGTTTATCTATCACAGATACTATATAATACAACAGGTTTATCTATTATCTAGTTTACCTATCACGGATACTATACAATACAACAATATATAATATAACAAGTTTATCTATTATCTAGTCTAGCTATCACAGATACTATATAATACAACAAGTTTATCTATTATCTAGTTTATCTATCACAGATACTATATAATACAACAAGTTTATCTATTATTCAGTTTATCTATCACAGATACTATATAATACAACAGGTTTATCTATTATCTAGTTTACCTATCACGGATACTATACAATACAACAATATATAATATAACAAGTTTATATATTATCTAGTTTATCTATCACAGATACTATATAATACAACAAGTTTATCTATCACAGATACTATATAATACAACAAATTTATCTATTATCTAGTTTATCTATCACAGATACTATACAATACAACAATATATAATATAACAAGCTTATCTATCACAGATACTATATAATACAACAAGTGTATCTATTATTCAGTTTATCTATCACAGATACTATATAATACAACAAGTTTATCTATTATCTAGTTTATCTATCACAGATACTATATAATATAACAGGTTTATTTATTATCTCGTCTAGCTATCACAGATACTATATAATACAACAAGTTTATCTATTATCTAGTTTATCTATCACAGATACTATATAATACAACAAGTTTATCTATTATTCAGTTTATCTATCACAGATACTATATAATACAACAGGTTTATCTATTATCTAGTTTACCTATCACGGATAATATACAATACAACAATATATAATATAACAAGTTTATCTATTATCTAGTCTAGCTATCACAGATACTATATAATACAACAAGTTTATCTATTATCTAGTTTATCTATCACAGATACTCTATAATACAACAAGTTTATCTATTATTCAGTTTATCTATCACAGATACTATATAATACAACAGGTTTATCTATTATTCAGTTTATCTATCACAGATACTATATAATACAACAGGTTTATCTATTATCTAGTTTATCTATCACAGATAATATATAATACAACAAGTTTATCTATTATCTAGTTTATCTATCACAGATACTATATAATATAACAGGTTTATCTATTATCTAGTCTAGCTATCACAGATACTATATAATACAACAAGTTTATCTATTATCTAGTTTATCTATCACAGATACTATATAATACAACAAGTTTATCTATTATTCAGTTTATCTATCACAGATACTATATAATACAACAGGTTTATCTATTATCTAGTTTACCTATCACGGATACTATACAATACAACAATATATAATATAACAAGTTTATCTATTATCTAGTCTAGCTATCACAGATACTATATAATACAACAAGTTTATCTATTATCTAGTTTATCTATCACAGATACTATATAATACAACAAGTTTATCTATTATTCAGTTTATCTATCACAGATACTATATAATACAACAGGTTTATCTATTATTCAGTTTATCTATCACAGATACTATATAATACAACAGGTTTATCTATTATCTAGTTTACCTATCACGGATACTATACAATACAACAATATATAATATAACAAGTTTATCTATTATCTAGTTTATCTATCACAGATACTATATAATACAACAAGTTTATATATTATCTAGTTTATCTATCACAGATACTATACAATACAACAATACATAATATGACAAGTTTATCTATCACAGATACTATATAATACAACAAGTTTATCTATTATCTAGTTTATCTATCACAGATACTATATAATACAACAAGTTTATCTATTATTCAGTTTATCTATCACAGATACTATATAATACAACAGGTTTATCTATTATCTAGTTTACCTATCACGGATACTATACAATACAACAATATATAATATAACAAGTTTATCTATTATCTAGTCTAGCTATCACAGATACTATATAATACAACAAGTTTATCTATTATCTAGTTTATCTATCACAGATACTATATAATACAACAAGTTTATCTATTATTCAGTTTATCTATCACAGATACTATATAATACAACAGGTTTATCTATTATTCAGTTTATCTATCACAGATACTATATAATACAACAGGTTTATCTATTATCTAGTTTATCTATCACAGATAATATATAATACAACAAGTTTATCTATTATCTAGTTTATCTATCACAGATACTATATAATATAACAGGTTTATCTATTATCTAGTCTAGCTATCACAGATACTATATAATACAACAAGATTATCTATTATCTAGTTTATCTATCACAGATACTATATAATACAACAAGTTTATCTATTATTCAGTTTATCTATCACAGATACTATATAATACAACAGGTTTATCTATTATCTAGTTTACCTATCACGGATACTATACAATACAACAATATATAATATAACAAGTTTATCTATTATCTAGTCTAGCTATCACAGATACTATATAATACAACAAGTTTATCTATTATCTAGTTTATCTATCACAGATACTATATAATATAACAGGTTTATCTATTATCTAGTCTAGCTATCACAGATACTATATAGTACAACAAGTTTATCTATTATCTAGTTTATCTATCACAGATACTATATAATACAACAAGTTTATCTATTATCTAGTTTATCTATCACAGATACTATATAATACAGCAGGTTTATCTATTATCTAGTTTATCTATCACAGATACTATACAATACAACAAGTTTATCTATTATCTAGTTTATCTATCACAGATACTATATAATATAACAAGTTTATCTATTATCGAGTTTATCTATCACAGATACTATATAATACAACAAGTTTATCTATTATCTAGTTTATCTATCACAGATACTATACAATGCAACAAGTTTATCTATTATCTAGTTTATCTATGACAGATACTATATAATACAACAAGTTTATCTATCACAGATACTATATAATACAACAAATTTATCTATTATCTAGTTTATCTATCACAGATACTATTCAATACAACAATATATAATATAACAAGTTTATCTATCACAGATACTATATAATTCAACAAGTTTATCTATTATCTAGTTTATCTATCACAGATACCATATAATACAACAAGTTTATCTATTATCTAGTTTATCTCTCACATATGCTATATAATACAACAAGTTTATCTATTATCTAGTTTATCTATCACAGATACTATATAATACAACAAGTTTATCTATTATTCAGTTTATCTATCACAGATACTATATAATACAACAGGTTTATCTATTATCTAGTTTACCTATCACGGATACTATACAATACAACAATATATAATATAACAAGTTTATCTATTATCTAGTCTAGCTATCACAGATACTATATAATACAACAAGTTTATCTATTATCTAGTTTATCTATCACAGATACTATATAATACAACAAGTTTATCTATTATTCAGTTTATCTATCACAGATACTATATAATACAACAGGTTTATCTATTATTCAGTTTATCTATCACAGATACTATATAATACAACAGGTTTATCTATTATCTAGTTTACCTATCACGGATACTATACAATACAACAATATATAATATAACAAGTTTATATATTATCTAGTCTAACTATCACAGATACTATATAATACAACAAGTTTATCTATTATCTAGTTTATCTATCACAGATACTATATAATACAACAAGTTTATCTATTATTCAGTTTATCTATCACAGATACTATATAATACAACAGGTTTATCTATTATTCAGTTTATCTATCACAGATACTATATAATACAACAGGTTTATCTATTATCTAGTTTACCTATCACGGATACTATACAATACAACAATATATAATATAACAAGTTTATATATTATCTAGTTTATCTATCACAGATACTATATAATACAACAAGTTTATCTATTATCTAGTTTATCTATCACAGATACTATATAATACAACAGGTTTATCTATTATTTAGTTTATCTATCACAGATACTATACAATACAACAATATATAATAGAACAAGTTTATCTATTATCTAGTTTATCTATCACAGATACTATATAATACAACAGGTTTATCTATTATTTAGTTTATCTATCACAGATACTATACAATACAACAATATATAATAGAACAAGTTTATCTATTATCTAGTTTATCTATAACAGATACTATATAATACAACAGGTTTATCTATTATTTAGTTTATCTATCACAGATACTATACAATACAACAATATATAATAGAACAAGTTTATCTATTATCTAGTTTATCTATCACAGATACTATATAATACAACAGGTTTATCTATTATTTAGTTTATCTATCACAGATACTATACAATACAACAATATATAATAGAACAAGTTTATCTATTATCTAGTTTATCTATAACAGATACTATATAATATAACAAGTTTATCTATTATCTAGTTTATCTATCACAGATACTATATAATACAACAAGTTTATATATTATCTAGTTTATCTATCACAGATACTATACAATGCAACAACTTTATCTATTATCTAGTTTATCTATCACAGATACTATACAATATAACAGGTTTATCTATTATCTAGTTTATCTATCACAGATACTATGTAATACAACAAGTTTATCTATTATCTAGTTTATCTATCACAGATACTATATAATACAACAAGTTTATCTATTATCTAGTTTATCTATCACAGATACTATATAATACAACAAGATTATCTATTATGTAGTTTATCTATCACAGATACTATATAGTACAACAAGTTTATCTATTATCTAGTTTATCTATCACAGATACTATATAATACAACAAGTTTATCTATTATCTAGTTTATCTATCACAGATACTATATAGTACAACAAGTTTATCTATTATTTAGTTTATCTATCACAGATACTATATAATACAACAAGTTTATCTATTATCTAGTTTATCTATCACAGATACTATATAATATAACAGGTTTATCTATCATCTAGTCTAGCTATCACAGATACTATATAATACAACAAGTTTATCTATTATTCAGTTTATCTATCACAGATACTATATAATACAACAGGTTTATCTATTATCTAGTTTACCTATCACGGATACTATACAATACAACAATATATAATATAACAAGTTTATCTATTATCTAGTCTAGCTATCACAGATACTATATAATACAACAAGTTTATCTATTATTCAGTTTATCTATCACAGATACTATATAATACAACAGGTTTATCTATTATCTAGTTTACCTATCACGGATACTATACAATACAACAATATATAATATAACAAGTTTATATATTATCTAGTTTATCTATCACAGATACTATATAATACAACAAGTTTATCTATTATCTAGTTTATCTATCACAGATACTATATAATACAACAGGTTTATCTATTATTTAGTTTATCTATCACAGATACTATACAATTCAACAATATATAATAGAACAAGTTTATCTATTATCTAGTTTATCTATCACAGATACTATATAATACAACAGGTTTATCTATTATTTAGTTTATCTATCACAGATACTATACAATACAACAATATATAATAGAACAAGTTTATCTATTATCTAGTTTATCTATAACAGATACTATATAATACAACAGGTTTATCTATTATTTAGTTTATCTATCACAGATACTATACAATACAACAATATATAATAGAACAAGTTTATCTATTATCTAGTTTATCTATCACAGATACTATATAATACAACAGGTTTATCTATTATTTAGTTTATCTATCACAGATACTATACAATACAACAATATATAATAGAACAAGTTTATCTATTATCTAGTTTATCTATAACAGATACTATATAATATAACAAGTTTATCTATTATCTAGTTTATCTATCACAGATACTATATAATACAACAAGTTTATATATTATCTAGTTTATCTATCACAGATACTATACAATGCAACAACTTTATCTATTATCTAGTTTATCTATCACAGATACTATACAATATAACAGGTTTATCTATTATCTAGTTTATCTATCACAGATACTATGTAATACAACAAGTTTATCTATTATCTAGTTTATCTATCACAGATACTATATAATACAACAGGTTTATCTATTATTTAGTTTATCTATCACAGATACTATACAATACAACAATATATAATAGAACAAGTTTATCTATTATCTAGTTTATCTATCACAGATACTATATAATACAACAGGTTTATCTATTATTTAGTTTATCTATCACAGATACTATACAATACAACAATATATAATAGAACAAGTTTATCTATTATCTAGTTTATCTATAACAGATACTATATAATACAACAGGTTTATCTATTATTTAGTTTATCTATCACAGATACTATACAATACAACAATATATAATAGAACAAGTTTATCTATTATCTAGTTTATCTATCACAGATACTATATAATACAACAGGTTTATCTATTATTTAGTTTATCTATCACAGATACTATACAATACAACAATATATAATAGAACAAGTTTATCTATTATCTAGTTTATCTATAACAGATACTATATAATATAACAAGTTTATCTATTATCTAGTTTATCTATCACAGATACTATATAATACAACAAGTTTATATATTATCTAGTTTATCTATCACAGATACTATACAATGCAACAACTTTATCTATTATCTAGTTTATCTATCACAGATACTATACAATATAACAGGTTTATCTATTATCTAGTTTATCTATCACAGATACTATGTAATACAACAAGTTTATCTATTATCTAGTTTATCTATCACAGATACTATATAATACAACAAGTTTATCTATTATCTAGTTTATCTATCACAGATACTATATAATACAACAAGATTATCTATTATGTAGTTTATCTATCACAGATACTATATAGTACAACAAGTTTATCTATTATCTAGTTTATCTATCACAGATACTATATAATACAACAAGTTTATCTATTATCTAGTTTATCTATCACAGATACTATATAGTACAACAAGTTTATCTATTATTTAGTTTATCTATCACAGATACTATATAATACAACAAGTTTATCTATTATCTAGTTTATCTATCACAGATACTATATAATATAACAGGTTTATCTATCATCTAGTCTAGCTATCACAGATACTATATAATACAACAAGTTTATCTATTATTCAGTTTATCTATCACAGATACTATATAATACAACAGGTTTATCTATTATCTAGTTTACCTATCACGGATACTATACAATACAACAATATATAATATAACAAGTTTATCTATTATCTAGTCTAGCTATCACAGATACTATATAATACAACAAGTTTATCTATTATTCAGTTTATCTATCACAGATACTATATAATACAACAGGTTTATCTATTATCTAGTTTACCTATCACGGATACTATACAATACAACAATATATAATATAACAAGTTTATATATTATCTAGTTTATCTATCACAGATACTATATAATACAACAAGTTTATCTATTATCTAGTTTATCTATCACAGATACTATATAATACAACAGGTTTATCTATTATTTAGTTTATCTATCACAGATACTATACAATTCAACAATATATAATAGAACAAGTTTATCTATTATCTAGTTTATCTATCACAGATACTATATAATACAACAGGTTTATCTATTATTTAGTTTATCTATCACAGATACTATACAATACAACAATATATAATAGAACAAGTTTATCTATTATCTAGTTTATCTATAACAGATACTATATAATACAACAGGTTTATCTATTATTTAGTTTATCTATCACAGATACTATACAATACAACAATATATAATAGAACAAGTTTATCTATTATCTAGTTTATCTATCACAGATACTATATAATACAACAGGTTTATCTATTATTTAGTTTATCTATCACAGATACTATACAATACAACAATATATAATAGAACAAGTTTATCTATTATCTAGTTTATCTATAACAGATACTATATAATATAACAAGTTTATCTATTATCTAGTTTATCTATCACAGATACTATATAATACAACAAGTTTATATATTATCTAGTTTATCTATCACAGATACTATACAATGCAACAACTTTATCTATTATCTAGTTTATCTATCACAGATACTATACAATATAACAGGTTTATCTATTATCTAGTTTATCTATCACAGATACTATGTAATACAACAAGTTTATCTATTATCTAGTTTATCTATCACAGATACTATATAATACAACAAGTTTATCTATTATCTAGTTTATCTATCACAGATACTATATAATACAACAAGATTATCTATTATGTAGTTTATCTATCACAGATACTATATAGTACAACAAGTTTATCTATTATCTAGTTTATCTATCACAGATACTATATAATACAACAAGTTTATCTATTATCTAGTTTATCTATCACAGATACTATATAGTACAACAAGTTTATCTATTATTTAGTTTATCTATCACAGATACTATATAATACAACAAGTTTATCTATTATCTAGTTTATCTATCACAGATACTATATAATATAACAGGTTTATCTATCATCTAGTCTAGCTATCACAGATACTATATAATACAACAAGTTTATCTATTATTCAGTTTATCTATCACAGATACTATATAATACAACAGGTTTATCTATTATCTAGTTTACCTATCACGGATACTATACAATACAACAATATATAATATAACAAGTTTATCTATTATCTAGTTTATCTATCACAGATACTATATAATACAACAAGTTTATCTATTATCTAGTTTATCTATCACAGATACTATATAATACAACAGGTTTATCTATTATTTAGTTTATCTATCACAGATACTATACAATACAACAATATATAATAGAACAAGTTTATCTATTATCTAGTTTATCTATCACAGATACTATATAATACAACAGGTTTATCTATTATTTAGTTTATCTATCACAGATACTATACAATACAACAATATATAATAGAACAAGTTTATCTATTATCTAGTTTATCTATAACAGATACTATATAATACAACAGGTTTATCTATTATTTAGTTTATCTATCACAGATACTATACAATACAACAATATATAATATAACAAGTTTATCTATTATCTAGTTTATCTATCACAGATACTATATAATATAACAGGTTTATCTATTATCTAGTCTAGCTATCACAGATACTATATAATACAACAAGTTTATCTATTATCTAGTTTATCTATCACAGATACTATATAGTACAACAAGTTTATCTATTATCTAGTTTATCTATCACAGATACTATATAATACAACAAGTTTATCTATTATCTAGTTTATCTATCACAGATACTATATAATACAACAAGTTTATCTATTATCTAGTTTATCTATCACAGATACTATATAATACAGCAGGTTTATCTATTATCTAGTTTATCTATCACAGATACTATACAATACAACAACTTTATCTATTATCTAGTTTATCTATCACATATACTATATAATATAACAAGTTTATCTATTATCTAGTTTATCTATCACAGATACTATATAATACAACAAGTTTATCTATTATCTAGTTTATCTATCACATATAATATACAATACAACAAGTTTATCTATTATCTAGTTTATCTATCACAGATACTATATAATACAACAAGTTTATCTATCACAGATACTATATAATACAACAAGTTTATCTATCACAGATACTATATAATACAACAAATTTATCTATTATCTAGTTTATCTATCACAGATACTATACAATACAACAATATATAATATAACAAGCTTATCTATCACAGATACTATATAATACAACAAGTGTATCTATTATTCAGTTTATCTATCACAGATACTATATAATACAACAAGTTTATCTATTATCTAGTTTATCTATCACAGATACTATATAATATAACAGGTTTATCTATTATCTCGTCTAGCTATCACAGATACTATATAATACAACAAGTTTATCTATTATCTAGTTTATCTATCACAGATACTATATAATACAACAAGTTTATCTATTATTCAGTTTATCTATCACAGATACTATATAATACAACAGGTTTATCTATTATCTAGTTTACCTATCACGGATAATATACAATACAACAATATATAATATAACAAGTTTATCTATTATCTAGTCTAGCTATCACAGATACTATATAATACAACAAGTTTATCTATTATCTAGTTTATCTATCACAGATACTATATAATACAACAAGTTTATCTATTATTCAGTTTATCTATCACAGATACTATATAATACAACAGGTTTATCTATTATTCAGTTTATCTATCACAGATACTATATAATACAACAGGTTTATCTATTATCTAGTTTATCTATCACAGATACTATATAATACAACAGGTTTATCTATTATCTAGTTTATCTATCACAGATAATATATAATACAACAAGTTTATCTATTATCTAGTTTATCTATCACAGATACTATATAATACAACAGGTTTATCTATTATCTAGTTTACCTATCACGGATACTATACAATACAACAATATATAATATAACAAGTTTATCTATTATCTAGTCTAGCTATCACAGATACTATATAATACAACAAGTTTATCTATTATCTAGTTTATCTATCACAGATACTATATAATATAACAGGTTTATCTATTATCTAGTCTAGCTATCACAGATACTATATAGTACAACAAGTTTATCTATTATCTAGTTTATCTATCACAGATACTATATAATACAACAAGTTTATCTATTATCTAGTTTATCTATCACAGATACTATATAATACAGCAGGTTTATCTATTATCTAGTTTATCTATCACAGATACTATACAATACAACAAGTTTATCTATTATCTAGTTTATCTATCACAGATACTATATAATATAACAAGTTTATCTATTATCTAGTTTATCTATCACAGATACTATATAATACAACAAGTTTATCTATCACAGATACTATACAATGCAACAAGTTTATCTATTATCTAGTTTATCTATGACAGATACTATATAATACAACAAGTTTATCTATCACAGATACTATATAATACAACAAATTTATCTATTATCTAGTTTATCTATCACAGATACTATACAATACAACAATATATAATATAACAAGTTTATCTATCACAGATACTATATAATTCAACAAGTTTATCTATTATCTAGTTTATCTATCACAGATACCATATAATACAACAAGTTTATCTATTATCTAGTTTATCTCTCACATATACTATATAATACAACAAGTTTATCTATTATCTAGTTTATCTATCACAGATACTATATAATACAACAAGTTTATCTATTATTCAGTTTATCTATCACAGATACTATATAATACAACAGGTTTATCTATTATCTAGTTTACCTATCACGGATACTATACAATACAACAATATATAATATAACAAGTTTATCTATTATCTAGTTTATCTATCACAGATAATATATAATACAACAAGTTTATCTATTATCTAGTTTATCTATCACAGATACTATATAATATAACAGGTTTATCTATTATCTAGTCTAGCTATCACAGATACTATATAATACAACAAGTTTATCTATTATCTAGTTTATCTATCACAGATACTATATAATACAACAGGTTTATCTATTATTCAGTTTATCTATCACAGATACTATATAATACAACAGGTTTATCTATTATCTAGTTTATCTATCACAGATAATATATAATACAACAAGTTTATCTATTATCTAGTTTATCTATCACAGATACTATACAATACAACAAGTTTATCTATTATCTAGTTTATCTATCACAGATACTATATAATATAACAAGTTTATCTATTATCTAGTTTATCTATCACAGATACTATATAATACAACAAGTTTATCTATTATCTAGTTTATCTATCACAGATACTATACAATGCAACAAGTTTATCTATTATCTAGTTTATCTATGACAGATACTATATAATACAACAAGTTTATCTATCACAGATACTATATAATACAACAAATTTATCTATTATCTAGTTTATCTATCACAGATACTATACAATACAACAATATATAATATAACAAGTTTATCTATCACAGATACTATATAATTCAACAAGTTTATCTATTATCTAGTTTATCTATCACAGATACCATATAATACAACAAGTTTATCTATTATCTAGTTTATCTCTCACATATACTATATAATACAACAAGTTTATCTATTATCTAGTTTATCTATCACAGATACTATATAATACAACAAGTTTATCTATTATTCCGTTTATCTATCACAGATACTATATAATACAACAGGTTTATCTATTATCTAGTTTACCTATCACGGATACTATACAATACAACAATATATAATATAACAAGTTTATCTATTATCTAGTTTATCTATCACAGATAATATATAATACAACAAGTTTATCTATTATCTAGTTTATCTATCACAGATACTATATAATATAACAGGTTTATCTATTATCTAGTCTAGCTATCACAGATACTATATAATACAACAAGTTTATCTATTATCTAGTTTATCTATCACAGATACTATATAGTACAACAAGTTTATCTATTATTCCGTTTATCTATCACAGATACTATATAATACAACAGGTTTATCTATTATCTAGTTTACCTATCACGGATACTATACAATACAACAATATATAATACAACAAGTTTATCTATTATCTAGTTTATCTATCACAGATACTATATAATACAACAAGTTTATCTATTATCTAGTTTATCTATCACAGATACTATATAATACAACAAGATTATCTATTATGTAGTTTATCTATCACAGATACTATATAGTACAACAAGTTTATCTATTATCTAGTTTATCTATCACAGATACTATATAATACAACAAGTTTATCTATTATCTAGTTTATCTATCACAGATACTATATAGTACAACAAGTTTATCTATTATTTAGTTTATCTATCACAGATACTATATAATACAACAAGTTTATCTATTATCTAGTTTATCTATCACAGATACTATATAATATAACAGGTTTATCTATTATCTAGTCTAGCTATCACAGATACTATATAATACAACAAGTTTATCTATTATTCAGTTTATCTATCACAGATACTATATAATACAACAGGTTTATCTATTATCTAGTTTACCTATCACGGATACTATACAATACAACAATATATAATATAACAAGTTTATCTATTATCTAGTCTAGCTATCACAGATACTATATAATACAACAAGTTTATCTATTATCTAGTTTATCTATCACAGATACTATATAATACAACAAGTTTATCTATTATTCAGTTTATCTATCACAGATACTATATAATACAACAGGTTTATCTATTATCTAGTTTACCTATCACGGATACTATACAATACAACAATATATAATATAACAAGTTTATATATTATCTAGTTTATCTATCACAGATACTATATAATACAACAAGTTTATCTATTATCTAGTTTATCTATCACAGATACTATATAATACAACAGGTTTATCTATTATTTAGTTTATCTATCACAGATACTATACAATACAACAATATATAATAGAACAAGTTTATCTATTATCTAGTTTATCTATCACAGATACTATATAATACAACAGGTTTATCTATTATTTAGTTTATCTATCACAGATACTATACAATACAACAATATATAATAGAACAAGTTTATCTATTATCTAGTTTATCTATAACAGATACTATATAATACAACAGGTTTATCTATTATTTAGTTTATCTATCACAGATACTATACAATACAACAATATATAATAGAACAAGTTTATCAATTATCTAGTTTATCTATCACAGATACTATATAATACAACAGGTTTATCTATTATTTAGTTTATCTATCACAGATACTATACAATACAACAATATATAATAGAACAAGTTTATCTATTATCTAGTTTGTCTATAACAGATACTATATAATATAACAAGTTTATCTATTATCTAGTTTATCTATCACAGATACTATATAATACAACAAGTTTATATATTATCTAGTTTATCTATCACAGATACTATACAATGCAACAACTTTATCTAGTATCTAGTTTATCTATCACAGATACTATACAATATAACAGGTTTATCTATTATCTAGTTTATCTATCACAGATACTATGTAATACAACAAGTTTATCTATTATCTAGTTTATCTATCACAGATACTATATAATACAACAAGTTTATCTATTATCTAGTTTATCTATCACAGATACTATATAATACAACAAGATTATCTATTATGTAGTTTATCTATCACAGATACTATATAGTACAACAAGTTTATCTAATATCTAGTTTATCTATCACAGATACTATACAATACAACAAGTTTATCTATTATCTAGTTTATCTATCACAGATACTATATAGTACAACAAGTTTATCTATTATTTAGTTTATCTATCACAGATACTATATAATACAACAACTTTATCTATTATCTAGTTTATCTATCACAGATACTATATGATACAGCAGGTTTATCTATTATCTAGTTTATCTATCACAGATACTATACAATACAACAACTTTATCTATTATCTAGTTTATCTATCACATATACTATATAATACAACAAGTTTATATATTATCTAGTTTATCTATCACAGATACTATACAATACAACAATACATAATATGACAAGTTTATCTATCACAGATACTATATAATACAACAAGTTTATCTATTATCTAGTTTATCTATCACAGATACTATATAATACAACAAGTTTATCTATTATTCAGATTATCTATCACGGATACTATACAATACAACAATATATAATATAACAAGGTTATCTATTATCTAGTTTATCTATCACAGATAATATATAATACAACAAGTTTATCTACTATCTAGTTTATCTATCACAGATACTATATAATACAACAACTTTATCTATTATCTAGTCTAGCTATCACAGATACTATATAATACAACAAGTTTATCTATTATCTAGTTTATCTATCACAGATACTATATAATACAACAAGTTTATCTATTATTCAGTTTATCTATCACAGATACTATATAATACAACATGTTTATCTATTATCTAGTTTACCTATCACGGATACTATACAATACAACAATATATAATATAACAAGTTTATCTATTATCTAGTTTATCTATCACAGATACTATATAATACAACAAGTTTATCTATTATCTAGTTTATCTATCACAGATACTATATAATACAACAAGTTTATCTATTATTCAGTTTATCTATCACAGATACTATATAATACAACAGGTTTATCTATTATTCAGTTTATCTATCACAGATACTATATAATACAACAGGTTTATCTATTATCTAGTTTATCTATCACAGATATTATATAATACAACAAGTTTATCTATTATCTAGTTTATCTATCACAGATACTATATAATATAACAGGTTTATCTATTATCTAGTCTAGCTATCACAGATACTATATAATACAACAAGTTTATCTATTATCTAGTTTATCTATCACAGATACTATATAATACAACAAGTTTATCTATTATTCAGTTTATCTATCACAGATACTATATAATACAACAGGTTTATCTATTATCTAGTTTACCTATCACGGATACTATACAATACAACAATATATAATATAACAAGTTTATCTATTATCTAGTTTATCTATCACAGATAATATATAATACAACAACAGGTTTATCTATTATTTAGTTTATCTATCACAGATACTATACAATTCAACAATATATAATAGAACAAGTTTATCTATTATCTAGTTTTTCTATCACAGATACTATATAATACAACAGGTTTATCTATTATCTAGTTTATCTATAACAGATACTATATAATATAACAAGTTTATCTATTATCTAGTTTATCTATCACAGATACTATATAATACAACAAGTTTATATATTATCTAGTTTATCTATCACAGATACTATACAATGCAACAACTTTATCTATTATCTAGTTTATCTATCACAGATACTATACAATATAACAGGTTTATCTATTATCTAGTTTATCTATCACAGATACTATGTAATACAACAAGTTTATCTATTATCTAGTTTATCTATCACAGATACTATATAATACAACAAGTTTATCTATTATCTAGTTTATCTATCACAGATACTATATAATACAACAAGTTTATCTATTATTCAGTTTATCTATCACAGATACTATATAATACAACATGTTTATCTATTATCTAGTTTACCTATCACGGATACTATACAATACAACAATATATAATATAACAAGTTTATCTATTATCTAGTTTATCTATCACAGATACTATATAATACAACAAGTTTATCTATTATCTAGTTTATCTATCACAGATACTATATAATACAACAAGTTTATCTATTATTCAGTTTATCTATCACAGATACTATATAATACAACAGGTTTATCTATTATTCAGTTTATCTATCACAGATACTATATAATACAACAGGTTTATCTATTATCTAGTTTATCTATCACAGATATTATATAATACAACAAGTTTATCTATTATCTAGTTTATCTATCACAGATACTATATAATATAACAGGTTTATCTATTATCTAGTCTAGCTATCACAGATACTATATAATACAACAAGTTTATCTATTATCTAGTTTATCTATCACAGATACTATATAATACAACAAGTTTATCTATTATTCAGTTTATCTATCACAGATACTATATAATACAACAGGTTTATCTATTATCTAGTTTACCTATCACGGATACTATACAATACAACAATATATAATATAACAAGTTTATCTATTATCTAGTTTATCTATCACAGATAATATATAATACAACAACAGGTTTATCTATTATTTAGTTTATCTATCACAGATACTATACAATTCAACAATATATAATAGAACAAGTTTATCTATTATCTAGTTTTTCTATCACAGATACTATATAATACAACAGGTTTATCTATTATCTAGTTTATCTATAACAGATACTATATAATATAACAAGTTTATCTATTATCTAGTTTATCTATCACAGATACTATATAATACAACAAGTTTATATATTATCTAGTTTATCTATCACAGATACTATACAATGCAACAACTTTATCTATTATCTAGTTTATCTATCACAGATACTATACAATATAACAGGTTTATCTATTATCTAGTTTATCTATCACAGATACTATGTAATACAACAAGTTTATCTATTATCTAGTTTATCTATCACAGATACTATATAATACAACAAGTTTATCTATTATCTAGTTTATCTATCACAGATACTATATAATACAACAAGATTATCTATTATGTAGTTTATCTATCACAGATACTATATAGTACAACAAGTTTATCTATTATCTAGTTTATCTATCACAGATACTATATAATACAACAAGTTTATCTATTATCTAGTTTATCTATCACAGATACTATACAATACAACAATACATAATATGACAGGTTTATCTATCACAGATACTATATAATACAACAAGTTTATCTATTATCTAGTTTATCTATCACAGATACTATATAATACAACAAGTTTATCTATTATCTAGTTTATCTATCACAGATACTATATAATACAACAAGTTTATCTATTATCTAGTTTATCTATCACAGATACTATATAATACAACAAGTTTATCTATTATTCAGTTTATCTATCACAGATACTATATAATACAACAGGTTTATCTATTATCTAGTTTACCTATCACGGATACTATGCAATACAACAATATATAATATAACAAGGTTATCTATTATCTAGTTTATCTATCACAGATAATATATAATACAACAAGTTTATCTATTATCTAGTATATCTATCACAGATACTATATAATACAACAATTTTATCTATTATCTAGTCTAGCTATCACAGATACTATATAATACAACAACTTTATCTATTATCTAGTCTAGCTATCACAGATACTATATAATACAACAAGTTTATCTATTATCTAGTTTATCTATCACAGATACTATATAATACAACAAGTTTATCTATTATTCAGTTTATCTATCACAGATACTATATAATACAACATGTTTATCTATTATCTAGTTTACCTATCACGGATACTATACAATACAACAATATATAATATAACAAGTTTATCTATTATCTAGTTTATCTATCACAGATACTATATAATACAACAAGTTTATCTATTATCTAGTTTATCTATCACAGATACTATATAATACAACAAGTTTATCTATTATTCAGTTTATCTATCACAGATACTATATAATACAACAGGTTTATCTATTATTCAGTTTATCTATCACAGATACTATATAATACAACAGGTTTATCTATTATCTAGTTTATCTATCACAGATAATATATAATACAACATGTTTATCTATTATCTAGTTTACCTATCACGGATACTATACAATACAACAATATATAATATAACAAGTTTATCTATTATCTAGTTTATCTATCACAGATACTATATAATACAACAAGTTTATCTATTATCTAGTTTATCTATCACAGATACTATATAATACAACAAGTTTATCTATTATTCAGTTTATCAATCACAGATACTATATAATACAACAGGTTTATCTATTATTCAGTTTATCTATCACAGATACTATATAATATAACAGGTTTATCTATTATCTAGTCTAGCTATCACAGATACTATATAATACAACAAGTTTATCTATTATCTAGTTTATCTATCACAGATACTATATAATACAACAAGTTTATCTATTATTCAGTTTATCTATCACAGATACTATATAATACAACAGGTTTATCTATTATCTAGTTTACCTATCACGGATACTATACAATACAACAATATATAATATAACAAGTTTATCTATTATCTAGTTTATTTATCACAGATAATATATAATACAACAACAGGTTTATCTATTATTTAGTTTATCTATCACAGATACTATACAATTCAACAATATATAATAGAACAAGTTTATCTATTATCTAGTTTTTCTATCACAGATACTATATAATACAACAGGTTTATCTATTATCTAGTTTATCTATAACAGATACTATATAATATAACAAGTTTATCTATTATCTAGTTTATCTATCACAGATACTATATAATACAACAAGTTTATATATTATCTAGTTTATCTATCACAGATACTATACAATGCAACAACTTTATCTATTATCTAGTTTATCTATCACAGATACTATACAATATAACAGGTTTATCTATTATCTAGTTTATCTATCACAGATACTATGTAATACAACAAGTTTATCTATTATCTAGTTTATCTATCACAGATACTATATAATACAACAAGTTTATCTATTATTTAGTTTATCTATCACAGATACTATATAATACAACAAGATTATCTATTATGTAGTTTATCTATCACAGATACTATATAGTACAACAAGTTTATCTATTATCTAGTTTATCTATCACAGATACTATATAATACAACAAGTTTATCTATTATCTAGTTTATCTATCACAGATACTATACAATACAACAATACATAATATGACAAGTTTATCTATCACAGATACTATATAATACAACAACTTTATCTATTATCTAGTTTATCTATCACAGATACTATATAATACAACAAGTTTATCTATTATTCAGTTTATCTATCACAGATACTATATAATACAACAGGTTTATCTATTATCTAGTTTACCTATCACGGATACTATGCAATACAACAATATATAATATAACAAGGTTATCTATTATCTAGTTTATCTATCACAGATAATATATAATACAACAAGTTTATCTATTATCTAGTATATCTATCACAGATACTATATAATACAACAATTTTATCTATTATCTAGTCTAGCTATCACAGATACTATATAATACAACAACTTTATCTATTATCTAGTCTAGCTATCACAGATACTATATAATACAACAAGTTTATCTATTATCTAGTTTATCTATCACAGATACTATATAATACAACAAGTTTATCTATTATTCAGTTTATCTATCACAGATACTATATAATACAACATGTTTATCTATTATCTAGTTTACCTATCACGGATACTATACAATACAACAATATATAATATAACAAGTTTATCTATTATCTAGTTTATCTATCACAGATACTATACAATATAACAGGTTTATCTATTATCTAGTTTATCTATCACAGATACTATGTAATACAACAAGTTTATCTATTATCTAGTTTATCTATCACAGATACTATATAATACAACAAGTTTATCTATTATCTAGTTTATCTATCACAGATACTATATAATACAACAAGATTATCTATTATGTAGTTTATCTATCACAGATACTATATAGTACAACAAGTTTATCTATTATCTAGTTTATCTATCACAGATACTATATAATACAACAAGTTTATCTATTATCTAGTTTATCTATCACAGATACTATACAATACAACAATACATAATATGACAGGTTTATCTATCACAGATACTATATAATACAACAAGTTTATCTATTATCTAGTTTATCTATCACAGATACTATATAATACAACAAGTTTATCTATTATCTAGTTTATCTATCACAGATACTATATAATACAACAAGTTTATCTATTATCTAGTTTATCTATCACAGATACTATATAATACAACAAGTTTATCTATTATTCAGTTTATCTATCACAGATACTATATAATACAACAGGTTTATCTATTATCTAGTTTACCTATCACGGATACTATGCAATACAACAATATATAATATAACAAGGTTATCTATTATCTAGTTTATCTATCACAGATAATATATAATACAACAAGTTTATCTATTATCTAGTATATCTATCACAGATACTATATAATACAACAATTTTATCTATTATCTAGTCTAGCTATCACAGATACTATATAATACAACAACTTTATCTATTATCTAGTCTAGCTATCACAGATACTATATAATACAACAAGTTTATCTATTATCTAGTTTATCTATCACAGATACTATATAATACAACAAGTTTATCTATTATTCAGTTTATCTATCACAGATACTATATAATACAACATGTTTATCTATTATCTAGTTTACCTATCACGGATACTATGCAATACAACAATATATAATATAACAAGTTTATCTATTATCTAGTTTATCTATCACAGATACTATATAATACAACAAGTTTATCTATTATCTAGTTTATCTATCACAGATACTATATAATACAACAAGTTTATCTATTATTCAGTTTATCTATCACAGATACTATATAATACAACAGGTTTATCTATTATTCAGTTTATCTATCACAGATACTATATAATACAACAGGTTTATCTATTATCTAGTTTATCTATCACAGATAATATATAATACAACATGTTTATCTATTATCTAGTTTACCTATCACGGATACTATACAATACAACAATATATAATATAACAAGTTTATCTATTATCTAGTTTATCTATCACAGATACTATATAATACAACAAGTTTATCTATTATCTAGTTTATCTATCACAGATACTATATAATACAACAAGTTTATCTATTATTCAGTTTATCTATCACAGATACTATATAATACAACAGGTTTATCTATTATTCAGTTTATCTATCACAGATACTATATAATATAACAGGTTTATCTATTATCTAGTCTAGCTATCACAGATACTATATAATACAACAAGTTTATCTATTATCTAGTTTATCTATCACAGATACTATATAATACAACAAGTTTATCTATTATTCAGTTTATCTATCACAGATACTATATAATACAACAGGTTTATCTATTATCTAGTTTACCTATCACGGATACTATACAATACAACAATATATAATATAACAAGTTTATCTATTATCTAGTTTATTTATCACAGATAATATATAATACAACAACAGGTTTATCTATTATTTAGTTTATCTATCACAGATACTATACAATTCAACAATATATAATAGAACAAGTTTATCTATTATCTAGTTTTTCTATCACAGATACTATATAATACAACAGGTTTATCTATTATCTAGTTTATCTATAACAGATACTATATAATATAACAAGTTTATCTATTATCTAGTTTATCTATCACAGATACTATATAATACAACAAGTTTATATATTATCTAGTTTATCTATCACAGATACTATACAATGCAACAACTTTATCTATTATCTAGTTTATCTATCACAGATACTATACAATATAACAGGTTTATCTATTATCTAGTTTATCTATCACAGATACTATGTAATACAACAAGTTTATCTATTATCTAGTTTATCTATCACAGATACTATATAATACAACAAGTTTATCTATTATTTAGTTTATCTATCACAGATACTATATAATACAACAAGATTATCTATTATGTAGTTTATCTATCACAGATACTATATAGTACAACAAGTTTATCTATTATCTAGTTTATCTATCACAGATACTATATAATACAACAAGTTTATCTATTATCTAGTTTATCTATCACAGATACTATACAATACAACAATACATAATATGACAAGTTTATCTATCACAGATACTATATAATACAACAACTTTATCTATTATCTAGTTTATCTATCACAGATACTATATAATACAACCAGTTTATCTATTATCTAGTTTATCTATCACAGATACTATATAATACAACAAGTTTATCTATTATTCAGTTTATCTATCACAGATACTATATAATACAACAGGTTTATCTATTATCTAGTTTACCTATCACGGATACTATGCAATACAACAATATATAATATAACAAGGTTATCTATTATCTAATTTATCTATCACAGATAATATATAATACAACAAGTTTATCTATTATCTAGTATATCTATCACAGATACTATATAATACAACAATTTTATCTATTATCTAGTCTAGCTATCACAGATACTATATAATACAACAAGTTTATCTATTATCTAGTTTATCTATCACAGATACTATGTAATACAACAAGTTTATCTATTATCTAGTTTATCTATCACAGATACTATATAATACAACAAGTTTATCTATTATCTAGTTTATCTATCACAGGTACTATATGATACAGCAGGTTTATCTATTATCTAGTTTATCTATCACAGATACTATACAATACAACAACTTTATCTATTATCTAGTTTATCTATCACATATACTATATAATACAACAAGTTTATCTATTATCTAGTTTATCTATCACAGATACTATATAATACAACGAGTTTATATATTATCTAGTTTATCTATCACAGATACTATACAATACAACAATACATAATATGACAAGTTTATCTATCACAGATACTATATAATACAACAAGTTTATCTATTATCTAGTTTATCTATCACAGATACTATATAATACAACAGGTTTATCTATTATTTAGTTTATCTATCACAGATACTATACAATACAACAATATATAATAGAACAAGTTTATCTATTATCTAGTTTATCTATAACAGATACTATATAATATAACAAGTTTATCTATTATCTAGTTTATCTATCACAGATACTATATAATACAACAAGTTTATATATTATCTAGTTTATCTATCACAGATACTATACAATGCAACAACTTTATCTATTATCTAGTTTATCTATCACAGATACTATATAATACAACAAGTTTATCTATTATTCAGTTTATCTATCACAGATACTATATAATACAACATGTTTATCTATTATCTAGTTTACCTATCACGGATACTATACAATACAACAATATATAATATAACAAGTTTATCTATTATCTAGTTTATCTATCACAGATACTATATAATATAACAGGTTTATCTATTATCTAGTCTAGCTATCAGAGATACTATATAATACAACAAGTTTATCTATTATCTAGTTTATCTATCACAGATACTATATAATACAACAAGTTTATCTATTATTCAGTTTATCTATCACAGATACTATATAATACAACAGGTTTATCTATTATCTAGTTTACCTATCACGGATACTATACAATACAACAATATATAATATAACAAGTTTATCTATTATCTAGTCTAACTATCACAGATACTATATAATACAACAAGTTTATCTATTATCTAGTTTATCTATCACAGATACTATATAATACAACAAGTTTATCTATTATTCAGTTTATCTATCACAGATACTATATAATACAACAGGTTTATCTATTATTCAGTTTATCTATCACAGATACTATATAATACAACAGGTTTATCTATTATCTAGTTTACCTATCACGGATACTATACAATACAACAATATATAATATAACAAGTTTATATATTATCTAGTTTATCTATCACAGATACTATATAATACAACAAGTTTATCTATTATCTAGTTTATCTATCACAGATACTATATAATACAACAGGTTTATCTATTATTTAGTTTATCTATCACAGATACTATACAATACAACAATATATAATAGAACAAGTTTATCTATTATCTAGTTTAACTATCACAGATACTATATAATACAACAGGTTTATCTATTATTTAGTTTATCTATCACAGATACTATACAATACAACAATATATAATAGAACAAGTTTATCTATTATCTAGTTTATCTATAACAGATACTATATAATACAACAGGTTTATCTATTATTTAGTTTATCTATCACAGATACTATACAATACAACAATATATAATAGAACAAGTTTATCTATTATCTAGTTTATCTATCACAGATACTATATAATACAACAGGTTTATCTATTATTTAGTTTATCTATCACAGATACTTTCCAATACAACAATATATAATAGAACAAGTTTATCTATTATCTAGTTTATCTATAACAGATACTATATAATATAACAAGTTTATCTATTATCTAGTTTATCTATCACAGATACTATATAATACAACAAGTTTATATATTATCTAGTTTATCTATCACAGATACTATACAATGCAACAACTTTATCTATTATCTAGTTTATCTATCACAGATACTATACTATATAACAGGTTTATCTATTATCTAGTTTATCTATCACAGATACTATGTAATACAACAAGTTTATCTATTATCTAGTTTATCTATCACAGATACTATATAATACAACAAGTTTATCTATTATCTAGTTTATCTATCACAGATACTATATAATACAACAAGATTATCTATTATGTAGTTTATCTATCACAGATACTATATAGTACAACAAGTTTATCTATTATCTAGTTTATCTATCACAGATACTATATAATACAACAAGTTTATCTATTATCTAGTTTATCTATCACAGATACTATATAGTACAACAAGTTTATCTATTATTTAGTTTATCTATCACAGATACTATATAATACAACAAGTTTATCTATTATCTAGTTTATCTATCACAGATACTATATAATACAACAAGTTTATCTATTATTCAGTTTATCTATCACAGATACTATATAATACAACAGGTTTATCTATTATTCAGTTTATCTATCACAGATACTATATAATACAACAGGTTTATCTATTATCTAGTTTACCTATCACGGATACTATACAATACAACAATATATAATATAACAAGTTTATATATTATCTAGTCTAACTATCACAGATACTATATAATACAACAAGTTTATCTATTATCTAGTTTATCTATCACAGATACTATATAATACAACAAGTTTATCTATTATTCAGTTTATCTATCACAGATACTATATAATACAACAGGTTTATCTATTATTCAGTTTATCTATCACAGATACTATATAATACAACAGGTTTATCTATTATCTAGTTTACCTATCACGGATACTATACAATACAACAATATATAATATAACAAGTTTATAAATTATCTAGTTTATCTATCACAGATACTATATAATACAACAAGTTTATCTATTATCTAGTTTATCTATCACAGATACTATATAATACAACAGGTTTATCTATTATTTAGTTTATCTATCACAGATACTATACAATACAACAATATATAATAGAACAAGTTTATCTATTATCTAGTTTATCTATCACAGATACTATATAATACAACAGGTTTATCTATTATTTAGTTTATCTATCACAGATACTATACAATACAACAATATATAATAGAACAAGTTTATCTATTATCTAGTTTATCTATAACAGATACTATATAATACAACAGGTTTATCTATTATTTAGTTTATCTATCACAGATACTATACAATACAACAATATATAATAGAACAAGTTTATCTATTATCTAGTTTATCTATCACAGATACTATATAATACAACAGGTTTATCTATTATTTAGTTTATCTATCACAGATACTATACAATACAACAATATATAATAGAACAAGTTTATCTATTATCTAGTTTATCTATAACAGATACTATATAATATAACAAGTTTATCTATTATCTAGTTTATCTATCACAGATACTATATAATACAACAAGTTTATATATTATCTAGTTTATCTATCACAGATACTATACAATGCAACAACTTTATCTATTATCTAGTTTATCTATCACAGATACTATACAATATAACAGGTTTATCTATTATCTAGTTTATCTATCACAGATACTATGTAATACAACAAGTTTATCTATTATCTAGTTTATCTATCACAGATACTATATAATACAACAAGTTTATCTATTATCTAGTTTATCTATCACAGATACTATATAATACAACAAGATTATCTATTATGTAGTTTATCTATCACAGATACTATATAGTACAACAAGTTTATCTATTATCTAGTTTATCTATCACAGATACTATATAATACAACAAGTTTATCTATTATCTAGTTTATCTATCACAGATACTATATAGTACAACAAGTTTATCTATTATTTAGTTTATCTATCACAGATACTATATAATACAACAAGTTTATCTATTATCTAGTTTATCTATCACAGATACTATATAATATAACAGGTTAATCTATCATCTAGTCTAGCTATCACAGATACTATATAATACAACAAGTTTATCTATTATTCAGTTTATCTATCACAGATACTATATAATACAACAGGTTTATCTATTATCTAGTTTACCTATCACGGATACTATACAATACAACAATATATAATATAACAAGTTTATCTATTATCTAGTCTAGCTATCACAGATACTATATAATACAACAAGTTTATCTATTATTCAGTTTATCTATCACAGATACTATATAATACAACAGGTTTATCTATTATCTAGTTTACCTATCACGGATACTATACAATACAACAATATATAATATAACAAGTTTATATATTATCTAGTTTATCTATCACAGATACTATATAATACAACAAGTTTATCTATTATCTAGTTTATCTATCACAGATACTATATAATACAACAGGTTTATCTATTATTTAGTTTATCTATCACAGATACTATACAATTCAACAATATATAATAGAACAAGTTTATCTATTATCTAGTTTATCTATCACAGATACTATATAATACAACAGGTTTATCTATTATTTAGTTTATCTATCACAGATACTATACAATACAACAATATATAATAGAACAAGTTTATCTATTATCTAGTTTATCTATAACAGATACTATATAATACAACAGGTTTATCTATTATTTAGTTTATCTATCACAGATACTATACAATACAACAATATATAATAGAACAAGTTTATCTATTATCTAGTTTATCTATCACAGATACTATATAATACAACAGGTTTATCTATTATTTAGTTTATCTATCACAGATACTATACAATACAACAATATATAATAGAACAAGTTTATCTATTATCTAGTTTATCTATAACAGATACTATATAATATAACAAGTTTATCTATTATCTAGTTTATCTATCACAGATACTATATAATACAACAAGTTTATATATTATCTAGTTTATCTATCACAGATACTATACAATGCAACAACTTTATCTATTATCTAGTTTATCTATCACAGATACTATACAATATAACAGGTTTATCTATTATCTAGTTTATCTATCACAGATACTATGTAATACAACAAGTTTATCTATTATCTAGTTTATCTATCACAGATACTATATAATACAACAAGTTTATCTATTATCTAGTTTATCTATCACAGATACTATATAATACAACAAGATTATCTATTATGTAGTTTATCTATCACAGATACTATATAGTACAACAAGTTTATCTATTATCTAGTTTATCTATCACAGATACTATATAATACAACAAGTTTATCTATTATCTAGTTTATCTATCACAGATACTATATAGTACAACAAGTTTATCTATTATTTAGTTTATCTATCACAGATACTATATAATACAACAAGTTTATCTATTATCTAGTTTATCTATCACAGATACTATATAATATAACAGGTTTATCTATCATCTAGTCTAGCTATCACAGATACTATATAATACAACAAGTTTATCTATTATTTAGTTTATCTATCACAGATACTATATAATACAACAGGTTTATCTATTATCTAGTTTACCTATCACGGATACTATACAATACAACAATATATAATATAACAAGTTTATCTATTATCTAGTTTATCTATCACAGATACTATATAATACAACAAGTTTATCTATTATCTAGTTTATCTATCACAGATACTATATAATACAACAGGTTTATCTATTATTTAGTTTATCTATCACAGATACTATACAATACAACAATATATAATAGAACAAGTTTATCTATTATCTAGTTTATCTATCACAGATACTATATAATACAACAGGTTTATCTATTATTTAGTTTATCTATCACAGATACTATACAATACAACAATATATAATAGAACAAGTTTATCTATTATCTAGTTTATCTATAACAGATACTATATAATACAACAGGTTTATCTATTATTTAGTTTATCTATCACAGATACTATACAATACAACAATATATAATATAACAAGTTTATCTATTATCTAGTCTAACTATCACAGATACTATATAATACAACAAGTTTATCTATTATCTAGTTTATCTATCACAGATACTATATAATACAACAAGTTTATCTATTATTCAGTTTATCTATCACAGATACTATATAATACAACAGGTTTATCTATTATTCAGTTTATCTATCACAGATACTATATAATACAACAGGTTTATCTATTATCTAGTTTACCTATCACGGATACTATCCAATACAACAATATATAATATAACAAGTTTATATATTATCTAGTTTATCTATCACAGATACTATATAATACAACAAGTTTATCTATTATATAGTTTATCTATCACAGATACTATATAATACAACAGGTTTATCTATTATTTAGTTTATCTATCACAGATACTATACAATACAACAATATATAATAGAACAAGTTTATCTATTATCTAGTTTATCTATCACAGATACTATATAATACAACAGGTTTATCTATTATTTAGTTTATCTATCACAGATACTATACAATACAACAATATATAATAGAACAAGTTTATCTATTATCTAGTTTATCTATAACAGATACTATATAATACAACAGGTTTATCTATTATTTAGTTTATCTATCACAGATACTATACAATACAACAATATATAATAGAACAAGTTTATCTATTATCTAGTTTATCTATCACAGATACTATATAATACAACAGGTTTATCTATTATTTAGTTTATCTATCACAGATACTATACAATACAACAATATATAATAGAACAAGTTTATCTATTATCTAGTTTATCTATAACAGATACTATATAATATAACAAGTTTATCTATTATCTAGTTTATCTATCACATATACTATATAATACAACAAGTTTATATATTATCTAGTTTATCTATCACAGATACTATACAATGCAACAACTTTATCTATTATCTAGTTTATCTATCACAGATACTATACAATATAACAGGTTTATCTATTATCTAGTTTATCTATCACAGATACTATGTAATACAACAAGTTTATCTATTATCTAGTTTATCTATCACAGATACTATATAATACAACAAGTTTATCTATTATCTAGTTTATCTATCACAGATACTATATAATACAACAAGATTATCTATTATGTAGTTTATCTATCACAGATACTATATAATACAACAAGTTTATCTATTATCTAGTTTATCTATCACAGATACTATATAATACAACAAGTTTATCTATTATCTAGTTTATCTATCACAGATACTATATAGTACAACAAGTTTATCTATTATTTAGTTTATCTATCACAGATACTATATAATACAACAAGTTTATCTATTATCTAGTTTATCTATCACAGATACTATATAATACAACAAGTTTATCTATTATTCAGTTTATCTATCACAGATACTATATAATACAACAGGTTTATCTATTATTCAGTTTATCTATCACAGATACTATATAATACAACAGGTTTATCTATTATCTAGTTTACCTATCACGGATACTATACAATACAACAATATATAATATAACAAGTTTATATATTATCTAGTCTAACTATCACAGATACTATATAATACAACAAGTTTATCTATTATCTAGTTTATCTATCACAGATACTATATAATACAACAGGTTTATCTATTATTTAGTTTATCTATCACAGATACTATACAATACAACAATATATAATAGAACAAGTTTATCTATTATCTAGTTTATCTATAACAGATACTATATAATACAACAGGTTTATCTATTATTTAGTTTATCTATGACAGATACTATACAATACAACAATATATAATAGAACAAGTTTATCTATTGTCTAGTTTATCTATCACAGATACTATATAATACAACAGGTTTATCTATTATTTAGTTTATCTATCACAGATACTATACAATACAACAATATATAATAGAACAAGTTTATCTATTATCTAGTTTATCTATAACAGATACTATATAATATAACAAGTTTATCTATTATCTAGTTTATCTATCACAGATACTATATAATACAACAAGTTTATATATTATCTAGTTTATCTATCACAGATACTATACAATGCAACAACTTTATCTATTATCTAGTTTATCTATCACAGATACTATACAATATAACAGGTTTATCTAGTATCTAGTTTATCTATCACAGATACTATGTAATACAACAAGTTTATCTATTATCTAGTTTATCTATCACAGATACTATATAATACAACAAGTTTATCTATTATCTAGTTTATCTATCACAGATACTATATAATACAACAAGATTATCTATTATGTAGTTTATCTATCACAGATACTATATAGTACAACAAGTTTATCTATTATCTAGTTTATCTATCACAGATACTATATAATACAACAAGTTTATATATTATCTAGTTTATCTATCACAGATACTATACAATGCAACAACTTTATCTATTATCTAGTTTATCTATCACAGATACTATACAATATAACAGGTTTATCTATTATCTAGTTTATCTATCACAGATACTATGTAATACAACAAGTTTATCTATTATCTAGTTTATCTATCACAGATACTATATAATACAACAAGTTTATCTATTATCTAGTTTATCTATCACAGATACTATATAATACAACAAGATTATCTATTATGTAGTTTATCTATCACAGATACTATATAGTACAACAAGTTTATCTATTATCTAGTTTATCTATCACAGATACTATATAATACAACAAGTTTATCTATTATCTAGTTTATCTATCACAGATACTATATAGTACAACAAGTTTATCTATTATTTAGTTTATCTATCACAGATACTATATAATACAACAAGTTTATCTATTATCTAGTTTATCTATCACAGATACTATATAATACAACAAGTTTATCTATTATTCAGTTTATCTATCACAGATACTATATAATACAACAGGTTTATCTATTATTCAGTTTATCTATCACAGATACTATATAATACAACAGGTTTATCTATTATTCAGTTTATCTATCACAGATACTATATAATACAACAGGTTTATCTATTATTCAGTTTATCTATCACAGATACTATATAATACAACAGGTTTATCTATTATCTAGTTTACCTATCACGGATACTATACAATACAACAATATATAATATAACAAGTTTATATATTATATATTCTAACTATCACAGATACTATATAATACAACAAGTTTATCTATTATCTAGTTTATCTATCACAGATACTATATAATACAACAGGTTTATCTATTATTTAGTTTATCTATCACAGATACTATACAATACAACAATATATAATAGAACAAGTTTATCTATTATCTAGTTTATCTATAACAGATACTATATAATACAACAGGTTTATCTATTATTTAGTTTATCTATCACAGATACTATACAATACAACAATATATAATAGAACAAGTTTATCTATTATCTAGTTTATCTATCACAGATACTATATAATACAACAGGTTTATCTATTATTTAGTTTATCTATCACAGATACTATACAATACAACAATATATAATAGAACAAGTTTATCTATTATCTAGTTTATCTATAACAGATACTATATAATATAACAAGTTTATCTATTATCTAGTTTATCTATCACAGATACTATATAATACAACAAGTTTATATATTATCTAGTTTATCTATCACAGATACTATACAATGCAACAACTTTATCTATTATCTAGTTTATCTATCACAGATACTATACAATATAACAGGTTTATCTATTATCTAGTTTATCTATCACAGATACTATGTAATACAACAAGTTTATCTATTATCTAGTTTATCTATCACAGATACTATATAATACAACAAGTTTATCTATTATCTAGTTTATCTATCACAGATACTATATAATACAACAAGATTATCTATTATGTAGTTTATCTATCACAGATACTATATAGTACAACAAGTTTATCTATTATCTAGTTTATCTATCACAGATACTATATAATACAACAAGTTTATATATTATCTAGTTTATCTATCACAGATACTATACAATGCAACAACTTTATCTATTATCTAGTTTATCTATCACAGATACTATACAATATAACAGGTTTATCTATTATCTAGTTTATCTATCACAGATACTATGTAATACAACAAGTTTATCTATTATCTAGTTTATCTATCACAGATACTATATAATACAACAAGTTTATCTATTATCTAGTTTATCTATCACAGATACTATATAATACAACAAGATTATCTATTATGTAGTTTATCTATCACAGATACTATATAGTACAACAAGTTTATCTATTATCTAGTTTATCTATCACAGATACTATATAATACAACAAGTTTATCTATTATCTAGTTTATCTATCACAGATACTATATAGTACAACAAGTTTATCTATTATTTAGTTTATCTATCACAGATACTATATAATACAACAAGTTTATCTATTATCTAGTTTATCTATCACAGATACTATATAATACAACAAGTTTATCTATTATTCAGTTTATCTATCACAGATACTATATAATACAACAGGTTTATCTATTATTCAGTTTATCTATCACAGATACTATATAATACAACAGGTTTATCTATTATCTAGTTTACCTATCACGGATACTATACAATACAACAATATATAATATAACAAGTTTATATATTATCTAGTCTAACTATCACAGATACTATATAATACAACAAGTTTATCTATTATCTAGTTTATCTATCACAGATACTATATAATACAACAGGTTTATCTATTATTTAGTTTATCTATCACAGATACTATACAATACAACAATATATAATAGAACAAGTTTATCTATTATCTAGTTTATCTATAACAGATACTATATAATACAACAGGTTTATCTATTATTTAGTTTATCTATCACAGATACTATACAATACAACAATATATAATAGAACAAGTTTATCTATTATCTAGTTTATCTATCACAGATACTATATAATACAACAGGTTTATCTATTATTTAGTTTATCTATCACAGATACTATACAATACAACAATATATAATAGAACAAGTTTATCTATTATCTAGTTTATCTATAACAGATACTATATAATATAACAAGTTTATCTATTATCTAGTTTATCTATCACAGATACTATATAATACAACAAGTTTATATATTATCTAGTTTATCTATCACAGATACTATACAATGCAACAACTTTATCTATTATCTAGTTTATCTATCACAGATACTATACAATATAACAGGTTTATCTATTATCTAGTTTATCTATCACAGATACTATGTAATACAACAAGTTTATCTATTATCTAGTTTATCTATCACAGATACTATATAATACAACAAGTTTATCTATTATCTAGTTTATCTATCACAGATACTATATAATACAACAAGATTATCTATTATGTAGTTTATCTATCACAGATACTATATAGTACAACAAGTTTATCTATTATCTAGTTTATCTATCACAGATACTATATAATACAACAAGTTTATCTATTATCTAGTTTATCTATCACAGATACTATATAGTACAACAAGTTTATCTATTATTTAGTTTATCTATCACAGATACTATATAATACAACAAGTTTATCTATTATCTAGTTTATCTATCACAGATACTATATAATATAACAGGTTTATCTATCATCTAGTCTAGCTATCACAGATACTATATAATACAACAAGTTTATCTATTATTCAGTTTATCTATCACAGATACTATATAATACAACAGGTTTATCTATTATCTAGTTTACCTATCACGGATACTATACAATACAACAATATATAATATAACAAGTTTATCTATTATCTAGTCTAGCTATCACAGATACTATATAATACAACAAGTTTATCTATTATATAGTTTATCTATCACAGATACTATATAATACAACAAGTTTATCTATTATTCAGTTTGTCTATCACAGATACTATATAATACAACAGGTTTATCTATTATCTAGTTTACCTATCACGGATACTATACAATACAACAATATATAATATAACAAGTTTATATATTATCTAGTTTATCTATCACAGATACTATATAATACAACAAGTTTATCTATTATCTAGTTTATCTATCACAGATACTATATAATACAACAGGTTTATCTATTATTTAGTTTATCTATCACAGATACTATACAATACAACAATATATAATAGAACAAGTTTATCTATTATCTAGTTTATCTATCACAGATACTATATAATACAACAGGTTTATCTATTATTTAGTTTATCTATCACAGATACTATACAATACAACAATATATAATAGAACAAGTTTATCTATTATCTAGTTTATCTATAACAGATACTATATAATACAACAGGTTTATCTATTATTTAGTTTATCTATCACAGATACTATACAATACAACAATATATAATAGAACAAGTTTATCAATTATCTAGTTTATCTATCACAGATACTATATAATACAACAGGTTTATCTATTATTTAGTTTATCTATCACAGATACTATACAATACAACAATATATAATAGAACAAGTTTATCTATTATCTAGTTTATCTATAACAGATACTATATAATATAACAAGTTTATCTATTATCTAGTTTATCTATCACAGATACTATATAATACAACAAGTTTATATATTATCTAGTTTATCTATCACAGATACTATACAATGCAACAACTTTATCTAGTATCTAGTTTATCTATCACAGATACTATACAATATAACAGGTTTATCTATTATCTAGTTTATCTATCACAGATACTATGTAATACAACAAGTTTATCTATTATCTAGTTTATCTATCACAGATACTATATAATACAACAAGTTTATCTATTATCTAGTTTATCTATCACAGATACTATATAATACAACAAGATTATCTATTATGTAGTTTATCTATCACATATACTATATAGTACAACAAATTTATCTATTATCTAGTTTATCTATCACAGATACTATATAATACAACAAGTTTATCTATTATCTAGTTTATCTATCACAGATACTATATAGTACAACAAGTTTATCTATTATTTAGTTTATCTATCACAGATACTATATAATACAACAAGTTTATCTATTATCTAGTTTATCTATCACAGATACTATATGATACAGCAGGTTTATCTATTATCTAGTTTATCTATCACAGATACTATACAATACAACAACTTTATCTATTATCTAGTTTATCTATCACATATACTATATAATACAACAAGTTTATCTATTATCTAGTTTATCTATCACAGATACTATATAATACCACAAGTTTATATATTATCTAGTTTATCTATCACAGATACTATACAATACAACAATACATAATATGACAAGTTTATCTATCACAGATACTATATAATACAACAAGTTTATCTATTATCTAGTTTATCTATCACAGATACTATATAATACAACAAGTTTATCTATTATTCAGATTATCTATCACGGATACTATACAATACAACAATATATAATATAACAAGGTTATCTATTATCTAGTTTATCTATCACAGATAATATATAATACAACAAGTTTATCTACTATCTAGTTTATCTATCACAGATACTATATAATACAACAACTTTATCTATTATCTAGTCTAGCTATCACAGATACTATATAATACAACAAGTTTATCTATTATCTAGTTTATCTATCACAGATACTATATAATACAACAAGTTTATCTATTATTCAGTTTATCTATCACAGATACTATATAATACAACATGTTTATCTATTATCTAGTTTACCTATCACGGATACTATACAATACAACAATATATAATATAACAAGTTTATCTATTATCTAGTTTATCTATCACAGATACTATATAATACAACAAGTTTATCTATTATCTAGTTTATCTATCACAGATACTATATAATACAACAAGTTTATCTATTATTCAGTTTATCTATCACAGATACTATATAATACAACAGGTTTATCTATTATTCAGTTTATCTATCACAGATACTATATAATACAACAGGTTTATCTATTATCTAGTTTATCTATCACAGATAATATATAATACAACAAGTTTATCTATTATCTAGTTTATCTATCACAGATACTATATAATATAACAGGTTTATCTATTATCTAGTCTAGCTATCACAGATACTATATAATACAACAAGTTTATCTATTATCTAGTTTATCTATCACAGATACTATATAATACAACAAGTTTATCTATTATTCAGTTTATCTATCACAGATACTATATAATACAACAGGTTTATCTATTATCTAGTTTACCTATCACGGATACTATACAATACAACAATATATAATATAACAAGTTTATCTATTATCTAGTTTATCTATCACAGATAATATATAATACAACAACAGGTTTATCTATTATTTAGTTTATCTATCACAGATACTATACAATACAACAATATATAATAGAACAAGTTTATCTATTATCTAGTTTTTCTATCACAGATACTATATAATACAACAGGTTTATCTATTATCTAGTTTATCTATAACAGATACTATATAATATAACAAGTTTATATATTATCTAGTTTATCTATCACAGATACTATACAATGCAACAACTTTATCTATTATCTAGTTTATCTATCACAGATACTATGTAATACAACAAGTTTATCTATTATCTAGTTTATCTATCACAGATACTATATAATACAACAAGTTTATCTATTATCTAGTTTATCTATCACAGATACTATATAATACAACAAGATTATCTATTATGTAGTTTATCTATCACAGATACTATATAGTACAACAAGTTTATCTATTATCTAGTTTATCTATCACAGATACTATATAATACAACAAGTTTATCTATTATCTAGTTTATCTATCACAGATACTATATAATACAACAGGTTTATCTATTATCTAGTTTACCTATCACGGATACTATACAATACAACAATATATAATATAACAAGTTTATATATTATCTAGTCTAACTATCACAGATACTATATAATACAACAAGTTTATCTATTATCTAGTTTATCTATCACAGATACTATATAATACAACAGGTTTATCTATTATTTAGTTTATCTATCACAGATACTATACAATACAACAATATATAATAGAACAAGTTTATCTATTATCTAGTTTATCTATAACAGATACTATATAATACAACAGGTTTATCTATTATTTAGTTTATCTATCACAGATACTATACAATACAACAATATATAATAGAACAAGTTTATCTATTATCTAGTTTATCTATCACAGATACTATATAATACAACAGGTTTATCTATTATTTAGTTTATCTATCACAGATACTATACAATACAACAATATATAATAGAACAAGTTTATCTATTATCTAGTTTATCTATAACAGATACTATATAATATAACAAGTTTATCTATTATCTAGTTTATCTATCACAGATACTATATAATACAACAAGTTTATATATTATCTAGTTTATCTATCACAGATACTATACAATGCAACAACTTTATCTATTATCTAGTTTATCTATCACAGATACTATACAATATAACAGGTTTATCTATTATCTAGTTTATCTATCACAGATACTATGTAATACAACAAGTTTATCTATTATCTAGTTTATCTATCACAGATACTATATAATACAACAAGTTTATCTATTATCTAGTTTATCTATCACAGATACTATATAATACAACAAGATTATCTATTATGTAGTTTATCTATCACAGATACTATATAGTACAACAAGTTTATCTATTATCTAGTTTATCTATCACAGATACTATATAATACAACAAGTTTATCTATTATCTAGTTTATCTATCACAGATACTATATAGTACAACAAGTTTATCTATTATTTAGTTTATCTATCACAGATACTATATAATACAACAAGTTTATCTATTATCTAGTTTATCTATCACAGATACTATATAATATAACAGGTTTATCTATCATCTAGTCTAGCTATCACAGATACTATATAATACAACAAGTTTATCTATTATTCAGTTTATCTATCACAGATACTATATAATACAACAGGTTTATCTATTATCTAGTTTACCTATCACGGATACTATACAATACAACAATATATAATATAACAAGTTTATCTATTATCTAGTCTAGCTATCACAGATACTATATAATACAACAAGTTTATCTATTATATAGTTTATCTATCACAGATACTATATAATACAACAAGTTTATCTATTATTCAGTTTGTCTATCACAGATACTATATAATACAACAGGTTTATCTATTATCTAGTTTACCTATCACGGATACTATACAATACAACAATATATAATATAACAAGTTTATATATTATCTAGTTTATCTATCACAGATACTATATAATACAACAAGTTTATCTATTATCTAGTTTATCTATCACAGATACTATATAATACAACAGGTTTATCTATTATTTAGTTTATCTATCACAGATACTATACAATACAACAATATATAATAGAACAAGTTTATCTATTATCTAGTTTATCTATCACAGATACTATATAATACAACAGGTTTATCTATTATTTAGTTTATCTATCACAGATACTATACAATACAACAATATATAATAGAACAAGTTTATCTATTATCTAGTTTATCTATAACAGATACTATATAATACAACAGGTTTATCTATTATTTAGTTTATCTATCACAGATACTATACAATACAACAATATATAATAGAACAAGTTTATCAATTATCTAGTTTATCTATCACAGATACTATATAATACAACAGGTTTATCTATTATTTAGTTTATCTATCACAGATACTATACAATACAACAATATATAATAGAACAAGTTTATCTATTATCTAGTTTATCTATAACAGATACTATATAATATAACAAGTTTATCTATTATCTAGTTTATCTATCACAGATACTATATAATACAACAAGTTTATATATTATCTAGTTTATCTATCACAGATACTATACAATGCAACAACTTTATCTAGTATCTAGTTTATCTATCACAGATACTATACAATATAACAGGTTTATCTATTATCTAGTTTATCTATCACAGATACTATGTAATACAACAAGTTTATCTATTATCTAGTTTATCTATCACAGATACTATATAATACAACAAGTTTATCTATTATCTAGTTTATCTATCACAGATACTATATAATACAACAAGATTATCTATTATGTAGTTTATCTATCACATATACTATATAGTACAACAAATTTATCTATTATCTAGTTTATCTATCACAGATACTATATAATACAACAAGTTTATCTATTATCTAGTTTATCTATCACAGATACTATATAGTACAACAAGTTTATCTATTATTTAGTTTATCTATCACAGATACTATATAATACAACAAGTTTATCTATTATCTAGTTTATCTATCACAGATACTATATGATACAGCAGGTTTATCTATTATCTAGTTTATCTATCACAGATACTATACAATACAACAACTTTATCTATTATCTAGTTTATCTATCACATATACTATATAATACAACAAGTTTATCTATTATCTAGTTTATCTATCACAGATACTATATAATACCACAAGTTTATATATTATCTAGTTTATCTATCACAGATACTATACAATACAACAATACATAATATGACAAGTTTATCTATCACAGATACTATATAATACAACAAGTTTATCTATTATCTAGTTTATCTATCACAGATACTATATAATACAACAAGTTTATCTATTATTCAGATTATCTATCACGGATACTATACAATACAACAATATATAATATAACAAGGTTATCTATTATCTAGTTTATCTATCACAGATAATATATAATACAACAAGTTTATCTACTATCTAGTTTATCTATCACAGATACTATATAATACAACAACTTTATCTATTATCTAGTCTAGCTATCACAGATACTATATAATACAACAAGTTTATCTATTATCTAGTTTATCTATCACAGATACTATATAATACAACAAGTTTATCTATTATTCAGTTTATCTATCACAGATACTATATAATACAACATGTTTATCTATTATCTAGTTTACCTATCACGGATACTATACAATACAACAATATATAATATAACAAGTTTATCTATTATCTAGTTTATCTATCACAGATACTATATAATACAACAAGTTTATCTATTATCTAGTTTATCTATCACAGATACTATATAATACAACAAGTTTATCTATTATTCAGTTTATCTATCACAGATACTATATAATACAACAGGTTTATCTATTATTCAGTTTATCTATCACAGATACTATATAATACAACAGGTTTATCTATTATCTAGTTTATCTATCACAGATAATATATAATACAACAAGTTTATCTATTATCTAGTTTATCTATCACAGATACTATATAATATAACAGGTTTATCTATTATCTAGTCTAGCTATCACAGATACTATATAATACAACAAGTTTATCTATTATCTAGTTTATCTATCACAGATACTATATAATACAACAAGTTTATCTATTATTCAGTTTATCTATCACAGATACTATATAATACAACAGGTTTATCTATTATCTAGTTTACCTATCACGGATACTATACAATACAACAATATATAATATAACAAGTTTATCTATTATCTAGTTTATCTATCACAGATAATATATAATACAACAACAGGTTTATCTATTATTTAGTTTATCTATCACAGATACTATACAATACAACAATATATAATAGAACAAGTTTATCTATTATCTAGTTTTTCTATCACAGATACTATATAATACAACAGGTTTATCTATTATCTAGTTTATCTATAACAGATACTATATAATATAACAAGTTTATATATTATCTAGTTTATCTATCACAGATACTATACAATGCAACAACTTTATCTATTATCTAGTTTATCTATCACAGATACTATGTAATACAACAAGTTTATCTATTATCTAGTTTATCTATCACAGATACTATATAATACAACAAGTTTATCTATTATCTAGTTTATCTATCACAGATACTATATAATACAACAAGATTATCTATTATGTAGTTTATCTATCACAGATACTATATAGTACAACAAGTTTATCTATTATCTAGTTTATCTATCACAGATACTATATAATACAACAAGTTTATCTATTATCTAGTTTATCTATCACAGATACTATATAATACAACAAGTTTATCTATTATCTAGTTTATCTATCACAGATACTATATAATACAACAAGTTTATCTATTATTCAGTTTATCTATCACAGATACTATATAATACAACAGGTTTATCTATTATCTAGTTTACCTATCACGGATACTATGCAATACAACAATATATAATATAACAAGGTTATCTATTATCTAGTTTATCTATCACAGATAATATATAATACAACAAGTTTATCTATTATCTAGTATATCTATCACAGATACTATATAATACAACAATTTTATCTATTATCTAGTCTAGCTATCACAGATACTATATAATACAACAAGTTTATCTATTATCTAGTTTATCTATCACAGATACTATGTAATACAACAAGTTTATCTATTATCTAGTTTATCTATCACAGATACTATATAATACAACAAGTTTATCTATTATCTAGTTTATCTATCACAGATACTATATAATACAACAAGTTTATCTATTATCTAGTTTATCTATCACAGATACTATATAATACAACAAGTTTATCTATTATTCAGTTTATCTATCACAGATACTATATAATACAACAGGTTTATCTATTATCTAGTTTACCTATCACGGATACTATGCAATACAACAATATATAATATAACAAGGTTATCTATTATCTAGTTTATCTATCACAGATAATATATAATACAACAAGTTTATCTATTATCTAGTATATCTATCACAGATACTATATAATACAACAATTTTATCTATTATCTAGTCTAGCTATCACAGATACTATATAATACAACAAGTTTATCTATTATCTAGTTTATCTATCACAGATACTATGTAATACAACAAGTTTATCTATTATCTAGTTTATCTATCACAGATACTATATAATACAACAAGTTTATCTATTATCTAGTTTATCTATCACAGATACTATATAATACAACAAGATTATCTATTATCTAGTTTATCTATCACAGATACTATATAGTACAACAAGTTTATCTATTATCTAGTTTATCTATCACAGATACTATATAATACAACAAGTTTATCTATTATCTAGTTTATCTATCACAGATACTATATGATACAGCAGGTTTATCTATTATCTAGTTTATCTATCACAGATACTATACAATACAACAACTTTATCTATTATCTAGTTTATCTATCACATATACTATATAATACAACAAGTTTATCTATTATCTAGTTTATCTATCACAGATACTATATAATAAAACGAGTTTATATATTATCTAGTTTATCTATCACAGATACTATACAATACAACAATACATAATATGACAAGTTTATCTATCACATATACTATATAATACAACAAGTTTATCTATTATCTAGTTTATCTATCACAGATACTATATAATACAACAGGTTTATCTATTATTTAGTTTATCTATCACAGATACTATACAATACAACAATATATAATAGAACAAGTTTATCTATTATCTAGTTTATCTATAACAGATACTATATAATATAACAAGTTTATCTATTATCTAGTTTATCTATCACAGATACTATATAATACAACAAGTTTATATATTATCTAGTTTATCTATCACAGATACTATACAATGCAACAACTTTATCTATTATCTAGTTTATCTATCACAGATACTATATAATACAACAAGTTTATCTATTATCTAGTTTATCTATCACAGATACTATATAATAAAACGAGTTTATATATTATCTAGTTTATCTATCACAGATACTATACAATACAACAATACATAATATGACAAGTTTATCTATCACATATACTATATAATACAACAAGTTTATCTATTATCTAGTTTATCTATCACAGATACTATATAATACAACAGGTTTATCTATTATTTAGTTTATCTATCACAGATACTATACAATACAACAATATATAATAGAACAAGTTTATCTATTATCTAGTTTATCTATAACAGATACTATATAATATAACAAGTTTATCTATTATCTAGTTTATCTATCACAGATACTATATAATACAACAAGTTTATATATTATCTAGTTTATCTATCACAGATACTATACAATGCAACAACTTTATCTAGTATCTAGTTTATCTATCACAGATACTATACAATATAACAGGTTTATCTATTATCTAGTCTAGCTATCACAGATACTATATAATACAACAAGTTTATCTATTATCTAGTTTATCTATTACAGATACTATATAATACAACAAGTTTATCTATTATTCAGTTTATCTATCACAGATACTATATAATACAACAGGTTTATCTATTATCTAGTTTACCTATCACGGATACTATACAATACAACAATATATAATAGAACAAGTTTATCAATTATCTAGTTTATCTATCACAGATACTATATAATACAACAGGTTTATCTATTATTTAGTTTATCTATCACAGATACTATACAATACAACAATATATAATAGAACAAGTTTATCTATTATCTAGTTTATCTATAACAGATACTATATAATATAACAAGTTTATCTATTATCTAGTTTATCTATCACAGATACTATATAATACAACAAGTTTATATATTATCTAGTTTATCTATCACAGATACTATACAATGCAACAACTTTATCTAGTATCTAGTTTATCTATCACAGATACTATACAATATAACAGGTTTATCTATTATCTAGTTTATCTATCACAGATACTATGTAATACAACAAGTTTATCTATTATCTAGTTTATCTATCACAGATACTATATAATACAACAAGTTTATCTATTATCTAGTTTATCTATCACAGATACTATATAATACAACAAGATTATCTATTATGTAGTTTATCTATCACATATACTATATAGTACAACAAATTTATCTATTATCTAGTTTATCTATCACAGATACTATATAATACAACAAGTTTATCTATTATCTAGTTTATCTATCACAGATACTATATAGTACAACAAGTTTATCTATTATTTAGTTTATCTATCACAGATACTATATAATACAACAAGTTTATCTATTATCTAGTTTATCTATCACAGATACTATATGATACAGCAGGTTTATCTATTATCTAGTTTATCTATCACAGATACTATACAATACAACAACTTTATCTATTATCTAGTTTATCTATCACATATACTATATAATACAACAAGTTTATCTATTATCTAGTTTATCTATCACAGATACTATATAATACCACAAGTTTATATATTATCTAGTTTATCTATCACAGATACTATACAATACAACAATACATAATATGACAAGTTTATCTATCACAGATACTATATAATACAACAAGTTTATCTATTATCTAGTTTATCTATCACAGATACTATATAATACAACAAGTTTATCTATTATTCAGATTATCTATCACGGATACTATACAATACAACAATATATAATATAACAAGGTTATCTATTATCTAGTTTATCTATCACAGATAATATATAATACAACAAGTTTATCTACTATCTAGTTTATCTATCACAGATACTATATAATACAACAACTTTATCTATTATCTAGTCTAGCTATCACAGATACTATATAATACAACAAGTTTATCTATTATCTAGTTTATCTATCACAGATACTATATAATACAACAAGTTTATCTATTATTCAGTTTATCTATCACAGATACTATATAATACAACATGTTTATCTATTATCTAGTTTACCTATCACGGATACTATACAATACAACAATATATAATATAACAAGTTTATCTATTATCTAGTTTATCTATCACAGATACTATATAATACAACAAGTTTATCTATTATCTAGTTTATCTATCACAGATACTATATAATACAACAAGTTTATCTATTATTCAGTTTATCTATCACAGATACTATATAATACAACAGGTTTATCTATTATTCAGTTTATCTATCACAGATACTATATAATACAACAGGTTTATCTATTATCTAGTTTATCTATCACAGATAATATATAATACAACAAGTTTATCTATTATCTAGTTTATCTATCACAGATACTATATAATATAACAGGTTTATCTATTATCTAGTCTAGCTATCACAGATACTATATAATACAACAAGTTTATCTATTATCTAGTTTATCTATCACAGATACTATATAATACAACAAGTTTATCTATTATTCAGTTTATCTATCACAGATACTATATAATACAACAGGTTTATCTATTATCTAGTTTACCTATCACGGATACTATACAATACAACAATATATAATATAACAAGTTTATCTATTATCTAGTTTATCTATCACAGATAATATATAATACAACAACAGGTTTATCTATTATTTAGTTTATCTATCACAGATACTATACAATACAACAATATATAATAGAACAAGTTTATCTATTATCTAGTTTTTCTATCACAGATACTATATAATACAACAGGTTTATCTATTATCTAGTTTATCTATAACAGATACTATATAATATAACAAGTTTATATATTATCTAGTTTATCTATCACAGATACTATACAATGCAACAACTTTATCTATTATCTAGTTTATCTATCACAGATACTATACAATATAACAGGTTTATCTATTATCTAGTTTATCTATCACAGATACTATGTAATACAACAAGTTTATCTATTATCTAGTTTATCTATCACAGATACTATATAATACAACAAGTTTATCTATTATCTAGTTTATCTATCACAGATACTATATAATACAACAAGATTATCTATTATGTAGTTTATCTATCACAGATACTATATAGTACAACAAGTTTATCTATTATCTAGTTTATCTATCACAGATACTATATAATACAACAAGTTTATCTATTATCTAGTTTATCTATCACAGATACTATATAATACAACAAGTTTATCTATTATCTAGTTTATCTATCACAGATACTATATAATACAACAAGTTTATCTATTATTCAGTTTATCTATCACAGATACTATATAATACAACAGGTTTATCTATTATCTAGTTTACCTATCACGGATACTATGCAATACAACAATATATAATATAACAAGGTTATCTATTATCTAGTTTATCTATCACAGATAATATATAATACAACAAGTTTATCTATTATCTAGTATATCTATCACAGATACTATATAATACAACAATTTTATCTATTATCTAGTCTAGCTATCACAGATACTATATAATACAACAAGTTTATCTATTATCTAGTTTATCTATCACAGATACTATGTAATACAACAAGTTTATCTGTTATCTAGTTTATCTATCACAGATACTATATAATACAACAAGTTTATCTATTATCTAGTTTATCTATCACAGATACTATATAATACAACAAGTTTATCTATTATCTAGTTTATCTATCACAGATACTATATAATACAACAAGTTTATCTATTATTCAGTTTATCTATCACAGATACTATATAATACAACAGGTTTATCTATTATCTAGTTTACCTATCACGGATACTATGCAATACAACAATATATAATATAACAAGGTTATCTATTATCTAGTTTATCTATCACAGATAATATATAATACAACAAGTTTATCTATTATCTAGTATATCTATCACAGATACTATATAATACAACAATTTTATCTATTATCTAGTCTAGCTATCACAGATACTATATAATACAACAAGTTTATCTATTATCTAGTTTATCTATCACAGATACTATGTAATACAACAAGTTTATCTATTATCTAGTTTATCTATCACAGATACTATATAATACAACAAGTTTATCTATTATCTAGTTTATCTATCACAGATACTATATAATACAACAAGATTATCTATTATCTAGTTTATCTATCACAGATACTATATAGTACAACAAGTTTATCTATTATCTAGTTTATCTATCACAGATACTATATAATACAACAAGTTTATCTATTATCTAGTTTATCTATCACAGATACTATATGATACAGCAGGTTTATCTATTATCTAGTTTATCTATCACAGATACTATACAATACAACAACTTTATCTATTATCTAGTTTATCTATCACATATACTATATAATACAACAAGTTTATCTATTATCTAGTTTATCTATCACAGATACTATATAATAAAACGAGTTTATATATTATCTAGTTTATCTATCACAGATACTATACAATACAACAATACATAATATGACAAGTTTATCTATCACATATACTATATAATACAACAAGTTTATCTATTATCTAGTTTATCTATCACAGATACTATATAATACAACAGGTTTATCTATTATTTAGTTTATCTATCACAGATACTATACAATACAACAATATATAATAGAACAAGTTTATCTATTATCTAGTTTATCTATAACAGATACTATATAATATAACAAGTTTATCTATTATCTAGTTTATCTATCACAGATACTATATAATACAACAAGTTTATATATTATCTAGTTTATCTATCACAGATACTATACAATGCAACAACTTTATCTATTATCTAGTTTATCTATCACAGATACTATATAATACAACAAGTTTATCTATTATCTAGTTTATCTATCACAGATACTATATAATAAAACGAGTTTATATATTATCTAGTTTATCTATCACAGATACTATACAATACAACAATACATAATATGACAAGTTTATCTATCACATATACTATATAATACAACAAGTTTATCTATTATCTAGTTTATCTATCACAGATACTATATAATACAACAGGTTTATCTATTATTTAGTTTATCTATCACAGATACTATACAATACAACAATATATAATAGAACAAGTTTATCTATTATCTAGTTTATCTATAACAGATACTATATAATATAACAAGTTTATCTATTATCTAGTTTATCTATCACAGATACTATATAATACAACAAGTTTATATATTATCTAGTTTATCTATCACAGATACTATACAATGCAACAACTTTATCTATTATCTAGTTTATCTATCACAGATACTATATAATACAACAAGTTTATCTATTATTCAGTTTATCTATCACAGATACTATATAATACAACATGTTTATCTATTATCTAGTTTACCTATCACGGATACTATACAATACAACAATATATAATATAACAAGTTTATCTATTATCTAGTTTATCTATCACAGATACTATATAATATAACAGGTTTATCTATTATCTAGTCTAGCTATCACAGATACTATATAATACAACAAGTTTATCTATTATCTAGTTTATCTATTACAGATACTATATAATACAACAAGTTTATCTATTATTCAGTTTATCTATCACAGATACTATATAATACAACAGGTTTATCTATTATCTAGTTTACCTATCACGGATACTATACAATACAACAATATATAATATAACAAGTTTATCTATTATCTAGTCTAACTATCACAGATACTATATAATACAACAAGTTTATCTATTATCTAGTTTATCTATCACAGATACTATATAATACAACAAGTTTATCTATTATTCAGTTTATCTATCACAGATACTATATAATACAACAGGTTTATCTATTATTCAGTTTATCTATCACAGATACTATATAATACAACAGGTTTATCTATTATCTAGTTTACCTATCACGGATACTATACAATACAACAATATATAATATAACAAGTTTATCTATTATCTAGTCTAGCTATCACAGATACTATATAATACAACAAGTTTATCTATTATCTAGTTTATCTATCACAGATACTATATAATACAACAAGTTTATCTATTATTCAGTTTATCTATCACAGATACTATATAATACAACAGGTTTATCTATTAACTAGTTTACCTATCACGGATACTATACAATACAACAATATATAATATAACAAGTTTATATATTATCTAGTTTATCTATCACAGATACTATATAATACAACAAGTTTTTCTATTATCTAATTTATCTATCACAGATACTATATAATACAACAAGTTTATCTATTATCTAGTTTATCTATCACAGATACTATATAGTACAACAAGTTTATCTATTATTTAGTTTATATATCACAGATACTATATAATACAACAAGTTTATCTATTATCTAGTTTATCTATCACAGATACTATATAATATAACAGGTTTATCTATTATCTAGTCTAGCTATCACAGATACTATATAATACAACAAGTTTATCTATTATTCAGTTTATCTATCACAGATACTATATAATACAACAGGTTTATCTATTATCTAGTTTACCTATCACGGATACTATACAATACAACAATATATAATATAACAAGTTTATCTATTATCTAGTCTAGCTATCACAGATACTATATAATACAACAAGTTTATCTATTATCTAGTTTATCTATCACAGATACTATATAATACAACAGGTTTATCTATTATTCAGTTTATCTATCACAGATACTATATAATACAACAGGTTTATCTATTATCTAGTTTACCTATCACGGATACTATACAATACAACAATATATAATATAACAAGTTTATATATTATCTAGTTTATCTATCACAGATACTATATAATACAACAAGTTTATCTATTATCTAGTTTATCTATCACAGATACTATATAATACAACAGGTTTATCTATTATTTAGTTTATCTATCACAGATACTATACAATACAACAATATATAATAGAACAAGTTTATCTATTATCTAGTTTATCTATCACAGATACTATATAATACAACAGGTTTATCTATTATTTAGTTTATCTATCACAGATACTATACAATACAACAATATATAATAGAACAAGTTTATCTATTATCTAGTTTATCTATAACAGATACTATATAATACAACAGGTTTATCTATTATTTAGTTTATCTATCACAGATACTATACAATACAACAATATATAATAGAACAAGTTTATCAATTATCTAGTTTATCTATCACAGATACTATATAATACAACAGGTTTATCTATTATTTAGTTTATCTATCACAGATACTATACAATACAACAATATATAATAGAACAAGTTTATCTATTATCTAGTTTATCTATAACAGATACTATATAATATAACAAGTTTATCTATTATCTAGTTTATCTATCACAGATACTATATAATACAACAAGTTTATATATTATCTAGTTTATCTATCACAGATACTATACAATGCAACAACTTTATCTAGTATCTAGTTTATCTATCACAGATACTATACAATATAACAGGTTTATCTATTATCTAGTTTATCTATCACAGATACTATGTAATACAACAAGTTTATCTATTATCTAGTTTATCTATCACAGATACTATATAATACAACAAGTTTATCTATTATCTAGTTTATCTATCACAGATACTATATAATACAACAAGATTATCTATTATGTAGTTTATCTATCACAGATACTATATAGTACAACAAGTTTATCTATTATCTAGTTTATCTATCACAGATACTATATAATACAACAAGTTTATCTATTATCTAGTTTATCTATCACAGATACTATATAGTACAACAAGTTTATCTATTATTTAGTTTATCTATCACAGATACTATATAATACAACAAGTTTATCTATTATCTAGTTTATCTATCACAGATACTATATGATACAGCAGGTTTATCTATTATCTAGTTTATCTATCACAGATACTATACAATACAACAACTTTATCTATTATCTAGTTTATCTATCACATATACTATATAATACAACAAGTTTATCTATTATCTAGTTTATCTATCACAGATACTATATAATACCACAAGTTTATATATTATCTAGTTTATCTATCACAGATACTATACAATACAACAATACATAATATGACAAGTTTATCTATCACAGATACTATATAATACAACAAGTTTATCTATTATCTAGTTTATCTATCACAGATACTATATAATACAACAAGTTTATCTATTATTCAGATTATCTATCACGGATACTATACAATACAACAATATATAATATAACAAGGTTATCTATTATCTAGTTTATCTATCACAGATAATATATAATACAACAAGTTTATCTACTATCTAGTTTATCTATCACAGATACTATATAATACAACAACTTTATCTATTATCTAGTCTAGCTATCACAGATACTATATAATACAACAAGTTTATCTATTATCTAGTTTATCTATCACAGATACTATATAATACAACAAGTTTATCTATTATTCAGTTTATCTATCACAGATACTATATAATACAACATGTTTATCTATTATCTAGTTTACCTATCACGGATACTATACAATACAACAATATATAATATAACAAGTTTATCTATTATCTAGTTTATCTATCACAGATACTATATAATACAACAAGTTTATCTATTATCTAGTTTATCTATCACAGATACTATATAATACAACAAGTTTATCTATTATTCAGTTTATCTATCACAGATACTATATAATACAACAGGTTTATCTATTATTCAGTTTATCTATCACAGATACTATATAATACAACAGGTTTATCTATTATCTAGTTTATCTATCACAGATAATATATAATACAACAAGTTTATCTATTATCTAGTTTATCTATCACAGATACTATATAATATAACAGGTTTATCTATTATCTAGTCTAGCTATCACAGATACTATATAATACAACAAGTTTATCTATTATCTAGTTTATCTATCACAGATACTATATAATACAACAAGTTTATCTATTATTCAGTTTATCTATCACAGATACTATATAATACAACAGGTTTATCTATTATCTAGTTTACCTATCACGGATACTATACAATACAACAATATATAATATAACAAGTTTATCTATTATCTAGTTTATCTATCACAGATAATATATAATACAACAACAGGTTTATCTATTATTTAGTTTATCTATCACAGATACTATACAATACAACAATATATAATAGAACAAGTTTATCTATTATCTAGTTTTTCTATCACAGATACTATATAATACAACAGGTTTATCTATTAACTAGTTTACCTATCACGGATACTATACAATACAACAATATATAATATAACAAGTTTATATATTATCTAGTTTATCTATCACAGATACTATATAATACAAAAAGTTTTTCTATTATCTAATTTATCTATCACAGATACTATATAATACAACAAGTTTATCTATTATCTAGTTTATCTATCACAGATACTATATAGTACAACAAGTTTATCTATTATTTAGTTTATATATCACAGATACTATATAATACAACAAGTTTATCTATTATCTAGTTTATCTATCACAGATACTATATAATATAACAGGTTTATCTATTATCTAGTCTAGCTATCACAGATACTATATAATACAACAAGTTTATTTATTATCTAGTTTATCTATCACAGATACTATATAATACAACAGGTTTATCTATTATCTAGTTTACCTATCATGGATACTATACAATACAACAATATATAATATAACAAGTTTATCTATTATCTAGTCTAGCTATCACAGATACTATATAATACAACAAGTTTATCTATTATCTAGTTTATCTATCACAGATACTATATGATACAACAGGTTTATCTATTATTCAGTTTATCTATCACAGATACTATATAATACAACAGGTTTATCTATTATCTAGTTTACCTATCACGGATACTATACAATACAACAATATATAATATAACAAGTTTATATATTATCTAGTTTATCTATCACAGATACTATATAATACAACAAGTTTATCTATTATCTAGTTTATCTATCACAGATACTATATAATACAACAGGTTTATCTATTATTTAGTTTATCTATCACAGATACTATACAATACAACAATATATAATAGAACAAGTTTATCTATTATCTAGTTTATCTATCACAGATACTATATAATACAACAGGTTTATCTATTATTTAGTTTATCTATCACAGATACTATACAATACAACAATATATAATAGAACAAGTTTATCTATTATCTAGTTTATCTGTAACAGATACTATATAATACAACAGGTTTATCTATTATTTAGTTTATCTATCACAGATACTATACAATACAACAATATATAATAGAACAAGTTTATCAATTATCTAGTTTATCTATCACAGATACTATATAATACAACAGGTTTATCTATTATTTAGTTTATCTATCACAGATACTATACAATACAACAATATATAATAGAACAAGTTTATCTATTATCTAGTTTATCTATAACAGATACTATATAATATAACAAGTTTATCTATTATCTAGTTTATCTATCACAGATACTATATAATACAACAAGTTTATATATTATCTAGTTTATCTATCACAGATACTATACAATGCAACAACTTTATCTAGTATCTAGTTTATCTATCACAGATACTATACAATATAACAGGTTTATCTATTATCTAGTTTATCTATCACAGATACTATGTAATACAACAAGTTTATCTATTATCTAGTTTATCTATCACAGATACTATATAATACAACAAGATTATCTATTATGTAGTTTATCTATCACAGATACTATATAGTACAACAAGTTTATCTATTATCTAGTTTATCTATCACAGATACTATATAATACAACAAGTTTATCTATTATCTAGTTTATCTATCACAGATACTATATAGTACAACAAGTTTATCTATTATTTAGTTTATCTATCACAGATACTATATAATACAACAAGTTTATCTATTATCTAGTTTATCTATCACAGATACTATATGATACAGCAGGTTTATCTATTATCTAGTTTATCTATCACAGATACTATACAATACAACAACTTTATCTATTATCTAGTTTATCTATCACATATACTATATAATACAACAAGTTTATCTATTATCTAGTTTATCTATCACAGATACTATATAATACCACAAGTTTATATATTATCTAGTTTATCTATCACAGATACTATACAATACAACAATACATAATATGACAAGTTTATCTATCACAGATACTATATAATACAACAAGTTTATCTATTATCTAGTTTATCTATCACAGATACTATATAATACAACAAGTTTATCTATTATTCAGATTATCTATCACGGATACTATACAATACAACAATATATAATATAACAAGGTTATCTATTATCTAGTTTATCTATCACAGATAATATATAATACAACAAGTTTATCTACTATCTAGTTTATCTATCACAGATACTATATAATACAACAACTTTATCTATTATCTAGTCTAGCTATCACAGATACTATATAATACAACAAGTTTATCTATTATCTAGTTTATCTATCACAGATACTATATAATACAACAAGTTTATCTATTATTCAGTTTATCTATCACAGATACTATATAATACAACATGTTTATCTATTATCTAGTTTACCTATCACGGATACTATACAATACAACAATATATAATATAACAAGTTTATCTATTATCTAGTTTATCTATCACAGATACTATATAATACAACAAGTTTATCTATTATCTAGTTTATCTATCACAGATACTATATAATACAACAAGTTTATCTATTATTCAGTTTATCTATCACAGATACTATATAATACAACAGGTTTATCTATTATTCAGTTTATCTATCACAGATACTATATAATACAACAGGTTTATCTATTATCTAGTTTATCTATCACAGATAATATATAATACAACAAGTTTATCTATTATCTAGTTTATCTATCACAGATACTATATAATATAACAGGTTTATCTATTATCTAGTCTAGCTATCACAGATACTATATAATACAACAAGTTTATCTATTATCTAGTTTATCTATCACAGATACTATATAATACAACAAGTTTATCTATTATTCAGTTTATCTATCACAGATACTATATAATACAACAGGTTTATCTATTATCTAGTTTACCTATCACGGATACTATACAATACAACAATATATAATATAACAAGTTTATCTATTATCTAGTTTATCTATCACAGATAATATATAATACAACAACAGGTTTATCTATTATTTAGTTTATCTATCACAGATACTATACAATACAACAATATATAATAGAACAAGTTTATCTATTATCTAGTTTTTCTATCACAGATACTATATAATACAACAGGTTTATCTATTATCTAGTTTATCTATTACAGATACTATATAATATAACAAGTTTATCTATTATCTAGTTTATCTATCACAGATACTATATAATACAACAAGTTTATATATTATCTAGTTTATCTATCACAGATACTATACAATGCAACAACTTTATCTATTATCTAGTTTATCTATCACAGATACTATACAATATAACAGGTTTATCTATTATCTAGTTTATCTATCACAGATACTATGTAATACAACAAGTTTATCTATTATCTAGTTTATCTATCACAGATACTATATAATACAACAAGTTTATCTATTATCTAGTTTATCTATCACAGATACTATATAATACAACAAGTTTATCTATTATTCAGTTTATCTATCACAGATACTATATAATACAACAGGTTTATCTATTATCTAGTTTACCTATCACGGATACTATACAATACAACAATATATAATATAACAAGGTTATCTATTATCTAGTTTATCTATCACAGATAATATATAGTACAACAAGTTTATCTATTATCTAGTTTATCTATCACAAATACTATATAATACAACAAGTTTATCTATTATCTAGTTTATCTATCACAGATACTATACAATACAACAATACATAATATGACAAGTTTATCTATCACAGATACTATATAATACAACAAGTTTATCTATTATCTAGTTTATCTATCACAGATACTATATAATACAACAAGTTTATCTATTATCTAGTTTATCTATCACAGATACTATATAATACAACAAGTTTATCTATTATTCAGTTTATCTATCACAGATACTATATAATACAACAGGTTTATCTATTATCTAGTTTACCTATCACGGATACTATACAATACAACAATATATAATATAACAAGGTTATCTATTATCTAGTTTATCTATCACAGATAATATATAATACAACAAGTTTATCTATTATCTAGTTTATCTATCACAGATACTATATAATACAACAACTTTATCTATTATCTAGTCTAGCTATCACAGATACTATATAATACAACAAGTTTATCTATTATCTAGTTTATCTATCACAGATACTATATAATACAACAAGTTTATCTATTATTCAGTTTATCTATCACAGATACTATATAATACAACATGTTTATCTATTATCTAGTTTACCTATCACGGATACTATACAATACAACAATATATAATATAACAAGTTTATCTATTATCTAGTTTATCTATCACAGATACTATATAATATAACAGGTTTATCTATTATCTAGTCTAGCTATCACAGATACTATATAATACAACAAGTTTATCTATTATCTAGTTTATCTATCACAGATACTATATAATACAACAAGTTTATCTATTATTCAGTTTATCTATCACAGATACTATATAATACAACAGGTTTATCTATTATCTAGTTTACCTATCACGGATACTATACAATACAACAATATATAATATAACAAGTTTATCTATTATCTAGTTTATCTATCACAGATAATATATAATACAACAACAGGTTTATCTATTATTTAGTTTATCTATCACAGATACTATACAATACAACAATATATAATAGAACAAGTTTATCTATTATCTAGTTTTTCTATCACAGATACTATATAATACAACAGGTTTATCTATTATCTAGTTTATCTATAACAGATACTATATAATATAACAAGTTTATCTATTATCTAGTTTATCTATCACAGATACTATATAATACAACAAGTTTATATATTATCTAGTTTATCTATCACAGATACTATACAATGCAACAACTTTATCTATTATCTAGTTTATCTATCACAGATACTATACAATATAACAGGTTTATCTATTATCTAGTTTATCTATCACAGATACTATGTAATACAACAAGTTTATCTATTATCTAGTTTATCTATCACAGATACTATATAATACAACAAGTTTATCTATTATCTAGTTTATCTATCACAGATACTATATAATACAACAAGATTATCTATTATGTAGTTTATCTATTACAGATACTATATAGTACAACAAGTTTATCTATTATCTAGTTTATCTATCACAGATACTATATAATACAACAAGTTTATCTATTATCTAGTTTATCTATCACAGATACTATACAATACAACAAAACATAATATGACAAGTTTATCTATCACAGATACTATATAATACAACAAGTTTATCTATTATCTAGTTTATCTATCACAGATACTATATAATACAACAAGTTTATCTATTATCTAGTTTATCTATCACAGATACTATATAATACAACAAGTTTATCTATTATTCAGTTTATCTATCACAGATACTATATAATACAACAGGTTTATCTATTATCTAGTTTACCTATCACGGATACTATGTAATACAACAATATATAATATAACAAGGTTATCTATTATCTAGTTTATCTATCACAGATAATATATAATACAACAAGTTTATCTATTATCTAGTATATCTATCACAGATACTATATAATACAACAATTTTATCTATTATCTAGTCTAGCTATCACAGATACTATATAATACAACAAGTTTATCTATTATCTAGTTTATCTATCACAGATACTATGTAATACAACAAGTTTATCTATTATCTAGTTTATCTATCACAGATACTATATAATACAACAAGTTTATCTATTATCTAGTTTATCTATCACAGATACTATATAATACAACAAGATTATCTATTATCTAGTTTATCTATCACAGATACTATATAGTACAACAAGTTTATCTATTATCTAGTTTATCTATCACAGATACTATATAATACAACAAGTTTATCTATTATCTAGTTTATCTATCACAGATACTATATGATACAGCAGGTTTATCTATTATCTAGTTTATCTATCACAGATACTATACAATACAACAACTTTATCTATTATCTAGTTTATCTATCACATATACTATATAATACAACAAATTTATCTATTATCTAGTTTATCTATCACAGATACTATATAATACAACGAGTTTATATATTATCTAGTTCATCTATCACAGATACTATACAATACAACAATACATAATATGACAAGTTTATCTATCACAGATACTATATAATACAACAAGTTTATCTATTATCTAGTTTATCTATCACAGATACTATATAATACAACAAGTTTATCTATTATTCAGTTTATCTATCACAGATACTATATAATACAACAGGTTTATCTATTATCTAGTTTACCTATCACGGATACTATACAATACAACAATATATAATATAACAAGGTTATCTATTATCTAGTTTATCTATCACAGATAATATATAATACAACAAGTTTATCTATTATCTAGTTTATCTATCACAGATACTATATAATACAACAACTTTAACTATTATCTAGTCTAGCTATCACAGATACTATATAATACAACAAGTTTATCTATTATCTAGTTTATCTATCACAGATACTATATAATACAACAACTTTATCTATTATCTAGTCTAGCTATCACAGATACTATATAATACAACAAGTTTATCTATTATCTAGTTTATCTATCACAGATACTATATAATACAACAAGTTTATCTATTATTCAGTTTATCTATCACAGATACTATATAATACAACATGTTTATCTATTATCTAGTTTACCTATCACGGATACTATACAATACAACAATATATAATATAACAAGTTTATCTATTATCTAGTTTATCTATCACAGATACTATATAATATAACAGGTTTATCTATTATCTAGTCTAGCTATCACAGATACTATATAATACAACAAGTTTATCTATTATCTAGTTTATCTATCACAGATACTATATAATACAACAAGTTTATCTATTATTCAGTTTATCTATCACAGATACTATATAATACAACAGGTTTATCTATTATCTAGTTTACCTATCACGGATACTATACAATACAACAATATATAATATAACAAGTTTATCTATTATCTAGTTTATCTATCACAGATAATATATAATACAACAACAGGTTTATCTATTATTTAGTTTATCTATCACAGATACTATACAATACAACAATATATAATAGAACAAGTTTATCTATTATCTAGTTTTTCTATCACAGATACTATATAATACAACAGGTTTATCTATTATCTAGTTTATCTATAACAGATACTATATAATATAACAAGTTTATCTATTATCTAGTTTATCTATCACAGATACTATATAATACAACAAGTTTATATATTATCTAGTTTATCTATCACAGATACTATACAATGCAACAACTTTATCTATTATCTAGTTTATCTATCACAGATACTATACAATATAACAGGTTTATCTATTATCTAGTTTATCTATCACAGATACTATGTAATACAACAAGTTTATCTATTATCTAGTTTATCTATCACAGATACTATATAATACAACAAGTTTATCTATTATCTAGTTTATCTATCACAGATACTATATAATACAACAAGATTATCTATTATGTAGTTTATCTATTACAGATACTATATAGTACAACAAGTTTATCTATTATCTAGTTTATCTATCACAGATACTATATAATACAACAAGTTTATCTATTATCTAGTTTATCTATCACAGATACTATACAATACAACAAAACATAATATGACAAGTTTATCTATCACAGATACTATATAATACAACAAGTTTATCTATTATCTAGTTTATCTATCACAGATACTATATAATACAACAAGTTTATCTATTATCTAGTTTATCTATCACAGATACTATATAATACAACAAGTTTATCTATTATTCAGTTTATCTATCACAGATACTATATAATACAACAGGTTTATCTATTATCTAGTTTACCTATCACGGATACTATGTAATACAACAATATATAATATAACAAGGTTATCTATTATCTAGTTTATCTATCACAGATAATATATAATACAACAAGTTTATCTATTATCTAGTATATCTATCACAGATACTATATAATACAACAATTTTATCTATTATCTAGTCTAGCTATCACAGATACTATATAATACAACAAGTTTATCTATTATCTAGTTTATCTATCACAGATACTATGTAATACAACAAGTTTATCTATTATCTAGTTTATCTATCACAGATACTATATAATACAACAAGTTTATCTATTATCTAGTTTATCTATCACAGATACTATATAATACAACAAGATTATCTATTATCTAGTTTATCTATCACAGATACTATATAGTACAACAAGTTTATCTATTATCTAGTTTATCTATCACAGATACTATATAATACAACAAGTTTATCTATTATCTAGTTTATCTATCACAGATACTATATGATACAGCAGGTTTATCTATTATCTAGTTTATCTATCACAGATACTATACAATACAACAACTTTATCTATTATCTAGTTTATCTATCACATATACTATATAATACAACAAATTTATCTATTATCTAGTTTATCTATCACAGATACTATATAATACAACGAGTTTATATATTATCTAGTTCATCTATCACAGATACTATACAATACAACAATACATAATATGACAAGTTTATCTATCACAGATACTATATAATACAACAAGTTTATCTATTATCTAGTTTATCTATCACAGATACTATATAATACAACAAGTTTATCTATTATTCAGTTTATCTATCACAGATACTATATAATACAACAGGTTTATCTATTATCTAGTTTACCTATCACGGATACTATACAATACAACAATATATAATATAACAAGGTTATCTATTATCTAGTTTATCTATCACAGATAATATATAATACAACAAGTTTATCTATTATCTAGTTTATCTATCACAGATACTATATAATACAACAACTTTAACTATTATCTAGTCTAGCTATCACAGATACTATATAATACAACAAGTTTATCTATTATCTAGTTTATCTATCACAGATACTATATAATACAACAAGTTTATCTATTATTCAGTTTATCTATCACAGATACTATATAATACAACATGTTTATCTATTATCTAGTTTACCTATCACGGATACTATACAATACAACAATATATAATATAACAAGTTTATCTATTATCTAGTTTATCTATCACAGATACTATATGATATAACAGGTTTATTTATTATCTAGTCTAGCTATCACAGATACTATATAATACAACAAGTTTATCTATTATCTAGTTTATCTATCACAGATACTATATAATACAACAAGTTTATCTATTATTCAGTTTATCTATCACAGATACTATATAATACAACAGGTTTATCTATTATCTAGTTTACCTATCACGGATACTATACAATACAACAATATATAATATAACAAGTTTATCTATTATCTAGTCTAGCTATCACAGATACTATATAATACAACAAGTTTATCTATTATCTAGTTTATCTATCACAGATACTATATAATACAACAAGTTTATCTATTATTCAGTTTATCTATCACAGATACTATATAATACAACAGGTTTATCTATTATTCAGTTTATCTATCACAGATACTATATAATACAACAGGTTTATCTATTATCTAGTTTACCTATCACGTATACTATACAATACAACAATATATAATATAACAAGTTTATCTATTATCTAGTTTATCTATCACAGATAATATATAATACAACAAGTTTATCTATTATCTAGTTTATCTATCACAGATACTATATAATATAACAGGTTTATCTATTATCTAGTCTAGCTATCACAGATACTATATAATACAACAAGTTTATCTATTATTCAGTTTATCTATCACAGATACTATATAATACAACAGGTTTATCTATTATCTAGTTTACCTATCACGGATACTATACAATACAACAATATATAATATAACAAGTTTATCTATTATCTAGTCTAGCTATCACAGATACTATATAATACAACAAGTTTATCTATTATCTAGTTTATCTATTACAGATACTATATAATACAACAAGTTTATCTATTATTCAGTTTATCTATCACAGATACTATATAATACAACAGGTTTATCTATTATCTAGTTTACCTATCACGGATACTATACAATACAACAATATATAATATAACAAGTTTATATATTATCTAGTTTATCTATCACAGATACTATATAATACAACAAGTTTATCTATTATCTAGTTTATCTATCACAGATACTATATAATACAACAGGTTTATCTATTATTTAGTTTATCTATCACAGATACTATACAATACAACAATATATAATAGAACAAGTTTATCTATTATCTAGTTTATCTATCACAGATACTATATAATACAACAGGTTTATCTATTATCTAGTTTATCTATAACAGATACTATATAATATAACAAGTTTATCTATTATCTAGTTTATCTATCACAGATACTATATAATACAACAGGTTTATATATTATCTAGTTTATCTATCACATATACTATACAATGCAACAACTTTATCTATTATCTAGTTTATCTATCACAGATACTATACAATATAACAGGTTTATCTATTATCTAGTTCATCTATCACAGATACTATGTAATACAACAAGTTTATCTATTATCTAGTTTATCTATCACAGATACTATATAATACAACAAGTTTATCTATTATCTAGTTTATCTATCACAGATACTATATAATACAACAAGATTATCTATTATGTAGTTTATCTATCACAGATACTATATAGTACAACAAGTTTATCTATTATCTAGTTTATCTATCACAGATACTATATAATACAACAAGTTTATCTATTATCTAGTTTATCTATCACAGATACTATATGATACAGCAGGTTTATCTATTATCTAGTTTATCTATCACAGATACTATACAATGCAACAACTTTATCTATTATCTAGTTTATCTATCACAGATACTATACAATATAACAGGTTTATCTATTATCTAGTTTATCTATCACAGATACTATGTAATACAACAAGTTTATCTATTATCTAGTTTATCTATCACAGATACTATATAATACAACAAGTTTATCTATTATCTAGTTTATCTATCACAGATACTATATAATACAACAAGATTATCTATTATGTAGTTTATCTATCACAGATACTATATAGTACAACAAGATTATCTATTATCTAGTTTATCTATCATAGATACTATATAATACAACAAGTTTATCTATTATCTAGTTTATCTATCACAGATACTATATGATAAAGCAGGTTTATCTATTATCTAGTTTATCTATCACAGATACTATATAATACAACAAATTTATCTATTATCTAGTTTATCTATCACAGATACTATATGATACAGCAGGTTTATCTATTATCTAGTTTATCTATCACAGATACTATATAATACAACAAGTTTATCTATTATTCAGTTTATCTATCACAGATACTATATAATACAACAGGTTTATCTATTATCTAGTTTACCTATCACGGATACTATACAATACAACAATATATAATATAACAAGGTTATCTAGTATCTAGTTTATCTATCACAGATAATATATAATACAACAAGTTTATCTATTATCTAGTAGATCTATCACAGATACTATATAATACAACAATTTTATCTATTATCTAGTCTAGCTATCACAGATACTATATAATACAACAAGTTTATCTATTATCTAGTTTATCTATCACAGATACTATGTAATACAACAAGTTTATCTATTATCTAGTTTATCTATCACAGATACTATATAATACAACAAGTTTATCTATTATCTAGTTTATCTATTACAGATACTATATAATACAACAAGATTATCTATTATCTAGTTTATCTATCACAGATACTATATAGTACAACAAGTTTATCTATTATCTAGTTTATCTATCACAGATACTATATAATACAACAAGTTTATCTATTATCTAGTTTATCTATCACAGATACTATATGATACAGCAGGTTTATCTATTATCTAGTTTATCTATCACAGATACTATATAATACAACAAGTTTATCTATTATCTAGTTTATCTATCACAGATACTATATGATACAGCAGGTTTATCTATTATCTAGTTTATCTATCACAGATACTATACAATACAACAACTTTATCTATTATCTAGTTTATCTATCACATATACTATATAATACAACAAGTTTATCTATTATCTAGTTTATCTATCACAGATACTATATAATACAACAAGTTTATATATTATCTAGTTTATCTATCACAGATACTATACAATACAACAATACATAATATGACAAGTTTATCTATCACAGATACTATATAATACAACAAGTTTATCTATTATCTAGTTTATCTATCACAGATACTATATAATACAACAAGTTTATCTATTATTCAGTTTATCTATCACAGATACTATATAATACAACAGGTTTATCTATTATCTAGTTTACCTATCACGGATACTATACAATACAACAATATATAATATAACAAGGTTATCTATTATCTAGTTTATCTATCACAGATAATATATAATACAACAACAGTTTTATCTATTATTTAGTTTATCTATCACAGATACTATACAATACAACAATATATAATAGAACAAGTTTATCTATTATCTAGTTTTTCTATCACAGATACTATATAATACAACAGGTTTATCTATTATCTAGTTTATCTATAACAGATACTATATAATATAACAAGTTTATCTATTATCTAGTTTATCTATCACAGATACTATATAATACAACAAGTTTATATATTATCTAGTTTATCTATCACAGATACTATACAATGCAACAACTTTATCTATTATCTAGTTTATCTATCACAGATACTATACAATATAACAGGTTTATCTATTATCTAGTTTATCTATCACAGATACTATGTAATACAACAAGTTTATCTATTATCTAGTTTATCTATCACAGATACTATATAATACAACAAGTTTATCTATTATCTAGTTTATCTATCACAGATACTATATAATACAACAAGATTATCTATTATGTAGTTTATCTATCACAGATACTATATAGTACAACAAGTTTATCTATTATCTAGTTTATCTATCACAGATACTATATAATACAACAAGATTATCTATTATCTAGTTTATCTATCACAGATACTATACAATACAACAATACATAATATGACAAGTTTATCTATCACAGATACTATATAATACAACAAGTTTATCTATTATCTAGTTTATCTATCACAGATACTATATAATACAACAGGTTTATCTATTATCTAGTTTACCTATCACGGATACTATTCAATACAACAATATATAATATAACAAGGTTATCTATTATCTAGTTTATCTATCACAGATAATATATAATACAACAAGTTTATCTATTATCTAGTATATCTATCACAGATACTATATAATACAACAATTTTATCTATTATCTAGTCTAGCTATCACAGATACTATATAATACAACAAGTTTATCTATTATCTAGTTTATCTATCACAGATACTATGTAATACAACAAGTTTATCTATTATCTAGTTTATCTATCACAGATACTATATAATACAACAAGTTTATCTATTATCTAGTTTATCTATCACAGATACTATATAATACAACAAGATTATCTATTATCTAGTTTATCTATCACAGATACTATATAGTACAACAAGTGTATCTATTATCTAGTTTATCTATCACAGATACTATATAATACAACAAGTTTATCTATTATATAGTTTATCTATCACAGATACTATATGATACAGCAGGTTTATCTATTATCTAGTTTATCTATCACAGATACTATACAATACAACAACTTTATCTATTATCTAGTTTATCTATCACATATACTATATAATACAACAAGTTTATCTATTATCTAGTTTATCTATCACAGATACTATATAATACAACAAGTTTATATATTATCTAGTTTATCTATCACAGATACTATACAATACTACAATACATAATATGACAAGTTTATCTATCACAGATACTATATAATACAACAAGTTTATCTATTATCTAGTTTATCTATCACAGATACTATATAATACAACAAGTTTATATATTATTCAGTTTATCTATCACAGATACTATATAATACAACAGGTTTATCTATTATCTAGTTTACCTATCACGGATACTATACAATACAACAATATATAATATAACAAGGTTATCTATTATCTAGTTTATCTATCACAGATAATATATAATACAACAAGTTTATCTATTATCTAGTTTATCTATCACAGATACTATATAATACAACAACTTTATCTATTATCTAGTCTAGCTATCACAGATACTATATAATACAACAAGTTTATCTATTATCTAGTTTATCTATCACAGATACTATATAATACAACAAGTTTATCTATTATTCAGTTTATCTATCACAGATACTATATAATACAACATGTTTATCTATTATCTAGTTTACCTATCACGGATACTATACAATACAACAATATATAATATAACAAGTTTATCTATTATCTAGTTTATCTATCACAGATACTATATAATATAACAGGTTTATCTATTATCTAGTCTAGCTATCACAGATACTATATAATACAACAAGTTTATCTATTATCTAGTTTATCTATCACAGATACTATATAATACAACAAGATTATCTATTATGTAGTTTATCTATCACAGATACTATATAGTACAACAAGCTTATCTATTATCTAGTTTATCTATCACAGATACTATATAATACAACAAGTTTATCTATTATCTAGTTTATCTATCACAGATACTATATGATACAGCAGGTTTATCTATTATCTAGTTTATCTATCACAGATACTATATAATACAACAAGTTTATCTATTATCTAGTTTATCTATCACAGATACTATATGATACAGCAGGTTTATCTATTATCTAGTTTATCTATCACAGATACTATATAATACAACAAGTTTATCTATTATGCAGTTTATCTATCACAGATACTATATAATACAACAGGTTTATCTATTATCTAGTTTACCTATCACGGATACTATACAATACAACAATATATAATATAACAAGGTTATCTAGTATCTAGTTTATCTATCACAGATAATATATAATACAACAAGTTTATCTATTATCTAGTATATCTATCACAGATACTATATAATACAACAATTTTATCTATTATCTAGTCTAGCTATCACAGATACTATATAATACAACAAGTTTATCTATTATCTAGTTTATCTATCACAGATACTATGTAATACAACAAGTTTATCTATTATCTAGTTTATCTATCACAGATACTATATAATACAACAAGTTTATCTATTATCTAGTTTATCTATTACAGATACTATATAATACAACAAGATTATCTATTATCTAGTTTATCTATCACAGATACTATATAGTACAACAAGTGTATCTATTATCTAGTTTATCTATCACAGATACTATATAATACAACAAGTTTATCTATTATCTAGTTTATCTATCACAGATACTATATGATACAGCAGGTTTATCTATTATCTAGTTTATCTATCACAGATACTATACAATACAACAACTTTATCTATTATCTAGTTTATCTATCACATATACTATATAATACAACAAGTTTATCTATTATCTAGTTTATCTATCACAGATACTATATAATACAACAAGTTTATATATTATCTAGTTTATCTATCACAGATACTATACAATACTACAATACATAATATGACAAGTTTATCTATCACAGATACTATATAATACAACAAGTTTATCTATTATCTAGTTTATCTATCACAGATACTATATAATACAACAAGTTTATATATTATTCAGTTTATCTATCACAGATACTATATAATACAACAGGTTTATCTATTATCTAGTTTACCTATCACGGATACTATACAATACAACAATATATAATATAACAAGGTTATCTATTATCTAGTTTATCTATCACAGATAATATATAATACAACAAGTTTATCTATTATCTAGTTTATCTATCACAGATACTATATAATACAACAACTTTATCTATTATCTAGTCTAGCTATCACAGATACTATATAATACAACAAGTTTATCTATTATCTAGTTTATCTATCACAGATACTATATAATACAACAAGTTTATCTATTATTCAGTTTATCTATCACAGATACTATATAATACAACATGTTTATCTATTATCTAGTTTACCTATCACGGATACTATACAATACAACAATATATAATATAACAAGTTTATCTATTATCTAGTTTATCTATCACAGATACTATATAATATAACAGGTTTATCTATTATCTAGTCTAGCTATCACAGATACTATATAATACAACAAGTTTATCTATTATCTAGTTTATCTATCACAGATACTATATAATACAACAAGATTATCTATTATGTAGTTTATCTATCACAGATACTATATAGTACAACAAGCTTATCTATTATCTAGTTTATCTATCACAGATACTATATAATACAACAAGTTTATCTATTATCTAGTTTATCTATCACAGATACTATATGATACAGCAGGTTTATCTATTATCTAGTTTATCTATCACAGATACTATATAATACAACAAGTTTATCTATTATCTAGTTTATCTATCACAGATACTATATGATACAGCAGGTTTATCTATTATCTAGTTTATCTATCACAGATACTATATAATACAACAAGTTTATCTATTATGCAGTTTATCTATCACAGATACTATATAATACAACAGGTTTATCTATTATCTAGTTTACCTATCACGGATACTATACAATACAACAATATATAATATAACAAGGTTATCTAGTATCTAGTTTATCTATCACAGATAATATATAATACAACAAGTTTATCTATTATCTAGTATATCTATCACAGATACTATATAATACAACAATTTTATCTATTATCTAGTCTAGCTATCACAGATACTATATAATACAACAAGTTTATCTATTATCTAGTTTATCTATCACAGATACTATGTAATACAACAAGTTTATCTATTATCTAGTTTATCTATCACAGATACTATATAATACAACAAGTTTATCTATTATCTAGTTTATCTATTACAGATACTATATAATACAACAAGATTATCTATTATCTAGTTTATCTATCACAGATACTATATAGTACAACAAGTTTATCTATTATCTAGTTTATCTATCACAGATACTATATAATACAACAAGTTTATCTATTATCTAGATTATCTATCACAGATACTATATGATACAGCAGGTTTATCTATTATCTAGTTTATCTATCACAGATACTATACAATACAACAACTTTATCTATTATCTAGTTTATCTATCACATATACTATATAATACAACAAGTTTATCTATTATCTAGTTTATCTATCACAGATACTATATAATACAACAAGTTTATATATTATCTAGTTTATCTATCACAGATACTATACAATACAACAATACATAATATGACAAGTTTATCTATCACAGATACTATATAATACAACAAGTTTATCTATTATCTAGTTTATCTATCACAGATACTATATAATACAACAAGTTTATCTATTATTCAGTTTATCTATCACAGATACTATATAATACAACAGGTTTATCTATTATCTAGTTTACCTATCACTGATACTATACAATACAACAATATATAATATAACAAGGTTATCTATTATCTAGTTTATCTATCACAGATAATATATAATACAACAACAGGTTTATCTATTATTTAGTTTATCTATCACAGATACTATACAATACAACAATATATAATAGAACAAGTTTATCTATTATCTAGTTTTTCTATCACAGATACTATATAATACAACAGGTTTATCTATTATCTAGTTTATCTATAACAGATACTATATACTATAACAAGTTTATCTATTATCTAGTTTATCTATCACAGATACTATATAATACAACAAGTTTATATATTATCTAGTTTATCTATCACAGATACTATACAATGCAACAACTTTATCTATTATCTAGTTTATCTATCACAGATACTATACAATATAACAGGTTTATCTATTATCTAGTTTATCTATCACAGATACTATGTAATACAACAAGTTTATCTATTATCTAGTTTATCTATCACAGATACTATATAATATAACAAGTTTATCTATTATCTAGTTTATCTATCACATATACTATATAATACAACAAGTTTATCTATTATCTAGTTTATCTATCACAGATACTATATAATACAACAAGTTTATATATTATCTAGTTTATCTATCACAGATACTATACAATACTACAATACATAATATGACAAGTTTATCTATCACAGATACTATATAATACAACAAGTTTATCTATTATCTAGTTTATCTATCACAGATACTATATAATACAACAAGTTTATATATTATTCAGTTTATCTATCACAGATACTATATAATACAACAGGTTTATCTATTATCTAGTTTACCTATCACGGATACTATACAATACAACAATATATAATATAACAAGGTTATCTATTATCTAGTTTATCTATCACAGATAATATATAATACAACAAGTTTATCTATTATCTAGTTTATCTATCACAGATACTATATAATACAACAACTTTATCTATTATCTAGTCTAGCTATCACAGATACTATATAATACAACAAGTTTATCTATTATCTAGTTTATCTATCACAGATACTATATAATACAACAAGTTTATCTATTATTCAGTTTATCTATCACAGATACTATATAATACAACATGTTTATCTATTATCTAGTTTACCTATCACGGATACTATACAATACAACAATATATAATATAACAAGTTTATCTATTATCTAGTTTATCTATCACAGATACTATATAATATAACAGGTTTATCTATTATCTAGTCTAGCTATCACAGATACTATATAATACAACAAGTTTATCTATTATCTAGTTTATCTATCACAGATACTATATAATACAACAAGATTATCTATTATGTAGTTTATCTATCACAGATACTATATAGTACAACAAGCTTATCTATTATCTAGTTTATCTATCACAGATACTATATAATACAACAAGTTTATCTATTATCTAGTTTATCTATCACAGATACTATATGATACAGCAGGTTTATCTATTATCTAGTTTATCTATCACAGATACTATATAATACAACAAGTTTATCTATTATCTAGTTTATCTATCACAGATACTATATGATACAGCAGGTTTATCTATTATCTAGTTTATCTATCACAGATACTATATAATACAACAAGTTTATCTATTATGCAGTTTATCTATCACAGATACTATATAATACAACAGGTTTATCTATTATCTAGTTTACCTATCACGGATACTATACAATACAACAATATATAATATAACAAGGTTATCTAGTATCTAGTTTATCTATCACAGATAATATATAATACAACAAGTTTATCTATTATCTAGTATATCTATCACAGATACTATATAATACAACAATTTTATCTATTATCTAGTCTAGCTATCACAGATACTATATAATACAACAAGTTTATCTATTATCTAGTTTATCTATCACAGATACTATGTAATACAACAAGTTTATCTATTATCTAGTTTATCTATCACAGATACTATATAATACAACAAGTTTATCTATTATCTAGTTTATCTATTACAGATACTATATAATACAACAAGATTATCTATTATCTAGTTTATCTATCACAGATACTATATAGTACAACAAGTTTATCTATTATCTAGTTTATCTATCACAGATACTATATAATACAACAAGTTTATCTATTATCTAGTTTATCTATCACAGATACTATATGATACAGCAGGTTTATCTATTATCTAGTTTATCTATCACAGATACTATACAATACAACAACTTTATCTATTATCTAGTTTATCTATCACATATACTATATAATACAACAAGTTTATCTATTATCTAGTTTATCTATCACAGATACTATATAATACAACAAGTTTATATATTATCTAGTTTATCTATCACAGATACTATACAATACAACAATACATAATATGACAAGTTTATCTATCACAGATACTATATAATACAACAAGTTTATCTATTATCTAGTTTATCTATCACAGATACTATATAATACAACAAGTTTATCTATTATTCAGTTTATCTATCACAGATACTATATAATACAACAGGTTTATCTATTATCTAGTTTACCTATCACTGATACTATACAATACAACAATATATAATATAACAAGGTTATCTATTATCTAGTTTATCTATCACAGATAATATATAATACAACAACAGGTTTATCTATTATTTAGTTTATCTATCACAGATACTATACAATACAACAATATATAATAGAACAAGTTTATCTATTATCTAGTTTTTCTATCACAGATACTATATAATACAACAGGTTTATCTATTATCTAGTTTATCTATAACAGATACTATATACTATAACAAGTTTATCTATTATCTAGTTTATCTATCACAGATACTATATAATACAACAAGTTTATATATTATCTAGTTTATCTATCACAGATACTATACAATGCAACAACTTTATCTATTATCTAGTTTATCTATCACAGATACTATACAATATAACAGGTTTATCTATTATCTAGTTTATCTATCACAGATACTATGTAATACAACAAGTTTATCTATTATCTAGTTTATCTATCACAGATACTATATAATATAACAAGTTTATCTATTATCTAGTTTATCTATCACATATACTATATAATACAACAAGTTTATCTATTATCTAGTTTATCTATCACAGATACTATATAATACAACAAGTTTATATATTATCTAGTTTATCTATCACAGATACTATACAATACTACAATACATAATATGACAAGTTTATCTATCACAGATACTATATAATACAACAAGTTTATCTATTATCTAGTTTATCTATCACAGATACTATATAATACAACAAGTTTATATATTATTCAGTTTATCTATCACAGATACTATATAATACAACAGGTTTATCTATTATCTAGTTTACCTATCACGGATACTATACAATACAACAATATATAATATAACAAGGTTATCTATTATCTAGTTTATCTATCACAGATAATATATAATACAACAAGTTTATCTATTATCTAGTTTATCTATCACAGATACTATATAATACAACAACTTTATCTATTATCTAGTCTAGCTATCACAGATACTATATAATACAACAAGTTTATCTATTATCTAGTTTATCTATCACAGATACTATATAATACAACAAGTTTATCTATTATTCAGTTTATCTATCACAGATACTATATAATACAACATGTTTATCTATTATCTAGTTTACCTATCACGGATACTATACAATACAACAATATATAATATAACAAGTTTATCTATTATCTAGTTTATCTATCACAGATACTATATAATATAACAGGTTTATCTATTATCTAGTCTAGCTATCACAGATACTATATAATACAACAAGTTTATCTATTATCTAGTTTATCTATCACAGATACTATATAATACAACAAGATTATCTATTATGTAGTTTATCTATCACAGATACTATATAGTACAACAAGCTTATCTATTATCTAGTTTATCTATCACAGATACTATATAATACAACAAGTTTATCTATTATCTAGTTTATCTATCACAGATACTATATGATACAGCAGGTTTATCTATTATCTAGTTTATCTATCACAGATACTATATAATACAACAAGTTTATCTATTATCTAGTTTATCTATCACAGATACTATATGATACAGCAGGTTTATCTATTATCTAGTTTATCTATCACAGATACTATATAATACAACAAGTTTATCTATTATGCAGTTTATCTATCACAGATACTATATAATACAACAGGTTTATCTATTATCTAGTTTACCTATCACGGATACTATACAATACAACAATATATAATATAACAAGGTTATCTAGTATCTAGTTTATCTATCACAGATAATATATAATACAACAAGTTTATCTATTATCTAGTATATCTATCACAGATACTATATAATACAACAATTTTATCTATTATCTAGTCTAGCTATCACAGATACTATATAATACAACAAGTTTATCTATTATCTAGTTTATCTATCACAGATACTATGTAATACAACAAGTTTATCTATTATCTAGTTTATCTATCACAGATACTATATAATACAACAAGTTTATCTATTATCTAGTTTATCTATTACAGATACTATATAATACAACAAGATTATCTATTATCTAGTTTATCTATCACAGATACTATATAGTACAACAAGTTTATCTATTATCTAGTTTATCTATCACAGATACTATATAATACAACAAGTTTATCTATTATCTAGTTTATCTATCACAGATACTATATGATACAGCAGGTTTATCTATTATCTAGTTTATCTATCACAGATACTATACAATACAACAACTTTATCTATTATCTAGTTTATCTATCACATATACTATATAATACAACAAGTTTATCTATTATCTAGTTTATCTATCACAGATACTATATAATACAACAAGTTTATATATTATCTAGTTTATCTATCACAGATACTATACAATACAACAATACATAATATGACAAGTTTATCTATCACAGATACTATATAATACAACAAGTTTATCTATTATCTAGTTTATCTATCACAGATACTATATAATACAACAAGTTTATCTATTATTCAGTTTATCTATCACAGATACTATATAATACAACAGGTTTATCTATTATCTAGTTTACCTATCACTGATACTATACAATACAACAATATATAATATAACAAGGTTATCTATTATCTAGTTTATCTATCACAGATAATATATAATACAACAACAGGTTTATCTATTATTTAGTTTATCTATCACAGATACTATACAATACAACAATATATAATAGAACAAGTTTATCTATTATCTAGTTTTTCTATCACAGATACTATATAATACAACAGGTTTATCTATTATCTAGTTTATCTATAACAGATACTATATACTATAACAAGTTTATCTATTATCTAGTTTATCTATCACAGATACTATATAATACAACAAGTTTATCTATTATCTAGTTTATCTATCACAGATACTATATAATACAACAAGATTATCTATTATGTAGTTTATCTATCACAGATACTATATAGTACAACAAGTTTATCTATTATCTAGTTTATCTATCACAGATACTATATAATACAACAAGTTTATCTATTATCTAGTTTATCTATCACAGATACTATACAATACAACAATACATAATATGACAAGTTTATCTATCACAGATACTATATAATACAACAAGTTTATCTATTATCTAGTTTATCTATCACAGATACTATATAATACAACAAGTTTATCTATTATCTAGTTTATCTATCACAGATACTATATAATACAACAAGTTTATCTATTATTCAGTTTATCTATCACAGATACTATATAATACAACAGGTTTATCTATTATCTAGTTTACCTATCACGGATACTATACAATACAACAATATATAATATAACAAGTTTATCTATTATCTAGTTTATCTATCACAGATACTATATAATATAACAGGTTTATCTATTATCTAGTCTAGCTATCACAGATACTATATAATACAACAAGTTTATCTATTATCTAGTTTATCTATCACAGATACTATATAATACAACAAGATTATCTATTATGTAGTTTATCTATCACAGATACTATATAGTACAACAAGCTTATCTATTATCTAGTTTATCTATCACAGATACTATATAATACAACAAGTTTATCTATTATCTAGTTTATCTATCACAGATACTATATGATACAGCAGGTTTATCTATTATCTAGTTTATCTATCACAGATACTATATAATACAACAAGTTTATCTATTATCTAGTTTATCTATCACAGATACTATATGATACAGCAGGTTTATCTATTATCTAGTTTATCTATCACAGATACTATATAATACAACAAGTTTATCTATTATGCAGTTTATCTATCACAGATACTATATAATACAATAGGTTTATCTATTATCTAGTTTACCTATCACGGATACTATACAATACAACAATATATAATATAACAAGGTTATCTAGTATCTAGTTTATCTATCACAGATAATATATAATACAACAAGTTTATCTATTATCTAGTATATCTATCACAGATACTATATAATACAACAATTTTATCTATTATCTAGTCTAGCTATCACAGATACTATATAATACAACAAGTTTATCTATTATCTAGTTTATCTATCACAGATACTATATAATACAACAAGATTATCTATTATGTAGTTTATCTATCACAGATACTATATAGTACAACAAGCTTATCTATTATCTAGTTTATCTATCACAGATACTATATAATACAACAAGTTTATCTATTATCTAGTTTATCTATCACAGATACTATATGATACAGCAGGTTTATCTATTATCTAGTTTATCTATCACAGATACTATATAATACAACAAGTTTATCTATTATCTAGTTTATCTATCACAGATACTATATGATACAGCAGGTTTATCTATTATCTAGTTTATCTATCACAGATACTATATAATACAACAAGTTTATCTATTATGCAGTTTATCTATCACAGATACTATATAATACAACAGGTTTATCTATTATCTAGTTTACCTATCACGGATACTATACAATACAACAATATATAATATAACAAGGTTATCTAGTATCTAGTTTATCTATCACAGATAATATATAATACAACAAGTTTATCTATTATCTAGTATATCTATCACAGATACTATATAATACAACAATTTTATCTATTATCTAGTCTAGCTATCACAGATACTATATAATACAACAAGTTTATCTATTATCTAGTTTATCTATCACAGATACTATGTAATACAACAAGTTTATCTATTATCTAGTTTATCTATCACAGATACTATATAATACAACAAGTTTATCTATTATCTAGTTTATCTATTACAGATACTATATAATACAACAAGATTATCTATTATCTAGTTTATCTATCACAGATACTATATAGTACAACAAGTTTATCTATTATCTAGTTTATCTATCACAGATACTATATAATACAACAAGTTTATCTATTATCTAGTTTATCTATCACAGATACTATATGATACAGCAGGTTTATCTATTATCTAGTTTATCTATCACAGATACTATACAATACAACAACTTTATCTATTATCTAGTTTATCTATCACATATACTATATAATACAACAAGTTTATCTATTATCTAGTTTATCTATCACAGATACTATATAATACAACAAGTTTATATATTATCTAGTTTATCTATCACAGATACTATACAATACAACAATACATAATATGACAAGTTTATCTATCACAGATACTATATAATACAACAAGTTTATCTATTATCTAGTTTATCTATCACAGATACTATATAATACAACAAGTTTATCTATTATTCAGTTTATCTATCACAGATACTATATAATACAACAGGTTTATCTATTATCTAGTTTACCTATCACTGATACTATACAATACAACAATATATAATATAACAAGGTTATCTATTATCTAGTTTATCTATCACAGATAATATATAATACAACAACAGGTTTATCTATTATTTAGTTTATCTATCACAGATACTATACAATACAACAATATATAATAGAACAAGTTTATCTATTATCTAGTTTTTCTATCACAGATACTATATAATACAACAGGTTTATCTATTATCTAGTTTATCTATAACAGATACTATATACTATAACAAGTTTATCTATTATCTAGTTTATCTATCACAGATACTATATAATACAACAAGTTTATCTATTATCTAGTTTATCTATCACAGATACTATATAATACAACAAGATTATCTATTATGTAGTTTATCTATCACAGATACTATATAGTACAACAAGTTTATCTATTATCTAGTTTATCTATCACAGATACTATATAATACAACAAGTTTATCTATTATCTAGTTTATCTATCACAGATACTATACAATACAACAATACATAATATGACAAGTTTATCTATCACAGATACTATATAATACAACAAGTTTATCTATTATCTAGTTTATCTATCACAGATACTATATAATACAACAAGTTTATCTATTATCTAGTTTATCTATCACAGATACTATATAATACAACAAGTTTATCTATTATTCAGTTTATCTATCACAGATACTATATAATACAACAGGTTTATCTATTATCTAGTTTACCTATCACGGATACTATACAATACAACAATATATAATATAACAAGTTTATCTATTATCTAGTTTATCTATCACAGATACTATATAATATAACAGGTTTATCTATTATCTAGTCTAGCTATCACAGATACTATATAATACAACAAGTTTATCTATTATCTAGTTTATCTATCACAGATACTATATAATACAACAAGATTATCTATTATGTAGTTTATCTATCACAGATACTATATAGTACAACAAGCTTATCTATTATCTAGTTTATCTATCACAGATACTATATAATACAACAAGTTTATCTATTATCTAGTTTATCTATCACAGATACTATATGATACAGCAGGTTTATCTATTATCTAGTTTATCTATCACAGATACTATATAATACAACAAGTTTATCTATTATCTAGTTTATCTATCACAGATACTATATGATACAGCAGGTTTATCTATTATCTAGTTTATCTATCACAGATACTATATAATACAACAAGTTTATCTATTATGCAGTTTATCTATCACAGATACTATATAATACAATAGGTTTATCTATTATCTAGTTTACCTATCACGGATACTATACAATACAACAATATATAATATAACAAGGTTATCTAGTATCTAGTTTATCTATCACAGATAATATATAATACAACAAGTTTATCTATTATCTAGTATATCTATCACAGATACTATATAATACAACAATTTTATCTATTATCTAGTCTAGCTATCACAGATACTATATAATACAACAAGTTTATCTATTATCTAGTTTATCTATCACAGATACTATGTAATACAACAAGTTTATCTATTATCTAGTTTATCTATCACAGATACTATATAATACAACAAGTTTATCTATTATCTAGTTTATCTATTACAGATACTATATAATACAACAAGATTATCTATTATCTAGTTTATCTATCACAGATACTATATAGTACAACAAGTTTATCTATTATCTAGTTTATCTATCACAGATACTATATAATACAACAAGTTTATCTATTATCTAGTTTATCTATCACAGATACTATATGATACAGCAGGTTTATCTATTATCTAGTTTATCTATCACAGATACTATACAATACAACAACTTTATCTATTATCTAGTTTATCTATCACATATACTATATAATACAACAAGTTTATCTATTATCTAGTTTATCTATCACAGATACTATATAATACAACAAGTTTATATATTATCTAGTTTATCTATCACAGATACTATACAATACAACAATACATAATATGACAAGTTTATCTATCACAGATACTATATAATACAACAAGTTTATCTATTATCTAGTTTATCTATCACAGATACTATATAATACAACAAGTTTATCTATTATTCAGTTTATCTATCACAGATACTATATAATACAACAGGTTTATCTATTATCTAGTTTACCTATCACTGATACTATACAATACAACAATATATAATATAACAAGGTTATCTATTATCTAGTTTATCTATCACAGATAATATATAATACAACAACAGGTTTATCTATTATTTAGTTTATCTATCACAGATACTATACAATACAACAATATATAATAGAACAAGTTTATCTATTATCTAGTTTTTCTATCACAGATACTATATAATACAACAGGTTTATCTATTATCTAGTTTATCTATAACAGATACTATATACTATAACAAGTTTATCTATTATCTAGTTTATCTATCACAGATACTATATAATACAACAAGTTTATCTATTATCTAGTTTATCTATCACAGATACTATATAATACAACAAGATTATCTATTATGTAGTTTATCTATCACAGATACTATATAGTACAACAAGTTTTTCTATTATCTAGTTTATCTATCACAGATACTATATAATACAACAAGTTTATCTATTATCTAGTTTATCTATCACAGATACTATACAATACAACAATACATAATATGACAAGTTTATCTATCACAGATACTATATAATACAACAAGTTTATCTATTATCTAGTTTATCTATCACAGATACTATATAATACAACAAGTTTATCTATTATCTAGTTTATCTATCACAGATACTATATAATACAACAAGTTTATCTATTATTCAGTTTATCTATCACAGATACTATATAATACAACAGGTTTATCTATTATCTAGTTTACCTATCACGGATACTATGCAATACAACAATATATAATATAACAAGGTTATCTATTATCTAGTTTATCTATCACAGATAATATATAATACAACAAGTTTATCTATTATCTAGTATATCTATCACAGATACTATATAATACAACAATTTTATCTATTATCTAGTCTAGCTATCACAGATACTATATAATACAACAAGTTTATCTATTATCTAGTTTATCTATCACAGATACTATGTAATACAACAAGTTTATCTATTATCTAGTTTATCTATCACAGATACTATATAATACAACAAGTTTATCTATTATCTAGTTTATCTATCACAGATACTATATAATACAACAAGATTATCTATTATCTAGTTTATCTATCACAGATACTATATAGTACAACAAGTTTATCTATTATCTAGTTTATCTATCACAGATACTATATAATACAACAAGTTTATCTATTATCTAGTTTATCTATCACAGATACTATATGATACAGCAGGTTTATCTATTATCTAGTTTATCTATCACAGATACTATACAATACAACAACTTTATCTATTATCTAGTTTATCTATCACATATACTATATAATACAACAAGTTTATCTATTATCTAGTTTATCTATCACAGATACTATATAATACAACAACTTTATATATTATCTAGTTTATCTATCACATATACTATACAATACTACAATACATAATATGACAAGTTTATCTATCACAGATACTATATAATACAACAAGTTTATCTATTATCTAGTTTATCTATCACAGATACTATATAATACAACAAGTTTATCTATTATTCAGTTTATCTATCACAGATACTATATAATACAACAGGTTTATCTATTATCTAGTTTACCTATCACGGATACTATACAATACAACAATATATAATATAACAAGGTTATCTATTATCTAGTTTATCTATCACAGATAATATATAATACAACAAGTTTATCTATTATCTAGTTTATCTATCACAGATACTATATAATACAACAACTTTATCTATTATCTAGTATAGCTATCACAGATACTATATAATACAACAAGTTTATCTATTATCTAGTTTATCTATCACAGATACTATATAATACAACAAGTTTATCTATTATTCAGTTTATCTATCACAGATACTATATAATACAACATGTTTATCTATTATCTAGTTTACCTATCACGGATACTATACAATACAACAATATATAATATAACAGGTTTATCTATTATCTAGTTTATCTATCACAGATACTATATAATATAACAGGTTTATCTATTATCTAGTCTAGCTATCACAGATACTATATAATACAACAAGTTTATCTATTATCTAGTTTATCTATCACAGATACTATATAATACAACAAGTTTATCTATTATTCAGTTTATCTATCACAGATACTATATAATACAACAGGTTTATCTATTATCTAGTTTACCTATCACGGATACTATACAATACAACAATATATAATATAACAAGTTTATCTATTATCTAGTCTAGCTATCACAGATACTATATAATACAACAAGTTTATCTATTATCTAGTTTATCTATCACAGATACTATATAATACAACAAGTTTATCTATTATTCAGTTTATCTATCACAGATACTATATAATACAACCGGTTTATCTATTATTCAGTTTATCTATCACAGATACTATATAATACAACAGGTTTATCTATTATCTAGTTTACCTATCACGGATACTATACAATACAACAATATATAATATAACAAGTTTATCTATTATCTAGTTTATCTATCACAGATAATATATAATACAACAAGTTTATCTATTACCTAGTTTATCTATCACATATACTATATAATATAACAGGTTTATCTATTATCTAGTCTAGCTATCACAGATACTATATAATACAACAAGTTTATCTATTATTCTGTTTATCTATCACAGATACTATATAATACAACAGGTTTATCTATTATCTAGTTTACCTATCACGGATACTATACAATACAACAATATATAATATAACAAGTTTATCTATTATCTAGTCTAGCTATCACAGATACTATATAATACAACAAGTTTATCTATTATCTAGTTTATCTATCACAGATACTATATAATACAACAAGTTTATCTATTATCTAGTTTATCTATTACAGATACTATATAATACAAGAAGATTATCTATTATCTAGTTTATCTATCACAGATACTATATAGTACAACAAGTTTATCTATTATCTAGTTTATCTATCACAGATACTATATAATACAACAAGTTTATCTATTATCTAGTTTATCTATCACAGATACTATATGATACAGCAGGTTTATCTATTATCTAGTTTATCTATCACAGATACTATACAATACAACAACTTTATCTATTATCTAGTTTATCTATCACATATACTATATAATACAACAAGTTTATCTATTATCTAGTTTATCTATCACAGATACTATATAATACAACAAGTTTATATATTATCTAGTTTATCTATCACAGATACTATACAATACAACAATACATAATATGACAAGTTTATCTATCACAGATACTATATAATACAACAAGTGTATCTATTATCTAGTTTATCTATCACAGATACTATATAATACAACAAGTTTATCTATTATTCAGTTTATCTATCACAGATACTATATAATACAACAGGTTTATCTATTATCTAGTTTACCTATCACATATACTATACAATACAACAATATATAATATAACAAGGTTATCTATTATCTAGTTTATCTATCACAGATAATATATAATACAACAACAGGTTTATCTATTATTTAGTTTATCTATCACAGATACTATACAATACAACAATATATAATAGAACAAGTTTATCTATTATCTAGTTTTTCTATCACAGATACTATATAATACAACAGGTTTATCTATTATCTAGTTTATCTATAACAGATACTATATAATATAACAAGTTTATCTATTATCTAGTTTATCTATCACAGATACTATATAATACAACAAGTTTATATATTATCTAGTTTATCTATCACAGATACTATACAATGCAACAACTTTATCTATTATCTAGTTTATCTATCACAGATACTATACAATATAACAGGTTTATCTATTATCTAGTTTATCTATCACAGATACTATGTAATACAACAAGTTTATCTATTATCTAGTTTATCTATCACAGATACTATATAATACAACAAGTTTATCTATTATCTAGTTTATCTATCACAGATACTATATAATACAACAAGATTATCTATTATGTAGTTTATCTATCACAGATACTATATAGTACAACAAGTTTATCTATTATCTAGTTTATCTATCACAGATACTATATAATACAACAAGTTTATCTATTATCTAGTTTATCTATCACAGATACTATACAATACAACAATACATAATATGACAAGTTTATCTATCACAGATACTATATAATACAACAAGTTTATCTATTATCTAGTTTATCTATCACAGATACTATATAATACAACAAGTTTATCTATTATCTAGTTTATCTATCACAGATACTATATAATACAACAAGTTTATCTATTATTCAGTTTATCTATCACAGATACTATATAATACAACAGGTTTATCTATTATCTAGTTTATCTATCACAGATACTATATGATACAGCAGGTTTATCTATTATCTAGTTTATCTATCACAGATACTATACAATACAACAACTTTATCTATTATCTAGTTTATCTCTCACATATACTATATAATACAACAAGTTTATCTATTATCTAGTTTATCTATCACAGATACTATATAATACAACAAGTTTATATATTATCTTGTTTATCTATCACAGATACTATACAATACAACAATACATAATATGACAAGTTTATCTATCACAGATACTATATAATACAACAAGTTTATCTATTATCTAGTTTATCTATCACAGATACTATATAATACAACAAGTTTATCTATTATTCAGTTTATCTATCACAGATACTATATAATACAACAGGTTTATCTATTATCTAGTTTACCTATCACGGATACTATACAATACAACAATATATAATATAACAAGGTTATCTATTATCTAGTTTATCTATCACAGATAATATATAATACAACAACAGGTTTATCTATTATTTAGTTTATCTATCACAGATACTATACAATACAACAATATATAATAGAACAAGTTTATCTATTATCTAGTTTTTCTATCACAGATACTATATAATACAACAGGTTTATCTATTATCTAGTTTATCAATAACAGATACTATATAATATAACAAGTTTATCTATTATCTAGTTTATCTATCACAGATACTATATAATACAACAAGTTTATATATTATCTAGTTTATCTATCACAGATACTATACAATGCAACAACTTTATCTATTATCTAGTTTATCTATCACAGATACTATACAATATAACAGGTTTATCTATTATCTAGTATATCTATCACAGATACTATATAATACAACAATTTTATCTATTATCTAGTCTAGCTATCACAGATACTATATAATACAACAAGTTTATCTATTATCTAGTTTATCTATCACAGATACTATGTAATACAACAAGTTTATCTATTATCTAGTTTATCTATCACAGATACTATATAATACAACAAGTTTACATATTATCTAGTTTATCTATCACAGATACTATACAATGCAACAACTTTATCCATTATCTAGTTTATCTATCACAGATACTATACAATATAACAGGTTTATCTATTATCTAGTTTATCTATCACAGATACTATGTAATACAACAAGTTTATCTATTATCTAGTTTATCTATCACAGATACTATATAATACAACAAGTTTATCTATTATCTAGTTTATCTATCACAGATACTATATAATACAACAAGATTATCTATTATCTAGTTTATCTATCACAGATACTATATGATACAGTAGGTTTATCTATTATCTAGTTTATCTATCACAGATACTATACAATACAACAACTTTATCTATTATCTAGTTTATCTATCACATATACTATATAATACAACAAGTTTATATATTATCTAGTTTATCTATCACAGATACTATACAATACAACAATACATAATATGACAAGTTTATCTATCACAGATACTATATAATACAACAAGTTTATCTATTATCTAGTTTATCTATCACAGATACTATATAATACAACAAGTTTATCTATTATCTAGTTTATCTATCACATATACTATATAATACAACAAGTTTATATATTATCTAGTTTATCTATCACAGATACTATACAATACAACAATACATAATATGACAAGTTTATCTATCACAGATACTATATAATACAACAAATTTATCTATTATCTAGTTTATCTATCACAGATACTATATAATACAACAAGTTTATCTATTATTCAGTTTATCTATCACAGATACTATATAATACAACAGGTTTATCTATTATCTAGTTTACCTATCACGGATACTATACAATACAACAATATATAATATAACAAGGTTATCTATTATCTAGTTTATCTATCACAGATAATATATAATACAACAACAGGTTTATCTATCATTTAGTTTATCTATCACAGATACTATACAATACAACAATATATAATAGAACAAGTTTATCTATTATCTAGTTTTTCTATCACAGATACTATATAATACAACAGGTTTATCTATTATCTAGTTTATCTATAACAGATACTATATAATATAACAAGTTTATCTATTATCTAGTTTATCTATCACAGATACTATATAATACAACAAGTTTATATATTATCTAGTTTATCTATCACAGATACTATACAATGCAACAACTTTATCTATTATCTAATTTATCTATCACAGATACTATACAATATAACAGGTTTATCTATTATCTAGTTTATCTATCACAGATACTATGTAATACAACAAGTTTATCTATTATCTAGTTTATCTATCACAGATACTATATAATACAACAAGTTTATCTATTATCTAGTTTATCTATCACAGATACTATATAATACAACAAGATTATCTATTATGTAGTTTATCTATCACAGATACTATATAGTACAACAAGTTTATCTATTATCTAGTTTATCTATCACAGATACTATATAATACAACAAGTTTATCTATTATCTAGTTTATCTATCACAGATACTATACAATACAACAAAACATAATATGACATGTTTATCTATCACAGATACTATATAATACAACAAGTTTATCTATTATCTAGTTTATCTATCACAGATACTATACAATACAACAATACATAATATGACAAGTTTATCTATCACAGATACTATATAATACAACAAGTTTATCTATTATCTAGTTTATCTATCACAGATACTATATAATACAACAAGTTTATCTATTATCTAGTTTATCTATCACAGATACTATATAATACAACAAGTTTATCTATTATCTAGTTTATCTATCACAGATACTATATAATATAACAGGTTTATCTATTATCTAGTCTAGCTATCACAGATACTATATAATACAACAAGTTTATCTATTATCTAGTTTATCTATCACAGATACTATATAATACAACAAGTTTATCTATTATTCAGTTTATCTATCACAGATACTATATAATACAACAGGTTTATCTATTATCTAGTTTACCTATCACGGATACTATACAATACAACAATATATAATATAACAAGTTTATCTATTATCTAGTCTAGCTATCACAGATACTATATAATACAACAAGTTTATCTATTATCTAGTTTATCTATCACAGATACTATATAATACAACAAGTTTATCTATTATTCAGTTTATCTATCACAGATACTATATAATACAACCGGTTTATCTATTATTCAGTTTATCTATCACAGATACTATATAATACAACAGGTTTATCTATTATCTAGTTTACCTATCACGGATACTATACAATACAACAATATATAATATAACAAGTTTATCTATTATCTAGTTTATCTATCACAGATAATATATAATACAACAAGTTTATCTATTACCTAGTTTATCTATCACATATACTATATAATATAACAGGTTTATCTATTATCTAGTCTAGCTATCACAGATACTATATAATACAACAAGTTTATCTATTATTCTGTTTATCTATCACAGATACTATATAATACAACAGGTTTATCTATTATCTAGTTTACCTATCACGGATACTATACAATACAACAATATATAATATAACAAGTTTATCTATTATCTAGTCTAGCTATCACAGATACTATATAATACAACAAGTTTATCTATTATCTAGTTTATCTATCACAGATACTATATAATACAACAAGTTTATCTATTATCTAGTTTATCTATTACAGATACTATATAATACAAGAAGATTATCTATTATCTAGTTTATCTATCACAGATACTATATAGTACAACAAGTTTATCTATTATCTAGTTTATCTATCACAGATACTATATAATACAACAAGTTTATCTATTATCTAGTTTATCTATCACAGATACTATATGATACAGCAGGTTTATCTATTATCTAGTTTATCTATCACAGATACTATACAATACAACAACTTTATCTATTATCTAGTTTATCTATCACATATACTATATAATACAACAAGTTTATCTATTATCTAGTTTATCTATCACAGATACTATATAATACAACAAGTTTATATATTATCTAGTTTATCTATCACAGATACTATACAATACAACAATACATAATATGACAAGTTTATCTATCACAGATACTATATAATACAACAAGTGTATCTATTATCTAGTTTATCTATCACAGATACTATATAATACAACAAGTTTATCTATTATTCAGTTTATCTATCACAGATACTATATAATACAACAGGTTTATCTATTATCTAGTTTACCTATCACATATACTATACAATACAACAATATATAATATAACAAGGTTATCTATTATCTAGTTTATCTATCACAGATAATATATAATACAACAACAGGTTTATCTATTATTTAGTTTATCTATCACAGATACTATACAATACAACAATATATAATAGAACAAGTTTATCTATTATCTAGTTTTTCTATCACAGATACTATATAATACAACAGGTTTATCTATTATCTAGTTTATCTATAACAGATACTATATAATATAACAAGTTTATCTATTATCTAGTTTATCTATCACAGATACTATATAATACAACAAGTTTATATATTATCTAGTTTATCTATCACAGATACTATACAATGCAACAACTTTATCTATTATCTAGTTTATCTATCACAGATACTATACAATATAACAGGTTTATCTATTATCTAGTTTATCTATCACAGATACTATGTAATACAACAAGTTTATCTATTATCTAGTTTATCTATCACAGATACTATATAATACAACAAGTTTATCTATTATCTAGTTTATCTATCACAGATACTATATAATACAACAAGATTATCTATTATGTAGTTTATCTATCACAGATACTATATAGTACAACAAGTTTATCTATTATCTAGTTTATCTATCACAGATACTATATAATACAACAAGTTTATCTATTATCTAGTTTATCTATCACAGATACTATACAATACAACAATACATAATATGACAAGTTTATCTATCACAGATACTATATAATACAACAAGTTTATCTATTATCTAGTTTATCTATCACAGATACTATATAATACAACAAGTTTATCTATTATCTAGTTTATCTATCACAGATACTATATAATACAACAAGTTTATCTATTATTCAGTTTATCTATCACAGATACTATATAATACAACAGGTTTATCTATTATCTAGTTTATCTATCACAGATACTATATGATACAGCAGGTTTATCTATTATCTAGTTTATCTATCACAGATACTATACAATACAACAACTTTATCTATTATCTAGTTTATCTCTCACATATACTATATAATACAACAAGTTTATCTATTATCTAGTTTATCTATCACAGATACTATATAATACAACAAGTTTATATATTATCTTGTTTATCTATCACAGATACTATACAATACAACAATACATAATATGACAAGTTTATCTATCACAGATACTATATAATACAACAAGTTTATCTATTATCTAGTTTATCTATCACAGATACTATATAATACAACAAGTTTATCTATTATTCAGTTTATCTATCACAGATACTATATAATACAACAGGTTTATCTATTATCTAGTTTACCTATCACGGATACTATACAATACAACAATATATAATATAACAAGGTTATCTATTATCTAGTTTATCTATCACAGATAATATATAATACAACAACAGGTTTATCTATTATTTAGTTTATCTATCACAGATACTATACAATACAACAATATATAATAGAACAAGTTTATCTATTATCTAGTTTTTCTATCACAGATACTATATAATACAACAGGTTTATCTATTATCTAGTTTATCAATAACAGATACTATATAATATAACAAGTTTATCTATTATCTAGTTTATCTATCACAGATACTATATAATACAACAAGTTTATATATTATCTAGTTTATCTATCACAGATACTATACAATGCAACAACTTTATCTATTATCTAGTTTATCTATCACAGATACTATACAATATAACAGGTTTATCTATTATCTAGTATATCTATCACAGATACTATATAATACAACAATTTTATCTATTATCTAGTCTAGCTATCACAGATACTATATAATACAACAAGTTTATCTATTATCTAGTTTATCTATCACAGATACTATGTAATACAACAAGTTTATCTATTATCTAGTTTATCTATCACAGATACTATATAATACAACAAGTTTACATATTATCTAGTTTATCTATCACAGATACTATACAATGCAACAACTTTATCCATTATCTAGTTTATCTATCACAGATACTATACAATATAACAGGTTTATCTATTATCTAGTTTATCTATCACAGATACTATGTAATACAACAAGTTTATCTATTATCTAGTTTATCTATCACAGATACTATATAATACAACAAGTTTATCTATTATCTAGTTTATCTATCACAGATACTATATAATACAACAAGATTATCTATTATCTAGTTTATCTATCACAGATACTATATGATACAGTAGGTTTATCTATTATCTAGTTTATCTATCACAGATACTATACAATACAACAACTTTATCTATTATCTAGTTTATCTATCACATATACTATATAATACAACAAGTTTATATATTATCTAGTTTATCTATCACAGATACTATACAATACAACAATACATAATATGACAAGTTTATCTATCACAGATACTATATAATACAACAAGTTTATCTATTATCTAGTTTATCTATCACAGATACTATATAATACAACAAGTTTATCTATTATCTAGTTTATCTATCACATATACTATATAATACAACAAGTTTATATATTATCTAGTTTATCTATCACAGATACTATACAATACAACAATACATAATATGACAAGTTTATCTATCACAGATACTATATAATACAACAAATTTATCTATTATCTAGTTTATCTATCACAGATACTATATAATACAACAAGTTTATCTATTATTCAGTTTATCTATCACAGATACTATATAATACAACAGGTTTATCTATTATCTAGTTTACCTATCACGGATACTATACAATACAACAATATATAATATAACAAGGTTATCTATTATCTAGTTTATCTATCACAGATAATATATAATACAACAACAGGTTTATCTATCATTTAGTTTATCTATCACAGATACTATACAATACAACAATATATAATAGAACAAGTTTATCTATTATCTAGTTTTTCTATCACAGATACTATATAATACAACAGGTTTATCTATTATCTAGTTTATCTATAACAGATACTATATAATATAACAAGTTTATCTATTATCTAGTTTATCTATCACAGATACTATATAATACAACAAGTTTATATATTATCTAGTTTATCTATCACAGATACTATACAATGCAACAACTTTATCTATTATCTAATTTATCTATCACAGATACTATACAATATAACAGGTTTATCTATTATCTAGTTTATCTATCACAGATACTATGTAATACAACAAGTTTATCTATTATCTAGTTTATCTATCACAGATACTATATAATACAACAAGTTTATCTATTATCTAGTTTATCTATCACAGATACTATATAATACAACAAGATTATCTATTATGTAGTTTATCTATCACAGATACTATATAGTACAACAAGTTTATCTATTATCTAGTTTATCTATCACAGATACTATATAATACAACAAGTTTATCTATTATCTAGTTTATCTATCACAGATACTATACAATACAACAAAACATAATATGACATGTTTATCTATCACAGATACTATATAATACAACAAGTTTATCTATTATCTAGTTTATCTATCACAGATACTATATAATACAACAAGTTTATCTATTATCTAGTTTATCTATCACATATACTATATAATACAACAAGTTTATCTATTATTCAGTTTATCTATCACAGATACTATATAATACAACAGGTTTATCTATTATCTAGTTTACCTATCACGGATACTATGCAATACAACAATATATAATATAACAAGGTTATCTATTATCTAGTTTATCTATCACAGATAATATATAATACAACAAGTTTATCTATTATCTAGTATATCTATCACAGATACTATATAATACAACAATTTTATCTATTATCTAGTCTAGCTATCACAGATACTATATAATACAACAAGTTTATCTATTATCTAGTTTATCTATCACAGATACTATGTAATACAACAAGTTTATCTATTATCTAGTTTATCTATCACAGATAATATATAATACAACAAGTTTACATATTATCTAGTTTATCTATCACAGATACTATACAATGCAACAACTTTATCTATTATCTAGTTTATCTATCACAGATACTATACAATATAACAGGTTTATCTATTATCTAGTTTATCTATCACAGATACTATGTAATACAACAAGTTTATCTATTATCTAGTTTATCTATCACAGATACTATATAATACAACAAGTTTATCTATTATCTAGTTTATCTATCACAGATACTATATAATACAACAAGATTATCTATTATGTAGTTTATCTATCACAGATACTATATAGTACAACAAGTTTATCTATTATCTAGTTTATCTATCACAGATACTATATAATACAACAAGTTTATCTATTATCTAGTTTATCTATCACAGATACTATACAATACAACAATACATAATATGACAAGTTTATCTATCACAGATACTATATAATACAACAAGTTTATCTATTATCTAGTTTATCTATCACAGATACTATATAATACAACAAGTTTATCTATTATCTAGTTTATCTATCACAGATACTATATAATACAACAAGTTTATCTATTATCTAGTTTATCTATCACAGATACTATATAATATAACAGGTTTATCTATTATCTAGTCTAGCTATCACAGATACTATATAATACAACAAGTTTATCTATTATCTAGTTTATCTATCACAGATACTATATAATACAACAAGTTTATCTATTATTCAGTTTATCTATCACAGATACTATATAATACAACAGGTTTATCTATTATCTAGTTTACCTATCACAGATACTATACAATACAACAATATATAATATAACAAGTTTATCTATTATCTAGTCTAGCTATCACAGATACTATATAATACAACAAGTTTATCTATTATCTAGTTTATCTATCACAGATACTATATAATACAACAAGTTTATCTATTATTCAGTTTATCTATCACAGATACTATATAATACAACAGGTTTATCTATTATTCAGTTTATCTATCACAGATACTATATAATACAACAGGTTTATCTATTATCTAGTTTACCTATCACGGATACTATACAATACAACAATATATAATATAACAAGTTTATCTATTATCTAGTTTATCTATCACAGATAATATATAATACAACAAGTTTATCTATTATCTAGTTTATCTATCACAGATACTATATAATATAACAGGTTTATCTATTATCTAGTCTAGCTATCACAGATACTATATAATACAACAAGTTTATCTATTATTCAGTTTATCTATCACAGATACTATATAATACAACAGGTTTATCTATTATCTAGTTTACCTATCACGGATACTATACAATACAACAATATATAATATAACAAGGTTATCTATTATCTAGTTTATCTATCACAGATAATATATAATACAACAAGTTTATCTATTATCTAGTATATCTATCACAGATACTATATAATACAACAATTTTATCTATTATCTAGTCTAGCTATCACAGATACTATATAATACAACAAGTTTATCTATTATCTAGTTTATCTATCACAGATACTATGTAATACAACAAGTTTATCTATTATCTAGTTTATCTATCACAGATACTATATAATACAACAAGTTTATCTATTATCTAGTTTATCTATCACAGATACTATATAATACAACAAGATTACCTATTATCTAGTTTATCTATCACAGATACTATATATTACAACAAGTTTATCTATTATCTAGTTTATCTATCACAGATACTATATAATACAACAAGTTTATCTATTATCTAGTTTATCTATCACAGATACTATATGATACAGCAGGTTTATCTATTATCTAGTTTATCTATCACAGATACTATACAATACAACAACTTTATCTATTATCTAGTTTATCTATCACATATACTATATAATACAACAAGTTTATCTATTATCTAGTTTATCTATCACAGATACTATATAATACAACAAGTTTATCTATTATTCAGTTTATCTATCACAGATACTATATAATACAACAGGTTTATCTATTATCTAGTTTACCTATCACGGATACTATACAATACAACAATATATAATATAACAAGGTTATCTATTATCTAGTTTATCTATCACAGATAATATATAATACAACAAGTTTATCTATTATCTAGTTTATCTATCACAGATACTATATAATACAACAACTTTATCTATTATCTAGTCTAGCTATCACAGATACTATATAATACAACAAGTTTATCTATTATCTAGTTTATCTATCACAGATACTATATAATACAACAAGTTTATCTATTATTCAGTTTATCTATCACAGATACTATATAATACAACATGTTTATCTATTATCTAGTTTACCTATCACGGATACTATACAATACAACAATATATAATATAACAAGTTTATCTATTATCTAGTTTATCTATCACAGATACTATATAATATAACAGGTTTATCTATTATCTAGTCTAGCTATCACAGATACTATATAATACAACAAGTTTATCTATTATCTAGTTTATCTATCACAGATACTATATAATACAACAAGTTTATCTATTATTCAGTTTATCTATCACAGATACTATATAATACAACAGGTTTATCTATTATCTAGTTTACCTATCACGGATACTATACAATACAACAATATATAATATAACAAGTTTATCTATTATCTAGTCTAGCTATCACAGATACTATATAATACAACAAGTTTATCTATTATCTAGTTTATCTATCACAGATACTATATAATACAACAAGTTTATCTATTATTCAGTTTATCTATCACAGATACTATATAATACAACAGGTTTATCTATTATTCAGTTTATCTATCACAGATACTATATAATACAACAGGTTTATCTATTATCTAGTTTACCTATCACGGATACTATACAATACAACAATATATAATATAACAAGTTTATCTATTATCTAGTTTATCTATCACAGATAATATATAATACAACAAGTTTATCTATTATCTAGTTTATCTATCACAGATACTATATAATATAACAGGTTTATCTATTATCTAGTCTAGCTATCACAGATACTATATAATACAACAAGTTTATCTATTATTCAGTTTATCTATCACAGATACTATATAATACAACAGGTTTATCTATTATCTAGTTTACCTATCACGGATACTATACAATACAACAATATATAATATAACAAGTTTATCTATTATCTAGTCTAGCTATCACAGATACTATATAATACAACAAGTTTATCTATTATCTAGTTTATCTATCACAGATACTATATAATACAACAAGTTTATCTATTATTCAGTTTATCTATCACAGATACTATATAATACAACAGGTTTATCTATTATCTAGTTTACCTATCAGGGATACTATACAATACAACAATATATAATATAACAAGTTTATATATTATCTAGTTTATCTATCACAGATACTATATAATACAACAAGTTTATCTATTATCTAGTTTATCTATCACAGATACTATATAATACAACAGGTTTATCTATTATTTAGTTTATCTATCACAGATACTATGCAATACAACAATATATAATAGAACAAGTTTATCTATTATCTAGTTTATCTATCACAGATACTATATAATACAACAGGTTTATCTATTATCTAGTTTATCTATAACAGATACTATATAATATAACAAGTTTATCTATTATCTAGTTTATCTATCACAGATACTATATAATACAACAAGTTTATATATTATCTAGTTTATCTATCACAGATACTATACAATGCAACAACTTTATCTATTATCTAGTTTATCTATCACAGATACTATACAATATAACAGGTTTATCTATTATCTAGTTTATCTATCACAGATACTATGTAATTCAACAAGTTTATCTATTATCTAGTTTATCTATCACAGATACTATATAATACAACAAGTTTATCTATTATCTAGTTTATCTATCACAGATACTATATAATACAACAAGATTATCTATTATGTAGTTTATCTATCACAGATACTATATAGTACAACAAGTTTATCTATTATCTAGTTTATCTATCACAGATACTATATAATACAACAAGTTTATCTATTATCTAGTTTATCTATCACAGATACTATATAATACAGCAGGTTTATCTATTATCTAGTTTATCTATCACAGATACTATACAATACAACAATACATAATATGACAAGTTTATCTATCACAGATACTATATAATACAACAAGTTTATCTATTATCTAGTTTATCTATCACAGATACTATATAATACAACAAGTTTATCTATTATCTAGTTTATCTATCACAGATACTATATAATACAACAAGTTTATCTATTATTCAGTTTATCTATCACAGATACTATATAATACAACAGGTTTATCTATTATCTAGTTTACCTATCACGGATACTATACAATACAACAATATATAATATAACAAGGTTATCTATTATCTAGTTTATCTATCACAGATAATATATAATACAACAAGTTTATCTATTATCTAGTATATCTATCACAGATACTATATAATACAACAATTTTATCTATTATCTAGTCTAGCTATCACAGATACTATATAATACAACAAGTTTATCTATTATCTAGTTTATCTATCACAGATACTATGTAATACAACAAGTTTATCTATTATCTAGTTTATCTATCACAGATACTATATAATACAACAAGTTTATCTATTATCTAGTTTATCTATCACAGATACTATATAATACAACAAGATTATCTATTATCTAGTTTATCTATCACAGATACTATATAGTACAACAAGTTTATCTATTATCTAGTTTATCTATCACAGATACTATATAATACAACAAGTTTATCTATTATCTAGTTTATCTATCACAGATACTATATGATACAGCAGGTTTATCTATTATCTAGTTTATCTATCACAGATACTATACAATACAACAACTTTATCTATTATCTAGTTTATCTATCACATATACTATATAATACAACAAGTTTATCTATTATCTAGTTTATCTATCACAGATACTATATAATACAACAAGTTTATATATTATCTAGTTTATCTATCACAGATACTATACAATACAACAATACATAATATGACAAGTTTATCTATCACAGATACTATATAATACAACAAGTTTATCTATTATCTAGTTTATCTATCACAGATACTATATAATACAACAAGTTTATCTATTATTCAGTTTATCTATCACAGATACTATATAATACAACAGGTTTATCTATTATCTAGTTTACCTATCACGGATACTATACAATACAACAATATATAATATAACAAGGTTATCTATTATCTAGTTTATCTATCACAGATAATATATAATACAACAACAGGTTTATCTATTATTTAGTTTATCTATCACAGATACTATACAATACAACAATATATAATAGAACAAGTTTATCTATTATCTAGTTTTTCTATGACAGATACTATATAATACAACAGGTTTATCTATTATCTAGTTTATCTATAACAGATACTATATAATATAACAAGTTTATCTATTATCTAGTTTATCTATCACAGATACTATATAATACAACAACTTTATATATTATCTAGTTTATCTATCACAGATACTATACAATGCAACAACTTTATCTATTATCTAGTTTATCTATCACAGATACTATACAATATAACAGGTTTATCTATTATCTAGTTTATATATCACAGATACTATGTAATACAACAAGTTTATCTATTATCTAGTTTATCTATCACAGATACTATATAATACAACAAGTTTATCTATTATCTAGTTTATCTATCACAGATACTATATAATACAACAAGATTATCTATTATGTAGTTTATCTATCACAGATACTATATAGTACAACAAGTTTATCTATTATCTAGTTTATCTATCACAGATACTATATAATACAACAAGTTTATCTATTATCTAGTTTATCTATCACAGATACTATACAATACAACAATACATAATATGACAAGTTTATCTATCACAGATACTATATAATACAACAAGTTTATCTATTATCTAGTTTATCTATCAGAGATACTATATAATACAACAAGTTTATCTATTATCTAGTTTATTTATCACAGATACTATATAATACAACAAGTTTATCTATTATTCAGTTTATCTATCACAGATACTATATAATACAACAGGTTTATCTATTATCTAGTTTACCTATCACGGATACTATACAATACAACAATATATAATATAACAAGGTTATCTATTATCTAGTTTATCTATCACAGATAATATATAATACAACAAGTTTATCTATTATCTAGTATATCTATCACAGATACTATATAATACAACAATTTTATCTATTATCTAGTCTAGCTATCACAGATACTATATAATACAACAAGTTTATCTATTATCTAGTTTATCTATCACAGATACTATGTAATACAACAAGTTTATCTATTATCTAGTTTATCTATCACAGATACTATATAATACAACAAGTTTATCTATTATCTAGTTTATCTATCACAGATACTATATAATACAACAAGATTATCTATTATCTAGTTTATCTATCACAGATACTATATAGTACAACAAGTTTATCTATTATCTAGTTTATCTATCACAGATACTATATAATACAACAAGTTTATCTATTATCTAGTTTATCTATCACAGATACTATATGATACAGCAGGTTTATCTATTATCTAGTTTATCTATCACAGATACTATACAATACAACAATTTTATCTATTATCTAGTTTATCTATCACATATACTATATAATACAACAAGTTTATCTATTATCTAGTTTATCTATCACAGATACTATATAATTCAACAAGTTTATATATTATCTAGTTTATCTATCACAGATACTATACAATACAACAATACATAATATGACAAGTTTATCTATCACAGATACTATATAATACAACAAGTTTATCTATTATCTAGTTTATCTATCACAGATACTATATAATACAACAAGTTTATCTATTATTCAGTTTATCTATCACAGATACTATATAATACAACAGGTTTATCTATTATCTAGTTTACCTATCACGGATACTATACAATACAACAATATATAATATAACAAGGTTATCTATTATCTAGTTTATCTATCACAGATAATATATAATACAACAACAGGTTTATCTATTATTTAGTTTATCTATCACAGATACTATACAATACAACAATATATAATAGAACAAGTTTATCTATTATCTAGTTTTTCTATCACAGATACTATATAATACAACAGGTTTATCTATTATCTAGTTTATCTATAACAGATACTATATAATATAACAAGTTTATATATTATCTAGTTTATCTATCACAGATACTATACAATGCAACAACTTTATCTATTATCTAGTTTATCTATCACAGATACTATACAATATAACAGGTTTATCTATTATCTAGTTTATCTATCACAGATACTATATAATACAACAAGTTTATCTATTATCTAGTTTATCTATCACAGATACTATATAATACAACAAGATTATCTATTATGTAGTTTATCTATCACAGATACTATATAGTACAACAAGTTTATCTATTATCTAGTTTATCTATCACAGATACTATATAATACAACAAGTTTATCTATTATCTAGTTTATCTATCACAGATACTATACAATACAACAATACATAATATGACAAGTTTATCTATCACAGATACTATATAATACAACAAGTTTATCTATTATCTAGTTTATCTATCACAGATACTATATAATACAACAAGTTTATCTATTATCTAGTTTATCTATCACAGATACTATATAATACAACAACTTTATCTATTATTCAGTTTATCTATCACAGATACTATATAATACAACAGATTTATCTATTATCTAGTTTACCTATCACGGATACTATACAATACAACAATATATAATATAACAAGGTTATCTATTATCTAGTTTATCTATCACAGATAATATATAATACAACAAGTTTATCTATTATCTAGTATATCTATCACAGATACTATATAATACAACAATTGTATCTATTATCTAGTCTAGCTATCACAGATACTATATAATACAACAAGTTTATCTATTATCTAGTTTATCTATCACAGATACTATGTAATACAACAAGTTTATCTATTATCTAGTTTATCTATCACAGATACTATATAATACAACAAGTTTATCTATTATCTAGTTTATCTATCACAGATACTATATAATACAACAAGATTATCTATTATCTAGTTTATCTATCACAGATACTATATAGTACAACAAGTTTATCTATTATCTAGTTTATCTATCACAGATACTATATAATACAACAAGTTTATCTATTATCTAGTTTATCTATCACAGATACTATATGATACAGCAGGTTTATCTATTATCTAGTTTATCTATCACAGATACTATACAATACAACAACTTTATCTATTATCTAGTTTATCTATCACATATACTATATAATACAACAAGTTTATCTATTATCTAGTTTATCTATCACAGATACTATATAATACAACAAGTTTATATATTATCTAGTTTATCTATCACAGATACTATACAATACTACCATACATAATATGACAAGTTTATCTATCACAGATACTATATAATACAACAAGTTTATCTATTATTCAGTTTATCTATCACAGATACTATATAATACAACAGGTTTATCTATTATCTAGTTTACCTATCACAGATACTATACAATACAACAATATATAATATAACAAGGTTATCTATTATCTAGTTTATCTATCACAGATAATATATAATACAACAAGTTTATCTATTATCTAGTTTATCTATCACAGATACTATATAATACAACAACTTTATCTATTATCTAGTCTAGCTATCACAGATACTATATAATACAACAAGTTTATCTATTATCTAGTTTATCTATCACAGATACTATATAATACAACAAGTTTATCTATTATTCAGTTTATCTATCACAGATACTATATAATACAACATGTTTATCTATTATCTAGTTTACCTATCACGGATACTATACAATACAACAATATATAATATAACAAGTTTATCTATTATCTAGTTTATCTATCACAGATACTATATAATATAACAGGTTTATCTATTATCTAGTCTAGCTATCACAGATACTATATAATACAACAAGTTTATCTATTATCTAGTTTATCTATCACAGATACTATATAATACAACAAGTTTATCTATTATTCAGTTTATCTATCACAGATACTATATAATACAACAGGTTTATCTATTATCTAGTTTACCTATCATGGATACTATACAATACAACAATATATAATATAACAAGTTTATCTATTATCTAGTCTAGCTATCACTGATACTATATAATACAACAAGTTTATCTATTATCTAGTTTATCTATCACAGATACTATATAATACAACAAGTTTATCTATTATTCAGTTTATCTATCACAGATACTATATAATACAACAGGTTTATCTATTATTCAGTTTATCTATCACAGATACTATATAATACAACAGGTTTATCTATTATCTAGTTTACCTATCACGGATACTATACAATACAACAATATATAATATAACAAGTTTATCTATTATCTAGTTTATCTATCACAGATAATATATAATACAACAAGTTTATCTATTATCTAGTTTATCTATCACAGATACTATATAATATAACAGGTTTATCTATTATCTAGTCTAGCTATCACAGATACTATATAATACAACAAGTTTATCTATTATTAAGTTTATCTATCACAGATACTATATAATACAACAGGTTTATCTATTATCTAGTTTACCTATCACGGATACTATACAATACAACAATATATAATATAACAAGTTTATCTATTATCTAGTCTAGCTATCACAGATACTATATAATACAACAAGTTTATCTATTATCTAGTTTATCTATCACAGATACTATATAATACAACAAGTTTATCTATTATTCAGTTTATCTATCACAGATACTATATAATACAACAGGTTTATCTATTATCTAGTTTACCTATCACGGATACTATACAATACAACAATATATAATATAACAAGTTTATATATTATCTAGTTTATCTATCACAGATACTATATAATACAACAAGTTTATCTATTATCTAGTTTATCTATCACAGATACTATATAATACAACAGGTTTATCTATTATTTAGTTTATCTATCACAGATACTATACAATACAACAATATATAATAGAACAAGTTTATCTATTATCTAGTTTATCTATCACAGATACTATATAATACAACAGGTTTATCTATTATCTAGTTTATCTATAACAGATACTATATAATATAACAAGTTTATCTATTATCTAGTTTATCTATCACAGATACTATATAATACAACAAGTTTATATATTATCTAGTTTATCTATCACAGATACTATACAATGCAACAACTTTATCTATTATCTAGTTTATCTATCACAGATACTATACAATATAACAGGTTTATCTATTATCTAGTTTATCTATCACAGATACGATGTAATACAACAAGTTTATCTATTATCTAGTTTATCTATCACAGATACTATATAATACAACAAGTTTATCTATTATCTAGTTTATCTATCACAGATACTATATAATACAACAAGATTATCTATTATGTAGTTTATCTATCACAGATACTATATAGTACAACAAGTTTATCTATTATCTAGTTTATCTATCACAGATACTATATAATACAACAAGTTTATCTATTATCTAGTTTATCTATCACAGATACTATATGATACAGCAGGTTTATCTATTATCTAGTTTATCTATCACAGATACTATACAATACAACAACTTTATCTATTATCTAGTTTATCTATCACATATACTATATAATACAACAAGTTTATCTATTATCTAGTTTATCTATCACAGATACTATATAATACAACAAGTTTATATATTATCTAGTTTATCTATCACAGATACTATACAATACTACCATACATAATATGACAAGTTTATCTATCACAGATACTATATAATACAACAAGTTTATCTATTATTCAGTTTATCTATCACAGATACTATATAATACAACAGGTTTATCTATTATCTAGTTTACCTATCACAGATACTATACAATACAACAATATATAATATAACAAGGTTATCTATTATCTAGTTTATCTATCACAGATAATATATAATACAACAAGTTTATCTATTATCTAGTTTATCTATCACAGATACTATATAATACAACAACTTTATCTATTATCTAGTCTAGCTATCACAGATACTATATAATACAACAAGTTTATCTATTATCTAGTTTATCTATCACAGATACTATATAATACAACAAGTTTATCTATTATTCAGTTTATCTATCACAGATACTATATAATACAACATGTTTATCTATTATCTAGTTTACCTATCACGGATACTATACAATACAACAATATATAATATAACAAGTTTATCTATTATCTAGTTTATCTATCACAGATACTATATAATATAACAGGTTTATCTATTATCTAGTCTAGCTATCACAGATACTATATAATACAACAAGTTTATCTATTATCTAGTTTATCTATCACAGATACTATATAATACAACAAGTTTATCTATTATTCAGTTTATCTATCACAGATACTATATAATACAACAGGTTTATCTATTATCTAGTTTACCTATCATGGATACTATACAATACAACAATATATAATATAACAAGTTTATCTATTATCTAGTCTAGCTATCACTGATACTATATAATACAACAAGTTTATCTATTATCTAGTTTATCTATCACAGATACTATATAATACAACAAGTTTATCTATTATTCAGTTTATCTATCACAGATACTATATAATACAACAGGTTTATCTATTATTCAGTTTATCTATCACAGATACTATATAATACAACAGGTTTATCTATTATCTAGTTTACCTATCACGGATACTATACAATACAACAATATATAATATAACAAGTTTATCTATTATCTAGTTTATCTATCACAGATAATATATAATACAACAAGTTTATCTATTATCTAGTTTATCTATCACAGATACTATATAATATAACAGGTTTATCTATTATCTAGTCTAGCTATCACAGATACTATATAATACAACAAGTTTATCTATTATTAAGTTTATCTATCACAGATACTATATAATACAACAGGTTTATCTATTATCTAGTTTACCTATCACGGATACTATACAATACAACAATATATAATATAACAAGTTTATCTATTATCTAGTCTAGCTATCACAGATACTATATAATACAACAAGTTTATCTATTATCTAGTTTATCTATCACAGATACTATATAATACAACAAGTTTATCTATTATTCAGTTTATCTATCACAGATACTATATAATACAACAGGTTTATCTATTATCTAGTTTACCTATCACGGATACTATACAATACAACAATATATAATATAACAAGTTTATATATTATCTAGTTTATCTATCACAGATACTATATAATACAACAAGTTTATCTATTATCTAGTTTATCTATCACAGATACTATATAATACAACAGGTTTATCTATTATTTAGTTTATCTATCACAGATACTATACAATACAACAATATATAATAGAACAAGTTTATCTATTATCTAGTTTATCTATCACAGATACTATATAATACAACAGGTTTATCTATTATCTAGTTTATCTATAACAGATACTATATAATATAACAAGTTTATCTATTATCTAGTTTATCTATCACAGATACTATATAATACAACAAGTTTATATATTATCTAGTTTATCTATCACAGATACTATACAATGCAACAACTTTATCTATTATCTAGTTTATCTATCACAGATACTATACAATATAACAGGTTTATCTATTATCTAGTTTATCTATCACAGATACGATGTAATACAACAAGTTTATCTATTATCTAGTTTATCTATCACAGATACTATATAATACAACAAGTTTATCTATTATCTAGTTTATCTATCACAGATACTATATAATACAACAAGATTATCTATTATGTAGTTTATCTATCACAGATACTATATAGTACAACAAGTTTATCTATTATCTAGTTTATCTATCACAGATACTATATAATACAACAAGTTTATCTATTATCTAGTTTATCTATCACAGATACTATATGATACAGCAGGTTTATCTATTATCTAGTTTATCTATCACAGATACTATACAATACAACAATACATAATATGACAAGTTTATCTATCACAGATACTATATAATACAACAAGTTTATCTATTATCTAGTTTATCTATCACAGATACTATATAATACAACAAGTTTATCTATTATCTAGTTTATCTATCACAGATACTATATAATACAACAAGTTTATCTATTATTCAGTTTATCTATCACAGATACTATATAATACAACAGGTTTATCTATTATCTAGTTTACCTATCACGGATACTATACAATACAACAATATATAATATAACAAGGTTATCTATTATCTAGTTTATCTATCACAGATAATATATAATACAACAACAGGTTTATCTATTATTTAGTTTATCTATCACAGATACTATACAATACAACAATATATAATAGAACAAGTTTATCTATTATCTAGTTTTTCTATCACAGATACTATATAATACAACAGGTTTATCTATTATCTAGTTTATCTATAACAGATACTATATAATATAACAAGTTTATATATTATCTAGTTTATCTATCACAGATACTATACAATGCAACAACTTTATCTATTATCTAGTTTATCTATCACAGATACTATACAATATAACAGGTTTATCTATTATCTAGTTTATCTATCACAGATACTATATAATACAACAAGTTTATCTATTATCTAGTTTATCTATCACAGATACTATATAATACAACAAGATTATCTATTATGTAGTTTATCTATCACAGATACTATATAGTACAACAAGTTTATCTATTATCTAGTTTATCTATCACAGATACTATATAATACAACAAGTTTATCTATTATCTAGTTTATCTATCACAGATACTATGCAATACAACAATACATAATATGACAAGTTTATCTATCACAGATACTATATAATACAACAAGTTTATCTATTATCTAGTTTATCTATCACAGATACTATATAATACAACAAGTTTATCTATTATCTAGTTTATCTATCACAGATACTATATAATACAACAAGTTTATCTATTATTCAGTTTATCTATCACAGATACTATATAATACAACAGATTTATCTATTATCTAGTTTACCTATCACGGATACTATACAATACAACAATATATAATATAACAAGGTTATCTATTATCTAGTTTATCTATCACAGATAATATATAATACAACAAGTTTATCTATTATCTAGTATATCTATCACAGATACTATATAATACAACAATTGTATCTATTATCTAGTCTAGCTATCACAGATACTATATAATACAACAAGTTTATCTATTATCTAGTTTATCTATCACAGATACTATATAATACAACAAGTTTATCTATTATCTAGTTTATCTATCACAGATACTATATAATACAACAAGTTTATCTATTATCTAGTTTATCTATCACAGATACTATATAATACAACAAGATTATCTATTATCTAGTTTATCTATCACAGATACTATATAGTACAACAAGTTTATCTATTATCTAGTTTATCTATCACAGATACTATATAATACAACAAGTTTATCTATTATCTAGTTTATCTATCACAGATACTATATGATACAGCAGGTTTATCTATTATCTAGTTTATCTATCACAGATACTATACAATACAACAACTTTATCTATTATCTAGTTTATCTATCACATATACTATATAATACAACAAGTTTATCTATTATCTAGTTTATCTATCACAGATACTATATAATACAACAAGTTTATATATTATCTAGTTTATCTATCACAGATACTATACAATACTACAATACATAATATGACAAGTTTATCTATCACAGATACTATATAATACAACAAGTTTATCTATTATTCAGTTTATCTATCACAGATACTATATAATACAACAGGTTTATCTATTATCTAGTTTACCTATCACAGATACTATACAATACAACAATATATAATATAACAAGGTTATCTATTATCTAGTTTATCTATCACAGATAATATATAATACAACAAGTTTATCTATTATCTAGTTTATCTATCACAGATACTATATAATACAACAACTTTATCTATTATCTAGTCTAGCTATCACAGATACTATATAATACAACAAGTTTATCTATTATCTAGTTTTTCTATCACAGATACTATATAATACAACAAGTTTATCTATTATTCAGTTTATCTATCACAGATACTATATAATACAACATGTTTATCTATTATCTAGTTTACCTATCACGGATACTATACAATACAACAATATATAATATAACAAGTTTATCTATTATCTAGTTTATCTATCACAGATACTATATAATATAACAGGTTTATCTATTATCTAGTCTAGCTATCACAGATACTATATAATACAACAAGTTTATCTATTATTCAGTTTATCTATCACAGATACTATATAATACAACAGGTTTATCTATTATTCAGTTTATCTATCACAGATACTATATAATACAACAGGTTTATCTATTATCTAGTTTACCTATCACGGATACTATACAATACAACAATATATAATATAACAAGTTTATCTATTATCTAGTTTATCTATCACAGATAATATATCATACAACAAGTTTATCTATTATCTAGTTTATCTATCACAGATACTATATAATATAACAGGTTTATCTATTATCTAGTCTAGCTATCACAGATACTATATAATACAACAAGTTTATCTATTATTAAGTTTATCTATCACAGATACTATATAATACAACAGGTTTATCTATTATCTAGTTTACCTATCACGGATACTATACAATACAACAATATATAATATAACAAGTTTATCTATTATCTAGTCTAGCTATCACAGATACTATATAATACAACAAGTTTATCTATTATCTAGTTTATCTATCACAGATACTATATAATACAACAAGTTTATCTATTATTCAGTTTATCTATCACAGATACTATATAATACAACAGGTTTATCTATTATCTAGTTTACCTATCACGGATACTATACAATACAACAATATATAATATAACAAGTTTATATATTATCTAGTTTATCTATCACAGATACTATATAATACAACAAGTTTATCTATTATCTAGTTTATCTATCACAGATACTATATAATACAACAGGTTTATCTATTATTTAGTTTATCTATCACAGATACTATACAATACAACAATATATAATAGAACAAGTTTATCTATTATCTAGTTTATCTATCACAGATACTATATAATACAACAGGTTTATCTATTATCTAGTTTATCTATAACAGATACTATATAATATAACAAGTTTATCTATTATCTAGTTTATCTATCACAGATACTATATAATACAACAAGTTTATATATTATCTAGTTTATCTATCACAGATACTATACAATGCAACAACTTTATCTATTATCTAGTTTATCTATCACAGATACTATACAATATAACAGGTTTATCTATTATCTAGTTTATCTATCACAGATACGATGTAATACAACAAGTTTATCTATTATCTAGTTTATCTATCACAGATACTATATAATACAACAAGTTTATCTATTATCTAGTTTATCTATCACAGATACTATATAATACAACAAGATTATCTATTATGTAGTTTATCTATCACAGATACTATATAGTACAACAAGTTTATCTATTATCTAGTTTATCTATCACAGATACTATATAATACAACAAGTTTATCTATTATCTAGTTTATCTATCACAGATACTATATGATACAGCAGGTTTATCTATTATCTAGTTTATCTATCACAGATACTATACAATACAACAATACATAATATGACAAGTTTATCTATCACAGATACTATATAATACAACAAGTTTATCTATTATCTAGTTTATCTATCACAGATACTATATAATACAACAAGTTTATATATTATCTAGTTTATCTATCACAGATACTATACAATACTACAATACATAATATGACAAGTTTATCTATCACAGATACTATATAATACAACAAGTTTATCTATTATTCAGTTTATCTATCACAGATACTATATAATACAACAGGTTTATCTATTATCTAGTTTACCTATCACAGATACTATACAATACAACAATATATAATATAACAAGGTTATCTATTATCTAGTTTATCTATCACAGATAATATATAATACAACAAGTTTATCTATTATCTAGTTTATCTATCACAGATACTATATAATACAACAACTTTATCTATTATCTAGTCTAGCTATCACAGATACTATATAATACAACAAGTTTATCTATTATCTAGTTTTTCTATCACAGATACTATATAATACAACAAGTTTATCTATTATTCAGTTTATCTATCACAGATACTATATAATACAACATGTTTATCTATTATCTAGTTTACCTATCACGGATACTATACAATACAACAATATATAATATAACAAGTTTATCTATTATCTAGTTTATCTATCACAGATACTATATAATATAACAGGTTTATCTATTATCTAGTCTAGCTATCACAGATACTATATAATACAACAAGTTTATCTATTATTCAGTTTATCTATCACAGATACTATATAATACAACAGGTTTATCTATTATTCAGTTTATCTATCACAGATACTATATAATACAACAGGTTTATCTATTATCTAGTTTACCTATCACGGATACTATACAATACAACAATATATAATATAACAAGTTTATCTATTATCTAGTTTATCTATCACAGATAATATATCATACAACAAGTTTATCTATTATCTAGTTTATCTATCACAGATACTATATAATATAACAGGTTTATCTATTATCTAGTCTAGCTATCACAGATACTATATAATACAACAAGTTTATCTATTATTAAGTTTATCTATCACAGATACTATATAATACAACAGGTTTATCTATTATCTAGTTTACCTATCACGGATACTATACAATACAACAATATATAATATAACAAGTTTATCTATTATCTAGTCTAGCTATCACAGATACTATATAATACAACAAGTTTATCTATTATCTAGTTTATCTATCACAGATACTATATAATACAACAAGTTTATCTATTATTCAGTTTATCTATCACAGATACTATATAATACAACAGGTTTATCTATTATCTAGTTTACCTATCACGGATACTATACAATACAACAATATATAATATAACAAGTTTATATATTATCTAGTTTATCTATCACAGATACTATATAATACAACAAGTTTATCTATTATCTAGTTTATCTATCACAGATACTATATAATACAACAGGTTTATCTATTATTTAGTTTATCTATCACAGATACTATACAATACAACAATATATAATAGAACAAGTTTATCTATTATCTAGTTTATCTATCACAGATACTATATAATACAACAGGTTTATCTATTATCTAGTTTATCTATAACAGATACTATATAATATAACAAGTTTATCTATTATCTAGTTTATCTATCACAGATACTATATAATACAACAAGTTTATATATTATCTAGTTTATCTATCACAGATACTATACAATGCAACAACTTTATCTATTATCTAGTTTATCTATCACAGATACTATACAATATAACAGGTTTATCTATTATCTAGTTTATCTATCACAGATACGATGTAATACAACAAGTTTATCTATTATCTAGTTTATCTATCACAGATACTATATAATACAACAAGTTTATCTATTATCTAGTTTATCTATCACAGATACTATATAATACAACAAGATTATCTATTATGTAGTTTATCTATCACAGATACTATATAGTACAACAAGTTTATCTATTATCTAGTTTATCTATCACAGATACTATATAATACAACAAGTTTATCTATTATCTAGTTTATCTATCACAGATACTATATGATACAGCAGGTTTATCTATTATCTAGTTTATCTATCACAGATACTATACAATACAACAATACATAATATGACAAGTTTATCTATCACAGATACTATATAATACAACAAGTTTATCTATTATCTAGTTTATCTATCACAGATACTATATAATACAACAAGTTTATCTATTATCTAGTTTATCTATCACAGATACTATATAATACAACAAGTTTATCTATTATTCAGTTTATCTATCACAGATACTATATAATACAACAGGTTTATCTATTATCTAGTTTACCTATCACGGATACTATACAATACAACAATATATAATATAACAAGGTTATCTATTATCTAGTTTATCTATCACAGATAATATATAATACAACAAGTTTATCTATTATCTAGTATATCTATCACAGATACTATATAATACAACAATTTTATCTATTATCTAGTCTAGCTATCACAGATACTATATAATACAACAAGTTTATCTATTATCTAGTTTATCTATCACAGATACTATGTAATACAACAAGTTTATCTATTATCTAGTTTATCTATCACAGATACTATATAATACAACAAGTTTATCTATTATCTAGTTTATCTATCACAGATACTATATAATACAACAAGATTATCTATTATCTAGTTTATCTATCACAGATACTATATAGTACAACAAGTTTATCTATTATCTAGTTTATCTATCACAGATACTATATAATACAACAAGTTTATCTATTATCTAGTTTATCTATCACAGATACTATATGATACAGCAGGTTTATCTATTATCTAGTTTATCTATCACAGATACTATACAATACAACAACTTTATCTATTATCTAGTTTATCTATCACATATACTATATAATACAACAAGTTTATCTATTATCTAGTTTATCTATCACAGATACTATATAATACAACAAGTTTATATATTATCTAGTTTATCTATCACAGATACTATACAATACAACAATACATAATATGACAAGTTTATCTATCACAGATACTATATAATACAACAAGTTTATCTATTATCTAGTTTATCTATCACAGATACTATATAATACAACAAGTTTATCTATTATTCAGTTTATCTATCACAGATACTATATAATACAACAGGTTTATCTATTATCTAGTTTACCTATCACGGATACTATACAATACAACAATATATAATATAACAAGGTTATCTATTATCTAGTTAATCTATCACAGATAATATATAATACAACAACAGGTTTATCTATTATTTAGTTTATCTATCACAGATACTATACAATACAACAATATATAATAGAACAAGTTTATCTATTATCTAGTTTTTCTATCACAGATACTATATAATACAACAGGTTTATCTATTATCTAGTTTATCTATAACAGATACTATATAATATAACAAGTTTATCTATTATATAGTTTATCTATCACAGATACTATATAATACAACAACTTTATATATTATCTAGTTTATCTATCACAGATACTATACAATGCAACAACTTTATCTATTATCTAGTTTATCTAACACAGATACTATACAATATAACAGGTTTATCTATTATCTAGTTTATCTATCACAGATACTATGTAATACAACAAGTTTATCTATTATCTAGTTTATCTATCACAGATACTATATAATACAACAAGTTTATCTATTATCTAGTTTATCTATCACAGATACTATATAATACAACAAGATTATCTATTATGTAGTTTATCTATCACAGATACTATATAGTACAACAAGTTTATCTATTATCTAGTTTATCTATCACAGATACTATATAATACAACAAGTTTATCTATTATCTAGTTTATCTATCACAGATACTATACAATACAACAATACATAATATGACAAGTTTATCTATCACAGATACTATATAATACAACAAGTTTATCTATTATCTAGTTTATCTATCAGAGATACTATATAATACAACAAGTTTATCTATTATCTAGTTTATCTATCACAGATACTATATAATACAACAAGTTTATCTATTATTCAGTTTATCTATCACAGATACTATATAATACAACAGGTTTATCTATTATCTAGTTTACCTATCACGGATACTATACAATACAACAATACATAATATGACAAGTTTATCTATCACAGATACTATATAATACAACAAGTTTATCTATTATCTAGTTTATCTATCACAGATACTATATAATACAACAAGTTTATCTATTATCTAGTTTATCTATCACAGATACTATATAATACAACAAGTTTATCTATTATTCAGTTTATCTATCACAGATACTATATAATACAACAGGTTTATCTATTATCTAGTTTACCTATCACGGATACTATACAATACAACAATATATAATATAACAAGGTTATCTATTATCTAGTTTATCTATCACAGATAATATATAATACAACAAGTTTATCTATTATCTAGTATATCTATCACAGATACTATATAATACAACAATTTTATCTATTATCTAGTCTAGCTATCACAGATACTATATAATACAACAAGTTTATCTATTATCTAGTTTATCTATCACAGATACTATGTAATACAACAAGTTTATCTATTATCTAGTTTATCTATCACAGATACTATATAATACAACAAGTTTATCTATTATCTAGTTTATCTATCACAGATACTATATAATACAACAAGATTATCTATTATCTAGTTTATCTATCACAGATACTATATAGTACAACAAGTTTATCTATTATCTAGTTTATCTATCACAGATACTATATAATACAACAAGTTTATCTATTATCTAGTTTATCTATCACAGATACTATATGATACAGCAGGTTTATCTATTATCTAGTTTATCTATCACAGATACTATACAATACAACAACTTTATCTATTATCTAGTTTATCTATCACATATACTATATAATACAACAAGTTTATCTATTATCTAGTTTATCTATCACAGATACTATATAATTCAACAAGTTTATATATTATCTAGTTTATCTATCACAGATACTATACAATACAACAATACATAATATGACAAGTTTATCTATCACAGATACTATATAATACAACAAGTTTATCTATTATCTAGTTTATCTATCACAGATACTATATAATACAACAAGTTTATCTATTATTCAGTTTATCTATCACAGATACTATATAATACAACAGGTTTATCTATTATCTAGTTTACCTATCACGGATACTATACAATACAACAATATATAATATAACAAGGTTATCTATTATCTAGTTTATCTATCACAGATAATATATAATACAACAAGTTTATCTATTATCTAGTTTATCTATCACAGATACTATATAATACAACAACTTTATCTATTATCTAGTCTAGCTATCACAGATACTATATAATACAACAAGTTTATCTATTATCTAGTTTATCTATCACAGATACTATATAATACAACAAGTTTATCTATTATTCAGTTTATCTATCACAGATACTATATAATACAACAAGTTTATCTATTATTCAGTTTATCTATCACAGATACTATATAATACAACATGTTTATCTATTATCTAGTTTACCTATCACGGATACTATACAATACAACAATATATAATATAACAAGTTTATCTATTATCTAGTTTATCTATCACAGATACTATATAATATAACAGGTTTATCTATTATCTAGTCTAGCTATCACAGATACTATATAATACAACAAGTTTATCTATTATCTAGTTTATCTATCACAGATACTATATAATACAACAAGTTTATCTATTATTCAGTTTATCTATCACAGATACTATATAATACAACAGGTTTATCTATTATCTAGTTTACCTATCACGTATACTATACAATACAACAATATATATTATAACAAGGTTATCTATTATCTAGTCTAGCTATCACAGATACTATATAATACAACAAGTATATCTATTATCTAGTGTATCTATCACAGATACTATATAATACAACAAGTTTATCTATTATTCAGTTTATCTATCACAGATACTATATAATACAACAGGTTTATCTATTATTCAGTTTATCTATCACAGATACTATGTAATACAACAGGTTTATCTATTATCTAGTTTACCTATCACGGATACTATACAATACAACAATATATAATATAACAAGTTTATCTATTATCTAGTTTATCTATCACAGATAATATATAATACAACAAGTTTATCTATTATCTAGTTTATCTATCACAGATACTATATAATATAACAGGTTTATCTATTATCTAGTCTAGCTATCACAGATACTATATAATACAACAAGTTTATCTATTATTCAGTTTATCTATCACAGATACTATATAATACAACAGGTTTATCTATTATCTAGTTTACCTATCACGGATACTATACAATACAACAATATATAATATAACAAGTTTATTTATTATCTAGTCTAGCTATCACAGATACTATATAATACAACAAGTTTATCTATTATCTAGTTTATCTATCACAGATACTATATAATACAACAAGTTTATCTATTATTCAGTTTATCTATCACAGATACTATATAATACAACAGGTTTATCTATTATCTAGTTTACCTATCACGGATACTATACAATACAACAATATATAATATAACAAGTTTATATATTATCTAGTTTATCTATCACAGATACTATATAATACAACAAGTTTATCTATTATCTAGTTTATCTATCACAGATACTATATAATACAACAGGTTTATCTATTATTTAGTTTATCTATCACAGATACTATACAATACAACAATATATAATAGAACAAGTTTATCTATTATCTAGTTTATCTATCACAGATACTATATAATACAACAGGTTTATCTATTATCTAGTTTATCTATAACAGATACTATATAATATAACAAGTTTATCTATTATCTAGTTTATCTATCACAGATACTATATAATACAACAAGTTTATCTATTATCTAGTTTATCTATCACAGATACTATACAATGCAACAACTTTATCTATTATCTAGTTTATCTATCACAGATACTATACAATATAACAGGCTTATCTATTATCTAGTTTATCTATCACAGATACTATGTAATACAACAAGTTTATCTATTATCTAATTTATCTATCACAGATACTATATAATACAACAAGTTTATCTATTATCTAGTTTATCTATCACAGATACTATATAATACAACAAGATTATCTATTATGTAGTTTATCTATCACAGATACTATATAGTACAACAAGTTTATCTATTATCTAGTTTATCTATCACAGATACTATATAATACAACAAGTTTATCTATTATCTAGTTTATCTATCACAGATACAATATGATACAGCAGGTTTATCTATTATCTAGTTTGTCTATCACAGATACTATACAATACAACAATACATAATATGACAAGTTTATCTATCACAGATACTATATAATACAACAAGTTTATCTATTATCTAGTTTATCTATCACAGATACTATATAATACAACAAGTTTATCTATTATCTAGTTTATCTATCACAGATACTATATAATACAACAAGTTTATCTATTATTCAGTTTATCTATCACCGATACTATATAATACAACAGGTTTATCTATTATCTAGTTTACCTATCACGGATACTATACAATACAACAATATATAATATAACAAGGTTATCTATTATCTAGTTTATCTATCACAGATAATATATAATACAACAAGTTTATCTATTATCTAGTATATCTATCACAGATACTATATAATACAACAATTTTATCTATTATCTAGTCTAGCTATCACAGATACTATATAATACAACAAGTTTATCTATTATCTAGTTTATCTATCACAGATACTATGTAATACAACAAGTTTATCTATTATCTAGTTTATCTATCACAGATACTATATAATACAACAAGTTTATCTATTATCTAGTTTATCTATCACAGATACTATATAATACAACAAGATTATCTATTATCTAGTTTATCTATCACAGATACTATATAGTACAACAAGTTTATCTATTATCTAGTTTATCTATCACAGATACTATATAATACAACAAGTTTATCTATTATCTAGTTTATCTATCACAGATACTATATGATACAGCAGGTTTATCTATTATCTAGTTTATCTATCACAGATACTATACAATACAACAACTTTATCTATTATCTAGTTTATCTATCACATATACTATATAATACAACAAGTTTATCTATTATCTAGTTTATCTATCACAGATAATATATTATACAACAAGTTTATATATTATCTAGTTTATCTATCACAGATACTATACAATACAACAATACATAATATGACAAGTTTATCTATCACAGATACTATATAATACAACAAGTTTATCTATTATCTAGTTTATCTTTCACAGATACTATATAATACAACAAGTTTATCTATTATTCAGTTTATCTATCACAGATACTATATAATACAACAGGTTTATCTATTATCTAGTTTACCTATCACGGATACTATACAATACAACAATATATAATATAACAAGGTTATCTATTATCTAGTTTATCTATCACAGATAATATATAATACAACAAGTTTATCTATTATCTAGTTTATCTATCACAGATACTATATAATACAACAACTTTATCTATTATCTAGTCTAGCTATCACAGATACTATATAATACAACAAGTTTATCTATTATCTAGTTTATCTAACACAGATACTATATAATACAACAAGTTTATCTATTATTCATTTTATCTATCACAGATACTATATAATACAACATGTTTATCTATTATCTAGTTTACCTATCACGGATACTATACAATACAACAATATATAATATAACAAGTTTATCTATTATCTAGTTTATCTATCACAGATACTATATAATATAACAGGTTTATCTATTATCTAGTCTAGCTATCACAGATACTATATAATACAACAAGTTTATCTATTATCTAGTTTATCTATCACAGATACTATATAATACAACAAGTTTATCTATTATTCAGTTTATCTATCACAGATACTATATAATACAACAGGTTTATCTATTATCTAGTTTACCTATCACGGATACTATACAATACAACAATATATAATATAACAAGTTTATCTATTATCTAGTCTAGCTATCACAGATACTATATAATACAACAAGTTTATCTATTATCTAGTTTATCTATCACAGATACTATATAATACAACAAGTTTATCTATTATTCAGTTTATCTATCACAGATACTATATAATACAACAGGTTTATCTATTATTCAGTTTATCTATCACAGATATTATATAATACAACAGGTTTATCTATTATCTAGTTTACCTATCACGGATACTATACAATACAACAATATATAATATAACAAGTTTATCTATTATCTAGTTTATCTATCACAGATAATATATAATACAACAAGTTTATCTATTATCTAGTTTATCTATCACAGATACTATATAATATAACAGGTTTATATACTATCTAGGCTAGCTATCACAGATACTATATAATACAACAAGTTTATCTATTATTCAGTTTATCTATCACAGATACTATATAATACAACAGGTTTATCTATTATCTAGTTTACCTATCACGGATACTATACAATACAACAATATATAATATAACAAGTTTATATATTATCTAGTTTATCTATCACAGATACTATATAATACAACAAGTTTATCTATTATCTAGTTTATCTATCACAGATACTATATAATACAACAGGTTTATCTATTATTTAGTTTATCTATCACAGATACTATACAATACAACAATATATAATAGAACAAGTTTATCTATTATCTAGTTTATCTATCACAGATACTATATAATACAACAGGTTTATCTATTATCTGGTTTATCTATAACAGATACTATATAATATAACAAGTTTATCTATTATCTAGTTTATCTATCACAGATACTATATAATACAACAAGTTTATATATTATCTAGTTTATCTATCACAGATACTATACAATGCAACAACTTTATCTATTATCTAGTTTATCTATCACAGATACTATACAATATAACAGGTTTATCTATTATCTAATTTATCTATCACAGATACTATATAATACAACAAGTTTATCTATTATCTAGTTTATCTATCACAGATACTATATAATACAACAAGATTATCTATTATGTAGTTTATCTATCACAGATACTATATAGTACAACAAGTTTATCTATTATCTAGTTTATCTATCACAGATACTATATAATACAACAAGTTTATCTATTATCTAGTTTATCTATCACAGATACTATATAATACAACAAGTTTATCTATTATTCAGTTTATCTATCACAGATACTATATAATACAACAGGTTTATCTATTATCTAGTTTACCTATCACGGATACTATACAATACAACAATATATAATATAACAAGGTTATCTATTATCTAGTTTATCTATCACAGATAATATATAATACAACAAGTTTATCTATTATCTAGTATATCTATCACAGATACTATATAATACAACAATTTTATCTATTATCTAGTCTAGCTATCACAGATACTATATAATATAACAAGTTTATCTATTATCTAGTTTATCTATCACAGATACTATGTAATACAACAAGTTTATCTATTATCTAGTTTATCTATCACAGATACTATATAATACAACAAGTTTATCTATTATCTAGTTTATCTATCACAGATACTATATAATACAACAAGATTATCTATTATCTAGTTTATCTATCACAGATACTATATAGTACAACAAGTTTATCTATTATCTAGTTTATCTATCACAGATACTATATAATACAACAAGTTTATCTATTATCTAGTTTATCTATCACAGATACTATATGATACAGCAGGTTTATCTATTATCTAGTTTATCTATCACAGATACTATACAATACAACAACTTTATCTATTATCTAGTTTATCTATCACATATACTATATAATACAACAAGTTTATTTATTATCTAGTTTATCTATCACAGATACTATATAATACAACAAGTTTATATATTATCTAGTTTATCTATCACAGATACTATACAATACAACAATACATAATATGACAAGTTTATCTATCACAGATACTATATAATACAACAAATTTATCTATTATCTAGTTTATCTATCACAGATACTATATAATACAACAAGTTTATCTATTATTCAGTTTATCTATCACAGATACTATATAATACAACAGGTTTATCTATTATCTAGTTTACCTATCACGGATACTATACAATACAACAATATATAATATAACAAGGTTATCTATTATCTAGTTTATCTATCACAGATAATATATAATACAACAAGTTTATCTATTATCTAGTATATCTATCACAGATACTATATAATACAACAATTTTATCTATTATCTAGTCTAGCTATCACAGATACTATATAATATAACAAGTTTATCTATTATCTAGTTTATCTATCACAGATACTATGTAATACAACAAGTTTATCTATTATCTAGTTTATCTATCACAGATACTATATAATACAACAAGTTTATCTATTATCTAGTTTATCTATCACAGATACTATATAATACAACAAGATTATCTATTATCTAGTTTATCTATCACAGATACTATATAGTACAACAAGTTTATCTATTATCTAGTTTATCTATCACAGATACTATATAATACAACAAGTTTATCTATTATTCAGTTTATCTATCACAGATACTATATGATACAGCAGGTTTATCTATTATCTAGTTTATCTATCACAGATACTATACAATACAACAACTTTATCTATTATCTAGTTTATCTATCACATATACTATATAATACAACAAGTTTATCTATTATCTAGTTTATCTATCACAGATACTATATAATACAACAAGTTTATATATTATCTAGTTTATCTATCACAGATACTATACAATACAACAATACATAATATGACAAGTTTATCTATCACAGATACTATATAATACAACAAGTTTATCTATTATCTAGTTTATCTATCACAGATACTATATAATACAACAAGATTATCTATTATCTAGTTTATCTATCACAGATACTATATAGTACAACAAGTTTATCTATTATCTAGTTTATCTATCACAGATACTATATAATACAACAAGTTTATCTATTATCTAGTTTATCTATCACAGATACTATATGATACAGCAGGTTTATCTATTATCTAGTTTATCTATCACAGATACTATACAATACAACAACTTTATCTATTATCTAGTTTATCTATCACATATACTATATAATACAACAAGTTTATTTATTATCTAGTTTATCTATCACAGATACTATATAATACAACAAGTTTATATATTATCTAGTTTATCTATCACAGATACTATACAATACAACAATACATAATATGACAAGTTTATCTATCACAGATACTATATAATACAACAAATTTATCTATTATCTAGTTTATCTATCACAGATACTATATAATACAACAAGTTTATCTATTATTCAGTTTATCTATCACAGATACTATATAATACAACAGGTTTATCTATTATCTAGTTTACCTATCACGGATACTATACAATACAACAATATATAATATAACAAGGTTATCTATTATCTAGTTTATCTATCACAGATAATATATAATACAACAAGTTTATCTATTATCTAGTATATCTATCACAGATACTATATAATACAACAATTTTATCTATTATCTAGTCTAGCTATCACAGATACTATATAATATAACAAGTTTATCTATTATCTAGTTTATCTATCACAGATACTATGTAATACAACAAGTTTATCTATTATCTAGTTTATCTATCACAGATACTATATAATACAACAAGTTTATCTATTATCTAGTTTATCTATCACAGATACTATATAATACAACAAGATTATCTATTATCTAGTTTATCTATCACAGATACTATATAGTACAACAAGTTTATCTATTATCTAGTTTATCTATCACAGATACTATATAATACAACAAGTTTATCTATTATCTAGTTTATCTATCACAGATACTATATGATACAGCAGGTTTATCTATTATTTAGTTTATCTATCACAGATACTATACAATACAACAACTTTATCTATTATCTAGTTTATCTATCACATATACTATATAATACAACAAGTTTATCTATTATCTAGTTTATCTATCACAGATACTATATAATACAACAAGTTTATATATTATCTAGTTTATCTATCACAGATACTATACAATACAACAATACATAATATGACAAGTTTATCTATCACAGATACTATATAATACAACAAGTTTATCTATTATCTAGTTTATCTATCACAGATACTATATAATACAACAAGATTATCTATTATCTAGTTTATCTATCACAGATACTATATAGTACAACAAGTTTATCTATTATCTAGTTTATCTATCACAGATACTATATAATACAACAAGTTTATCTATTATCTAGTTTATCTATCACAGATACTATATGATACAGCAGGTTTATCTATTATCTAGTTTATCTATCACAGATACTATACAATACAACAACTTTATCTATTATCTAGTTTATCTATCACATATACTATATAATACAACAAGTTTATTTATTATCTAGTTTATCTATCACAGATACTATATAATACAACAAGTTTATATATTATCTAGTTTATCTATCACAGATACTATACAATACAACAATACATAATATGACAAGTTTATCTATCACAGATACTATATAATACAACAAGTTTATCTATTATCTAGTTTATCTATCACAGATACTATATAATACAACAAGTTTATCTATTATTCAGTTTATCTATCACAGATACTATATAATACAACAGGTTTATCTATTATCTAGTTTACCTATCACGGATACTATACAATACAACAATATATAATATAACAAGGTTATCTATTATCTAGTTTATCTATCACAGATAATATATAATACAACAAGTTTATCTATTATCTAGTATATCTATCACAGATACTATATAATACAACAATTTTATCTATTATCTAGTCTAGCTATCACAGATACTATATAATATAACAAGTTTATCTATTATCTAGTTTATCTATCACAGATACTATGTAATACAACAAGTTTATCTATTATCTAGTTTATCTATCACAGATACTATATAATACAACAAGTTTATCTATTATCTAGTTTATCTATCACAGATACTATATAATACAACAAGATTATCTATTATCTAGTTTATCTATCACAGATACTATATAGTACAACAAGTTTATCTATTATCTAGTTTATCTATCACAGATACTATATAATACAACAGGTTTATCTATTATCTAGTTTATCTATCACAGATACTATATGATACAGCAGGTTTATCTATTATCTAGTTTATCTATCACAGATACTATACAATACAACAACTTTATCTATTATCTAGTTTATCTATCACATATACTATATAATACAACAAGTTTATTTATTATCTAGTTTATCTATCACAGATACTATATAATACAACAAGTTTATATATTATCTAGTTTATCTATCACAGATACTATACAATACAACAATACATAATATGACAAGTTTATCTATCACAGATACTATATAATACAACAAGTTTATCTATTATCTAGTTTATCTATCACAGATACTATATAATACAACAAGTTTATCTATTATTCAGTTTATCTATCACAGATACTATATAATACAACAGGTTTATCTATTATCTAGTTTACCTATCACGGATACTATACAATACAACAATATATAATATAACAAGGTTATCTATTATCTAGTTTATCTATCACAGATAATATATAATACAACAAGTTTATCTATTATCTAGTTTATCTATCACAGATACTATATAATACAACAAGATTATCTATTATCTAGTTTATCTATCACAGATACTATATAGTACAACAAGTTTATCTATTATCTAGTTTATCTATCACAGATACTATATAATACAACAAGTTTATCTATTATCTAGTTTATCTATCACAGATACTATATGATACAGCAGGTTTATCTATTATCTAGTTTATCTATCACAGATACTATACAATACAACAACTTTATCTATTATCTAGTTTATCTATCACATATACTATATAATACAACAAGTTTATCTATTATCTAGTTTATCTATCACAGATACTATATAATACAACAAGTTTATATATTATCTAGTTTATCTATCACAGATACTATACAATACAACAATACATAATATGACAAGTTTATCTATCACAGATACTATATAATACAACAAGTTTATCTATTATCTAGTTTATCTATCACAGATACTATATAATACAACAAGATTATCTATTATCTAGTTTATCTATCACAGATACTATATAGTACAACAAGTTTATCTATTATCTAGTTTATCTATCACAGATACTATATAATACAACAAGTTTATCTATTATCTAGTTTATCTATCACAGATACTATATGATACAGCAGGTTTATCTATTATCTAGTTTATCTATCACAGATACTATACAATACAACAACTTTATCTATTATCTAGTTTATCTATCACATATACTATATAATACAACAAGTTTATTTATTATCTAGTTTATCTATCACAGATACTATATAATACAACAAGTTTATATATTATCTAGTTTATCTATCACAGATACTATACAATACAACAATACATAATATGACAAGTTTATCTATCACAGATACTATATAATACAACAAGTTTATCTATTATCTAGTTTATCTATCACAGATACTATATAATACAACAAGTTTATCTATTATTCAGTTTATCTATCACAGATACTATATAATACAACAGGTTTATCTATTATCTAGTTTACCTATCACGGATACTATACAATACAACAATATATAATATAACAAGGTTATCTATTATCTAGTTTATCTATCACAGATAATATATAATACAACAAGTTTATCTATTATCTAGTATATCTATCACAGATACTATATAATACAACAATTTTATCTATTATCTAGTCTAGCTATCACAGATACTATATAATATAACAAGTTTATCTATTATCTAGTTTATCTATCACAGATACTATGTAATACAACAAGTTTATCTATTATCTAGTTTATCTATCACAGATACTATATAATACAACAAGTTTATCTATTATCTAGTTTATCTATCACAGATACTATATAATACAACAAGATTATCTATTATCTAGTTTATCTATCACAGATACTATATAGTACAACAAGTTTATCTATTATTTAGTTTATCTATCACAGATACTATATAATACAACAAGTTTATCTATTATCTAGTTTATCTATCACAGATACTATATGATACAGCAGGTTTATCTATTATCTAGTTTATCTATCACAGATACTATACAATACAACAACTTTATCTATTATCTAGTTTATCTATCACATATACTATATAATACAACAAGTTTATCTATTATCTAGTTTATCTATCACAGATACTATATAATACAACAAGTTTATATATTATCTAGTTTATCTATCACAGATACTATACAATACAACAATACATAATATGACAAGTTTATCTATCACAGATACTATATAATACAACAAGTTTATCTATTATTCAGTTTATCTATCACAGATACTATATAATACAACAGGTTTATCTATTATCTAGTTTACCTATCACGGATACTATACAATACAACAATATATAATATAACAAGGTTATCTATTATCTAGTTTATCTATCACAGATAATATATAATACAACAAGTTTATCTATTATCTAGTTTATCTATCACAGATACTATATAATACAACAACTTTATCTATTATCTAGTCTAGCTATCACAGATACTATATAATACAACAAGTTTATCTATTATCTAGTTTATCTATCACAGATACTATATAATACAACAAGTTTATCTATTATTCAGTTTATCTATCACAGATACTATATAATACAACAAGTTTATCTATTATCTAGTTTATCTATCACAGATACTATATAATACAACAAGATTATCTATTATCTAGTTTATCTATCACAGATACTATATAGTACAACAAGTTTATCTATTATTCAGTTTATCTATCACAGATACTATATAATACAACAAGTTTATCTATTATCTAGTTTATCTATCACAGATACTATATAATACAACAAGTTTATCTATTATTCAGTTTATCTATCACAGATACTATATAATACAACAGGTTTATCTATTATCTAGTTTACCTATCACGGATACTATACAATACAACAATATATAATATAACAAGGTTATCTATTATCTAGTTTATCTATCACAGATAATATATAATACAACAAGTTTATCTATTATCTAGTATATCTATCACAGATACTATATAATACAACAATTTTATCTATTATCTAGTCTAGCTATCACAGATACTATATAATATAACAAGTTTATCTATTATCTAGTTTATCTATCACAGATACTATGTAATACAACAAGTTTATCTATTATCTAGTTTATCTATCACAGATACTATATAATACAACAAGTTTATCTATTATCTAGTTTATCTATCACAGATACTATATAATACAACAAGATTATCTATTATCTAGTTTATCTATCACAGATACTATATAGTACAACAAGTTTATCTATTATCTAGTTTATCTATCACAGATACTATATAATACAACAGGTTTATCTATTATCTAGTTTATCTATCACAGATACTATATGATACAGCAGGTTTATCTATTATCTAGTTTATCTATCACAGATACTATACAATACAACAACTTTATCTATTATCTAGTTTATCTATCACATATACTATATAATACAACAAGTTTATTTATTATCTAGTTTATCTATCACAGATACTATATAATACAACAAGTTTATATATTATCTAGTTTATCTATCACAGATACTATACAATACAACAATACATAATATGACAAGTTTATCTATCACAGATACTATATAATACAACAAGTTTATCTATTATCTAGTTTATCTATCACAGATACTATATAATACAACAAGTTTATCTATTATTCAGTTTATCTATCACAGATACTATATAATACAACAGGTTTATCTATTATCTAGTTTACCTATCACGGATACTATACAATACAACAATATATAATATAACAAGGTTATCTATTATCTAGTTTATCTATCACAGATAATATATAATACAACAAGTTTATCTATTATCTAGTATATCTATCACAGATACTATATAATACAACAATTTTATCTATTATCTAGTCTAGCTATCACAGATACTATATAATATAACAAGTTTATCTATTATCTAGTTTATCTATCACAGATACTATGTAATACAACAAGTGTATCTATTATCTAGTTTATCTATCACAGATACTATATAATACAACAAGTTTATCTATTATCTAGTTTATCTATCACAGATACTATATAATACAACAAGATTATCTATTATCTAGTTTATCTATCACAGATACTATATAGTACAACAAGTTTATCTATTATCTAGTTTATCTATCACAGATACTATATAATACAACAAGTTTATCTATTATCTAGTTTATCTATCACAGATACTATATGATACAGCAGGTTTATCTATTATCTAGTTTATCTATCACAGATACTATACAATACAACAACTTTATCTATTATCTAGTTTATCTATCACATATACTATATAATACAACAAGTTTATCTATTATCTAGTTTATCTATCACAGATACTATATAATACAACAAGTTTATATATTATCTAGTTTATCTATCACAGATACTATACAATACAACAATACATAATATGACAAGTTTATCTATCACAGATACTATATAATACAACAAGTTTATCTATTATCTAGTTTATCTATCACAGATACTATATAATACAACAAGATTATCTATTATCTAGTTTATCTATCACAGATACTATATAGTACAACAAGTTTATCTATTATCTAGTTTATCTATCACAGATACTATATAATACAACAAGTTTATCTATTATCTAGTTTATCTATCACAGATACTATATGATACAGCAGGTTTATCTATTATCTAGTTTATCTATCACAGATACTATACAATACAACAACTTTATCTATTATCTAGTTTATCTATCACATATACTATATAATACAACAAGTTTATTTATTATCTAGTTTATCTATCACAGATACTATATAATACAACAAGTTTATATATTATCTAGTTTATCTATCACAGATACTATACAATACAACAATACATAATATGACAAGTTTATCTATCACAGATACTATATAATACAACAAGTTTATCTATTATCTAGTTTATCTATCACAGATACTATATAATACAACAAGTTTATCTATTATTCAGTTTATCTATCACAGATACTATATAATACAACAGGTTTATCTATTATCTAGTTTACCTATCACGGATACTATACAATACAACAATATATAATATAACAAGGTTATCTATTATCTAGTTTATCTATCACAGATAATATATAATACAACAAGTTTATCTATTATCTAGTATATCTATCACAGATACTATATAATACAACAATTTTATCTATTATCTAGTCTAGCTATCACAGATACTATATAATATAACAAGTTTATCTATTATCTAGTTTATCTATCACAGATACTATGTAATACAACAAGTTTATCTATTATCTAGTTTATCTATCACAGATACTATATAATACAACAAGTTTATCTATTATCTAGTTTATCTATCACAGATACTATATAATACAACAAGATTATCTATTATCTAGTTTATCTATCACAGATACTATATAGTACAACAAGTTTATCTATTATTTAGTTTATCTATCACAGATACTATATAATACAACAAGTTTATCTATTATCTAGTTTATCTATCACAGATACTATATGATACAGCAGGTTTATCTATTATCTAGTTTATCTATCACAGATACTATACAATACAACAACTTTATCTATTATCTAGTTTATCTATCACATATACTATATAATACAACAAGTTTATCTATTATCTAGTTTATCTATCACAGATACTATATAATACAACAAGTTTATATATTATCTAGTTTATCTATCACAGATACTATACAATACAACAATACATAATATGACAAGTTTATCTATCACAGATACTATATAATACAACAAGTTTATCTATTATTCAGTTTATCTATCACAGATACTATATAATACAACAGGTTTATCTATTATCTAGTTTACCTATCACGGATACTATACAATACAACAATATATAATATAACAAGGTTATCTATTATCTAGTTTATCTATCACAGATAATATATAATACAACAAGTTTATCTATTATCTAGTTTATCTATCACAGATACTATATAATACAACAACTTTATCTATTATCTAGTCTAGCTATCACAGATACTATATAATACAACAAGTTTATCTATTATCTAGTTTATCTATCACAGATACTATATAATACAACAAGTTTATCTATTATTCAGTTTATCTATCACAGATACTATATAATACAACATGTTTATCTATTATCTAGTTTACCTATCACGGATACTATACAATACAACAATATATAATATAACAAGTTTATCTATTATCTAGTTTATCTATCACAGATACTATATAATACAACAAGTTTATCTATTATCTAGTTTATCTATCACAGATACTATATAATACAACAAGTTTATCTATTATTCAGTTTATCTATCACAGATACTATATAATACAACAGGTTTATCTATTATTCAGTTTATCTATCACAGATACTATATAATACAACAGGTTTATCTATTATCTAGTTTATCTATCACAGATAATATATAATACAACAAATTTATCTATTATCTAGTTTATCTATCACAGATACTATATAATATAACAGGTTTATCTATTATCTAGTCTAGCTATCACAGATACTATATAATACAACAAGTTTATCTATTATCTAGTTTATCTATCACAGATACTATATAATACAACAAGTTTATCTATTATTCAGTTTATCTATCACAGATACTATATAATACAACATGTTTATCTATTATCTAGTTTACTTATCACGGATACTATACAATACAACAATATATATATAACAATTTATCTATTATCTAGTTTATCTATCACAGATAATATATAATACAACAACAGGTTTATCTATTATTTAGTTTATCTATCACAGATACTATACAATACAACAATATATAATAGAACATGTTTATCTATTATCTAGTTTTTCTATCACAGATACTATATAATACAACAGGTTTATCTATTATCTAGTTTATCTATAACAGATACTATATAATATAACAAGTTTATCTATTATCTAGTTTATATATCACAGATACTATATAATACAACAAGTTTATATATTATCTAGTTTATCTATCACAGATACTATACAATGCAACAACTTTATCTATTATCTAGTTTATCAATCACAGATACTATACAATATAACAGGTTTATCTATTATCTAGTTTATCTATCACAGATACTATGTAATACAACAAGTTTATCTATTATCTAGTTTATCTATCACAGATACTATATAATACAACAAGTTTATCTATTATCTAGTTTATCTATCACAGATACTATATAATACAACAAGATTATATATTATGTAGTTTATCTATCATAGATACTATATAGTACAACAAGTTTATCTATTATCTAGTTTATCTATCACAGATACTATACAATATAAAAGGTTTATCTATTATCTAGTTTATCTATCACAGATACTATGTAATACAACAAGTTTATCTATTATCTAGTTTATCTATCACAGATACTATATAATACAACAAGTTTATCTATTATCTAGTTTATCTATCACAGATACTATATAATACAACAAGATTATCTATTATGTAGTTTATCTATCACAGATACTATATAGTACAACAAGTTTATCTATTATCTAGTTTATCTATCACAGATACTATATAATACAACAATACATAATATGACAAGTTTATCTATCACAGATACTATATAATACAACAAGTTTATCTATTATCTAGTTTATCTATCACAGATACTATATAATACAACAAGTTTATCTATTATCTAGTTTATCTATCACAGATACTATATAATACAACAAGTTTATCTATTATCTAGTTTATCTATCACAGATACTATATAATACAACAAGTTTATCTATTATTCAGTTTATCTATCACAGATACTATATAATACAACAGGTTTATCTATTATCTAGTTTACCTATCACGGATACTATGCAATACAACAATATATAATATAACAAGGTTATCTATTATCTAGTTTATCTATCACAGATAATATATAATACAACAAGTTTATCTATTATCTAGTATATCTATCACAGATACTATATAATACAACAATTTTATCTATTATCTAGTCTAGCTATCACAGATACTATATAATACAACAACTTTATCTATTATCTAGTTTATCTATCACAGATACTATATAATACAACAAGTTTATCTATTATTCAGTTTATCTATCACAGATACTATATAATACAACAGGTTTATCTATTATCTAGTTTACCTATCACGGATACTATACAATACAACAATATATAATATAACAAGGTTATCTATTATCTAGTTTATCTATCACAGATAATATATAATACAACAAGTTTATCTATTATCTAGTATATCTATCACAGATACTATATAATACAACAATTTTATCTATTATCTAGTCTAGCTATCACAGATACTATATAATACAACAAGTTTATCTATTATCTAGTTTATCTATCACAGATACTATATAATACAACAAGATTATCTATTATCTAGTTTATCTATCACAGATACTATATAGTACAACAAGTTTATCTATTATCTAGTTTATCTATCACAGATACTATATAATACAACAAGTTTATCTATTATCTAGTTTATCTATCACAGATACTATATAGTACAACAAGTTTATCTATTATCTAGTTTATCTATCACAGATACTATATAATACAACAAGTTTATCTATTATCTAGTTTATCTATCAGAGTTACTATATGATACAGCAGGTTTATCTATTATCTAGTTTATCTATCACAGATACTATACAATACAACAACTTTATCTATTATCTAGTTTATCTATCACATATACTATATAATACAACAAGTTTATCTATTATCTAGTTTATCTATCACAGATACTATATAATACAACAAGTTTATATATTATCTAGTTTATCTATCACAGATACTATACAATACAACAATACATAATATGACAAGTTTATCTATCACAGATACTATATAATACAACAAGTTTATCTATTATCTAGTTTATCTATCACAGATACTATATAATACAACAAGTTTATCTATTATCTAGTTTATCTATCACAGATACTATATAATACAACAAGTTTATCTATTATTCAGTTTATCTATCACAGATACTATATAATACAACAGGTTTATCTATTATCTAGTTTACCTATCACGGATACTATACAATACAACAATATATAATATAACAAGGTTATCTATTATCTAGTTTATCTATCACAGATAATATATAATACAACAAGTTTATCTATTATATAGTTTATCTATCACAGATACTATATAATACAACAAATTTATCTATTATCTAGTCTAGCTATCACAGATACTATATAATACAACAAGTTTATCTATTATCTAGTTTATCTATCACAGATACTATATAATACAACAAGTTTATCTATTATTCAGTTTATCTATCACAGATACTATATAATACAACAGGTTTATCTATTATCTAGTTTACCTATCACGGATACTATACAATACAACAATATATAATATAACAAGGTTATCTATTATCTAGTTTATCTATCACAGATAATATATAATACAACAAGTTTATCTATTATCTAGTATATCTATCACAGATACTATATAATACAACAATTTTATCTATTATCTAGTCTAGCTATCACAGATACTATATAATACAACAAGTTTATCTATTATCTAGTTTATCTATCACAGATACTATGTAATACAACAAGTTTATCTATTATCTAGTTTATCTATCACAGATACTATATAATACAACAAGTTTATCTATTATCTAGTTTATCTATCACAGATACTATATAATACAACAAGATTATCTATTATCTAGTTTATCTATCACAGATACTATATAGTACAACAAGTTTATCTATTATCTAGTTTATCTATCACAGATACTATATAATACAACAAGTTTATCTATTATCTAGTTTATCTATCACAGATACTATATGATACAGCAGGTTTATCTATTATCTAGTTTATCTATCACAGATACTATACAATACAACAACTTTATCTATTATCTAGTTTATCTATCACATATACTATATAATACAACAAGTTTATCTATTATCTAGTTTATCTATCACAGATACTATATAATACAACAAGTTTATATATTATCTAGTTTATCTATCACAGATACTATACAATACAACAATACATAATATGACAAGTTTATCTATCACAGATACTATATAATACAACAAGTTTATCTATTATCTAGTTTATCTATCACAGATACTATATAATACAACAAGTTTATCTATTATTCAGTTTATCTATCACAGATACTATATAATACAACAGGTTTATCTATTATCTAGATTACCTATCACGGATACTATACAATACAACAATATATAATATAACAAGGTTATCTATTATCTAGTTTATCTATCACAGATAATATATAATACAACAAGTTTATCTATTATCTAGTATATCTATCACAGATACTATATAATATAACAATTTTATCTATTATCTAGTCTAGCTATCACAGATACTATATAATACAACAACTTTATCTATTATCTAGTTTATCTATCACAGATACTATATAATACAACAAGTTTATCTATTATTCAGTTTATCTATCACAGATACTATATAATACAACAGGTTTATCTATTATCTAGTTTACCTATCACGGATACTATACAATACAACAATATATAATATAACAAGGTTATCTATTATCTAGTTTATCTATCACAGATAATATATAATACAACAAGTTTATCTATTATCTAGTATATCTATCACAGATACTTTATAATACAACAATTTTATCTATTATCTAGTCTAGCTATCACAGATACTATATAATACAACAAGTTTATCTATTATCTAGTTTATCTATCACAGATACTATATAATACAACAAGATTATCTATTATCTAGTTTATCTATCACAGATACTATATAGTACAACAAGTTTATCTATTATCTAGTTTATCTATCACAGATACTATATAATACAACAAGTTTATCTATTATCTAGTTTATCTATCACAGATACTATATAGTACAACAAGTTTATCTATTATCTAGTTTATCTATCACAGATACTATATAATACAACAAGTTTATCTATTATCTAGTTTATCTATCAGAGATACTATATGATACAGCAGGTTTATCTATTATCTAGTTTATCTATCACAGATACTATACAATACAACAACTTTATCTATTATCTAGTTTATCTATCACATATACTATATAATACAACAAGTTTATCTATTATCTAGTTTATCTATCACAGATACTATATAATACAACAAGTTTATATATTATCTAGTTTATCTATCACAGATACTATACAATACAACAATACATAATATGACAAGTTTATCTATCACAGATACTATATAATACAACAAGTTTATCTATTATCTAGTTTATCTATCACAGATACTATATAATACAACAAGTTTATCTATTATTCAGTTTATCTATCACAGATACTATATAATACAACAGGTTTATCTATTATCTAGTTTACCTATCACGGATACTATACAATACAACAATATATAATATAACAAGGTTATCTATTATCTAGTTTATCTATCACAGATAATATATAATACAACAAGTTTATCTATTATATAGTTTATCTATCACAGATACTATATAATACAACAAATTTATCTATTATCTAGTCTAGCTATCACAGATACTATGTAATACAACAAGTTTATCTATTATCTAGTTTATCTATCACAGATACTATATAATACAACAAGTTTATCTATTATTCAGTTTATCTATCACAGATACTATATAATACAACAGGTTTATCTATTATCTAGTTTATCTATCACAGATACTATATAATACAACAAGTTTATCTATTATCTAGTTTATCTATCACAGATACTATATGATACAGCAGGTTTATCTATTATCTAGTTTATCTATCACAGATACTATACAATACAACAACTTTATCTATTATCTAGTTTATCTATCACATATACTATATAATACAACAAGTTTATCTATTATCTAGTTTATCTATCACAGATACTATATAATACAACAAGTTTATATATTATCTAGTTTATCTATCACAGATACTATACAATACAACAATACATAATATGACAAGTTTATCTATCACAGATACTATATAATACAACAAGTTTATCTATTATCTAGTTTATCTATCACAGATAATATATAATACAACAAGTTTATCTATTATCTAGTATATCTATCACAGATACTATATAATACAACAATTTTATCTATTATCTAGTCTAGCTATCACAGATACTATATAATACAACAACTTTATCTATTATCTAGTTTATCTATCACAGATACTATATAATAAAACAAGTTTATCTATTATTCAGTTTATCTATCACAGATACTATATAATACAACAGGTTTATCTATTATCTAGTTTACCTATCACGGATACTATACAATACAACAATATATAATATAACAAGGTTATCTATTATCTAGTTTATCTATCACAGATAATATATAATACAACAAGTTTATCTATTATCTAGTATATCTATCACAGATACTTTATAATACAACAATTTTATCTATTATCTAGTCTAGCTATCACAGATACTATATAATACAACAAGTTTATCTATTATCTAGTTTATCTATCACAGATACTATATAATACAACAAGATTATCTATTATCTAGTTTATCTATCACAGATACTATATAGTACAACAAGTTTATCTATTATCTAGTTTATCTATCACAGATACTATATAATACAACAAGTTTATCTATTATCTAGTTTATCTATCACAGATACTATATAGTACAACAAGTTTATCTATTATCTAGTTTATCTATCACAGATACTATATAATACAACAAGTTTATCTATTATCTAGTTTATCTATCAGAGATACTATATGATACAGCAGGTTTATCTATTATCTAGTTTATCTATCACAGATACTATACAATACAACAACTTTATCTATTATCTAGTTTATCTATCACATATACTATATAATACAACAAGTTTATCTATTATCTAGTTTATCTATCACAGATACTATATAATACAACAAGTTTATATATTATCTAGTTTATCTATCACAGATACTATACAATACAACAATACATAATATGACAAGTTTATCTATCACAGATACTATATAATACAACAAGTTTATCTATTATCTAGTTTATCTATCACAGATACTATATAATACAACAAGTTTATCTATTATTCAGTTTATCTATCACAGATACTATATAATACAACAGGTTTATCTATTATCTAGTTTACCTATCACGGATACTATACAATACAACAATATATAATATAACAAGGTTATCTATTATCTAGTTTATCTATCACAGATAATATATAATACAACAAGTTTATCTATTATCTAGTATATCTATCACAGATACTATATAATACAACAATTTTATCTATTATCTAGTCTAGCTATCACAGATACTATATAATACAACAACTTTATCTATTATCTAGTTTATCTATCACAGATACTATATAATACAACAAGTTTATCTATTATTCAGTTTATCTATCACAGATACTATATAATACAACAGGTTTATCTATTATCTAGTTTACCTATCACGGATACTATACAATACAACAATATATAATATAACAAGGTTATCTATTATCTAGTTTATCTATCACAGATAATATATAATACAACAAGTTTATCTATTATCTAGTATATCTATCACAGATACTTTATAATACAACAATTTTATCTATTATCTAGTCTAGCTATCACAGATACTATATAATACAACAAGTTTATCTATTATCTAGTTTATCTATCACAGATACTATATAATACAACAAGATTATCTATTATCTAGTTTATCTATCACAGATACTATATAGTACAACAAGTTTATCTATTATCTAGTTTATCTATCACAGATACTATATAATACAACAAGTTTATCTATTATCTAGTTTATCTATCACAGATACTATATAGTACAACAAGTTTATCTATTATCTAGTTTATCTATCACAGATACTATATAATACAACAAGTTTATCTATTATCTAGTTTATCTATCAGAGATACTATATGATACAGCAGGTTTATCTATTATCTAGTTTATCTATCACAGATACTATACAATACAACAACTTTATCTATTATCTAGTTTATCTATCACATATACTATATAATACAACAAGTTTATCTATTATCTAGTTTATCTATCACAGATACTATATAATACAACAAGTTTATATATTATCTAGTTTATCTATCACAGATACTATACAATACAACAATACATAATATGACAAGTTTATCTATCACAGATACTATATAATACAACAAGTTTATCTATTATCTAGTTTATCTATCACAGATACTATATAATACAACAAGTTTATCTATTATTCAGTTTATCTATCACAGATACTATATAATACAACAGGTTTATCTATTATCTAGTTTACCTATCACGGATACTATACAATACAACAATATATAATATAACAAGGTTATCTATTATCTAGTTTATCTATCACAGATAATATATAATACAACAAGTTTATCTATTATATAGTTTATCTATCACAGATACTATATAATACAACAAATTTATCTATTATCTAGTCTAGCTATCACAGATACTATATAATACAACAAGTTTATCTATTATCTAGTTTATCTATCACAGATACTATATAATACAACAAGTTTATCTATTATTCAGTTTATCTATCACAGATACTATATAATACAACAGGTTTATCTATTATCTAGTTTACCTATCACGGATACTATACAATACAACAATATATAATATAACAAGGTTATCTATTATCTAGTTTATCTATCACAGATAATATATAATACAACAAGTTTATCTATTATCTAGTATATCTATCACAGATACTATATAATACAACAATTTTATCTATTATCTAGTCTAGCTATCACAGATACTATATAATACAACAAGTTTATCTATTATCTAGTTTATCTATCACAGATACTATGTAATACAACAAGTTTATCTATTATCTAGTTTATCTATCACAGATACTATATAATACAACAAGTTTATCTATTATCTAGTTTATCTATCACAGATACTATATAATACAACAAGATTATCTATTATCTAGTTTATCTATCACAGATACTATATAGTACAACAAGTTTATCTATTATCTAGTTTATCTATCACAGATACTATATAATACAACAAGTTTATCTATTATCTAGTTTGTCTATCACAGATACTATATGATACAGCAGGTTTATCTATTATCTAGTTTATCTATCACAGATACTATACAATACAACAACTTTATCTATTATCTAGTTTATCTATCACATATACTATATAATACAACAAGTTTATCTATTATCTAGTTTATCTATCACAGATACTATATAATACAACAAGTTTATATATTATCTAGTTTATCTATCACAGATACTATACAATACAACAATACATAATATGACAAGTTTATCTATCACAGATACTATATAATACAACAAGTTTATCTATTATCTAGTTTATCTATCACAGATACTATATAATACAACAAGTTTATCTATTATTCAGTTTATCTATCACAGATACTATATAATACAACAGGTTTATCTATTATCTAGTTTACCTATCACGGATACTATACAATACAACAATATATAATATAACAAGGTTATCTATTATCTAGTTTATCTATCACAGATAATATATAATACAACAAGTTTATCTATTATCTAGTATATCTATCACAGATACTATATAATACAACAATTTTATCTATTATCTAGTCTAGCTATCACAGATACTATATAATACAACAACTTTATCTATTATCTAGTTTATCTATCACAGATACTATATAATACAACAAGTTTATCTATTATTCAGTTTATCTATCACAGATACTATATAATACAACAGGTTTATCTATTATCTAGTTTACCTATCACGGATACTATACAATACAACAATATATAATATAACAAGGTTATCTATTATCTAGTTTATCTATCACAGATAATATATAATACAACAAGTTTATCTATTATCTAGTATATCTATCACAGATACTTTATAATACAACAATTTTATCTATTATCTAGTCTAGCTATCACAGATACTATATAATACAACAAGTTTATCTATTATCTAGTTTATCTATCACAGATACTATATAATACAACAAGATTATCTATTATCTAGTTTATCTATCACAGATACTATATAGTACAATAAGTTTATCTATTATCTAGTTTATCTATCACAGATACTATATAATACAACAAGTTTATCTATTATCTAGTTTATCTATCACAGATACTATATAGTACAACAAGTTTATCTATTATCTAGTTTATCTATCACAGATACTATATAATACAACAAGTTTATCTATTATCTAGTTTATCTATCAGAGATACTATATGATACAGCAGGTTTATCTATTATCTAGTTTATCTATCACAGATACTATACAATACAACAACTTTATCTATTATCTAGTTTATCTATCACATATACTATATAATACAACAAGTTTATCTATTATCTAGTTTATCTATCACAGATACTATATAATACAACAAGTTTATATATTATCTAGTTTATCTATCACAGATACTATACAATACAACAATACATAATATGACAAGTTTATCTATCACAGATACTATATAAATCAACAAGTTTATCTATTATCTAGTTTATCTATCACAGATACTATATAATACAACAAGTTTATCTATTATTCAGTTTATCTATCACAGATACTATATAATACAACAGGTTTATCTATTATCTAGTTTACCTATCACGGATACTATACAATACAACAATATATAATATAACAAGGTTATCTATTATCTAGTTTATCTATCACAGATAATATATAATACAACAAGTTTATCTATTATCTAGTATATCTATCACAGATACTATATAATACAACAATTTTATCTATTATCTAGTCTAGCTATCACAGATACTATATAATACAACAAGTTTATCTATTATCTAGTTTATCTATCACAGATACTATGTAATACAACAAGTTTATCTATTATCTAGTTTATCTATCACAGATACTATATAATACAACAAGTTTATCTATTATCTAGTTTATCTATCACAGATACTATATAATACAACAAGATTATCTATTATCTAGTTTATCTATCACAGATACTATATAGTACAACAAGTTTATCTATTATCTAGTTTATCTATCACAGATACTATATAATACAACAAGTTTATCTATTATCTAGTTTATCTATCACAGATACTATATGATACAGCAGGTTTATCTATTATCTAGTTTATCTATCACAGATACTATACAATACAACAACTTTATCTATTATCTAGTTTATCTATCACATATACTATATAATACAACAAGTTTATCTATTATCTAGTTTATCTATCACAGATACTATATAATACAACAAGTTTATATATTATCTAGTTTATCTATCACAGATACTATACAATACAACAATACATAATATGACAAGTTTATCTATCACAGATACTATGTAATACAACAAGTTTATCTATTATCTAGTTTATCTATCACAGATACTATATAATACAACAAGTTTATCTATTATTCAGTTTATCTATCACAGATACTATATAATACAACAGGTTTATCTATTATCTAGTTTACCTATCACGGATACTATACAATACAACAATATATAATATAACAAGGTTATCTATTATCTAGTTTATCTATCACAGATAATATATAATACAACAAGTTTATCTATTATCTAGTTTATCTATCACAGATACTATATAATACAACAACTTTATCTATTATCTAGTCTAGCTATCACAGATACTATATAATACAACAAGTTTATCTATTATCTAGTTTATCTATCACAGATACTATATAATACAACAAGTTTATCTATTATTCAGTTTATCTATCACAGATACTATATAATACAACATGTTTATCTATTATCTAGTTTACCTATCACGGATACTATACAATACAACAATATATAATATAACAAGTTTATCTATTATCTAGTTTATCTATCACAGATACTATATAATACAACAAGTTTATCTATTATCTAGTTTATCTATCACAGATACTATATAATACAACAAGTTTATCTATTATTCAGTTTATCTATCACAGATACTATATAATACAACAGGTTTATCTATTATTCAGTTTATCTATCACAGATACTATATAATACAACAGGTTTATCTATTATCTAGTTTATCTATCACAGATAATATATAATACAACAAGTTTATCTATTATCTAGTTTATCTATCACAGATACTATATAATATAACAGGTTTATCTATTATCTAGTCTAGCTATCACAGATACTATATAATACAACAAGTTTATCTATTATCTAGTTTATCTATGACAGATACTATATAATACAACAAGTTTATCTATTATTCAGTTTATCTATCACAGATACTATATAATACAACAGGTTTATCTATTATCTAGTTTACCTATCACGGATACTATACAATACAACAATATATAATATAACAAGTTTATCTATTATCTAGTTTATCTATCACAGATAATATATAATACAACAACAGGTTTATCTATTATTTAGTTTATCTATCACAGATACTATACAATACAACAATATATAATAGAACAAGTTTATCTATTATCTAGTTTTTCTATCACAGATACTATATAATACAACAGGTTTATCTATTTTCTAGTTTATCTATAACAGATACTATATAATATAACAAGTTTATCTATTATCTAGTTTATCTATCACAGATACTATATAATACAACAAGTTTATATATTATCTAGTTTATCTATCACAGATACTATACAATGCAACAACTTTATCTATTATCTAGTTTATCTATCACAGATACTATACAATATAACAGGTTTATCTATTATCTAGTTTATCTATCACAGATACTATGTAATACAACAAGTTTATCTATTATCTAGTTTATCTATCACAGATACTATATAATACAACAAGTTTATCTATTATCTAGTTTATCTATCACAGATACTATATAATACAACAAGATTATCTATTATGTAGTTTATCTATCACAGATACTATATAGTACAACAAGTTTATCTATTATCTAGTTTATCTATCACAGATACTATATAATACAACAAGTTTATCTATTATCTAGTTTATCTATCACAGATACTATACAATACAACAATACATAATATGACAAGTTTATCTATCACAGATACTATATAATACAACAAGTTTATCTATTATCTAGTTTATCTATCACAGATACTATATAATACAACAAGTTTATCTATTATCTAGTTTATCTATCACAGATACTATATAATACAACAAGTTTATCTATTATTCAGTTTATCTATCACAGATACTATATAATACAACAGGTTTATCTATTATCTAGTTTACCTATCACGGATACTATACAATACAACAATATATAATATAACAAGGTTATCTATTATCTAGTTTATCTATCACAGATAATATATAATACAACAAGTTTATCTATTATCTAGTATATCTATCACAGATACTATATAATACAACAATTTTATCTATTATCTAGTTTATCTATCACAGATACTATATGATACAGCAGATTTATCTATTATCTAGTTTATCTATCACAGATACTATACAATACAACAACTTTATCTATTATCTAGTTTATCTATCACAGATACTATGTAATACAACAAGTTTATCTATTATATAGTTTATCTATCACAGATACTATATAATACAACAAGTTTATCTATTATCTAGTTTATCTATCACAGATACTATATAATACAACAAGATTATCTATTATCTAGTTTATCTATCACAGATACTATATAGTACAACAAGTTTATCTATTATCTAGTTTATCTATCACAGATACTATATAATACAACAAGTTTATCTATTATCTAGTTTATCTATCACAGATACTATATAATACAACAGGTTTATCTATTATCTAGTTTATCTATCACATATACTATATAATTCAACAACTTTATCTATTATTCAGAATATCTATCACAGATACTATATAATACAACAGGTTTATCTATTATTCAGTTTATCTATCACAGATACTATATAATACAACAGGTTTATCTATTATCTAGTTTATCTATCACAGATAATATATAATACAACAAGTTTATCTATTATCTAGTTTATCTATCACAGATACTATATAATATAACAGGTTTATCTATTATCTAGTCTAGCTATCACAGATACTATATAATACAACAAGTTTATCTATTATCTAGTTTATCTATCACAGATACTATATAATACAACAAGTTTATCTATTATTCAGTTTATCTATCACAGATACTATATAATACAACAGGTTTATCTATTATCTAGTTTACCTATCACGGATACTATACAATACAACAATATATAATATAACAAGTTTATCTATTATCTAGTTTATCTATCACAGATAATATATAATACAACAACAGGTTTATCTATTATTTAGTTTATCTATCACAGATACTATACAATACAACAATATATAATAGAACAAGATTATCTATTATCTAGTTTTTCTATTACAGATACTATATAATACAACAGGTTTATCTATTATCTAGTTTATCTATAACAGATACTATATAATATAACAAGTTTATCTATTATCTAGTTTATCTATCACAGATACTATATAATACAACAAGTTTATATATTATCTAGTTTATCTATCACAGATACTATACAATGCAACAACTTTATCTATTATCTAGTTTATCTATCACAGATACTATACAATATAACAGGTTTATCTATTATCTAGTTTATCTATCACAGATACTATGTAATACAACAAGTTTATCTATTATCTAGTTTATCTATCACAGATACTATATAATACAACAAGTTTATCTATTATCTAGTTTATCTATCACAGATACTATATAATACAACAAGATTATATATTATGTAGTTTATCTATCATAGATACTATATAGTACAACAAGTTTATCTATTATCTAGTTTATCTATCACAGATACTATATAATACAACAAGTTTATCTATTATCTTGTTTATCTATCACAGATACTATATGATACAGCAGGTTTATCTATTATCTAGTTTATCTATCACAGATACTATACAATACAACAACTTTATCTATTATCTAGTTTATCTATCACATATACTATATAATACAAAAAGTTTATCTATTATCTGGTTTATCTATCACAGATACTATATAATACAACAAGTTTATATATTATCTAGTTTATCTATCACGGATACAATGCAATACAACAATATATAATATGACAAGTTTATCTATCACAGATACTATATAATACAACAAGTTTATCTATTATCTAGTTTATCTATCACAGATACTATATAATACAACAAGTTTATCTATTATCTAGTTTATCTATCACAGATACTATATAATACAACAAGTTTATCTATTATTCAGTTTATCTATCACAGATACTATATAATACAACAGGTTTATCTATTATCTAGTTTACCTATCACGGATACTATACAATACAACAATATATAATATAACAAGGTTATCTATTATCTAGTTTATCTATCACAGATAATATATAATACAACAAGTTTATCTATTATCTAGTATATCTATCACAGATACTATATAATACAACAATTTTATCTATTATCTAGTCTAGCTATCACAGATACTATATAATACAACAAGTTTATCTATTATCTAGTTTATCTATCACAGATACTATATAATACAACAAGATTATATATTATCTAGTTTATCTATCACAGATACTATACAATACAACAATATATAATATAACAAGGTTATCTATTATCTAGTTTATCTATCACAGATAATATATAATACAACAAGTTTATCTATTATCTAGTTTATCTATCACAGATACTATATAATACAACAACTTTATCTATTATCTAGTCTAGCTATCACAGATACTATATAATACAACAAGTTTATCTATTATCTAGTTTATCTATCACAGATACTATATAATACAACAAGTTTATCTATTATTCAGTTTATCTATCACAGATACTATATAATACAACATGTTTATCTATTATCTAGTTTACCTATCACGGATACTATACAATACAACAATATATAATATAACAAGTTTATCTATTATCTAGTTTATCTATCACAGATACTATATAATACAACAAGTTTATCTATTATCTAGTTTATCTATCACAGATACTATATAATACAACAAGTTTATCTATTATTCAGTTTATCTATCACAGATACTATATAATACAACAGGTTTATCTATTATTCAGTTTATCTATCACAGATACTATATAATACAACAGGTTTATCTATTATCTAGTTTATCTATCACAGATAATATATAATACAACAAGTTTATCTATTATCTAGTTTATCTATCACAGATACTATATAATATAACAGGTTTATCTATTATCTAGTCTAGCTATCACAGATACTATATAATACAACAAGTTTATCTATTATCTAGTTTATCTATGACAGATACTATATAATACAACAAGTTTATCTATTATTCAGTTTATCTATCACAGATACTATATAATACAACAGGTTTATCTATTATCTAGTTTACCTATCACGGATACTATACAATACAACAATATATAATATAACAAGTTTATCTATTATCTAGTTTATCTATCACAGATAATATATAATACAACAACAGGTTTATCTATTATTTAGTTTATCTATCACAGATACTATACAATACAACAATATATAATAGAACAAGTTTATCTATTATCTAGTTTTTCTATCACAGATACTATATAATACAACAGGTTTATCTATTTTCTAGTTTATCTATAACAGATACTATATAATATAACAAGTTTATCTATTATCTAGTTTATCTATCACAGATACTATATAATACAACAAGTTTATATATTATCTAGTTTATCTATCACAGATACTATACAATGCAACAACTTTATCTATTATCTAGTTTATCTATCACAGATACTATACAATATAACAGGTTTATCTATTATCTAGTTTATCTATCACAGATACTATGTAATACAACAAGTTTATCTATTATCTAGTTTATCTATCACAGATACTATATAATACAACAAGTTTATCTATTATCTAGTTTATCTATCACAGATACTATATAATACAACAAGATTATCTATTATGTAGTTTATCTATCACAGATACTATATAGTACAACAAGTTTATCTATTATCTAGTTTATCTATCACAGATACTATATAATACAACAAGTTTATCTATTATCTAGTTTATCTATCACAGATACTATACAATACAACAATACATAATATGACAAGTTTATCTATCACAGATACTATATAATACAACAAGTTTATCTATTATCTAGTTTATCTATCACAGATACTATATAATACAACAAGTTTATCTATTATCTAGTTTATCTATCACAGATACTATATAATACAACAAGTTTATCTATTATTCAGTTTATCTATCACAGATACTATATAATACAACAGGTTTATCTATTATCTAGTTTACCTATCACGGATACTATACAATACAACAATATATAATATAACAAGGTTATCTATTATCTAGTTTATCTATCACAGATAATATATAATACAACAAGTTTATCTATTATCTAGTATATCTATCACAGATACTATATAATACAACAATTTTATCTATTATCTAGTTTATCTATCACAGATACTATATGATACAGCAGATTTATCTATTATCTAGTTTATCTATCACAGATACTATACAATACAACAACTTTATCTATTATCTAGTTTATCTATCACAGATACTATGTAATACAACAAGTTTATCTATTATATAGTTTATCTATCACAGATACTATATAATACAACAAGTTTATCTATTATCTAGTTTATCTATCACAGATACTATATAATACAACAAGATTATCTATTATCTAGTTTATCTATCACAGATACTATATAGTACAACAAGTTTATCTATTATCTAGTTTATCTATCACAGATACTATATAATACAACAAGTTTATCTATTATCTAGTTTATCTATCACAGATACTATATAATACAACAGGTTTATCTATTATCTAGTTTATCTATCACATATACTATATAATTCAACAACTTTATCTATTATTCAGAATATCTATCACAGATACTATATAATACAACAGGTTTATCTATTATTCAGTTTATCTATCACAGATACTATATAATACAACAGGTTTATCTATTATCTAGTTTATCTATCACAGATAATATATAATACAACAAGTTTATCTATTATCTAGTTTATCTATCACAGATACTATATAATATAACAGGTTTATCTATTATCTAGTCTAGCTATCACAGATACTATATAATACAACAAGTTTATCTATTATCTAGTTTATCTATCACAGATACTATATAATACAACAAGTTTATCTATTATTCAGTTTATCTATCACAGATACTATATAATACAACAGGTTTATCTATTATCTAGTTTACCTATCACGGATACTATACAATACAACAATATATAATATAACAAGTTTATCTATTATCTAGTTTATCTATCACAGATAATATATAATACAACAACAGGTTTATCTATTATTTAGTTTATCTATCACAGATACTATACAATACAACAATATATAATAGAACAAGATTATCTATTATCTAGTTTTTCTATTACAGATACTATATAATACAACAGGTTTATCTATTATCTAGTTTATCTATAACAGATACTATATAATATAACAAGTTTATCTATTATCTAGTTTATCTATCACAGATACTATATAATACAACAAGTTTATATATTATCTAGTTTATCTATCACAGATACTATACAATGCAACAACTTTATCTATTATCTAGTTTATCTATCACAGATACTATACAATATAACAGGTTTATCTATTATCTAGTTTATCTATCACAGATACTATGTAATACAACAAGTTTATCTATTATCTAGTTTATCTATCACAGATACTATATAATACAACAAGTTTATCTATTATCTAGTTTATCTATCACAGATACTATATAATACAACAAGATTATATATTATGTAGTTTATCTATCATAGATACTATATAGTACAACAAGTTTATCTATTATCTAGTTTATCTATCACAGATACTATATAATACAACAAGTTTATCTATTATCTTGTTTATCTATCACAGATACTATATGATACAGCAGGTTTATCTATTATCTAGTTTATCTATCACAGATACTATACAATACAACAACTTTATCTATTATCTAGTTTATCTATCACATATACTATATAATACAAAAAGTTTATCTATTATCTGGTTTATCTATCACAGATACTATATAATACAACAAGTTTATATATTATCTAGTTTATCTATCACGGATACAATGCAATACAACAATATATAATATGACAAGTTTATCTATCACAGATACTATATAATACAACAAGTTTATCTATTATCTAGTTTATCTATCACAGATACTATATAATACAACAAGTTTATCTATTATCTAGTTTATCTATCACAGATACTATATAATACAACAAGTTTATCTATTATTCAGTTTATCTATCACAGATACTATATAATACAACAGGTTTATCTATTATCTAGTTTACCTATCACGGATACTATACAATACAACAATATATAATATAACAAGGTTATCTATTATCTAGTTTATCTATCACAGATAATATATAATACAACAAGTTTATCTATTATCTAGTATATCTATCACAGATACTATATAATACAACAATTTTATCTATTATCTAGTCTAGCTATCACAGATACTATATAATACAACAAGTTTATCTATTATCTAGTTTATCTATCACAGATACTATATAATACAACAAGATTATATATTATCTAGTTTATCTATCACAGATACTATATAGTACAACAAGTTTATCTATTATCTAGTTTATCTATCACAGATACTATATAATACAACAAGATTATCTATTATCTAGTTTATCTATCACAGATACTATATAGTACAACAAGTTTATCTATTATCTAGTTTATCTATCACAGATACTATATAATACAACAAGTTTATCTATTATCTAGTTTATCTATCACAGATACTATATGATACAGCAGGTTTATCTATTATCTAGTTTATCTATCACAGATACTATACAATACAACAACTTTATCTATTATCTAGTTTATCTATCACATATACTATATAATACAACAAGTTTATCTATTATCTAGTTTATCTATCACAGATACTATATAATACAACAAGTTTATATATTATCTAGTTTATCTATCACAGATACTATACAATACAGCAATACATAATATGACAAGTTTATCTATCACAGATACTATATAATACAACAAGTTTATCTATTATCTAGTTTATCTATCACAGATACTATATAATACAACAAGTTTATCTATTATCTAGTTTATCTATCACAGATACTATATGATAAAACAAGTTTATCTATTATTCAGTTTATCTATCACAGATACTATATAATACAACAGGTTTATCTATTATCTAGTTTACCTATCACGGATACTATACAATACAACAATATATAATATAACAAGGTTATCTATTATCTAGTTTATCTATCACAGATAATATATAATACAACAAGTTTATCTATTATCTAGTTTATCTATCACAGATACTATATAATACAACAAATTTATCTATTATCTAGTCTAGCTATCACAGATACTATATAATACAACAAGTTTATCTATTATCTAGATTATCTATAACAGATACTATATAATACAACAAGTTTATCTATTATTCAGTTTATCTATCACAGATACTATATAATACAACAGGTTTATCTATTATCTAGTTTACCTATCACGGATACTATACAATACAACAATATATAATATAACAAGGTTATCTATTATCTAGTTTATCTATCACAGATAATATATAATACAACAAGTTTATCTATTATCTAGTATATCTATCACAGATACTATATAATACAACAATTTTATCTATTATCTAGTCTAGCTATCACAGATACTATATAATACAACAAGTTTATCTATTATCTAGTTTATCTATCACAGATACTATGTTATACAACAAGTTTATCTATTATCTAGTTTATCTATCACAGATACTATATAATACAACAAGTTTATCTATTATCTAGTTTATCTATCACAGATACTATATAATACAACAAGATTATCTATTATCTAGTTTATCTATCACAGATACTATATAGTACAACAAGTTTATCTATTATCTAGTTTATCTATCACAGATACTATATAATACAACAAGTTTATCTATTATCTAGTTTATCTATCACAGATACTATATGATACAGCAGGTTTATCTATTATCTAGTTTATCTATCACAGATACTATACAATACAACAACTTTATCCATTATCTAGTTTATCTATCACATATACTATATAATACAACAAGTTTATCTATTATCTAGTTTATCTATCACAGATACTATATAATACAACAAGTTTATATATTATCTAGTTTATCTATCACAGATACTATATAATACAACAAGTTTATCTATTATTCAGTTTATCTATCACAGATACTATATAATACAACAGGTTTATCTATTATCTAGTTTACCTATCACGGATACTATACAATACAACAATATATAATATAACAAGGTTATCTATTATCTAGTTTATCTATCACAGATAATATATAATACAACAAATTTATCTATTATCTAGTTTATCTATCACAGATACTATATAATACAACAACTTTATCTATTATCTAGTCTAGCTATCACAGATACTATATAATACAACAAGTTTATCTATTATCTAGTTTATCTATCACAGATACTATATAATACAACAAGTTTATCTATTATTCAGTTTATCTATCACAGATACTATATAATACAACATGTTTATCTATTATCTAGTTTACCTATCACGGATACTATACAATACAACAATATATAATATAACAAGTTTATCTATTATCTAGTTTATCTATCACAGATACTATATAATACAACAAGTTTATCTATTATCTAGTTTATCTATCACAGATACTATATAATACAACAAGTTTATCTATTATTCAGTTTATCTATCACAGATACTATATAATACAACAGGTTTATCTATTATTCAGTTTATCTATCACAGATACTATATAATACAACAGGTTTATCTATTATCTAGTTTATCTATCACAGATAATATATAATACAACAAGTTTATCTATTATCTAGTTTATCTATCACAGATACTATATAATATAACAGGTTTATCTATTATCTAGTCTAGCTATCACAGATACTATATAATACAACAAGTTTATCTATTATCTAGTTTATCTATCACAGATACTATATAATACAACAAGTTTATCTATTATTCAGTTTATCTATCACAGATACTATATAATACAACAGGTTTATCTATTATCTAGTTTACCTATCACGGATACTATACAATACAACAATATATAATATAACAAGTTTATCTATTATCTAGTTTATCTATCACAGATAATATATAATACAACAACAGGTTTATCTATTATTTAGTTTATCTATCACAGATACTATACAATACAACAATATATAATAGTACAAGTTTATCTATTATCTAGTTTTTCTATCACAGATACTATATAATACAACAGGTTTATCTATTATCTAGTTTATCTATAACAGATACTATATAATATAACAAGTTTATCTATTATCTAGTTTATCTATCACAGATACTATATAATACAACAAGTTTATATATTATCTAGTTTATCTATCACAGATAATATATAATACAACAAGTTTATCTATTATCTAGTATATCTATCACAGATACTATATAATACAACAATTTTATCTATTATCTAGTCTAGCTATCACAGATACTATATAATACAACAAGTTTATCTATTATCTAGTTTATCTATCACAGATACTATGTTATACAACAAGTTTATCTATTATCTAGTTTATCTATCACAGATACTATATAATACAACAAGTTTATCTATTATCTAGTTTATCTATCACAGATACTATATAATACAACAAGATTATCTATTATCTAGTTTATCTATCACAGATACTATATAGTACAACAAGTTTATCTATTATCTAGTTTATCTATCACAGATACTATATAATACAACAAGTTTATCTATTATCTAGTTTATCTATCACAGATACTATATGATACAGCAGGTTTATCTATTATCTAGTTTATCTATCACAGATACTATACAATACAACAACTTTATCCATTATCTAGTTTATCTATCACATATACTATATAATACAACAAGTTTATCTATTATCTAGTTTTTCTATCACAGATACTATATAATACAACAAGTTTATATATTATCTAGTTTATCTATCACAGATACTATACAATACAACAATACATAATATGACAAGTTTATCTATCACAGATACTATATAATACAACAAGTTTATCTATTATCTAGTTTATCTATCACAGATACTATATAATACAACAAGTTTATCTATTATTCAGTTTATCTATCACAGATACTATATAATACAACAGGTTTATCTATTATCTAGTTTACCTATCACGGATACTATACAATACAACAATATATAATATAACAAGGTTATCTATTATCTAGTTTATCTATCACAGATACTATATAATACAACAAGTTTATCTATTATTCAGTTTATCTATCACAGATACTATATAATACAACAGGTTTATCTATTATTCAGTTTATCTATCACAGATACTATATAATACAACAGGTTTATCTATTATCTAGTTTATCTATCACAGATAATATATAATACAACAAGTTTATCTATTATCTAGTTTATCTATCACAGATACTATATAATATAACAGGTTTATCTATTATCTAGTCTAGCTATCACAGATACTATATAATACAACAAGTTTATCTATTATCTAGTTTATCTATCACAGATACTATATAATACAACAAGTTTATCTATTATTCAGTTTATCTATCACAGATACTATATAATACAACAGGTTTATCTATTATCTAGTTTACCTATCACGGATACTATACAATACAACAATATATAATATAACAAGTTTATCTATTATCTAGTTTATCTATCACAGATAATATATAATACAACAACAGGTTTATCTATTATTTAGTTTATCTATCACAGATACTATACAATACAACAATATATAATAGTACAAGTTTATCTATTATCTAGTTTTTCTATCACAGATACTATATAATACAACAGGTTTATCTATTATCTAGTTTATCTATAACAGATACTATATAATATAACAAGTTTATCTATTATCTAGTTTATCTATCACAGATACTATATAATACAACAAGTTTATATATTATCTAGTTTATCTATCACAGATAATATATAATACAACAAGTTTATCTATTATCTAGTATATCTATCACAGATACTATATAATACAACAATTTTATCTATTATCTAGTCTAGCTATCACAGATACTATATAATACAACAAGTTTATCTATTATCTAGTTTATCTATCACAGATACTATGTTATACAACAAGTTTATCTATTATCTAGTTTATCTATCACAGATACTATATAATACAACAAGTTTATCTATTATCTAGTTTATCTATCACAGATACTATATAATACAACAAGATTATCTATTATCTAGTTTATCTATCACAGATACTATATAGTACAACAAGTTTATCTATTATCTAGTTTATCTATCACAGATACTATATAATACAACAAGTTTATCTATTATCTAGTTTATCTATCACAGATACTATATGATACAGCAGGTTTATCTATTATCTAGTTTATCTATCACAGATACTATACAATACAACAACTTTATCCATTATCTAGTTTATCTATCACATATACTATATAATACAACAAGTTTATCTATTATCTAGTTTATCTATCACAGATACTATATAATACAACAAGTTTATATATTATCTAGTTTATCTATCACAGATACTATACAATACAACAATACATAATATGACAAGTTTATCTATCACAGATACTATATAATACAACAAGTTTATCTATTATCTAGTTTATCTATCACAGATACTATATAATACAACAAGTTTATCTATTATTCAGTTTATCTATCACAGATACTATATAATACAACAGGTTTATCTATTATCTAGTTTACCTATCACGGATACTATACAATACAACAATATATAATATAACAAGGTTATCTATTATCTAGTTTATCTATCACAGATAATATATAATACAACAAATTTATCTATTATCTAGTTTATCTATCACAGATACTATATAATACAACAACTTTATCTATTATCTAGTCTAGCTATCACAGATACTATATAATACAACAAGTTTATCTATTATCTAGTTTATCTATCACAGATACTATATAATACAACAAGTTTATCTATTATTCAGTTTATCTATCACAGATACTATATAATACAACATGTTTATCTATTATCTAGTTTACCTATCACGGATACTATACAATACAACAATATATAATATAACAAGTTTATCTATTATCTAGTTTATCTATCACAGATACTATATAATACAACAAGTTTATCTATTATCTAGTTTATCTATCACAGATACTATATAATACAACAAGTTTATCTATTATTCAGTTTATCTATCACAGATACTATATAATACAACAGGTTTATCTATTATTCAGTTTATCTATCACAGATACTATATAATACAACAGGTTTATCTATTATCTAGTTTATCTATCACAGATAATATATAATACAACAAGTTTATCTATTATCTAGTTTATCTATCACAGATACTATATAATATAACAGGTTTATCTATTATCTAGTCTAGCTATCACAGATACTATATAATACAACAAGTTTATCTATTATCTAGTTTATCTATCACAGATACTATATAATACAACAAGTTTATCTATTATTCAGTTTATCTATCACAGATACTATATAATACAACAGGTTTATCTATTATCTAGTTTACCTATCACGGATACTATACAATACAACAATATATAATATAACAAGTTTATCTATTATCTAGTTTATCTATCACAGATAATATATAATACAACAACAGGTTTATCTATTATTTAGTTTATCTATCACAGATACTATACAATACAACAATATATAATAGTACAAGTTTATCTATTATCTAGTTTTTCTATCACAGATACTATATAATACAACAGGTTTATCTATTATCTAGTTTATCTATAACAGATACTATATAATATAACAAGTTTATCTATTATCTAGTTTATCTATCACAGATACTATATAATACAACAAGTTTATATATTATCTAGTTTATCTATCACAGATACTATACAATGCAACAACTTTATCTATTATCTAGTTTATCTATCACAGATACTATACAATATAACAGGTTTATCTATTATCTAGTTTATCTATCACAGATACTATGTAATACAACAAGTTTATCTATTATCTAGTTTATCTATCACAGATACTATATAATACAACAAGCTTATCTATTATCTAGTTTATCTATCACAGATACTATATAATACAACAAGTTTATCTATTTTCTAGTTTATCTATCACAGATACTATACAATACAACAATACATAATATGACAAGTTTATCTATCACAGATACTATATAATACAACAAGTTTATCTATTATCTAGTTTATCTATCACAGATACTATATAATACAACAAGTTTATCTATTATCTAGTTTATCTATAACAGATACTATATAATACAACAAGTTTATCTATTATTCTGTTTATCTATCACAGATACTATATAATACAACAGGTTTATCTATTATCTAGTTTACCTATCACGGATACTATACAATACAACAATATATAATATAACAAGGTTATCTATTATCTAGTTTATCTATCACAGATAATATATAATACAACAAGTTTATCTATTATCTAGTATATCTATCACAGATACTATATAATACAACAATTCTATCTATTATCTAGTTTATCTATCACAGATACTATATGATACAGCAGGTTTATCTATTATCTAGTTTATCTATCACAGATACTATACAATACAACAACTTTATCTATTATCTAGTTTATCTATCACAGATACTATGTAATACAACAAGTTTATCTATTATATAGTTTATCTATCACAGATACTATATATTACAACAAGTTTATCTATTATCTAGTTTATCTATCACAGATACTATATAATACAACAAGATTATCTATTATCTAGTTTATCTATCACAGATACTATATAGTACAACAAGTTTATCTATTATCTAGTTTATCTATCACAGATACTATATAATACAACAAGTTTATCTATTATCTAGTTTATCTATCACAGATACTATATGATACAGCAGGTTTATCTATTATCTAGTTTATCTATCACAGATACTATACAATACAACAACTTTATCTATTATCTAGTTTATCTATCACATATACTATATAATTCAACAAGTTTATCTATTATCTAGTTTATCTATCACAGATACTATATAATACAACAAGTTTATATATTATCTAGTTTATCTATCACAGATACTATACAATACAACAATACATAATATGACAAGTTTATCTATCACAGATACTATATAATACAACAAGTTTATCTATTATCTAGTTTATCTATCACAGATACTATATAATACAACAAGTTTATCTATTATTCAGTTTATCTATCACAGATACTATATAATACAACAGGTTTATCTATTATCTAGTTTACCTATCACGGATACTATACAATACAACAATATATAATATAACAAGGTTATCTATTATCTAGTTTATCTATCACAGATAATATATAATACAACAAGTTTATCTATTATCTAGTTTATCTATCACAGATACTATATAATACAACAACTTTATCTATTATCTAGTCTAGCTATCACAGATACTATATAATACAACAAGTTTATCTATTATCTAGTTTATCTATCACAGATACTATATAATACAACAAGTTTATCTATTATTCAGTTTATCTATCACAGATACTATATAATACAACATGTTTATCTATTATCTAGTTTACCTATCACGGATACTATACAATACAACAATATATAATATAACAAGTTTATCTATTATCTAGTTTATCTATCACAGATACTATATAATATAACAGGTTTATCTATTATCTAGTCTAGCTATCACAGATACTATATAATACAACAAGTTTATCTATTATTCAGTTTATCTATCACAGATACTATATAATACAACAGATTTATCTATTATCTAGTTTACCTATCACGGATACGATACAATACAACAATATATAATATAACAAGTTTATCTATTATCTAGTTTATCTATCACAGATACTATATAATACAACAAGTTTATATATTATCTAGTTTATCTATCACAGATACTATACAATACAACAATACATAATATGACAAGTTTATCTATCACAGATACTATATAATACAACAAGTTTATCTATTATCTAGTTTATCTATCACAGATACTATATAATACAACAGGTTTATCTATTATCTAGTTTATCTATAACAGATACTATATAATATAACAAGTTTATCTATTATCTAGTTTATCTATCACAGATACTATATAATACAACAAGTTTATATATTATCTAGTTTATCTATCACAGATACTATACAATGCAACAACTTTATCTATTATCTAGTTTATCTATCACAGATACTATACAATATAACAGGTTTATCTATTATCTAGTTTATCTATCACAGATACTATGTAATACAACAAGTTTATCTATTATCTAGTTTATCTATCACAGATACTATATAATACAACAAGTTTATCTATTATCTAGTTTATCTATCACAGATACTATATAATACAACAAGATTATCTATTATGTAGTTTATCTATCACAGATACTATATAGTACAACAAGTTTATCTATTATCTAGTTTATCTATCACAGATACTATATAATACAACAAGTTTATCTATTATCTAGTTTATCTATCACAGATACTATATGATACAGCAGGTTTATCTATTATCTAGTTTATCTATCACAGATACTATACAATACAACAATACATAATATGACAAGTTTATCTATCACAGATACTATATAATACAACAAGTTTATCTATTATTCAGTTTATCTATCACAGATACTATATAATACAAAACGTTTATCTATTATCTAGTTTACCTATCACGGATACTATACAATACAACAATATATAATATAACAAGGTTATCTATTATCTAGTTTATCTATCACAGATAATATATAATACAACAAGTTTATCTATTATCTAGTATATCTATCACAGATACTATATAATACAACAATTTTATCTATTATCTAGTCTAGCTATCACAGATACTATATAATACAACAAGTTTATCTATTATCTAGTTTATCTATCACAGATACTATGTAATACAACAAGTTTATCTATTATCTAGTTTATCTATCACAGATACTATATAATACAACAAGTTTATCTATTATCTAGTTTATCTATCACAGATACTATATAATACAACAAGATTATCTATTATCTAGTTTATCTATCACAGATACTATATAATACAACAAGTTTATGTATTATTCAGTTTATCTATCACAGATACTATATAATACAACAGGTTTATCTATTATCTAGTTTACCTATCACGGATACTATACAATACAACAATATATAATATAACAAGGTTATCTATTATCTAGTTTATCTATCACAGATAATATATAATACAACAAGTTTATCTATTATCTAGTTTATCTATCACAGATACTATATAATACAACAACTTTATCTATTATCTAGTCTAGCTATCACAGATACTATATAATACAACAAGTTTATCTATTATCTAGTTTATCTATCACAGATACTATATAATACAACAAGTTTATCTATTATTCAGTTTATCTATCACAGATACTATATAATACAACATGTTTATCTATTATCTAGTTTATCTATCACAGATACTATACAATATAACAGGTTTATCTATTATCTAGTTTATCTATCACAGATACTATGCAATACAACAAGTTTATCTATTATCTAGTTTATCTATCACAGATACTATATAATACAACAAGCTTATCTATTATCTAGTTTATCTATCACAGATACTATATAATACAACAAGTTTATCTATTTTCTAGTTTATCTATCACAGATACTATACAATACAACAATACATAATATGACAAGTTTATCTATCACAGATACTATATAATACAACAAGTTTATCTATTATCTAGTTTATCTATCACAGATACTATATAATACAACAAGTTTATCTATTATCTAGTTTATCTATAACAGATACTATATAATACAACAAGTTTATCTATTATTCAGTTTATCTATCACAGATACTATATAATACAACAGGTTTATCTATTATCTAGTTTACCTATCACGGATACTATGCAATACAACAAGATATAATATAACAAGGTTATCTATTATCTAGTTTATCTATCACAGATAATATATAATACAACAAGTTTATCTATTATCTAGTATATCTATCACAGATACTATATAATACAACAATTCTATCTATTATCTAGTTTATCTATCACAGATACTATATGATACAGCAGGTTTATCTATTATCTAGTTTATCTATCACAGATACTATACAATACAACAACTTTATCTATTATCTAGTTTATCTATCACAGATACTATGTAATACAACAAGTTTATCTATTATATAGTTTATCTATCACAGATACTATATAATACAACAAGTTTATCTATTATCTAGTTTATCTATCACAGATACTATATAATACAACAAGATTATCTATTATCTAGTTTATCTATCACAGATACTATATAGTACAACAAGTTTATCTATTATCTAGTTTATCTATCACAGATACTATATAATACAACAAGTTTATCTATTATCTAGTTTATCTATCACAGATACTATATGATACAGCAGGTTTATCTATTATCTAGTTTATCTATCACAGATACTATACAATACAACAACTTTATCTATTATCTAGTTTATCTATCACATATACTATATAATTCAACAAGTTTATCTATTATCTAGTTTATCTATCACAGATACTATATAATACAACAAGTTTATATATTATCTAGTTTATCTATCACAGATACTATACAATACAACAATACATAATATGACAAGTTTATCTATCACAGATACTATATAATACAACAAGTTTATCTATTATCTAGTTTATCTATCACAGATACTATATAATACAACAAGTTTATCTATTATTCAGTTTATCTATCACAGATACTATATAATACAACAGGTTTATCTATTATCTAGTTTACCTATCACGGATACTATACAATACAACAATATATAATATAACAAGGTTATCTATTATCTAGTTTATCTATCACAGATAATATATAATACAACAAGTTTATCTATTATCTAGTTTATCTATCACAGATACTATATAATACAACAACTTTATCTATTATCTAGTCTAGCTATCACAGATACTATATAATACAACAAGTTTATCTATTATCTAGTTTATCTATCACAGATACTATATAATACAACAAGTTTATCTATTATTCAGTTTATCTATCACAGATACTATATAATACAACATGTTTATCTATTATCTAGTTTACCTATCACGGATACTATACAATACAACAATATATAATATAACAAGTTTATCTATTATCTAGTTTATCTATCACAGATACTATATAATATAACAGGTTTATCTATTATCTAGTCTAGCTATCACAGATACTATATAATACAACAAGTTTATCTATTATTCAGTTTATCTATCACAGATACTATATAATTCAACAGATTTATCTATTATCTAGTTTACCTATCACGGATACGATACAATACAACAATATATAATATAACAAGTTTATCTATTATCTAGTTTATCTATCACAGATACTATATAATACAACAAGTTTATATATTATCTAGTTTATCTATCACAGATACTATACAATACAACAATACATAATATGACAAGTTTATCTATCACAGATACTATATAATACAACAAGTTTATCTATTATCTAGTTTATCTATCACAGATACTATATAATACAACAGGTTTATCTATTATCTAGTTTATCTATAACAGATACTATATAATATAACAAGTTTATCTATTATCTAGTTTATCTATCACAGATACTATATAATACAACAAGTTTATATATTATCTAGTTTATCTATCACAGATACTATACAATGCAACAACTTTATCTATTATCTAGTTTATCTATCACAGATACTATACAATATAACAGGTTTATCTATTATCTAGTTTATCTATCACAGATACTATGTAATACAACAAGTTTATCTATTATCTAGTTTATCTATCACAGATACTATATAATACAACAAGTTTATCTATTATCTAGTTTATCTATCACAGATACTATATAATACAACTAGATTATCTATTATGTAGTTTATCTATCACAGATACTATATAGTACAACAAGTTTATCTATTATCTAGTTTATCTATCACAGATACTATATAATACAACAAGTTTATCTATTATCTAGTTTATCTATCACAGATACTATATGATACAGCAGGTTTATCTATTATCTAGTTTATCTATCACAGATACTATACAATACAACAATACATAATATGACAAGTTTATCTATCACAGATACTATATAATACAACAAGTTTATCTATTATTCAGTTTATCTATCACAGATACTATATAATACAAAAGGTTTATCTATTATCTAGTTTACCTATCACGGATACTATACAATACAACAATATATAATATAACAAGGTTATCTATTATCTAGTTTATCTATCACAGATAATATATAATACAACAAGTTTATCTATTATCTAGTATATCTATCACAGATACTATATAATACAACAATTTTATCTATTATCTAGTCTAGCTATCACAGATACTATATAATACAACAAGTTTATCTATTATCTAGTTTATCTATCACAGATACTATATAATACAACAAGTTTATCTATTATCTAGTTTATCTATCACAGATACTATATAATACAACAAGATTATCTATTATCTAGTTTATCTATCACAGATACTATATAATACAACAAGTTTATGTATTATTCAGTTTATCTATCACAGATACTATATAATACAACAGGTTTATCTATTATCTAGTTTACCTATCACGGATACTATACAATACAACAATATATAATATAACAAGGTTATCTATTATCTAGTTTATCTATCACAGATAATATATAATACAACAAGTTTATCTATTATCTAGTTTATCTATCACAGATACTATATAATACAACAACTTTATCTATTATCTAGTCTAGCTATCACAGATACTATATAATACAACAAGTTTATCTATTATCTAGTTTATCTATCACAGATACTATATAATACAACAAGTTTATCTATTATTCAGTTTATCTATCACAGATACTATATAATACAACATGTTTATCTATTATCTAGTTTACCTATCACGGATACTATACAATACAACAATATATAATATAACAAGTTTATCTATTATCTAGTTTATCTATCACAGATACTATATAATATAACAGGTTTATCTATTATCTAGTCTAGCTATCACAGATACTATATAATACAACAAGTTTATCTATTATTCAGTTTATCTATCACAGATACTATATAATACAACAGATTTATCTATTATCTAGTTTACCTATCACGGATACTATACAATACAACAATATATAATATAACAAGTTTATCTATTATCTAGTTTATCTATCACAGATACTATATAATACAACAAGTTTATATATTATCTAGTTTATCTATCACAGATACTATACAATACAACAATACATAATATGACAAGTTTATCTATCACAGATACTATATAATACAACAAGTTTATCTATTATCTAGTTTATCTATCACAGATACTATATAATACAACAGGTTTATCTATTATCTAGTTTATCTATAACAGATACTATATAATATAACAAGTTTATCTATTATCTAGTTTATCTATCACAGATACTATATAATACAACAAGTTTATATATTATCTAGTTTATCTATCACAGATACTATACAATGCAACAACTTTATCTATTATCTAGTTTATCTATCACAGATACTATACAATATAAAAGGTTTATCTATTATCTAGTTTATCTATCACAGATACTATGTAATACAACAAGTTTATCTATTATCTAGTTTATCTATCACAGATACTATATAATACAACAAGTTTATCTATTATCTAGTTTATCTATCACAGATACTATATAATACAACAAGATTATCTATTATGTAGTTTATCTATCACAGATACTATATAGTACAACAAGTTTATCTATTATCTAGTTTATCTATCACAGATACTATATAATACAACAAGTTTATCTATTATCTAGTGTATCTATCACAGATACTATATGATACAGCAGGTTTATCTATTATCTAGTTTATCTATCACAGATACTATACAATACAACAATACATAATATGACAAGTTTATCTATCACAGATACTATATAATACAACAAGTTTATCTATTATTCAGTTTATCTATCACAGATACTATATAATACAAAAGGTTTATCTATTATCTAGTTTACCTATCACGGATACTATACAATACAACAATATATAATATAACAAGGTTATCTATTATCTAGTTTATCTATCACAGATAATATATAATACAACAAGTTTATCTATTATCTAGTATATCTATCACAGATACTATATAATACAACAACTTTATCTATTATCTAGTCTAGCTATCACAGATACTATATAATACAACAAGTTTATCTATTATCTAGTTTATCTATCACAGATACTATATAATACAACAAGTTTACCTATTATCTAGTTTATCTATCACAGATACTATATAATACAACAAGTTTATCTATTATTCAGTTTATCTATCACAGATACTATATAATACAACAGGTTTATCTATTATTCAGTTTATCTATCACAGATACTATATAATACAACAGGTTTATCTATTATCTAGTTTATCTATCACAGATAATGTATAATACAACAAGTTTATCTATTATCTAGTTTATCTATCACAGATACTATATAATATAATAGGTTTATCTATTATCTAGTCTAGCTATCACAGATACTATATAATACAACAAGTTTATCTATTATCTAGTTTATCTATCACAGATACTATATAATACAACAAGTTTATCTATTATTCAGTTTATCTATCAGAGATACTATATAATACAACAGGTTTATCTATTATCTAGTTTACCTATCACGGATACTATACAATACAACAATATATAATATAACAAGTTTATCTATTATCTAGTTTATCTATCACAGATAATATATAATACAACAACAGGTTTATCTATTATTTAGTTTATCTATCACAGATACTATACAATACAACAATATATAATAGAACAAGTGTATCTATTATCTAGTTTTTCTATCACAGATACTATATAATACAACAGGTTTATCTATTATCTAGTTTATCTATAACAGATACTATATAATATAACAAGTTTATCTATTATCTAGTTTATCTATCACAGATACTATATGATACAACAAGATTATCTATTATGTAGTTTATCTATCACAGATACTATATAGTACAACAAGTTTATCTATTATCTAGTTTATCTATCACAGATACTATGTAATACAACAAGTTTATCTATTATCTAGTTTATCTATCACAGTTACTATATAATACAACAAGTTTATCTATTATCTAGTTTATCTATCACAGATACTATATAATACAACAAGATTATCTATTATGTAGTTTATCTATCACAGATACTATATAGTACAACAAGTTTATCTATTATCTAGTTTATCTATCACAGATACTATATAATACAACCAGTTTATCTATTATCTAGTTTATCTATCACAGATACTATATGATACAGCAGGTTTATCTATTATCTAGTTTATCTATCACAGATACTATACAATACAACAACTTTATCTATTATCTAGTTTATCTATCACATATACTATATAATACAAAAAGTTTATCTATTATCTAGTTTATCTATCACATATACTATATAATACAAAAAGTTTATCTATTATCTAGTTTATCTATCACAGATACTATATAGTACAACAAGTTTATCTATTATCTAGTTTATCTATCACAGATACTATATAATACAACAAGTTTATCTATTATCTTGTTTATCTATCACAGATACTATATGATACAGCAGGTTTATCTATTATCTAGTTTATCTATCACAGATACTATACAATACAACAATACATAATATGACAAGTTTATCTATCACAGATACTATATAATACAACAAGTTTATCTATTATTCAGTTTATCTATCACAGATACTATATAATACAAAAGGTTTATCTATTATCTAGTTTACCTATCACGGATACTATACAATACAACAATATATAATATAACAAGGTTATCTATTATCTAGTTTATCTATCACAGATAATATATAATACAACAAGTTTATCTATTATCTAGTATATCTATCACAGATACTATATAATACAACAATTTTATCTATTATCTAGTCTAGCTATCACAGATACTATATAATACAACAAGTTTATCTATTATCTAGTTTATCTATCACAGATACTATGTAATACAACAAGTTTATCTATTATCTAGTTTATCTATCACAGATACTATATAATACAACAAGTTTATCTATTATCTAGTTTATCTATCACAGATACTATATAATACAACAAGATTATCTATTATCTAGTTTATCTATCACAGATACTATATAATACAACAAGTTTATGTATTATTCAGTTTATCTATCACAGATACTATATAATACAACAGGTTTATCTATTATCTAGTTTACCTATCACGGATACTATACAATACAACAATATATAATATAACAAGGTTATCTATTATCTAGTTTATCTATCACAGATAATATATAATACAACAAGTTTATCTATTATCTAGTTTATCTATCACAGATACTATATAATACAACAACTTTATCTATTATCTAGTCTAGCTATCACAGATACTATATAATACAACAAGTTTATCTATTATCTAGTTTATCTATCACAGATACTATATAATACAACAAGTTTATCTATTATTCAGTTTATCTATCACAGATACTATATAATACAACATGTTTATCTATTATCTAGTTTACCTATCACGGATACTATACAATACAACAATATATAATATAACAAGTTTATCTATTATCTAGTTTATCTATCACAGATACTATATAATATAACAGGTTTATCTATTATCTAGTCTAGCTATCACAGATACTATATAATACAACAAGTTTATCTATTATTCAGTTTATCTATCACAGATACTATATAATACAACAGATTTATCTATTATCTAGTTTACCTATCACGGATACTATACAATACAACAATATATAATATAACAAGTTTATCTATTATCTAGTTTATCTATCACAGATACTATATAATACAACAAGTTTATATATTATCTAGTTTATCTATCACAGATACTATACAATACAACAATACATAATATGACAAGTTTATCTATCACAGATACTATATAATACAACAAGTTTATCTATTATCTAGTTTATCTATCACAGATACTATATAATACAACAGGTTTATCTATTATCTAGTTTATCTATAACAGATACTATATAATATAACAAGTTTATCTATTATCTAGTTTATCTATCACAGATACTATATAATACAACAAGTTTATATATTATCTAGTTTATCTATCACAGATACTATACAATGCAACAACTTTATCTATTATCTAGTTTATCTATCACAGATACTATACAATATAACAGGTTTATCTATTATCTAGTTTATCTATCACAGATACTATGTAATACAACAAGTTTATCTATTATCTAGTTTATCTATCACAGATACTATATAATACAACAAGTTTATCTATTATCTAGTTTATCTATCACAGATACTATATAATAAAACAAGATTATCTATTATGTAGTTTATCTATCACAGATACTATATAGTACAACAAGTTTATCTATTATCTAGTTTATCTATCACAGATACTATATAATACAACAAGTTTATCTATTATCTAGTGTATCTATCACAGATACTATATGATACAGCAGGTTTATCTATTATCTAGTTTATCTATCACAGATACTATACAATACAACAATACATAATATGACAAGTTTATCTATCACAGATACTATATAATACAACAAGTTTATCTATTATTCAGTTTATCTATCACAGATACTATATAATACAAAAGGTTTATCTATTATCTAGTTTACCTATCACGGATACTATACAATACAACAATATATAATATAACAAGGTTATCTATTATCTAGTTTATCTATCACAGATAATATATAATACAACAAGTTTATCTATTATCTAGTATATCTATCACAGATACTATATAATACAACAACTTTATCTATTATCTAGTCTAGCTATCACAGATACTATATAATACAACAAGTTTATCTATTATCTAGTTTATCTATCACAGATACTATATAATACAACAAGTTTACCTATTATCTAGTTTATCTATCACAGATACTATATAATACAACAAGTTTATCTATTATTCAGTTTATCTATCACAGATACTATATAATACAACAGGTTTATCTATTATTCAGTTTATCTATCACAGATACTATATAATACAACAGATTTATCTATTATCTAGTTTATCTATCACAGATAATGTATAATACAACAAGTTTATCTATTATCTAGTTTATCTATCACAGATACTATATAATATAATAGGTTTATCTATTATCTAGTCTAGCTATCACAGATACTATATAATACAACAAGTTTATCTATTATCTAGTTTATCTATCACAGATACTATATAATACAACAAGTTTATCTATTATTCAGTTTATCTATCAGAGATACTATATAATACAACAGGTTTATCTATTATCTAGTTTACCTATCACGGATACTATACAATACAACAATATATAATATAACAAGTTTATCTATTATCTAGTTTATCTATCACAGATAATATATAATACAACAACAGGTTTATCTATTATTTAGTTTATCTATCACAGATACTATACAATACAACAATATATAATAGAACAAGTGTATCTATTATCTAGTTTTTCTATCACAGATACTATATAATACAACAGGTTTATCTATTATCTAGTTTATCTATAACAGATACTATATAATATAACAAGTTTATCTATTATCTAGTTTATCTATCACAGATACTATATGATACAACAAGATTATCTATTATGTAGTTTATCTATCACAGATACTATATAGTACAACAAGTTTATCTATTATCTAGTTTATCTATCACAGATACTATGTAATACAACAAGTTTATCTATTATCTAGTTTATCTATCACAGTTACTATATAATACAACAAGTTTATCTATTATCTAGTTTATCTATCACAGATACTATATAATACAACAAGATTATCTATTATGTAGTTTATCTATCACAGATACTATATAGTACAACAAGTTTATCTATTATCTAGTTTATCTATCACAGATACTATATAATACAACCAGTTTATCTATTATCTAGTTTATCTATCACAGATACTATATGATACAGCAGGTTTATCTATTATCTAGTTTATCTATCACAGATACTATACAATACAACAACTTTATCTATTATCTAGTTTATCTATCACATATACTATATAATACAAAAAGTTTATATATTATCTAGTTTATCTATCACAGATACTATATAATACAACAAGTTTATATATTATCTAGTTTATCTATCACAGATACTATACAATGCAACAACTTTATCTATTATCTAGTTTATCTATCACAGATACTATACAATATAACAGGTTTATCTATTATCTAGTTTATCTATCACAGATATTATGTAATACAACAAGTTTATCTATTATCTAGTTTATCTATCACAGATACTATATAATACAACAAGTTTATCTATTATCTAGTTTATCTATCACAGATACTATATAATACAACAAGATTATCTATTATGTAGTTTATCTATCACAGATACTATATAGTACAACAAGTTTATCTATTATCTAGTTTATCTATCACAGATACTATATAATACAACAAGTTTATCTATTATCTAGTTTATCTATTACAGATACTATATGATACAGCAAGTTTATCTATTATCTAGTTTATCTATCACAGATACTATACAATACAACAATACATAATATGACAAGTTTATCTATCACAGATACTATATAATACAACAAGTTTATCTATTATTCAGTTTATCTATCACAGATACTATATAATACAACAGGTTTATCTATTATCTAGTTTACCTATCACGGATACTATACAATACAACAATATATAATATAACAAGGTTATCTATTATCTAGTTTATCTATCACAGATAATATATAATACAACAAGTTTATCTATTATCTAGTATATCTATCACAGATACTATATAATACAACAATTTTATCTATTATCTAGTCTAGCTATCACAGATACTATATAATACAACAAGTTTATCTATTATCTAGTTTATCTATCACAGATACTATGTAATACAAAACAAGTTTATCTATTATCTAGTTTATCTATCACAGATACTATATAATACAGCAAGTTTATCTATTATCTAGTTTATCTATCACAGATACTATATAATACAACAGGATTATCTATTATCTAGTTTATCTATCACAGATACTATATAATACAACAAGTTTATCTATTATCTAGTTTATCTATCACAGATACTATATAATACAACAAGTTTATATATTATCTAGTTTATCTATCACAGATACTATACAATACAACAATACATAATATGACAAGTTTATCTATCACAGATACTATATAATACAACAAGTTTATCTATTATCTAGTTTATCTATCACAGATACTATATAATACAACAAGTTTATCTATTATTCAGTTTATCTATCACAGATACTATATAATACAACAGGTTTATCTATTATCTAGTTTACCTATCACGGATACTATACAATACAACAATATATAATATAACAAGGTTATCTATTATCTAGTTTATCTATCACAGATAATATATAATACAACAAGTTTATCTATTATCTAGTTTATCTATCACAGATACTATATAATACAACAACTTTATCTATTATCTAGTCTAGCTATCACAGATACTATATAATACAACAAGTTTATCTATTATCTAGTTTATCTATTACAGATACTATATGATACAACAAGTTTATCTATTATTCAGTTTATCTATCACAGATACTATATAATACAACATGTTTATCTATTATCTAGTTTACCTATCACGGATACTATACAATACAACAATATATAATATAACAAGTTTATCTATTATCTAGTTTATCTATCACAGATACTATATAATACAACAAGTTTACCTATTATCTAGTTTATCTATCACAGATACTATATAATACAACAAGTTTATCTATTATTCAGTTTATCTATCACAGATACTATATAATACAACAGGTTTATCTATTATTCAGTTTATCTATCACAGATACTATATAATACAACAGGTTTATCTATTATCTAGTTTATCTATGACAGATAATATATAATACAACAAGTTTATCTATTATCTAGTTTATCTATCACAGATACTATATAATATAACAGGTTTATCTATTATCTAGTCTATCTATCACAGATACTATATAATACAACAAGTTTATCTATTATCTAGTTTATCTATCACAGATACTATATAATACAACAAGTTTATCTATTATTCAGTTTATCTATCACAGATACTATATAATACAACAGGTTTATCTATTATCTAGTTTACCTATCACGGATACTATACAATACAACAATATAGAATATAACAAGTTTATCTATTATCTAGTTTATCTATCACAGATAATATATAATACAACAACAGGTTTATCTATTATTTAGTTTATCTATCACAGATACTATACAATACAACAATATATAATAGAACAAGTTTATCTATTATCTAGTTTTTCTATCACAGATACTATATAATACAACAGGTTTATCTATTATCTAGTTTATCTATAACAGATACTATATAATATAACAAGTTTATCTATTATCTAGTTTATCTATCACAGATACTATATGATACAACAAGATTATCTATTATCTAGTTTATCTATCACAGATACTATGTAATACAACAAGTTTATCTATTATCTAGTTTATCTATCACAGATACTATATAATACAACAAGTTTATCTATTATTCAGTTTATCTATCACAGATACTATATAATACAACAGGTTTATCTATTATCTAGTTTACCTATCACGGATACTATACAATACAACAATATATAATATAACAAGGTTATCTATTATCTAGTTTATCTATCACAGATAATATATAATACAACAAGTTTATCTATTATCTAGTATATCTATCACAGATACTATATAATACAACAATTTTATCTATTATCTAGTCTAGCTATCACAGATACTATATAATACAACAAGTTTATCTATTATCTAGTTTATCTATCACAGATACTATGTAATACAACAAGTTTATCTATTATCTAGTATATCTATCACAGATACTATATAATACAACAAGTTTATCTATTATCTAGTTTATCTATCACAGATACTATATAATACAACAAGATTATCTATTATCTAGTTTATCTATCACAGATACTATATAATACAACAAGTTTATCTATTATCTAGTTTATCTATCACAGATACTATATAATACAACAAGTTTATATATTATCTAGTTTATCTATCACAGATACTATACAATACAACAATACATAATATGACAAGTTTATCTATCACAGATACTATATAATACAACAAGTTTATCTATTATCTAGTTTATCTATCACAGATACTATATAATACAACAAGTTTATCTATTATTCAGTTTATCTATCACAGATACTATATAATACAACAGGTTTATCTATTATCTAGTTTACCTATCACGGATACTATACAATACAACAATATATAATATAACAAGGTTATCTATTATCTAGTTTATCTATCACAAATAATATATAATACAACAGGTTTATCTATTATCTAGTTTATCTATCACAGATACTATATAATACAACAACTTTATCTATTATCTAGTCTAGCTATCACAGATACTATATAATACAACAAGTTTATCTATTACAGATACTATATAATACAACAAGTTTATCTATTATTCAGTTTATCTATCACAGATACTATATAATACAACATGTTTATCTATTATCTAGTTTACCTATCACGGATACTATACAATACAACAATATATAATATAACAAGTTTATCTATTATCTAGTTTATCTATCACAGATACTATATAATACAACAAGTTTACCTATTATCTAGTTTATCTATCACAGATACTATATAATACAACAAGTTTATCTATTATTCAGTTTATCTATCACAGATACTATATAATACAACAGGTTTATCTATTATTCAGTTTATCTATCACAGATACTATATAATACAACAGGTTTATCTATTATCTAGTTTATCTATCACAGATAATATATAATACAACAAGTTTATCTATTATCTAGTTTATCTATCACAGATACTATATAATATAACAGGTTTATCTATTATCTAGTCTAGCTATCACAGATACTATATAATACAACAAGTTTATCTATTATCTAGTTTATCTATCACAGATACTATATAATACAACAAGTTTATCTATTATTCAGTTTATCTATCACAGATACTATATAATACAACAGGTTTATCTATTATCTAGTTTACCTATCACGGATACTATACAATACAACAATATATAATATAACAAGTTTATCTATTATCTAGTTTATCTATCACAGATAATATATAATACAACAACAGGTTTATCTATTATTTAGTTTATCTATCACAGATACTATACAATACAACAATATATAATAGAACAAGTTTATCTATTATCTAGTTTTTCTATCACAGATACTATATAATACAACAGGTTTCTCTATTATCTAGTTTATCTATAACAGATACTATATAATATAACAAGTTTATCTATTATCTAGTTTATCTATCTCAGATACTATATGATACAACAAGATTATCTATTATGTAGTTTATCTATCACAGATACTATATAGTACAACAAGTTTATCTATTATCTAGTTTATCTATCACAGATACTATGTAATACAACAAGTTTATCTATTATCTAGTTTATCTATCACAGATACTATATAATACAACAAGTTTATCTATTATCTAGTTTATCTATCACAGATACTATATAATACAACAAGATTATCTATTATGTAGTTTATCTATCACAGATACTATATAGTACAACAAGTTTATCTATTATCTGGTTTATCTATCACAGATACTATATAATACAACAAGTTTATCTATTATCTAGTTTATCTATCACAGATACTATATGATACAGCAGGTTTATCTATTATCTAGTTTATCTATCACAGATACTATACAATACAACAACTTTATCTATTATCTAGTTTATCTATCACATATACTATATAATACAAAAAGTTTATCTATTATCTAGTTTATCTATCACAGATACTATATAATACAACAAGTTTATATATTATCTAGTTTATCTATCACAGATACTATACAATACAACAATACATAATATGACAAGTTTATCTATCACAGATACTATATAATACAACAAGTTTATCTATTATCTAGTTTATCTATCACAGATACTATATAATACAACAAGTTTATCTATTATCTAGTTTATCTATCACAGATACTATATAATACAACAAGTTTATCTATTATCTAGTTTATCTATCACAGATACTATATAATACAACAAGTTTATCTATTATTCAGTTTATCTATCACAGATACTATATAATACAACAGGTTTATCTATTATCTAGTTTATCTATCACGGATACTATACAATACAACAATATATAATATAACAAGGTTATCTATTATCTAGTTTATCTATCACAGATAATATATAATACAACAAGTTTATCTATTATCTAGTATATCTATCACAGATACTATATAATACAACAATTTTATCTATTATCTAGTCTAGCTATCACAGATACTATATAATACAACAAGTTTATCTATTATCTAGTTTATCTATTACAGATACTATATAATACAACAAGATTATCTATTATCTAGTTTATCTATCACAGATACTATATAGTACAACAAGTTTATCTATTATCTAGTTTATCTATCACAGATACTATATAATACAACAAGATTATCTATTATCTAGTTTATCTATCACAGATACTATATAGTACAACAAGTTTATCTATTATCTAGTTTATCTATCACAGATACTATATAATACAACAAGTTTATCTATTATCTAGTTTATCTATCACAGATACTATATGATACAGCAGGTTTATCTATTATCTAGTTTATCTATCACAGATACTATACAATACAACAAATTTATCTATTATCTAGTTTATCTATCACATATACTATATAATACAACAAGTTTATCTATTATCTAGTTTATCTATCACAGATACTATATAATACAACAAGTTTATATATTATCTAGTTTATCTATCACAGATACTATACAATACAACAATACATAATATGACAAGTTTATCTATCACAGATACTATATAATACAACAAGTTTATCTATTATCTAGTTTATCTATCACAGATACTATATAATACAACAAGTTTATCTATTATTCAGTTTATCTATCACAGATACTATATAATACAACAGGTTTATCTATTATCTAGTTTACCTATCACGGATACTATACAATACAACAATATATAATATAACAAGTTTATCTATTATCTAGTTTATCTATCACAGATACTATATAATATAACAAGTTTATCTATTATCTAGTTTATCTATCACAGATACTATATAATACAACAAGTTTATCTATTATTCAGTTTATCTATCACAGATACTATATAATACAACAGGTTTATCTATTATTCAGTTTATCTATCACAGATACTATACAATACAACAATATATAATATAACAAGTTTATCTATTATCTAGTTTATCTATCACAGATAATATATAATACAACAACAGGTTTATCTATTATTTAGTTTATCTATCACAGATACTATACAATACAACAATATATAATAGAACAAGTTTATCTATTATCTAGTTTTTCTATCACAGATACTATATAATACAACAGGTTTATCTATTATCTAGTTTATCTATAACAGATACTATATAATATAACAAGTTTATCTATTATCTAGTTTATCTATCACAGATACTATATGATACAACAAGTTTATATATTATCTAGTTTATCTATCACAGATACTATACAATGCAACAACTGTATCTATTATCTAGTTTATCTATCACAGATACTATACAATATAACAGGTTTATCTATTATCTAGTTTATCTATCACATATACTATGTAATACAACAAGTTTATCTATTATCTAGTTTATCTATCACAGATACTATATAATACAACAAGTTTATCTATTATCTAGTTTATCTATCACAGATACTATATAATACAACAAGATTATCTATTATGTAGTTTATCTATCACAGATACTATATAGTACAACAAGTTTATCTATTATCTAGTTTATCTATCACAGATAATATATAATACAACAAGTTTATCTATTATCTAGTTTATCTATCATAGATACTATATGATACAGCAGGTTTATCTATTATCTAGTTTATCTATCACAGATACTATACAATACAACAACTTTATCTATTATCTAGTTTATCTATCACATATACTATATAATACAAAAAGTTTATCTATTATCTAGTTTATCTATCACAGATACTATATAATACAACAATACATAATATGACAAGTTTATCTATCACAGATACTATATAATACAACAATTTTATCTATTATCTAGTCTAGCTATCACAGATACTATATAATACAACAAGTTTATCTATTATCTAGTTTATCTATTACAGATACTATATAATACAACAAGATTATCTATTATCTAGTTTATCTATCACAGATACTATATAGTACAACAAGTTTATCTATTATCTAGTTTATCTATCACAGATACTATATAATACAACAAGATTATCTATTATCTAGTTTATCTATCACAGATACTATATAGTACAACAAGTTTATCTATTATCTAGTTTATCTATCACAGATACTATATAATACAACAAGTTTATCTATTATCTAGTTTATCTATCACAGATACTATATGATACAGCAGGTTTATCTATTATCTAGTTTATCTATCACAGATACTATACAATACAACAAATTTATCTATTATCTAGTTTATCTATCACATATACTATATAATACAACAAGTTTATCTATTATCTAGTTTATCTATCACAGATACTATATAATACAACAAGTTTATATATTATCTAGTTTATCTATCACAGATACTATACAATACAACAATACATAATATGACAAGTTTATCTATCACAGATACTATATAATACAACAAGTTTATCTATTATCTAGTTTATCTATCACAGATACTATATAATACAACAAGTTTATCTATTATTCAGTTTATCTATCACAGATACTATATAATACAACAGGTTTATCTATTATCTAGTTTACCTATCACGGATACTATACAATACAACAATATATAATATAACAAGTTTATCTATTATCTAGTTTATCTATCACAGATACTATATAATATAACAAGTTTATCTATTATCTAGTTTATCTATCACAGATACTATATAATACAACAAGTTTATCTATTATTCAGTTTATCTATCACAGATACTATATAATACAACAGGTTTATCTATTATTCAGTTTATCTATCACAGATACTATACAATACAACAATATATAATATAACAAGTTTATCTATTATCTAGTTTATCTATCACAGATAATATATAATACAACAACAGGTTTATCTATTATTTAGTTTATCTATCACAGATACTATACAATACAACAATATATAATAGAACAAGTTTATCTATTATCTAGTTTTTCTATCACAGATACTATATAATACAACAGGTTTATCTATTATCTAGTTTATCTATAACAGATACTATATAATATAACAAGTTTATCTATTATCTAGTTTATCTATCACAGATACTATATGATACAACAAGTTTATATATTATCTAGTTTATCTATCACAGATACTATACAATGCAACAACTGTATCTATTATCTAGTTTATCTATCACAGATACTATACAATATAACAGGTTTATCTATTATCTAGTTTATCTATCACATATACTATGTAATACAACAAGTTTATCTATTATCTAGTTTATCTATCACAGATACTATATAATACAACAAGTTTATCTATTATCTAGTTTATCTATCACAGATACTATATAATACAACAAGATTATCTATTATGTAGTTTATCTATCACAGATACTATATAGTACAACAAGTTTATCTATTATCTAGTTTATCTATCACAGATAATATATAATACAACAAGTTTATCTATTATCTAGTTTATCTATCATAGATACTATATGATACAGCAGGTTTATCTATTATCTAGTTTATCTATCACAGATACTATACAATACAACAACTTTATCTATTATCTAGTTTATCTATCACATATACTATATAATACAAAAAGTTTATCTATTATCTAGTTTATCTATCACAGATACTATATAATACAACAATACATAATATGACAAGTTTATCTATCACAGATACTATATAATACAACAGGTTTATCTATTATCTAGTTTATCTATCACAGATACTATATAATACAACAAGTTTATCTATTATCTAGTTTATCTATCACATATACTATATAATACAACAAGTTTATCTATTATTCAGTTTATCTATCACAGATACTATATAATACAACAGGTTTATCTATTATCTAGTTTACCTATCACGGATACTATACAATACAACAATATATAATATAACAAGGTTATCTATTATCTAGTTTATCTATCACAGATAATATATAATACAACAAGTTTATCTGTTATCTAGTATATCTATCACAGATACTATATAATACAACAATTTTATCTATTATCTAGTCTAGCTATCACAGATACTATATAATACAACAAGTTTATCTATTATCTAGTTTATCTATCACAGATACTATATAATACAACAAGATTATCTATTATCTAGTTTATCTATCACAGATACTATATAGTACAACAAGTTTATCTATTATCTAGTTTATCTATCACAGATACTATATAATACAACAAGATTATCTATTATCTAGTTTATCTATCACAGATACTATATAGTACAACAAGTTTATCTATTATCTAGTTTATCTATCACAGATACTATATAATACAACAAGTTTATCTATTATCTAGTTAATCTATCACAGATACTATATGATACAGCAGGTTTATCTATTATCTAGTTTATCTATCACAGATACTATACAATACAACAAATTTATCTATTATCTAGTTTATCTATCACATATACTATATAATACAACAAGTTTATCTATTATCTAGTTTATCTATCACAGATACTATATAATACAACAAGTTTAAATATTATCTAGTTTATCTATCACAGATACTATACAATACAACAATGCATAATATGACAAGTTTATCTATCACAGATACTATATAATACAACAAGTTTATCTATTATCTAGTTTATCTATCACAGATACTATATAATACAACAAGTTTATCTATTATTCAGTTTATCTATCACAGATACTATATAATACAACAGGTTTATCTATTATCTAGTTTACCTATCACGGATACTATACAATACAACAATATATAATATAACAAGGTTATCTATTATCTAGTTTATCTATCACAGATAATATATAATACAACAAGTTTATCTATTATCTAGTTTATCTATCACAGATACTATATAATACAACAACTTTATCTATTATCTAGTCTAGCTATCACAGATACTATATAATACATCAAGTTTATCTATTATTCAGTTTATCTATCACAGATACTATATAATACAACATGTTTATCTATTATCTAGTTTACCTATCACGGATACTATACAATACAACAATATATAATATAACAAGTTTATCTATTATCTAGTTTATCTATCACAGATACTATATAATATAACAAGTTTATCTATTATCTAGTTTATCTATCACAGATACTATATAATACAACAAGTTTATCTATTATTCAGTTTATCTATCACAGATACTATATAATACAACAGGTTTATCTATTATTCAGTTTATCTATCACAGATACTATATAATACAACAGGTTTATCTATTATCTAGTTTATCTATCACAGATAATATATAATACAACAAGTTTATCTATTATCTAGTTTATCTATCACAGATACAGTATAATATAACAGGTTTATCTATTATCTAGTCTAGCTATCACAGATACTATATAATACAACAAGTTTATCTATTATTCAGTTTATCTATCACAGATACTATATAATACAACAGGTTTATCTATTATCTAGTTTACCTATCACGGATACTATACAATACAACAATATATAATATAACAAGTTTATCTATTATCTAGTTTATCTATCACAGATAATATATAATACAACAACAGGTTTATCTATTATTTAGTTTATCTATCACAGATACTATACAATACAACAATATATAATATAACAAGTTTATCTATTATCTAGTTTATCTATCACAGATAATATATAATACAACAACAGGTTTATCTATTATCTAGTTTATCTATAACAGATACTATATAATATAACAAGTTTATCTATTATCTAGTTTATCTATCACAGATACTATATAATACAACAAGTTTATATATTATCTAGTTTATCTATCACAGATACTATACAATGCAACAACTTTATCTATTATCTAGTTTATCTATCACAGATACTATACAATATAACAGGTTTATCTATCACAGATACTATGTAATACAACAAGTTTATCTATTATCTAGTTTATCTATCACAGATACTATATAATACAACAAGTTTATCTATTATCTAGTTTATCTATCAGAGATACTATATAATACAACAAGATTATCTATTATGTAGTTTATCTATCACAGATACTATATAGTACAACAAGTTTATCTATTATCTAGTTTATCTATCACAGATACTATATAATACAGCAAGTTTATCTATTATCTTGTTTATCTATCACAGATACTATATGATACAGCAGGTTTATCTATTATCTAGTTTATCTATCACAGATACTATACAATACAACAACTTTATCTATTATCTAGTTTATCTATCACATATACTATATAATACAAAAAGTTTATCTATTATCTAGTTTATCTATCACAGATACTATATAATACAACAAGTTTATATATTATCTAGTTTATCTATCACAGATACTATACAATACAACAATACATAATATGACAAGTTTATCTATCACAGATACTATATAATACAACAAGTTTATCTATTATCTAGTTTATCTATCACAGATACTATATAATACAACAAGTTTATCTATTATCTAGTTTATCTATCACAGATACTATATAATACAACAAGTTTATCTATTATTCAGTTTATCTATCACAGATACTATATAATACAACATGTTTATCTATTATCTAGTTTACCTATCACGGATACTATACAATACAACAATATATAATATAACAAGGTTATCTATTATCTAGTTTATCTATCACAGATAATATATAATACAACAACTTTATCTATTATCTAGTCTAGCTATCACAGATACTATATAATACATCAAGTTTATCTATTATTCAGTTTATCTATCACAGATACTATATAATACAACAGGTTTATCTATTATCTAGTTTATCTATCACAGATAATATATAATACAACAAGTTTATCTATTATCTAATTTATCTATCACAGATACAGTATAATATAACAGGTTTATCTATTATCTAGTCTAGCTATCACAGATACTATATAATACAACAAGTTTATCTATTATTCAGTTTATCTATCACAGATACTATATAATACAACAGGTTTATCTATTATCTAGTTTACCTATCACGGATACTATACAATACAACAATATATAATATAACAAGTTTATCTATTATCTAGTTTATCTATCACAGATAATATATAATACAACAACAGGTTTATCTATTATTTAGTTTATCTATCACAGATACTATACAATACAACAATATATAATATAACAAGTTTATCTATTATCTAGTTTATCTATCACAGATAATATATAATACAACAACAGGTTTATCTATTATCTAGTCTATCTATAACAGATACTATATAATATAACAAGTTTATCTATTATCTAGTTTATCTATCACAGATACTATATAATACAACAAGTTTATCTATTATTCAGTTTATCTATCACAGATACTATATAATACAACAGGTTTATCTATTATCTAGTTTACCTATCACGGATACTATACAATACAACAATATATAATATAACAAGGTTATCTATTATCTAGTTTATCTATCACAGATAATATATAATACAACAAGTTTATCTATTATCTAGTTTATCTATCACAGATACTATATAATACAACAACTTTATCTATTATCTAGTCTAGCTATCACAGATACTATATAATACATCAAGTTTATCTATTATTCAGTTTATCTATCACAGATACTATATAATACAACATGTTTATCTATTATCTAGTTTACCTATCACGGATACTATACAATACAACAATATATAATATAACAAGTTTATCTATTATCTAGTTTATCTATCACAGATACTATATAATATAACAAGTTTATCTATTATCTAGTTTATCTATCACAGATACTATATAATACAACAAGTTTATCTATTATTCAGTTTATCTATCACAGATACTATATAATACAACAGGTTTATCTATTATTCAATTTATCTATCACAGATACTATATAATACAACAGGTTTATCTATTATCTAGTTTATCTATCACAGATAATATATAATACAACAAGTTTATCTATTATCTAGTTTATCTATCACAGATACAGTATAATATAACAGGTTTATCTATTATCTAGTCTAGCTATCACAGATACTATATAATACAACAAGTTTATCTATTATTCAGTTTATCTATCACAGATACTATATAATACAACAGGTTTATCTATTATCTAGTTTACCTATCACGGATACTATACAATACAACAATATATAATATAACAAGTTTATCTATTATCTAGTTTATCTATCACAGATAATATATAATACAACAACAGGTTTATCTATTATTTAGTTTATCTATCACAGATACTATACAATACAACAATATATAATATAACAAGTTTATCTATTATCTAGTTTATCTATCACAGATAATATATAATACAACAACAGGTTTATCTATTATCTAGTTTATCTATAACAGATACTATATAATATAACAAGTTTATCTATTATCTAGTTTATCTATCACAGATACTATATAATACAACAAGTTTATATATTATCTAGTTTATCTATCACAGATACTATACAATGCAACAACTTTATCTATTATCTAGTTTATCTATCACAGATACTATACAATATAACAGGTTTATCTATCACAGATACTATGTAATACAACAAGTTTATCTATTATCTAGTTTATCTATCACAGATACTATATAATACAACAAGTTTATCTATTATCTAGTTTATCTATCAGAGATACTATATAATACAACAAGATTATCTATTATGTAGTTTATCTATCACAGATACTATATAGTACAACAAGTTTATCTATTATCTAGTTTATCTATCACAGATACTATATAATACAGCAAGTTTATCTATTATCTTGTTTATCTATCACAGATACTATATGATACAGCAGGTTTATCTATTATCTAGTTTATCTATCACAGATACTATACAATACAACAACTTTATCTATTATCTAGTTTATCTATCACATATACTATATAATACAAAAAGTTTATCTATTATCTAGTTTATCTATCACAGATACTATATAATACAACAAGTTTATATATTATCTAGTTTATCTATCACAGATACTATACAATACAACAATACATAATATGACAAGTTTATCTATCACAGATACTATATAATACAACAAGTTTATCTATTATCTAGTTTATCTATCACAGATACTATATAATACAACAAGTTTATCTATTATCTAGTTTATCTATCACAGATACTATATAATACAACAAGTTTATCTATTATTCAGTTTATCTATCACAGATACTATATAATACAACATGTTTATCTATTATCTAGTTTACCTATCACGGATACTATACAATACAACAATATATAATATAACAAGGTTATCTATTATCTAGTTTATCTATCACAGATAATATATAATACAACAAGTTTATCTATTATCTAGTTTATCTATCACAGATACTATATAATACAACAACTTTATCTATTATCTAGTCTAGCTATCACAGATACTATATAATACATCAAGTTTATCTATTATTCAGTTTATCTATCACAGATACTATATAATACAACAGGTTTATCTATTATCTAGTTTATCTATCACAGATAATATATAATACAACAAGTTTATCTATTATCTAATTTATCTATCACAGATACAGTATAATATAACAGGTTTATCTATTATCTAGTCTAGCTATCACAGATACTATATAATACAACAAGTTTATCTATTATTCAGTTTATCTATCACAGATACTATATAATACAACAGGTTTATCTATTATCTAGTTTACCTATCACGGATACTATACAATACAACAATATATAATATAACAAGTTTATCTATTATCTAGTTTATCTATCACAGATAATATATAATACAACAACAGGTTTATCTATTATTTAGTTTATCTATCACAGATACTATACAATACAACAATATATAATATAACAAGTTTATCTATTATCTAGTTTATCTATCACAGATAATATATAATACAACAACAGGTTTATCTATTATCTAGTCTATCTATAACAGATACTATATAATATAACAAGTTTATCTATTATCTAGTTTATCTATCACAGATACTATATAATACAACAAGTTTATATATTATCTAGTTTATCTATCACAGATACTATACAATGCAACAACTTTATCTATTATCTAGTTTATCTATCACAGATACTATACAATATAACAGGTTTATCTATCACAGATACTATGTAATACAACAAGTTTATCTATTATCTAGTTTATCTATCACAGATACTATATAATACAACAAGTTTATCTATTATCTAGTTTATCTATCAGAGATACTATATAATACAACAAGATTATCTATTATGTAGTTTATCTATCACAGATACTATATAGTACAACAAGTTTATCTATTATCTAGTTTATCTATCACAGATACTATATAATACAACAAGTTTATCTATTATCTTGTTTATCTATCACAGATACTATATGATACAGCAGGTTTATCTATTATCTAGTTTATCTATCACAGATACTATACAATACAACAACTTTATCTATTATCTAGTTTATCTATCACATATACTATATAATACAAAAAGTTTATCTATTATCTAGTTTATCTATCACAGATACTATATAATACAACAAGTTTATATATTATCTAGTTTATCTATCACAGATACTATACAATACAACAATACATAATATGACAAGTTTATCTATCACAGATACTATATAATACAACAAGTTTATCTATTATCTAGTTTATCTATCACAGATACTATATAATACAACAAGTTTATCTATTATCTAGTTTATCTATCACAGATACTATATAATACAACAAGTTTATCTATTATTCAGTTTATCTATCACAGATACTATATAATACAACATGTTTATCTATTATCTAGTTTACCTATCACGGATACTATACAATACAACAATATATAATATAACAAGGTTATCTATTATCTAGTTTATCTATCACAGATAATATATAATACAACAAGTTTATCTATTATCTAGTATATCTATCACAGATACTATATAATACAACAATTTTATCTATTATCTAGTCTAGCTATCACAGATACTATATAATACAACAAGTTTATCTATTATCTAGTTTATCTATCACAGATACTATATAATACAACAAGATTATCTATTATCTAGTTTATCTATCACAGATACTATATAATACAACAAGATTATCTATTATTTAGTTTATCTATCACAGATACTATATAGTACAACAAGTTTATCTATTATCTAGTTTATCTATCACAGATACTATATAATACAACAAGTTTATCTATTATCTAGTTTATCTATCACAGATACTATATGATACAGCAGGTTTATCTATTATCTAGTTTATCTATCACAGATACTATACAATACAACAAATTTATCTATTATCTAGTTTATCTATCACATATACTATATAATACAACAAGTTTATCTATTATCTAGTTTATCTATCACAGATACTATATAATACAACAAGTTTATATATTATCTAGTTTATCTATCACAGATACTATACAATACAACAATACATAATATGACAAGTTTATCTATCACAGATACTATATAATACAACAAGTTTATCTATTATCTAGTTTATCTATCACAGATACTATATAATACAACAAGTTTATCTATTATTCAGTTTATCTATCACAGATACTATATAATACAACAAGTTTATCTATTATCTAGTTTATCTATCAGAGATACTATATAATACAACAAGATTATCTATTATGTAGTTTATCTATCACAGATACTATATAGTACAACAAGTTTATCTATTATCTAGTTTATCTATCACAGATACTATATAATACAACAAGTTTATCTATTATCTAATTTATCTATCACAGATACTATACAATACAACAACTTTATCTATTATCTAGTTTATCTATCACATATACTATATAATACAAAAAGTTTATCTATTATCTAGTTTATCTATCACAGATACTATATAATACAACAAGTTTATATATTATCTAGTTTATCTATCACAGATACTATACAATGCAACAACTTTATCTATTATCTAGTTTATCTATCACAGATACTATACAATATAACAGGTTTATCTATCACAGATACTATGTAATACAACAAGTTTATCTATTATCTAGTTTATCTATCACAGATACTATATAATACAACAAGTTTATCTATTATCTAGTTTATCTATCAGAGATACTATATAATACAACAAGATTATCTATTATGTAGTTTATCTATCACAGATACTATATAGTACAACAAGTTTATCTATTATCTAGTTTATCTATCACAGATACTATATAATACAACAAGTTTATCTATTATCTTGTTTATCTATCACAGATACTATATGATACAGCAGGTTTATCTATTATCTAGTTTATCTATCACAGATACTATACAATACAACAACTTTATCTATTATCTAGTTTATCTATCACATATACTATATAATACAAAAAGTTTATCTATTATCTAGTTTATCTATCACAGATACTATATAATACAACAAGTTTATATATTATCTAGTTTATCTATCACAGATACTATACAATACAAAAATACATAATATGACAAGTTTATCTATCACAGATACTATATAATACAACAAGTTTATCTATTATCTAGTTTATCTATCACAGATACTATATAATACAACAAGTTTATCTATTATCTAGTTTATCTATCACAGATACTATATAATACAACAAGTTTATCTAATATTCAGTTTATCTATCACAGATACTATATAATACAACATGTTTATCTATTATCTAGTTTACCTATCACGGATACTATACAATACAACAATATATAATATAACAAGGTTATCTATTATCTAGTTTATCTATCACAGATAATATATAATACAACAAGTTTATCTATTATCTAGTTTATCTATCACAGATACTATATAATACAACAACTTTATCTATTATCTAGTCTAGCTATCACAGATACTATATAATACATCAAGTTTATCTATTATTCAGTTTATCTATCACAGATACTATATAATACAACATGTTTATCTATTATCTAGTTTACCTATCACGGATACTATACAATACAACAATATATAATATAACAAGTTTATCTATTATCTAGTTTATCTATCACAGATACTATATAATATAACAAGTTTATCTATTATCTAGTTTATCTATCACAGATACTATATAATACAACAAGTTTATCTATTATTCAGTTTATCTATCACAGATACTATATAATACAACAGGTTTATCTATTATTCAGTTTATCTATCACAGATACTATATAATACAACAGGTTTATCTATTATCTAGTTTATCTATCACAGATAATATATAATACAACAAGTTTATCTATTATCTAGTTTATCTATCACAGATACAGTATAATATAACAGGTTTATCTATTATCTAGTCTAGCTATCACAGATACTATATAATACAACAAGTTTATCTATTATTCAGTTTATCTATCACAGATACTATATAATACAACAGGTTTATCTATTATCTAGTTTACCTATCACGGATACTATACAATACAACAATATATAATATAACAAGTTTATCTATTATCTAGTTTATCTATCACAGATAATATATAATACAACAACAGGTTCATCTATTATTTAGTTTATCTATCACAGATACTATACAATACAACAATATATAATATAACAAGTTTATCTATTATCTAGTTTATCTATCACAGATAATATATAATACAACAACAGGTTTATCTATTATCTAGTTTATCTATCACAGATACTATATAATATAACAAGTTTATCTATTATCTAGTTTATCTATCACAGATACTATATAATACAACAAGTTTATATATTATCTAGTTTATCTATCACAGATACTATACAATGCAACAACTTTATCTATTATCTAGTTTATCTATCACAGATACTATACAATATAACAGGTTTATCTATCACAGATACTATGTAATACAACAAGTTTATCTATTATCTAGTTTATCTATCACAGATACTATATAATACAACAAGTTTATCTATTATCTAGTTTATCTATCAGAGATACTATATAATACAACAAGATTATCTATTATGTAGTTTATCTATCACAGATACTATATAGTACAACAAGTTTATCTATTATCTAGTTTATCTATCACAGATACTATATAATACAACAAGTTTATCTATTATCTTGTTTATCTATCACAGATACTATATGATACAGCAGGTTTATCTATTATCTAGTTTATCTATCACAGATACTATACAATACAACAACTTTATCTATTATCTAGTTTATCTATCACATATACTATATAATACAAAAAGTTTATCTATTATCTAGTTTATCTATCACAGATACTATACAATACAACAATACATAATATGACAAGTTTATCTATCACAGATACTATATAATACAACAAGTTTATCTATTATCTAGTTTATCTATCACAGATACTATACAATACAACAATACATAATATGACAAGTTTATCTATCACAGATACTATATAATACAACAAGTTTATCTATTATCTAGTTTATCTATCACAGATACTATATAATACAACAAGTTTATCTATTATCTAGTTTATCTATCACAGATACTATATAATACAACAAGTTTATCTATTATTCAGTTTATCTATCACAGATACTATATAATACAACATGTTTATCTATTATCTAGTTTACCTATCACGGATACTATACAATACAACAATATATAATATAACAAGGTTATCTATTATCTAGTTTATCTATCACAGATAATATATAATACAACAAGTTTATCTATTATCTAGTATATCTATCACAGATACTATATAATACAACAATTTTATCTATTATCTAGTCTAGCTATCACAGATACTATATAATACAACAAGTTTATCTATTATCTAGTTTATCTATCACAGATACTATATAATACAACAAGATTATCTATTATCTAGTTTATCTATCACAGATACTATATAGTACAACAAGTTTATCTATTATCTAGTTTATCTATCACAGATACTATATAATACAACAAGATTATCTATTATCTAGTTTATCTATCACAGATACTATATAGTACAACAAGTTTATCTATTATCTAGTTTATCTATCACAGATACTATATAATACAACAAGTTTATCTATTATCTAGTTTATCTATCACAGATACTATATGATACAGCAGGTTTATCTATTATCTAGTTTATCTATCACAGATACTATACAATACAACAAATTTATCTATTATCTAGTTTATCTATCACATATACTATATACTACAACAAGTTTATCTATTATCTAGTTTATCTATCACAGATACTATATAATACAACAAGTTTATATATTATCTAGTTTATCTATCACAGATACTATACAATACAACAATACATAATATGACAAGTTTATCTATTACAGATACTATATAATACAACAAGTTTATCTATTATCTAGTTTATCTATCACAGATACTATATAATACAACAAGTTTATCTATTATTCAGTTTATCTATCACAGATACTATATAATACAACAAGTTTATCTATTATCTAGTTTATCTATCAGAGATACTATATAATACAACAAGATTATCTATTATGTAGTTTATCTATCACAGATACTATATAGTACAACAAGTTTATCTATTATCTAATTTATCTATCACAGATACTATATAATACAACAAGTTTATCTATTATCTTGTTTATCTATCACAGATACTATATGATACAGCAGGTTTATCTATTATCTAGTTTATCTATCACATATACTATATAATACAAAAAGTTTATCTATTATCTAGTTTATCTATCACAGATACTATATAATACAACAAGTTTATATATTATCTAGTTTATCTATCACAGATACTATACAATACAACAATACATAATATGACAAGTTTATCTATCACAGATACTATATAATACAACAAGTTTATCTATTATCTAGTTTATCTATCACAGATACTATATAATACAACAAGTTTATCTATTATCTAGTTTATCTATCACAGATACTATATAATACAACAAGTTTATCTATTATTCAGTTTATCTATCACAGATACTATATAATACAACATGTTTATCTATTATCTAGTTTACCTATCACGGATACTATACAATACAACAATATATAATATAACAAGGTTATCTATTATCTAGTTTATCTATCACAGATAATATATAATACAACAAGTTTATCTATTATCTAGTATATCTATCACAGATACTATATAATACAACAATTTTATCTATTATCTAGTCTAGCTATCACAGATACTATATAATACAACAAGTTTATCTATTATCTAGTTTATCTATCACAGATACTATATAATACAACAAGATTATCTATTATCTAGTTTATCTATCACAGATACTATATAGTACAACAAGTTTATCTATTATCTAGTTTATCTATCACAGATACTATATAATACAACAAGTTTATCTATTATCTAGTTTATCTATCACAGATACTATATAATACAACAAGTTTATCTATTATCTAGTTTATCTATCACAGATACTATATAATACAACAAGTTTATCTATTATTCAGTTTATCTATCACAGATACTATATAATACAACATGTTTATCTATTATCTAGTTTACCTATCACGGATACTATACAATACAACAATATATAATATTACAAGGTTATCTATTATCTAGTTTATCTATCACAGATAATATATAATACAACAAGTTTATCTATTATCTAGTATATCTATCACAGATACTATATAATACAACAATTTTATCTATTATCTAGTCTAGCTATCACAGATACTATATAATACAACAAGTATATCTATTATCTAGTTTATCTATCACAGATACTATATAATACAACAAGATTATCTATTATCTAGTTTATCTATCACAGATACTATATAGTACAACAAGTTTATCTATTATCTAGTTTATCTATCACAGATACTATATAATACAACAAGATTATCTATTATCTAGTTTATCTATCACAGATACTATATAGTACAACAAGTTTATCTATTATCTAGTTTATCTATCACAGATACTATATAATACAACAAGTTTATCTATTATCTAGTTTATCTATCACAGATACTATATGATACAGCAGGTTTATCTATTATCTAGTTTATCTATCACAGATACTATACAATACAACAAATTTATCTATTATCTAGTTTATCTATCACATATACTATATAATACAACAAGTTTATCTATTATCTAGTTTATCTATCACAGATACTATATAATACAACAAGTTTATATATTATCTAGTTTATCTATCACAGATACTATACAATACAACAATACATAATATGACAAGTTTATCTATTACAGATACTATATAATACAACAAGTTTATCTATTATCTAGTTTATCTATCACAGATACTATATAATACAACAAGTTTATCTATTATTCAGTTTATCTATCACAGATACTATATAATACAACAAGTTTATCTATTATCTAGTTTATCTATCAGAGATACTATATAATACAACAAGATTATCTATTATGTAGTTTATCTATCACAGATACTATATAGTACAACAAGTTTATCTATTATCTAGTTTATCTATCACAGATACTATATAATACAACAAGTTTATCTATTATCTTGTTTATCTATCACAGATACTATATGATACAGCAGGTTTATCTATTATCTAGTTTATCTATCACATATACTATATAATACAAAAAGTTTATCTATTATCTAGTTTATCTATCACAGATACTATATAATACAACAAGTTTATATATTATCTAGTTTATCTATCACAGATACTATACAATACAACAATACATAATATGACAAGTTTATCTATCACAGATACTATATAATACAACAAGTTTATCTATTATCTAGTTTATCTATCACAGATACTATATAATACAACAAGTTTATCTATTATCTAGTTTATCTATCACAGATACTATATAATACAACAAGTTTATCTATTATTCAGTTTATCTATCACAGATACTATATAATACAACATGTTTATCTATTATCTAGTTTACCTATCACGGATACTATACAATACAACAATATATAATATAACAAGGTTATCTATTATCTAGTTTATCTATCACAGATAATATATAATACAACAAGTTTATCTATTATCTAGTATATCTATCACAGATACTATATAATACAACAATTTTATCTATTATCTAGTCTAGCTATCACAGATACTATATAATACAACAAGTTTATCTATTATCTAGTTTATCTATCACAGATACTATATAATACAACAAGATTATCTATTATCTAGTTTATCTATCACAGATACTATATAGTACAACAAGTTTATCTATTATCTAGTTTATCTATCACAGATACTATATAATACAACAAGATTATCTATTATCTAGTTTATCTATTACAGATACTATATAGTACAACAAGTTTATCTATTATCTAGTTTATCTATCACAGATAATATATAATACAACAAGTTTATCTATTATCTAGTTTATCTATCACAGATACTATATGATACAGCAGGTTTATCTATTATCTAGTTTATCTATCACAGATACTATACAATACAACAAATTTATCTATTATCTAGTTTATCTATCACAGATACTATATAATACAACAAGTTTATCTATTATCTAGTTTATCTATCACAGATACTATATAATACAACAAGTTTATCTATTATCTAGTTTATCTATCACAGATACTATATAATACAACAATATATAATATAACAAGGTTATCTATTATCTAGTTTATCTATCACAGATAATATATAATACAACAAGTTTATCTATTATCTAGTTTATCTATCACAGATACTATACAATACAACAATACATAATATGACAAGTTTATCTATTATCTAGTCTAGCTATCACAGATACTATATAATACAACAAGTTTATCTATTATTCAGTATATCTATCACAGATACTATATAATACAACAGATTTATCTATTATCTAGTTTACCTATCACGGATACTATACAATACAACAATATATAATATAACAAGGTTATCTATTATCTAGTTTATCTATCACAGATAATATATAATACAACAAGTTTATCTATTATCTAGTTTATCTATCACAGATACTATATAATACAACAACTTTATCTATTATCTAGTCTAGCTATCACAGATACTATATAATACATCAAGTTTATCTATTATTCAGTTTATCTATCACAGATACTATATAATACAACATGTTTATCTATTATCTAGTTTACCTATCACGGATACTATACAATACAACAATATATAATATAACAAGTTTATCTATTATCTAGTTTATCTATCACAGATACTATATAATATAACAAGTTTATCTATTATCTAGTTTATCTATCACAGATACTATATAATACAACAAGTTTATCTATTATTCAGTTTATCTATCACAGATACTATATAATACAACAGGTTTATCTATTATTCAATTTATCTATCACAGATACTATATAATACAACAGGTTTATCTATTATCTAGTTTATCTATCACAGATAATATATAATACAACAAGTTTATCTATTATCTAGTTTATCTATCACAGATACAGTATAATATAACAGGTTTATCTATTATCTAGTCTAGCTATCACAGATACTATATAATACAACAAGTTTATCTATTATTCAGTTTATCTATCACAGATACTATATAATACAACAAGTTTATCTATTATCTAGTTTATCTATCACAGATACTATATAATACAACAATATATAATATAACAAGGTTATCTATTATCTAGTTTATCTATCACAGATAATATATAATACAACAAGTTTATCTATTATCTAGTTTATCTATCACAGATACTATACAATACAACAATACATAATATGACAAGTTTATCTATTATCTAGTCTAGCTATCACAGATACTATATAATACAACAAGTTTATCTATTATTCAGTATATCTATCACAGATACTATATAATACAACAGATTTATCTATTATCTAGTTTACCTATCACGGATACTATACAATACAACAATATATAATATAACAAGGTTATCTATTATCTAGTTTATCTATCACAGATAATATATAATACAACAAGTTTATCTATTATCTAGTTTATCTATCACAGATACTATATAATACAACAACTTTATCTATTATCTAGTCTAGCTATCACAGATACTATATAATACATCAAGTTTATCTATTATTCAGTTTATCTATCACAGATACTATATAATACAACATGTTTATCTATTATCTAGTTTACCTATCACGGATACTATACAATACAACAATATATAATATAACAAGTTTATCTATTATCTAGTTTATCTATCACAGATACTATATAATATAACAAGTTTATCTATTATCTAGTTTATCTATCACAGATACTATATAATACAACAAGTTTATCTATTATTCAGTTTATCTATCACAGATACTATATAATACAACAGGTTTATCTATTATTCAATTTATCTATCACAGATACTATATAATACAACAGGTTTATCTATTATCTAGTTTATCTATCACAGATAATATATAATACAACAAGTTTATCTATTATCTAGTTTATCTATCACAGATACAGTATAATATAACAGGTTTATCTATTATCTAGTCTAGCTATCACAGATACTATATAATACAACAAGTTTATCTATTATTCAGTTTATCTATCACAGATACTATATAATACAACAGGTTTATCTATTATCTAGTTTACCTATCACGGATACTATACAATACAACAATATATAATATAACAAGTTTATCTATTATCTAGTTTATCTATCACAGATAATATATAATACAACAACAGGTTTATCTATTATTTAGTTTATCTATCACAGATACTATACAATACAACAATATATAATATAACAAGTTTATCTATTATCTAGTTTATCTATCACAGATAATATATAATACAACAACAGGTTTATCTATTATCTAGTTTATCTATAACAGATACTATATAATATAACAAGTTTATCTATTATCTAGTTTATCTATCACAGATACTATATAATACAACAAGTTTATATATTATCTAGTTTATCTATCACAGATACTATACAATGCAACAACTTTATCTATTATCTAGTTTATCTATCACAGATACTATACAATATAACAGGTTTATCTATCACAGATACTATATAATACAACAACTTTATCTATTATCTAGTCTAGCTATCACAGATACTATATAATACATCAAGTTTATCTATTATTCAGTTTATCTATCACAGATACTATATAATACAACAGGTTTATCTATTATCTAGTTTATCTATCACAGATAATATATAATACAACAAGTTTATCTATTATCTAATTTATCTATCACAGATACAGTATAATATAACAGGTTTATCTATTATCTAGTCTAGCTATCACAGATACTATATAATACAACAAGTTTATCTATTATTCAGTTTATCTATCACAGATACTATATAATACAACAGGTTTATCTATTATCTAGTTTACCTATCACGGATACTATACAATACAACAATATATAATATAACAAGTTTATCTATTATCTAGTTTATCTATCACAGATAATATATAATACAACAACAGGTTTATCTATTATTTAGTTTATCTATCACAGATACTATACAATACAACAATATATAATATAACAAGTTTATCTATTATCTAGTTTATCTATCACAGATAATATATAATACAACAACAGGTTTATCTATTATCTAGTCTATCTATAACAGATACTATATAATATAACAAGTTTATCTATTATCTAGTTTATCTATCACAGATACTATATAATACAACAAGTTTATATATTATCTAGTTTATCTATCACAGATACTATACAATGCAACAACTTTATCTATTATCTAGTTTATCTATCACAGATACTATACAATATAACAGGTTTATCTATCACAGATACTATGTAATACAACAAGTTTATCTATTATCTAGTTTATCTATCACAGATACTATATAATACAACAAGTTTATCTATTATCTAGTTTATCTATCAGAGATACTATATAATACAACAAGATTATCTATTATGTAGTTTATCTATCACAGATACTATATAGTACAACAAGTTTATCTATTATCTAGTTTATCTATCACAGATACTATATAATACAACAAGTTTATCTATTATCTTGTTTATCTATCACAGATACTATATGATACAGCAGGTTTATCTATTATCTAGTTTATCTATCACAGATACTATACAATACAACAACTTTATCTATTATCTAGTTTATCTATCACATATACTATATAATACAAAAAGTTTATCTATTATCTAGTTTATCTATCACAGATACTATATAATACAACAAGTTTATATATTATCTAGTTTATCTATCACAGATACTATACAATACAACAATACATAATATGACAAGTTTATCTATCACAGATACTATATAATACAACAAGTTTATCTATTATCTAGTTTATCTATCACAGATACTATATAATACAACAAGTTTATCTATTATCTAGTTTATCTATCACAGATACTATATAATACAACAAGTTTATCTATTATTCAGTTTATCTATCACAGATACTATATAATACAACATGTTTATCTATTATCTAGTTTACCTATCACGGATACTATACAATACAACAATATATAATATAACAAGGTTATCTATTATCTAGTTTATCTATCACAGATAATATATAATACAACAAGTTTATCTATTATCTAGTATATCTATCACAGATACTATATAATACAACAATTTTATCTATTATCTAGTCTAGCTATCACAGATACTATATAATACAACAAGTTTATCTATTATCTAGTTTATCTATCACAGATACTATATAATACAACAAGATTATCTATTATCTAGTTTATCTATCACAGATACTATATAATACAACAAGATTATCTATTATTTAGTTTATCTATCACAGATACTATATAGTACAACAAGTTTATCTATTATCTAGTTTATCTATCACAGATACTATATAATACAACAAGTTTATCTATTATCTAGTTTATCTATCACAGATACTATATGATACAGCAGGTTTATCTATTATCTAGTTTATCTATCACAGATACTATACAATACAACAAATTTATCTATTATCTAGTTTATCTATCACATATACTATATAATACAACAAGTTTATCTATTATCTAGTTTATCTATCACAGATACTATATAATACAACAAGTTTATATATTATCTAGTTTATCTATCACAGATACTATACAATACAACAATACATAATATGACAAGTTTATCTATCACAGATACTATATAATACAACAAGTTTATCTATTATCTAGTTTATCTATCACAGATACTATATAATACAACAAGTTTATCTATTATTCAGTTTATCTATCACAGATACTATATAATACAACAAGTTTATCTATTATCTAGTTTATCTATCAGAGATACTATATAATACAACAAGATTATCTATTATGTAGTTTATCTATCACAGATACTATATAGTACAACAAGTTTATCTATTATCTAGTTTATCTATCACAGATACTATATAATACAACAAGTTTATCTATTATCTAATTTATCTATCACAGATACTATACAATACAACAACTTTATCTATTATCTAGTTTATCTATCACATATACTATATAATACAAAAAGTTTATCTATTATCTAGTTTATCTATCACAGATACTATATAATACAACAAGTTTATATATTATCTAGTTTATCTATCACAGATACTATACAATGCAACAACTTTATCTATTATCTAGTTTATCTATCACAGATACTATACAATATAACAGGTTTATCTATCACAGATACTATGTAATACAACAAGTTTATCTATTATCTAGTTTATCTATCACAGATACTATATAATACAACAAGTTTATCTATTATCTAGTTTATCTATCAGAGATACTATATAATACAACAAGATTATCTATTATGTAGTTTATCTATCACAGATACTATATAGTACAACAAGTTTATCTATTATCTAGTTTATCTATCACAGATACTATATAATACAACAAGTTTATCTATTATCTTGTTTATCTATCACAGATACTATATGATACAGCAGGTTTATCTATTATCTAGTTTATCTATCACAGATACTATACAATACAACAACTTTATCTATTATCTAGTTTATCTATCACATATACTATATAATACAAAAAGTTTATCTATTATCTAGTTTATCTATCACAGATACTATATAATACAACAAGTTTATATATTATCTAGTTTATCTATCACAGATACTATACAATACAAAAATACATAATATGACAAGTTTATCTATCACAGATACTATATAATACAACAAGTTTATCTATTATCTAGTTTATCTATCACAGATACTATATAATACAACAAGTTTATCTATTATCTAGTTTATCTATCACAGATACTATATAATACAACAAGTTTATCTAATATTCAGTTTATCTATCACAGATACTATATAATACAACATGTTTATCTATTATCTAGTTTACCTATCACGGATACTATACAATACAACAATATATAATATAACAAGGTTATCTATTATCTAGTTTATCTATCACAGATAATATATAATACAACAAGTTTATCTATTATCTAGTTTATCTATCACAGATACTATATAATACAACAACTTTATCTATTATCTAGTCTAGCTATCACAGATACTATATAATACATCAAGTTTATCTATTATTCAGTTTATCTATCACAGATACTATATAATACAACATGTTTATCTATTATCTAGTTTACCTATCACGGATACTATACAATACAACAATATATAATATAACAAGTTTATCTATTATCTAGTTTATCTATCACAGATACTATATAATATAACAAGTTTATCTATTATCTAGTTTATCTATCACAGATACTATATAATACAACAAGTTTATCTATTATTCAGTTTATCTATCACAGATACTATATAATACAACAGGTTTATCTATTATTCAGTTTATCTATCACAGATACTATATAATACAACAGGTTTATCTATTATCTAGTTTATCCATCACAGATAATATATAATACAACAAGTTTATCTATTATCTAGTTTATCTATCACAGATACAGTATAATATAACAGGTTTATCTATTATCTAGTCTAGCTATCACAGATACTATATAATACAACAAGTTTATCTATTATTCAGTTTATCTATCACAGATACTATATAATACAACAGGTTTATCTATTATCTAGTTTACCTATCACGGATACTATACAATACAACAATATATAATATAACAAGTTTATCTATTATCTAGTTTATCTATCACAGATAATATATAATACAACAACAGGTTCATCTATTATTTAGTTTATCTATCACAGATACTATACAATACAACAATATATAATATAACAAGTTTATCTATTATCTAGTTTATCTATCACAAATAATATATAATACAACAACAGGTTTATCTATTATCTAGTTTATCTATAACAGATACTATATAATATAACAAGTTTATCTATTATCTAGTTTATCTATCACAGATACTATATAATACAACAAGTTTATATATTATCTAGTTTATCTATCACAGATACTATACAATGCAACAACTTTATCTATTATCTAGTTTATCTATCACAGATACTATACAATATAACAGGTTTATCTATCACAGATACTATGTAATACAACAAGTTTATCTATTATCTAGTTTATCTATCACAGATACTATATAATACAACAAGTTTATCTATTATCTAGTTTATCTATCAGAGATACTATATAATACAACAAGATTATCTATTATGTAGTTTATCTATCACAGATACTATATAGTACAACAAGTTTATCTATTATCTAGTTTATCTATCACAGATACTATATAATACAACAAGTTTATCTATTATCTTGTTTATCTATCACAGATACTATATGATACAGCAGGTTTATCTATTATCTAGTTTATCTATCACAGATACTATACAATACAACAACTTTATCTATTATCTAGTTTATCTATCACATATACTATATAATACAAAAAGTTTATCTATTATCTAGTTTATCTATCACAGATACTATACAATACAACAATACATAATATGACAAGTTTATCTATCACAGATACTATATAATACAACAAGTTTATCTATTATCTAGTTTATCTATCACAGATACTATACAATACAACAATACATAATATGACAAGTTTATCTATCACAGATACTATATAATACAACAAGTTTATCTATTATCTAGTTTATCTATCACAGATACTATATAATACAACAAGTTTATCTATTATCTAGTTTATCTATCACAGATACTATATAATACAACAAGTTTATCTATTATTCAGTTTATCTATCACAGATACTATATAATACAACATGTTTATCTATTATCTAGTTTACCTATCACGGATACTATACAATACAACAATATATAATATAACAAGGTTATCTATTATCTAGTTTATCTATCACAGATAATATATAATACAACAAGTTTATCTATTATCTAGTATATCTATCACAGATACTATATAATACAACAATTTTATCTATTATCTAGTCTAGCTATCACAGATACTATATAATACAACAAGTTTATCTATTATCTAGTTTATCTATCACAGATACTATATAATACAACAAGATTATCTATTATCTAGTTTATCTATCACAGATACTATATAGTACAACAAGTTTATCTATTATCTAGTTTATCTATCACAGATACTATATAATACAACAAGATTATCTATTATCTAGTTTATCTATCACAGATACTATATAGTACAACAAGTTTATCTATTATCTAGTTTATCTATCACAGATACTATATAATACAACAAGTTTATCTATTATCTAGTTTATCTATCACAGATACTATATGATACAGCAGGTTTATCTATTATCTAGTTTATCTATCACAGATACTATACAATACAACAAATTTATCTATTATCTAGTTTATCTATCACATATACTATATACTACAACAAGTTTATCTATTATCTAGTTTATCTATCACAGATACTATATAATACAACAAGTTTATATATTATCTAGTTTATCTATCACAGATACTATACAATACAACAATACATAATATGACAAGTTTATCTATTACAGATACTATATAATACAACAAGTTTATCTATTATCTAGTTTATCTATCACAGATACTATATAATACAACAAGTTTATCTATTATTCAGTTTATCTATCACAGATACTATATAATACAACAAGTTTATCTATTATCTAGTTTATCTATCAGAGATACTATATAATACAACAAGATTATCTATTATGTAGTTTATCTATCACAGATACTATATAGTACAACAAGTTTATCTATTATCTAATTTATCTATCACAGATACTATATAATACAACAAGTTTATCTATTATCTTGTTTATCTATCACAGATACTATATGATACAGCAGGTTTATCTATTATCTAGTTTATCTATCACATATACTATATAATACAAAAAGTTTATCTATTATCTAGTTTATCTATCACAGATACTATATAATACAACAAGTTTATATATTATCTAGTTTATCTATCACAGATACTATACAATACAACAATACATAATATGACAAGTTTATCTATCAGAGATACTATATAATACAACAAGATTATCTATTATGTAGTTTATCTATCACAGATACTATATAGTACAACAAGTTTATCTATTATCTAGTTTATCTATCACAGATACTATATAATACAGCAAGTTTATCTATTATCTTGTTTATCTATCACAGATACTATATGATACAGCAGGTTTATCTATTATCTAGTTTATCTATCACAGATACTATACAATACAACAATACATAATATGACAAGTTTATCTATCACAGATACTATATAATACAACAAGTTTATCTATTATCTAGTTTATCTATCACAGATACTATATAATACAACAAGTTTATCTATTATCTAGTTTATCTATCACAGATACTATATAATACAACAAGTTTATCTATTATTCAGTTTATCTATCACAGATACTATATAATACAACATGTTTATCTATTATCTAGTTTACCTATCACGGATACTATACAATACAACAATATATAATATAACAAGGTTATCTATTATCTAGTTTATCTATCACAGATAATATATAATACAACAAGTTTATCTATTATCTAGTTTATCTATCACAGATACTATATAATACAACAACTTTATCTATTATCTAGTCTAGCTATCACAGATACTATATAATACATCAAGTTTATCTATTATTCAGTTTATCTATCACAGATACTATATAATACAACAGGTTTATCTATTATCTAGTTTATCTATCACAGATAATATATAATACAACAAGTTTATCTATTATCTAATTTATCTATCACAGATACAGTATAATATAACAGGTTTATCTATTATCTAGTCTAGCTATCACAGATACTATATAATACAACAAGTTTATCTATTATTCAGTTTATCTATCACAGATACTATATAATACAACAGGTTTATCTATTATCTAGTTTACCTATCACGGATACTATACAATACAACAATATATAATATAACAAGTTTATCTATTATCTAGTTTATCTATCACAGATAATATATAATACAACAACAGGTTTATCTATTATTTAGTTTATCTATCACAGATACTATACAATACAACAATATATAATATAACAAGTTTATCTATTATCTAGTTTATCTATCACAGATAATATATAATACAACAACAGGTTTATCTATTATCTAGTCTATCTATAACAGATACTATATAATATAACAAGTTTATCTATTATCTAGTTTATCTATCACAGATACTATATAATACAACAAGTTTATATATTATCTAGTTTATCTATCACAGATACTATACAATGCAACAACTTTATCTATTATCTAGTTTATCTATCACAGATACTATACAATATAACAGGTTTATCTATCACAGATACTATGTAATACAACAAGTTTATCTATTATCTAGTTTATCTATCACAGATACTATATAATACAACAAGTTTATCTATTATCTAGTTTATCTATCAGAGATACTATATAATACAACAAGATTATCTATTATGTAGTTTATCTATCACAGATACTATATAGTACAACAAGTTTATCTATTATCTAGTTTATCTATCACAGATACTATATAATACAACAAGTTTATCTATTATCTTGTTTATCTATCACAGATACTATATGATACAGCAGGTTTATCTATTATCTAGTTTATCTATCACAGATACTATACAATACAACAACTTTATCTATTATCTAGTTTATCTATCACATATACTATATAATACAAAAAGTTTATCTATTATCTAGTTTATCTATCACAGATACTATATAATACAACAAGTTTATATATTATCTAGTTTATCTATCACAGATACTATACAATACAACAATACATAATATGACAAGTTTATCTATCACAGATACTATATAATACAACAAGTTTATCTATTATCTAGTTTATCTATCACAGATACTATATAATACAACAAGTTTATCTATTATCTAGTTTATCTATCACAGATACTATATAATACAACAAGTTTATCTATTATTCAGTTTATCTATCACAGATACTATATAATACAACATGTTTATCTATTATCTAGTTTACCTATCACGGATACTATACAATACAACAATATATAATATAACAAGGTTATCTATTATCTAGTTTATCTATCACAGATAATATATAATACAACAAGTTTATCTATTATCTAGTATATCTATCACAGATACTATATAATACAACAATTTTATCTATTATCTAGTCTAGCTATCACAGATACTATATAATACAACAAGTTTATCTATTATCTAGTTTATCTATCACAGATACTATATAATACAACAAGATTATCTATTATCTAGTTTATCTATCACAGATACTATATAATACAACAAGATTATCTATTATTTAGTTTATCTATCACAGATACTATATAGTACAACAAGTTTATCTATTATCTAGTTTATCTATCACAGATACTATATAATACAACAAGTTTATCTATTATCTAGTTTATCTATCACAGATACTATATGATACAGCAGGTTTATCTATTATCTAGTTTATCTATCACAGATACTATACAATACAACAAATTTATCTATTATCTAGTTTATCTATCACATATACTATATAATACAACAAGTTTATCTATTATCTAGTTTATCTATCACAGATACTATATAATACAACAAGTTTATATATTATCTAGTTTATCTATCACAGATACTATACAATACAACAATACATAATATGACAAGTTTATCTATCACAGATACTATATAATACAACAAGTTTATCTATTATCTAGTTTATCTATCACAGATACTATATAATACAACAAGTTTATCTATTATTCAGTTTATCTATCACAGATACTATATAATACAACAAGTTTATCTATTATCTAGTTTATCTATCAGAGATACTATATAATACAACAAGATTATCTATTATGTAGTTTATCTATCACAGATACTATATAGTACAACAAGTTTATCTATTATCTAGTTTATCTATCACAGATACTATATAATACAACAAGTTTATCTATTATCTAATTTATCTATCACAGATACTATACAATACAACAACTTTATCTATTATCTAGTTTATCTATCACATATACTATATAATACAAAAAGTTTATCTATTATCTAGTTTATCTATCACAGATACTATATAATACAACAAGTTTATATATTATCTAGTTTATCTATCACAGATACTATACAATGCAACAACTTTATCTATTATCTAGTTTATCTATCACAGATACTATACAATATAACAGGTTTATCTATCACAGATACTATGTAATACAACAAGTTTATCTATTATCTAGTTTATCTATCACAGATACTATATAATACAACAAGTTTATCTATTATCTAGTTTATCTATCAGAGATACTATATAATACAACAAGATTATCTATTATGTAGTTTATCTATCACAGATACTATATAGTACAACAAGTTTATCTATTATCTAGTTTATCTATCACAGATACTATATAATACAACAAGTTTATCTATTATCTTGTTTATCTATCACAGATACTATATGATACAGCAGGTTTATCTATTATCTAGTTTATCTATCACAGATACTATACAATACAACAACTTTATCTATTATCTAGTTTATCTATCACATATACTATATAATACAAAAAGTTTATCTATTATCTAGTTTATCTATCACAGATACTATATAATACAACAAGTTTATATATTATCTAGTTTATCTATCACAGATACTATACAATACAAAAATACATAATATGACAAGTTTATCTATCACAGATACTATATAATACAACAAGTTTATCTATTATCTAGTTTATCTATCACAGATACTATATAATACAACAAGTTTATCTATTATCTAGTTTATCTATCACAGATACTATATAATACAACAAGTTTATCTAATATTCAGTTTATCTATCACAGATACTATATAATACAACATGTTTATCTATTATCTAGTTTACCTATCACGGATACTATACAATACAACAATATATAATATAACAAGGTTATCTATTATCTAGTTTATCTATCACAGATAATATATAATACAACAAGTTTATCTATTATCTAGTTTATCTATCACAGATACTATATAATACAACAACTTTATCTATTATCTAGTCTAGCTATCACAGATACTATATAATACATCAAGTTTATCTATTATTCAGTTTATCTATCACAGATACTATATAATACAACATGTTTATCTATTATCTAGTTTACCTATCACGGATACTATACAATACAACAATATATAATATAACAAGTTTATCTATTATCTAGTTTATCTATCACAGATACTATATAATATAACAAGTTTATCTATTATCTAGTTTATCTATCACAGATACTATATAATACAACAAGTTTATCTATTATTCAGTTTATCTATCACAGATACTATATAATACAACAGGTTTATCTATTATTCAGTTTATCTATCACAGATACTATATAATACAACAGGTTTATCTATTATCTAGTTTATCTATCACAGATAATATATAATACAACAAGTTTATCTATTATCTAGTTTATCTATCACAGATACAGTATAATATAACAGGTTTATCTATTATCTAGTCTAGCTATCACAGATACTATATAATACAACAAGTTTATCTATTATTCAGTTTATCTATCACAGATACTATATAATACAACAGGTTTATCTATTATCTAGTTTACCTATCACGGATACTATACAATACAACAATATATAATATAACAAGTTTATCTATTATCTAGTTTATCTATCACAGATAATATATAATACAACAACAGGTTCATCTATTATTTAGTTTATCTATCACAGATACTATACAATACAACAATATATAATATAACAAGTTTATCTATTATCTAGTTTATCTATCACAGATAATATATAATACAACAACAGGTTTATCTATTATCTAGTTTATCTATAACAGATACTATATAATATAACAAGTTTATCTATTATCCAGTTTATCTATCACAGATACTATATAATACAACAAGTTTATATATTATCTAGTTTATCTATCACAGATACTATACAATGCAACAACTTTATCTATTATCTAGTTTATCTATCACAGATACTATACAATATAACAGGTTTATCTATCACAGATACTATGTAATACAACAAGTTTATCTATTATCTAGTTTATCTATCACAGATACTATATAATACAACAAGTTTATCTATTATCTAGTTTATCTATCAGAGATACTATATAATACAACAAGATTATCTATTATGTAGTTTATCTATCACAGATACTATATAGTACAACAAGTTTATCTATTATCTAGTTTATCTATCACAGATACTATATAATACAACAAGTTTATCTATTATCTTGTTTATCTATCACAGATACTATATGATACAGCAGGTTTATCTATTATCTAGTTTATCTATCACAGATACTATACAATACAACAACTTTATCTATTATCTAGTTTATCTATCACATATACTATATAATACAAAAAGTTTATCTATTATCTAGTTTATCTATCACAGATACTATACAATACAACAATACATAATATGACAAGTTTATCTATCACAGATACTATATAATACAACAAGTTTATCTATTATCTAGTTTATCTATCACAGATACTATACAATACAACAATACATAATATGACAAGTTTATCTATCACAGATACTATATAATACAACAAGTTTATCTATTATCTAGTTTATCTATCACAGATACTATATAATACAACAAGTTTATCTATTATCTAGTTTATCTATCACAGATACTATATAATACAACAAGTTTATCTATTATTCAGTTTATCTATCACAGATACTATATAATACAACATGTTTATCTATTATCTAGTTTACCTATCACGGATACTATACAATACAACAATATATAATATAACAAGGTTATCTATTATCTAGTTTATCTATCACAGATAATATATAATACAACAAGTTTATCTATTATCTAGTATATCTATCACAGATACTATATAATACAACAATTTTATCTATTATCTAATCTAGCTATCACAGATACTATATAATACAACAAGTTTATCTATTATCTAGTTTATCTATCACAGATACTATATAATACAACAAGATTATCTATTATCTAGTTTATCTATCACAGATACTATATAGTACAACAAGTTTATCTATTATCTAGTTTATCTATCACAGATACTATATAATACAACAAGATTATCTATTATCTAGTTTATCTATCACAGATACTATATAGTACAACAAGTTTATCTATTATCTAGTTTATCTATCACAGATACTATATAATACAACAAGTTTATCTATTATCTAGTTTATCTATCACAGATACTATATGATACAGCAGGTTTATCTATTATCTAGTTTATCTATCACAGATACTATACAATACAACAAATTTATCTATTATCTAGTTTATCTATCACATATACTATATACTACAACAAGTTTATCTATTATCTAGTTTATCTATCACAGATACTATATAATACAACAAGTTTATATATTATCTAGTTTATCTATCACAGATACTATACAATACAACAATACATAATATGACAAGTTTATCTATTACAGATACTATATAATACAACAAGTTTATCTATTATCTAGTTTATCTATCACAGATACTATATAATACAACAAGTTTATCTATTATTCAGTTTATCTATCACAGATACTATATAATACAACAAGTTTATCTATTATCTAGTTTATCTATCAGAGATACTATATAATACAACAAGATTATCTATTATGTAGTTTATCTATCACAGATACTATATAGTACAACAAGTTTATCTATTATCTAATTTATCTATCACAGATACTATATAATACAACAAGTTTATCTATTATCTTGTTTATCTATCACAGATACTATATGATACAGCAGGTTTATCTATTATCTAGTTTATCTATCACATATACTATATAATACAAAAAGTTTATCTATTATCTAGTTTATCTATCACAGATACTATATAATACAACAAGTTTATATATTATCTAGTTTATCTATCACAGATACTATACAATACAACAATACATAATATGACAAGTTTATCTATCACAGATACTATATAATACAACAAGTTTATCTATTATCTAGTTTATCTATCACAGATACTATATAATACAACAAGTTTATCTATTATCTAGTTTATCTATCACAGATACTATATAATACAACAAGTTTATCTATTATTCAGTTTATCTATCACAGATACTATATAATACAACATGTTTATCTATTATCTAGTTTACCTATCACGGATACTATACAATACAACAATATATAATATAACAAGGTTATCTATTATCTAGTTTATCTATCACAGATAATATATAATACAACAAGTTTATCTATTATCTAGTATATCTATCACAGATACTATATAATACAACAATTTTATCTATTATCTAGTCTAGCTATCACAGATACTATATAATACAACAAGTTTATCTATTATCTAGTTTATCTATCACAGATACTATATAATACAACAAGATTATCTATTATCTAGTTTATCTATCACAGATACTATATAGTACAACAAGTTTATCTATTATCTAGTTTATCTATCACAGATACTATATAATACAACAAGATTATCTATTATCTAGTTTATCTATTACAGATACTATATAGTACAACAAGTTTATCTATTATCTAGTTTATCTATCACAGATACTATATAATACAACAAGTTTATCTATTATCTAGTTTATCTATCACAGATACTATATAATACAACAAGTTTATCTATTATCTAGTTTATCTATCACAGATACTATATAATACAACAAGTTTATCTATTATTCAGTTTATCTATCACAGATACTATATAATACAACATGTTTATCTATTATCTAGTTTACCTATCACGGATACTATACAATACAACAATATATAATATAACAAGGTTATCTATTATCTAGTTTATCTATCACAGATAATATATAATACAACAAGTTTATCTATTATCTAGTATATCTATCACAGATACTATATAATACAACAATTTTATCTATTATCTAGTCTAGCTATCACAGATACTATATAATACAACAAGTTTATCTATTATCTAGTTTATCTATCACAGATACTATATAATACAACAAGATTATCTATTATCTAGTTTATCTATCACAGATACTATATAGTACAACAAGTTTATCTATTATCTAGTTTATCTATCACAGATACTATATAATACAACAAGATTATCTATTATCTAGTTTATCTATCACAGATACTATATAGTACAACAAGTTTATCTATTATCTAGTTTATCTATCACAGATACTATATAATACAACAAGTTTATCTATTATCTAGTTTATCTATCACAGATACTATATGATACAGCAGGTTTATCTATTATCTAGTTTATCTATCACAGATACTATACAATACAACAAATTTATCTATTATCTAGTTTATCTATCACATATACTATATAATACAACAAGTTTATCTATTATCTAGTTTATCTATCACAGATACTATATAATACAACAAGTTTATATATTATCTAGTTTATCTATCACAGATACTATACAATACAACAATACATAATATGACAAGTTTATCTATTACAGATACTATATAATACAACAAGTTTATCTATTATCTAGTTTATCTATCACAGATACTATATAATACAACAAGTTTATCTATTATTCAGTTTATCTATCACAGATACTATATAATACAACAAGTTTATCTATTATCTAGTTTATCTATCAGAGATACTATATAATACAACAAGATTATCTATTATGTAGTTTATCTATCACAGATACTATATAGTACAACAAGTTTATCTATTATCTAGTTTATCTATCACAGATACTATATAATACAACAAGTTTATCTATTATCTTGTTTATCTATCACAGATACTATATGATACAGCAGGTTTATCTATTATCTAGTTTATCTATCACATATACTATATAATACAAAAAGTTTATCTATTATCTAGTTTATCTATCACAGATACTATATAATACAACAAGTTTATATATTATCTAGTTTATCTATCACAGATACTATACAATACAACAATACATAATATGACAAGTTTATCTATCACAGATACTATATAATACAACAAGTTTATCTATTATCTAGTTTATCTATCACAGATACTATATAATACAACAAGTTTATCTATTATCTAGTTTATCTATCACAGATACTATATAATACAACAAGTTTATCTATTATTCAGTTTATCTATCACAGATACTATATAATACAACATGTTTATCTATTATCTAGTTTACCTATCACGGATACTATACAATACAACAATATATAATATAACAAGGTTATCTATTATCTAGTTTATCTATCACAGATAATATATAATACAACAAGTTTATCTATTATCTAGTATATCTATCACAGATACTATATAATACAACAATTTTATCTATTATCTAGTCTAGCTATCACAGATACTATATAATACAACAAGTTTATCTATTATCTAGTTTATCTATCACAGATACTATATAATACAACAAGATTATCTATTATCTAGTTTATCTATCACAGATACTATATAGTACAACAAGTTTATCTATTATCTAGTTTATCTATCACAGATACTATATAATACAACAAGATTATCTATTATCTAGTTTATCTATTACAGATACTATATAGTACAACAAGTTTATCTATTATCTAGTTTATCTATCACAGATAATATATAATACAACAAGTTTATCTATTATCTAGTTTATCTATCACAGATACTATATGATACAGCAGGTTTATCTATTATCTAGTTTATCTATCACAGATACTATACAATACAACAAATTTATCTATTATCTAGTTTATCTATCACAGATACTATATAATACAACAAGTTTATCTATTATCTAGTTTATCTATCACAGATACTATATAATACAACAAGTTTATCTATTATTCAGTTTATCTATCACAGATACTATATAATACAACAAGTTTATCTATTATCTAGTTTATCTATCACAGATACTATATAATACAACAATATATAATATAACAAGGTTATCTATTATCTAGTTTATCTATCACAGATAATATATAATACAACAAGTTTATCTATTATCTAGTTTATCTATCACAGATACTATACAATACAACAATACATAATATGACAAGTTTATCTATTATCTAGTCTAGCTATCACAGATACTATATAATACAACAAGTTTATCTATTATTCAGTATATCTATCACAGATACTATATAATACAACAGATTTATCTATTATCTAGTTTACCTATCACGGATACTATACAATACAACAATATATAATATAACAAGGTTATCTATTATCTAGTTTATCTATCACAGATAATATATAATACAACAAGTTTATCTATTATCTAGTTTATCTATCACAGATACTATATAATACAACAACTTTATCTATTATCTAGTCTAGCTATCACAGATACTATATAATACATCAAGTTTATCTATTATTCAGTTTATCTATCACAGATACTATATAATACAACATGTTTATCTATTATCTAGTTTACCTATCACGGATACTATACAATACAACAATATATAATATAACAAGTTTATCTATTATCTAGTTTATCTATCACAGATACTATATAATATAACAAGTTTATCTATTATCTAGTTTATCTATCACAGATACTATATAATACAACAAGTTTATCTATTATTCAGTTTATCTATCACAGATACTATATAATACAACAGGTTTATCTATTATTCAATTTATCTATCACAGATACTATATAATACAACAGGTTTATCTATTATCTAGTTTATCTATCACAGATAATATATAATACAACAAGTTTATCTATTATCTAGTTTATCTATCACAGATACAGTATAATATAACAGGTTTATCTATTATCTAGTCTAGCTATCACAGATACTATATAATACAACAAGTTTATCTATTATTCAGTTTATCTATCACAGATACTATATAATACAACAGGTTTATCTATTATCTAGTTTACCTATCACGGATACTATACAATACAACAATATATAATATAACAAGTTTATCTATTATCTAGTTTATCTATCACAGATAATATATAATACAACAACAGGTTTATCTATTATTTAGTTTATCTATCACAGATACTATACAATACAACAATATATAATATAACAAGTTTATCTATTATCTAGTTTATCTATCACAGATAATATATAATACAACAACAGGTTTATCTATTATCTAGTTTATCTATAACAGATACTATATAATATAACAAGTTTATCTATTATCTAGTTTATCTATCACAGATACTATATAATACAACAAGTTTATATATTATCTAGTTTATCTATCACAGATACTATACAATGCAACAACTTTATCTATTATCTAGTTTATCTATCACAGATACTATACAATATAACAGGTTTATCTATCACAGATACTATGTAATACAACAAGTTTATCTATTATCTAGTTTATCTATCACAGATACTATATAATACAACAAGTTTATCTATTATCTAGTTTATCTATCAGAGATACTATATAATACAACAAGATTATCTATTATGTAGTTTATCTATCACAGATACTATATAGTACAACAAGTTTATCTATTATCTAGTTTATCTATCACAGATACTATATAATACAGCAAGTTTATCTATTATCTTGTTTATCTATCACAGATACTATATGATACAGCAGGTTTATCTATTATCTAGTTTATCTATCACAGATACTATACAATACAACAACTTTATCTATTATCTAGTTTATCTATCACATATACTATATAATACAAAAAGTTTATCTATTATCTAGTTTATCTATCACAGATACTATATAATACAACAAGTTTATATATTATCTAGTTTATCTATCACAGATACTATACAATACAACAATACATAATATGACAAGTTTATCTATCACAGATACTATATAATACAACAAGTTTATCTATTATCTAGTTTATCTATCACAGATACTATATAATACAACAAGTTTATCTATTATCTAGTTTATCTATCACAGATACTATATAATACAACAAGTTTATCTATTATTCAGTTTATCTATCACAGATACTATATAATACAACATGGTTATCTATTATCTAGTTTACCTATCACGGATACTATACAATACAACAATATATAATATAACAAGGTTATCTATTATCTAGTTTATCTATCACAGATAATATATAATACAACAAGTTTATCTATTATCTAGTTTATCTATCACAGATACTATATAATACAACAACTTTATCTATTATCTAGTCTAGCTATCACAGATACTATATAATACATCAAGTTTATCTATTATTCAGTTTATCTATCACAGATACTATATAATACAACAGGTTTATCTATTATCTAGTTTATCTATCACAGATAATATATAATACAACAAGTTTATCTATTATCTAATTTATCTATCACAGATACAGTATAATATAACAGGTTTATCTATTATCTAGTCTAGCTATCACAGATACTATATAATACAACAAGTTTATCTATTATTCAGTTTATCTATCACAGATACTATATAATACAACAGGTTTATCTATTATCTAGTTTACCTATCACGGATACTATACAATACAACAATATATAATATAACAAGTTTATCTATTATCTAGTTTATCTATCACAGATAATATATAATACAACAACAGGTTTATCTATTATTTAGTTTATCTATCACAGATACTATACAATACAACAATATATAATATAACAAGTTTATCTATTATCTAGTTTATCTATCACAGATAATATATAATACAACAACAGGTTTATCTATTATCTAGTCTATCTATAACAGATACTATATAATATAACAAGTTTATCTATTATCTAGTTTATCTATCACAGATACTATATAATACAACAAGTTTATATATTATCTAGTTTATCTATCACAGATACTATACAATGCAACAACTTTATCTATTATCTAGTTTATCTATCACAGATACTATACAATATAACAGGTTTATCTATCACAGATACTATGTAATACAACAAGTTTATCTATTATCTAGTTTATCTATCACAGATACTATATAATACAACAAGTTTATCTATTATCTAGTTTATCTATCAGAGATACTATATAATACAACAAGATTATCTATTATGTAGTTTATCTATCACAGATACTATATAGTACAACAAGTTTATCTATTATCTAGTTTATCTATCACAGATACTATATAATACAACAAGTTTATCTATTATCTTGTTTATCTATCACAGATACTATATGATACAGCAGGTTTATCTATTATCTAGTTTATCTATCACAGATACTATACAATACAACAACTTTATCTATTATCTAGTTTATCTATCACATATACTATATAATACAAAAAGTTTATCTATTATCTAGTTTATCTATCACAGATACTATATAATACAACAAGTTTATATATTATCTAGTTTATCTATCACAGATACTATACAATACAACAATACATAATATGACAAGTTTATCTATCACAGATACTATATAATACAACAAGTTTATCTATTATCTAGTTTATCTATCACAGATACTATATAATACAACAAGTTTATCTATTATCTAGTTTATCTATCACAGATACTATATAATACAACAAGTTTATCTATTATTCAGTTTATCTATCACAGATACTATATAATACAACATGTTTATCTATTATCTAGTTTACCTATCACGGATACTATACAATACAACAATATATAATATAACAAGGTTATCTATTATCTAGTTTATCTATCACAGATAATATATAATACAACAAGTTTATCTATTATCTAGTATATCTATCACAGATACTATATAATACAACAATTTTATCTATTATCTAGTCTAGCTATCACAGATACTATATAATACAACAAGTTTATCTATTTTCTAGTTTATCTATCACAGATACTATATAATACAACAAGATTATCTATTATCTAGTTTATCTATCACAGATACTATATAATACAACAAGATTATCTATTATTTAGTTTATCTATCACAGATACTATATAGTACAACAAGTTTATCTATTATCTAGTTTATCTATCACAGATACTATATAATACAACAAGTTTATCTATTATCTAGTTTATCTATCACAGATACTATATGATACAGCAGGTTTATCTATTATCTAGTTTATCTATCACAGATACTATACAATACAACAAATTTATCTATTATCTAGTTTATCTATCACATATACTATATAATACAACAAGTTTATCTATTATCTAGTTTATCTATCACAGATACTATATAATACAACAAGTTTATATATTATCTAGTTTATCTATCACAGATACTATACAATACAACAATACATAATATGACAAGTTTATCTATCACAGATACTATATAATACAACAAGTTTATCTATTATCTAGTTTATCTATCACAGATACTATATAATACAACAAGTTTATCTATTATTCAGTTTATCTATCACAGATACTATATAATACAACAAGTTTATCTATTATCTAGTTTATCTATCAGAGATACTATATAATACAACAAGATTATCTATTATGTAGTTTATCTATCACAGATACTATATAGTACAACAAGTTTATCTATTATCTAGTTTATCTATCACAGATACTATATAATACAACAAGTTTATCTATTATCTAATTTATCTATCACAGATACTATACAATACAACAACTTTATCTATTATCTAGTTTATCTATCACATATACTATATAATACAAAAAGTTTATCTATTATCTAGTTTATCTATCACAGATACTATATAATACAACAAGTTTATATATTATCTAGTTTATCTATCACAGATACTATACAATACAACAACTTTATCTATTATCTAGTCTAGCTATCACAGATACTATATAATACAACAAGTTTATCTATTATCTAGTTTATCTATCACAGATACTATATAATACAACAAGTTTATATATTATCTAGTTTATCTATCACAGATACTATACAATGCAACAACTTTATCTATTATCTAGTTTATCTATCACAGATACTATACAATATAACAGGTTTATCTATCACAGATACTATGTAATACAACAAGTTTATCTATTATCTAGTTTATCTATCACAGATACTATATAATACAACAAGTTTATCTATTATCTAGTTTATCTATCAGAGATACTATATAATACAACAAGATTATCTATTATGTAGTTTATCTATCACAGATACTATATAGTACAACAAGTTTATCTATTATCTAGTTTATCTATCACAGATACTATATAATACAGCAAGTTTATCTATTATCTTGTTTATCTATCACAGATACTATATGATACAGCAGGTTTATCTATTATCTAGTTTATCTATCACAGATACTATACAATACAACAACTTTATCTATTATCTAGTTTATCTATCACATATACTATATAATACAAAAAGTTTATCTATTATCTAGTTTATCTATCACAGATACTATATAATACAACAAGTTTATATATTATCTAGTTTATCTATCACAGATACTATACAATACAACAATACATAATATGACAAGTTTATCTATCACAGATACTATATAATACAACAAGTTTATCTATTATCTAGTTTATCTATCACAGATACTATATAATACAACAAGTTTATCTATTATCTAGTTTATCTATCACAGATACTATATAATACAACAAGTTTATCTATTATTCAGTTTATCTATCACAGATACTATATAATACAACATGGTTATCTATTATCTAGTTTACCTATCACGGATACTATACAATACAACAATATATAATATAACAAGGTTATCTATTATCTAGTTTATCTATCACAGATAATATATAATACAACAAGTTTATCTATTATCTAGTTTATCTATCACAGATACTATATAATACAACAACTTTATCTATTATCTAGTCTAGCTATCACAGATACTATATAATACATCAAGTTTATCTATTATTCAGTTTATCTATCACAGATACTATATAATACAACAGGTTTATCTATTATCTAGTTTATCTATCACAGATAATATATAATACAACAAGTTTATCTATTATCTAATTTATCTATCACAGATACAGTATAATATAACAGGTTTATCTATTATCTAGTCTAGCTATCACAGATACTATATAATACAACAAGTTTATCTATTATTCAGTTTATCTATCACAGATACTATATAATACAACAGGTTTATCTATTATCTAGTTTACCTATCACGGATACTATACAATACAACAATATATAATATAACAAGTTTATCTATTATCTAGTTTATCTATCACAGATAATATATAATACAACAACAGGTTTATCTATTATTTAGTTTATCTATCACAGATACTATACAATACAACAATATATAATATAACAAGTTTATCTATTATCTAGTTTATCTATCACAGATAATATATAATACAACAACAGGTTTATCTATTATCTAGTCTATCTATAACAGATACTATATAATATAACAAGTTTATCTATTATCTAGTTTATCTATCACAGATACTATATAATACAACAAGTTTATATATTATCTAGTTTATCTATCACAGATACTATACAATGCAACAACTTTATCTATTATCTAGTTTATCTATCACAGATACTATACAATATAACAGGTTTATCTATCACAGATACTATGTAATACAACAAGTTTATCTATTATCTAGTTTATCTATCACAGATACTATATAATACAACAAGTTTATCTATTATCTAGTTTATCTATCAGAGATACTATATAATACAACAAGATTATCTATTATGTAGTTTATCTATCACAGATACTATATAGTACAACAAGTTTATCTATTATCTAGTTTATCTATCACAGATACTATATAATACAACAAGTTTATCTATTATCTTGTTTATCTATCACAGATACTATATGATACAGCAGGTTTATCTATTATCTAGTTTATCTATCACAGATACTATACAATACAACAACTTTATCTATTATCTAGTTTATCTATCACATATACTATATAATACAAAAAGTTTATCTATTATCTAGTTTATCTATCACAGATACTATATAATACAACAAGTTTATATATTATCTAGTTTATCTATCACAGATACTATACAATACAACAATACATAATATGACAAGTTTATCTATCACAGATACTATATAATACAACAAGTTTATCTATTATCTAGTTTATCTATCACAGATACTATATAATACAACAAGTTTATCTATTATCTAGTTTATCTATCACAGATACTATATAATACAACAAGTTTATCTATTATTCAGTTTATCTATCACAGATACTATATAATACAACATGTTTATCTATTATCTAGTTTACCTATCACGGATACTATACAATACAACAATATATAATATAACAAGGTTATCTATTATCTAGTTTATCTATCACAGATAATATATAATACAACAAGTTTATCTATTATCTAGTATATCTATCACAGATACTATATAATACAACAATTTTATCTATTATCTAGTCTAGCTATCACAGATACTATATAATACAACAAGTTTATCTATTTTCTAGTTTATCTATCACAGATACTATATAATACAACAAGATTATCTATTATCTAGTTTATCTATCACAGATACTATATAATACAACAAGATTATCTATTATTTAGTTTATCTATCACAGATACTATATAGTACAACAAGTTTATCTATTATCTAGTTTATCTATCACAGATACTATATAATACAACAAGTTTATCTATTATCTAGTTTATCTATCACAGATACTATATGATACAGCAGGTTTATCTATTATCTAGTTTATCTATCACAGATACTATACAATACAACAAATTTATCTATTATCTAGTTTATCTATCACATATACTATATAATACAACAAGTTTATCTATTATCTAGTTTATCTATCACAGATACTATATAATACAACAAGTTTATATATTATCTAGTTTATCTATCACAGATACTATACAATACAACAATACATAATATGACAAGTTTATCTATCACAGATACTATATAATACAACAAGTTTATCTATTATCTAGTTTATCTATCACAGATACTATATAATACAACAAGTTTATCTATTATTCAGTTTATCTATCACAGATACTATATAATACAACAAGTTTATCTATTATCTAGTTTATCTATCAGAGATACTATATAATACAACAAGATTATCTATTATGTAGTTTATCTATCACAGATACTATATAGTACAACAAGTTTATCTATTATCTAGTTTATCTATCACAGATACTATATAATACAACAAGTTTATCTATTATCTAATTTATCTATCACAGATACTATACAATACAACAACTTTATCTATTATCTAGTTTATCTATCACATATACTATATAATACAAAAAGTTTATCTATTATCTAGTTTATCTATCACAGATACTATATAATACAACAAGTTTATATATTATCTAGTTTATCTATCACAGATACTATACAATACAACAACTTTATCTATTATCTAGTTTATCTATCACATATACTATATAATACAAAAAGTTTATCTATTATCTAGTTTATCTATCACAGATACTATATAATACAACAAGTTTATATATTATCTAGTTTATCTATCACAGATACTATACAATACAACAATACATAATATGACAAGTTTATCTATCACAGATACTATATAATACAACAAGTTTATCTATTATCTAGTTTATCTATCACAGATACTATATAATACAACAAGTTTATCTATTATCTAGTTTATCTATCACAGATACTATATAATACAACAAGTTTATCTATTATTCAGTTTATCTATCACAGATACTATATAATACAACATGTTTATCTATTATCTAGTTTACCTATCACGGATACTATACAATACAACAATATATAATATAACAAGGTTATCTATTATCTAGTTTATCTATCACAGATAATATATAATACAACAAGTTTATCTATTATCTAGTTTATCTATCACAGATACTATATAATACAACAACTTTATCTATTATCTAGTCTAGCTATCACAGATACTATATAATACATCAAGTTTATCTATTATTCAGTTTATCTATCACAGATACTATATAATACAACAGGTTTATCTATTATCTAGTTTATCTATCACAGATAATATATAATACAACAAGTTTATCTATTATCTAATTTATCTATCACAGATACAGTATAATATAACAGGTTTATCTATTATCTAGTCTAGCTATCACAGATACTATATAATACAACAAGTTTATCTATTATTCAGTTTATCTATCACAGATACTATATAATACAACAGGTTTATCTATTATCTAGTTTACCTATCACGGATACTATACAATACAACAATATATAATATAACAAGTTTATCTATTATCTAGTTTATCTATCACAGATAATATATAATACAACAACAGGTTTATCTATTATTTAGTGTATCTATCACAGATACTATACAATACAACAATATATAATATAACAAGTTTATCTATTATCTAGTTTATCTATCACAGATAATATATAATACAACAACAGGTTTATCTATTATCTAGTCTATCTATAACAGATACTATATAATATAACAAGTTTATCTATTATCTAGTTTATCTATCACAGATACTATATAATACAACAAGTTTATATATTATCTAGTATATCTATCACAGATACTATATAATACAACAATTTTATCTATTATCTAGTCTAGCTATCACAGATACTATATAATACAACAAGTTTATCTATTATCTAGTTTATCTATCACAGATACTATATAATACAACAAGATTATCTATTATCTAGTTTATCTATCACAGATACTATATAATACAACAAGATTATCTATTATTTAGTTTATCTATCACAGATACTATATAGTACAACAAGTTTATCTATTATCTAGTTTATCTATCACAGATACTATATAATACAACAAGTTTATCTATTATCTAGTTTATCTATCACAGATACTATATGATACAGCAGGTTTATCTATTATCTAGTTTATCTATCACAGATACTATACAATACAACAAATTTATCTATTATCTAGTTTATCTATCACATATACTATATAATACAACAAGTTTATCTATTATCTAGTTTATCTATCACAGATACTATATAATACAACAAGTTTATATATTATCTAGTTTATCTATCACAGATACTATACAATACAACAATACATAATATGACAAGTTTATCTATTACAGATACTATATAATACAACAAGTTTATCTATTATCTAGTTTATCTATCACAGATACTATATAATACAACAAGTTTATCTATTATTCAGTTTATCTATCACAGATACTATATAATACAACAAGTTTATCTATTATCTAGTTTATCTATCAGAGATACTATATAATACAACAAGATTATCTATTATGTAGTTTATCTATCACAGATACTATATAGTACAACAAGTTTATCTATTATCTAGTTTATCTATCACAGATACTATATAATACAACAAGTTTATCTATTATCTAATTTATCTATCACAGATACTATACAATACAACAACTTTATCTATTATCTAGTTTATCTATCACATATACTATATAATACAAAAAGTTTATCTATTATCTAGTTTATCTATCACAGATACTATATAATACAACAAGTTTATATATTATCTAGTTTATCTATCACAGATACTATACAATGCAACAACTTTATCTATTATCTAGTTTATCTATCACAGATACTATACAATATAACAGGTTTATCTATCACAGATACTATGTAATACAACAAGTTTATCTATTATCTAGTTTATCTATCACAGATACTATATAATACAACAAGTTTATCTATTATCTAGTTTATCTATCAGAGATACTATATAATACAACAAGATTATCTATTATGTAGTTTATCTATCACAGATACTATATAGTACAACAAGTTTATCTATTATCTAGTTTATCTATCACAGATACTATATAATACAACAAGTTTATCTATTATCTTGTTTATCTATCACAGATACTATATGATACAGCAGGTTTATCTATTATCTAGTTTATCTATCACAGATACTATACAATACAACAACTTTATCTATTATCTAGTTTATCTATCACATATACTATATAATACAAAAAGTTTATCTATTATCTAGTTTATCTATCACAGATACTATATAATACAACAAGTTTATATATTATCTAGTTTATCTATCACAGATACTATACAATACAAAAATACATAATATGACAAGTTTATCTATCACAGATACTATATAATACAACAAGTTTATCTATTATCTAGTTTATCTATCACAGATACTATATAATACAACAAGTTTATCTATTATCTAGTTTATCTATCACAGATACTATATAATACAACAAGTTTATCTAATATTCAGTTTATCTATCACAGATACTATATAATACAACATGTTTATCTATTATCTAGTTTACCTATCACGGATACTATACAATACAACAATATATAATATAACAAGGTTATCTATTATCTAGTTTATCTATCACAGATAATATATAATACAACAAGTTTATCTATTATCTAGTTTATCTATCACAGATACTATATAATACAACAACTTTATCTATTATCTAGTCTAGCTATCACAGATACTATATAATACATCAAGTTTATCTATTATTCAGTTTATCTATCACATATACTATATAATACAACATGTTTATCTATTATCTAGTTTACCTATCACGGATACTATACAATACAACAATATATAATATAACAAGTTTATCTATTATCTAGTTTATCTATCACAGATACTATATAATATAACAAGTTTATCTATTATCTAGTTTATCTATCACAGATACTATATAATACAACAAGTTTATCTATTATTCAGTTTATCTATCACAGATACTATATAATACAACAGGTTTATCTATTATTCAGTTTATCTATCACAGATACTATATAATACAACAGGTTTATCTATTATCTAGTTTACCTATCACGGATACTATACAATACAACAATATATAATATAACAAGGTTATCTATTATCTAGTTTATCTATCACAGATAATATATAATACAACAAGTTTATCTATTATCTAGTATATCTATCACAGATACTATATAATACAACAATTTTATCTATTATCTAGTCTAGCTATCACAGATACTATATAATACAACAAGTTTATCTATTTTCTAGTTTATCTATCACAGATACTATATAATACAACAAGATTATCTATTATCTAGTTTATCTATCACAGATACTATATAATACAACAAGATTATCTATTATTTAGTTTATCTATCACAGATACTATATAGTACAACAAGTTTATCTATTATCTAGTTTATCTATCACAGATACTATATAATACAACAAGTTTATCTATTATCTAGTTTATCTATCACAGATACTATATGATACAGCAGGTTTATCTATTATCTAGTTTATCTATCACAGATACTATACAATACAACAAATTTATCTATTATCTAGTTTATCTATCACATATACTATATAATACAACAAGTTTATCTATTATCTAGTTTATCTATCACAGATACTATATAATACAACAAGTTTATATATTATCTAGTTTATCTATCACAGATACTATACAATACAACAATACATAATATGACAAGTTTATCTATCACAGATACTATATAATACAACAAGTTTATCTATTATCTAGTTTATCTATCACAGATACTATATAATACAACAAGTTTATCTATTATTCAGTTTATCTATCACAGATACTATATAATACAACAAGTTTATCTATTATCTAGTTTATCTATCAGAGATACTATATAATACAACAAGATTATCTATTATGTAGTTTATCTATCACAGATACTATATAGTACAACAAGTTTATCTATTATCTAGTTTATCTATCACAGATACTATATAATACAACAAGTTTATCTATTATCTAATTTATCTATCACAGATACTATACAATACAACAACTTTATCTATTATCTAGTTTATCTATCACATATACTATATAATACAAAAAGTTTATCTATTATCTAGTTTATCTATCACAGATACTATATAATACAACAAGTTTATATATTATCTAGTTTATCTATCACAGATACTATACAATACAACAACTTTATCTATTATCTAGTTTATCTATCACATATACTATATAATACAAAAAGTTTATCTATTATCTAGTTTATCTATCACAGATACTATATAATACAACAAGTTTATATATTATCTAGTTTATCTATCACAGATACTATACAATACAACAATACATAATATGACAAGTTTATCTATCACAGATACTATATAATACAACAAGTTTATCTATTATCTAGTTTATCTATCACAGATACTATATAATACAACAAGTTTATCTATTATCTAGTTTATCTATCACAGATACTATATAATACAACAAGTTTATCTATTATTCAGTTTATCTATCACAGATACTATATAATACAACATGTTTATCTATTATCTAGTTTACCTATCACGGATACTATACAATACAACAATATATAATATAACAAGGTTATCTATTATCTAGTTTATCTATCACAGATAATATATAATACAACAAGTTTATCTATTATCTAGTTTATCTATCACAGATACTATATAATACAACAACTTTATCTATTATCTAGTCTAGCTATCACAGATACTATATAATACATCAAGTTTATCTATTATTCAGTTTATCTATCACAGATACTATATAATACAACAGGTTTATCTATTATCTAGTTTATCTATCACAGATAATATATAATACAACAAGTTTATCTATTATCTAATTTATCTATCACAGATACAGTATAATATAACAGGTTTATCTATTATCTAGTCTAGCTATCACAGATACTATATAATACAACAAGTTTATCTATTATTCAGTTTATCTATCACAGATACTATATAATACAACAGGTTTATCTATTATCTAGTTTACCTATCACGGATACTATACAATACAACAATATATAATATAACAAGTTTATCTATTATCTAGTTTATCTATCACAGATAATATATAATACAACAACAGGTTTATCTATTATTTAGTGTATCTATCACAGATACTATACAATACAACAATATATAATATAACAAGTTTATCTATTATCTAGTTTATCTATCACAGATAATATATAATACAACAACAGGTTTATCTATTATCTAGTCTATCTATAACAGATACTATATAATATAACAAGTTTATCTATTATCTAGTTTATCTATCACAGATACTATATAATACAACAAGTTTATATATTATCTAGTATATCTATCACAGATACTATATAATACAACAATTTTATCTATTATCTAGTCTAGCTATCACAGATACTATATAATACAACAAGTTTATCTATTATCTAGTTTATCTATCACAGATACTATATAATACAACAAGATTATCTATTATCTAGTTTATCTATCACAGATACTATATAATACAACAAGATTATCTATTATTTAGTTTATCTATCACAGATACTATATAGTACAACAAGTTTATCTATTATCTAGTTTATCTATCACAGATACTATATAATACAACAAGTTTATCTATTATCTAGTTTATCTATCACAGATACTATATGATACAGCAGGTTTATCTATTATCTAGTTTATCTATCACAGATACTATACAATACAACAAATTTATCTATTATCTAGTTTATCTATCACATATACTATATAATACAACAAGTTTATCTATTATCTAGTTTATCTATCACAGATACTATATAATACAACAAGTTTATATATTATCTAGTTTATCTATCACAGATACTATACAATACAACAATACATAATATGACAAGTTTATCTATTACAGATACTATATAATACAACAAGTTTATCTATTATCTAGTTTATCTATCACAGATACTATATAATACAACAAGTTTATCTATTATTCAGTTTATCTATCACAGATACTATATAATACAACAAGTTTATCTATTATCTAGTTTATCTATCAGAGATACTATATAATACAACAAGATTATCTATTATGTAGTTTATCTATCACAGATACTATATAGTACAACAAGTTTATCTATTATCTAGTTTATCTATCACAGATACTATATAATACAACAAGTTTATCTATTATCTAATTTATCTATCACAGATACTATACAATACAACAACTTTATCTATTATCTAGTTTATCTATCACATATACTATATAATACAAAAAGTTTATCTATTATCTAGTTTATCTATCACAGATACTATATAATACAACAAGTTTATATATTATCTAGTTTATCTATCACAGATACTATACAATGCAACAACTTTATCTATTATCTAGTTTATCTATCACAGATACTATACAATATAACAGGTTTATCTATCACAGATACTATGTAATACAACAAGTTTATCTATTATCTAGTTTATCTATCACAGATACTATATAATACAACAAGTTTATCTATTATCTAGTTTATCTATCAGAGATACTATATAATACAACAAGATTATCTATTATGTAGTTTATCTATCACAGATACTATATAGTACAACAAGTTTATCTATTATCTAGTTTATCTATCACAGATACTATATAATACAACAAGTTTATCTATTATCTTGTTTATCTATCACAGATACTATATGATACAGCAGGTTTATCTATTATCTAGTTTATCTATCACAGATACTATACAATACAACAACTTTATCTATTATCTAGTTTATCTATCACATATACTATATAATACAAAAAGTTTATCTATTATCTAGTTTATCTATCACAGATACTATATAATACAACAAGTTTATATATTATCTAGTTTATCTATCACAGATACTATACAATACAAAAATACATAATATGACAAGTTTATCTATCACAGATACTATATAATACAACAAGTTTATCTATTATCTAGTTTATCTATCACAGATACTATATAATACAACAAGTTTATCTATTATCTAGTTTATCTATCACAGATACTATATAATACAACAAGTTTATCTAATATTCAGTTTATCTATCACAGATACTATATAATACAACATGTTTATCTATTATCTAGTTTACCTATCACGGATACTATACAATACAACAATATATAATATAACAAGGTTATCTATTATCTAGTTTATCTATCACAGATAATATATAATACAACAAGTTTATCTATTATCTAGTTTATCTATCACAGATACTATATAATACAACAACTTTATCTATTATCTAGTCTAGCTATCACAGATACTATATAATACATCAAGTTTATCTATTATTCAGTTTATCTATCACATATACTATATAATACAACATGTTTATCTATTATCTAGTTTACCTATCACGGATACTATACAATACAACAATATATAATATAACAAGTTTATCTATTATCTAGTTTATCTATCACAGATACTATATAATATAACAAGTTTATCTATTATCTAGTTTATCTATCACAGATACTATATAATACAACAAGTTTATCTATTATTCAGTTTATCTATCACAGATACTATATAATACAACAGGTTTATCTATTATTCAGTTTATCTATCACAGATACTATATAATACAACAGGTTTATCTATTATCTAGTTTACCTATCACGGATACTATACAATACAACAATATATAATATAACAAGGTTATCTATTATCTAGTTTATCTATCACAGATAATATATAATACAACAAGTTTATCTATTATCTAGTATATCTATCACAGATACTATATAATACAACAATTTTATCTATTATCTAGTCTAGCTATCACAGATACTATATAATACAACAAGTTTATCTATTTTCTAGTTTATCTATCACAGATACTATATAATACAACAAGATTATCTATTATCTAGTTTATCTATCACAGATACTATATAATACAACAAGATTATCTATTATTTAGTTTATCTATCACAGATACTATATAGTACAACAAGTTTATCTATTATCTAGTTTATCTATCACAGATACTATATAATACAACAAGTTTATCTATTATCTAGTTTATCTATCACAGATACTATATGATACAGCAGGTTTATCTATTATCTAGTTTATCTATCACAGATACTATACAATACAACAAATTTATCTATTATCTAGTTTATCTATCACATATACTATATAATACAACAAGTTTATCTATTATCTAGTTTATCTATCACAGATACTATATAATACAACAAGTTTATATATTATCTAGTTTATCTATCACAGATACTATACAATACAACAATACATAATATGACAAGTTTATCTATCACAGATACTATATAATACAACAAGTTTATCTATTATCTAGTTTATCTATCACAGATACTATATAATACAACAAGTTTATCTATTATTCAGTTTATCTATCACAGATACTATATAATACAACAAGTTTATCTATTATCTAGTTTATCTATCAGAGATACTATATAATACAACAAGATTATCTATTATGTAGTTTATCTATCACAGATACTATATAGTACAACAAGTTTATCTATTATCTAGTTTATCTATCACAGATACTATATAATACAACAAGTTTATCTATTATCTAATTTATCTATCACAGATACTATACAATACAACAACTTTATCTATTATCTAGTTTATCTATCACATATACTATATAATACAAAAAGTTTATCTATTATCTAGTTTATCTATCACAGATACTATATAATACAACAAGTTTATATATTATCTAGTTTATCTATCACAGATACTATACAATACAACAACTTTATCTATTATCTAGTTTATCTATCACATATACTATATAATACAAAAAGTTTATCTATTATCTAGTTTATCTATCACAGATACTATATAATACAACAAGTTTATATATTATCTAGTTTATCTATCACAGATACTATACAATACAACAATACATAATATGACAAGTTTATCTATCACAGATACTATATAATACAACAAGTTTATCTATTATCTAGTTTATCTATCACAGATACTATATAATACAACAAGTTTATCTATTATCTAGTTTATCTATCACAGATACTATATAATACAACAAGTTTATCTATTATTCAGTTTATCTATCACAGATACTATATAATACAACATGTTTATCTATTATCTAGTTTACCTATCACGGATACTATACAATACAACAATATATAATATAACAAGGTTATCTATTATCTAGTTTATCTATCACAGATAATATATAATACAACAAGTTTATCTATTATCTAGTTTATCTATCACAGATACTATATAATACAACAACTTTATCTATTATCTAGTCTAGCTATCACAGATACTATATAATACATCAAGTTTATCTATTATTCAGTTTATCTATCACAGATACTATATAATACAACAGGTTTATCTATTATCTAGTTTATCTATCACAGATAATATATAATACAACAAGTTTATCTATTATCTAATTTATCTATCACAGATACAGTATAATATAACAGGTTTATCTATTATCTAGTCTAGCTATCACAGATACTATATAATACAACAAGTTTATCTATTATTCAGTTTATCTATCACAGATACTATATAATACAACAGGTTTATCTATTATCTAGTTTACCTATCACGGATACTATACAATACAACAATATATAATATAACAAGTTTATCTATTATCTAGTTTATCTATCACAGATAATATATAATACAACAACAGGTTTATCTATTATTTAGTGTATCTATCACAGATACTATACAATACAACAATATATAATATAACAAGTTTATCTATTATCTAGTTTATCTATCACAGATAATATATAATACAACAACAGGTTTATCTATTATCTAGTCTATCTATAACAGATACTATATAATATAACAAGTTTATCTATTATCTAGTTTATCTATCACAGATACTATATAATACAACAAGTTTATATATTATCTAGTATATCTATCACAGATACTATATAATACAACAATTTTATCTATTATCTAGTCTAGCTATCACAGATACTATATAATACAACAAGTTTATCTATTATCTAGTTTATCTATCACAGATACTATATAATACAACAAGATTATCTATTATCTAGTTTATCTATCACAGATACTATATAATACAACAAGATTATCTATTATTTAGTTTATCTATCACAGATACTATATAGTACAACAAGTTTATCTATTATCTAGTTTATCTATCACAGATACTATATAATACAACAAGTTTATCTATTATCTAGTTTATCTATCACAGATACTATATGATACAGCAGGTTTATCTATTATCTAGTTTATCTATCACAGATACTATACAATACAACAAATTTATCTATTATCTAGTTTATCTATCACATATACTATATAATACAACAAGTTTATCTATTATCTAGTTTATCTATCACAGATACTATATAATACAACAAGTTTATATATTATCTAGTTTATCTATCACAGATACTATACAATACAACAATACATAATATGACAAGTTTATCTATCACAGATACTATATAATACAACAAGTTTATCTATTATCTAGTTTATCTATCACAGATACTATATAATACAACAAGTTTATCTATTATTCAGTTTATCTATCACAGATACTATATAATACAACAAGTTTATCTATTATCTAGTTTATCTATCAGAGATACTATATAATACAACAAGATTATCTATTATGTAGTTTATCTATCACAGATACTATATAGTACAACAAGTTTATCTATTATCTAGTTTATCTATCACAGATACTATATAATACAACAAGTTTATCTATTATCTAATTTATCTATCACAGATACTATACAATACAACAACTTTATCTATTATCTAGTTTATCTATCACATATACTATATAATACAAAAAGTTTATCTATTATCTAGTTTATCTATCACAGATACTATATAATACAACAAGTTTATATATTATCTAGTTTATCTATCACAGATACTATACAATGCAACAACTTTATCTATTATCTAGTTTATCTATCACAGATACTATACAATATAACAGGTTTATCTATCACAGATACTATGTAATACAACAAGTTTATCTATTATCTAGTTTATCTATCACAGATACTATATAATACAACAAGTTTATCTATTATCTAGTTTATCTATCAGAGATACTATATAATACAACAAGATTATCTATTATGTAGTTTATCTATCACAGATACTATATAGTACAACAAGTTTATCTATTATCTAGTTTATCTATCACAGATACTATATAATACAACAAGTTTATCTATTATCTTGTTTATCTATCACAGATACTATATGATACAGCAGGTTTATCTATTATCTAGTTTATCTATCACAGATACTATACAATACAACAACTTTATCTATTATCTAGTTTATCTATCACATATACTATATAATACAAAAAGTTTATCTATTATCTAGTTTATCTATCACAGATACTATATAATACAACAAGTTTATATATTATCTAGTTTATCTATCACAGATACTATACAATACAAAAATACATAATATGACAAGTTTATCTATCACAGATACTATATAATACAACAAGTTTATCTATTATCTAGTTTATCTATCACAGATACTATATAATACAACAAGTTTATCTATTATCTAGTTTATCTATCACAGATACTATATAATACAACAAGTTTATCTAATATTCAGTTTATCTATCACAGATACTATATAATACAACATGTTTATCTATTATCTAGTTTACCTATCACGGATACTATACAATACAACAATATATAATATAACAAGGTTATCTATTATCTAGTTTATCTATCACAGATAATATATAATACAACAAGTTTATCTATTATCTAGTTTATCTATCACAGATACTATATAATACAACAACTTTATCTATTATCTAGTCTAGCTATCACAGATACTATATAATACATCAAGTTTATCTATTATTCAGTTTATCTATCACATATACTATATAATACAACATGTTTATCTATTATCTAGTTTACCTATCACGGATACTATACAATACAACAATATATAATATAACAAGTTTATCTATTATCTAGTTTATCTATCACAGATACTATATAATATAACAAGTTTATCTATTATCTAGTTTATCTATCACAGATACTATATAATACAACAAGTTTATCTATTATTCAGTTTATCTATCACAGATACTATATAATACAACAGGTTTATCTATTATTCAGTTTATCTATCACAGATACTATATAATACAACAGGTTTATCTATTATCTAGTTTATCTATCACAGATAATATATAATACAACAAGTTTATCTATTATCTAGTTTATCTATCACAGATACAGTATAATATAACAGGTTTATCTATTATCTAGTCTAGCTATCACAGATACTATATAATACAACAAGTTTATCTATTATTCAGTTTATCTATCACAGATACTATATAATACAACAGGTTTATCTATTATCTAGTTTACCTATCACGGATACTATACAATACAACAATATATAATATAACAAGTTTATCTATTATCTAGTTTATCTATCACAGATAATATATAATACAACAACAGGTTCATCTATTATTTAGTTTATCTATCACAGATACTATACAATACAACAATATATAATATAACAAGTTTATCTATTATCTAGTTTATCTATCACAGATAATATATAATACAACAACAGGTTTATCTATTATCTAGTTTATCTATAACAGATACTATATAATATAACAAGTTTATCTATTATCTAGTTTATCTATCACAGATACTATATAATACAACAAGTTTATATATTATCTAGTTTATCTATCACAGATACTATACAATGCAACAACTTTATCTATTATCTAGTTTATCTATCACAGATACTATACAATATAACAGGTTTATCTATCACAGATACTATGTAATACAACAAGTTTATCTATTATCTAGTTTATCTATCACAGATACTATATAATACAACAAGTTTATCTATTATCTAGTTTATCTATCAGAGATACTATATAATACAACAAGATTATCTATTATGTAGTTTATCTATCACAGATACTATATAGTACAACAAGTTTATCTATTATCTAGTTTATCTATCACAGATACTATATAATACAACAAGTTTATCTATTATCTTGTTTATCTATCACAGATACTATATGATACAGCAGGTTTATCTATTATCTAGTTTATCTATCACAGATACTATACAATACAACAACTTTATCTATTATCTAGTTTATCTATCACATATACTATATAATACAAAAAGTTTATCTATTATCTAGTTTATCTATCACAGATACTATACAATACAACAATACATAATATGACAAGTTTATCTATCACAGATACTATATAATACAACAAGTTTATCTATTATCTAGTTTATCTATCACAGATACTATACAATACAACAATACATAATATGACAAGTTTATCTATCACAGATACTATATAATACAACAAGTTTATCTATTATCTAGTTTATCTATCACAGATACTATATAATACAACAAGTTTATCTATTATCTAGTTTATCTATCACAGATACTATATAATACAACAAGTTTATCTATTATTCAGTTTATCTATCACAGATACTATATAATACAACATGTTTATCTATTATCTAGTTTACCTATCACGGATACTATACAATACAACAATATATAATATAACAAGGTTATCTATTATCTAGTTTATCTATCACAGATAATATATAATACAACAAGTTTATCTATTATCTAGTATATCTATCACAGATACTATATAATACAACAATTTTATCTATTATCTAGTCTAGCTATCACAGATACTATATAATACAACAAGTTTATCTATTATCTAGTTTATCTATCACAGATACTATATAATACAACAAGATTATCTATTATCTAGTTTATCTATCACAGATACTATATAGTACAACAAGTTTATCTATTATCTAGTTTATCTATCACAGATACTATATAATACAACAAGATTATCTATTATCTAGTTTATCTATCACAGATACTATATAGTACAACAAGTTTATCTATTATCTAGTTTATCTATCACAGATACTATATAATACAACAAGTTTATCTATTATCTAGTTTATCTATCACAGATACTATATGATACAGCAGGTTTATCTATTATCTAGTTTATCTATCACAGATACTATACAATACAACAAATTTATCTATTATCTAGTTTATCTATCACATATACTATATACTACAACAAGTTTATCTATTATCTAGTTTATCTATCACAGATACTATATAATACAACAAGTTTATATATTATCTAGTTTATCTATCACAGATACTATACAATACAACAATACATAATATGACAAGTTTATCTATTACAGATACTATATAATACAACAAGTTTATCTATTATCTAGTTTATCTATCACAGATACTATATAATACAACAAGTTTATCTATTATTCAGTTTATCTATCACAGATACTATATAATACAACAAGTTTATCTATTATCTAGTTTATCTATCAGAGATACTATATAATACAACAAGATTATCTATTATGTAGTTTATCTATCACAGATACTATATAGTACAACAAGTTTATCTATTATCTAATTTATCTATCACAGATACTATATAATACAACAAGTTTATCTATTATCTTGTTTATCTATCACAGATACTATATGATACAGCAGGTTTATCTATTATCTAGTTTATCTATCACATATACTATATAATACAAAAAGTTTATCTATTATCTAGTTTATCTATCACAGATACTATATAATACAACAAGTTTATATATTATCTAGTTTATCTATCACAGATACTATACAATACAACAATACATAATATGACAAGTTTATCTATCACAGATACTATATAATACAACAAGTTTATCTATTATCTAGTTTATCTATCACAGATACTATATAATACAACAAGTTTATCTATTATCTAGTTTATCTATCACAGATACTATATAATACAACAAGTTTATCTATTATTCAGTTTATCTATCACAGATACTATATAATACAACATGTTTATCTATTATCTAGTTTACCTATCACGGATACTATACAATACAACAATATATAATATAACAAGGTTATCTATTATCTAGTTTATCTATCACAGATAATATATAATACAACAAGTTTATCTATTATCTAGTATATCTATCACAGATACTATATAATACAACAATTTTATCTATTATCTAGTCTAGCTATCACAGATACTATATAATACAACAAGTTTATCTATTATCTAGTTTATCTATCACAGATACTATATAATACAACAAGATTATCTATTATCTAGTTTATCTATCACAGATACTATATAGTACAACAAGTTTATCTATTATCTAGTTTATCTATCACAGATACTATATAATACAACAAGATTATCTATTATCTAGTTTATCTATTACAGATACTATATAGTACAACAAGTTTATCTATTATCTAGTTTATCTATCACAGATACTATATAATACAACAAGTTTATCTATTATCTAGTTTATCTATCACAGATACTATATAATACAACAAGTTTATCTATTATCTAGTTTATCTATCACAGATACTATATAATACAACAAGTTTATCTATTATTCAGTTTATCTATCACAGATACTATATAATACAACATGTTTATCTATTATCTAGTTTACCTATCACGGATACTATACAATACAACAATATATAATATAACAAGGTTATCTATTATCTAGTTTATCTATCACAGATAATATATAATACAACAAGTTTATCTATTATCTAGTATATCTATCACAGATACTATATAATACAACAATTTTATCTATTATCTAGTCTAGCTATCACAGATACTATATAATACAACAAGTTTATCTATTATCTAGTTTATCTATCACAGATACTATATAATACAACAAGATTATCTATTATCTAGTTTATCTATCACAGATACTATATAGTACAACAAGTTTATCTATTATCTAGTTTATCTATCACAGATACTATATAATACAACAAGATTATCTATTATCTAGTTTATCTATCACAGATACTATATAGTACAACAAGTTTATCTATTATCTAGTTTATCTATCACAGATACTATATAATACAACAAGTTTATCTATTATCTAGTTTATCTATCACAGATACTATATGATACAGCAGGTTTATCTATTATCTAGTTTATCTATCACAGATACTATACAATACAACAAATTTATCTATTATCTAGTTTATCTATCACATATACTATATAATACAACAAGTTTATCTATTATCTAGTTTATCTATCACAGATACTATATAATACAACAAGTTTATATATTATCTAGTTTATCTATCACAGATACTATACAATACAACAATACATAATATGACAAGTTTATCTATTACAGATACTATATAATACAACAAGTTTATCTATTATCTAGTTTATCTATCACAGATACTATATAATACAACAAGTTTATCTATTATTCAGTTTATCTATCACAGATACTATATAATACAACAAGTTTATCTATTATCTAGTTTATCTATCAGAGATACTATATAATACAACAAGATTATCTATTATGTAGTTTATCTATCACAGATACTATATAGTACAACAAGTTTATCTATTATCTAGTTTATCTATCACAGATACTATATAATACAACAAGTTTATCTATTATCTTGTTTATCTATCACAGATACTATATGATACAGCAGGTTTATCTATTATCTAGTTTATCTATCACATATACTATATAATACAAAAAGTTTATCTATTATCTAGTTTATCTATCACAGATACTATATAATACAACAAGTTTATATATTATCTAGTTTATCTATCACAGATACTATACAATACAACAATACATAATATGACAAGTTTATCTATCACAGATACTATATAATACAACAAGTTTATCTATTATCTAGTTTATCTATCACAGATACTATATAATACAACAAGTTTATCTATTATCTAGTTTATCTATCACAGATACTATATAATACAACAAGTTTATCTATTATTCAGTTTATCTATCACAGATACTATATAATACAACATGTTTATCTATTATCTAGTTTACCTATCACGGATACTATACAATACAACAATATATAATATAACAAGGTTATCTATTATCTAGTTTATCTATCACAGATAATATATAATACAACAAGTTTATCTATTATCTAGTATATCTATCACAGATACTATATAATACAACAATTTTATCTATTATCTAGTCTAGCTATCACAGATACTATATAATACAACAAGTTTATCTATTATCTAGTTTATCTATCACAGATACTATATAATACAACAAGATTATCTATTATCTAGTTTATCTATCACAGATACTATATAGTACAACAAGTTTATCTATTATCTAGTTTATCTATCACAGATACTATATAATACAACAAGATTATCTATTATCTAGTTTATCTATTACAGATACTATATAGTACAACAAGTTTATCTATTATCTAGTTTATCTATCACAGATAATATATAATACAACAAGTTTATCTATTATCTAGTTTATCTATCACAGATACTATATGATACAGCAGGTTTATCTATTATCTAGTTTATCTATCACAGATACTATACAATACAACAAATTTATCTATTATCTAGTTTATCTATCACAGATACTATATAATACAACAAGTTTATCTATTATCTAGTTTATCTATCACAGATACTATATAATACAACAAGTTTATCTATTATTCAGTTTATCTATCACAGATACTATATAATACAACAAGTTTATCTATTATCTAGTTTATCTATCACAGATACTATATAATACAACAATATATAATATAACAAGGTTATCTATTATCTAGTTTATCTATCACAGATAATATATAATACAACAAGTTTATCTATTATCTAGTTTATCTATCACAGATACTATACAATACAACAATACATAATATGACAAGTTTATCTATTATCTAGTCTAGCTATCACAGATACTATATAATACAACAAGTTTATCTATTATTCAGTATATCTATCACAGATACTATATAATACAACAGATTTATCTATTATCTAGTTTACCTATCACGGATACTATACAATACAACAATATATAATATAACAAGTTTATCTATTATCTAGTTTATCTATCACAGATACTATATAATACAACAAGTTTATATATTATCTAGTTTATCTATCACAGATACTATACAATACAACAATACATAATATGACAAGTTTATCTATCACAGATACTATATAATACAACAAGTTTATCTATTATCTAGTTTATCTATCACAGATACTATATAATACAACAGGTTTATCTATTATCTAGTTTATCTATCACAGATACTATACAATGCAACAACTTTATCTATTATCTAGTTTATCTATCATAGATACTATACAATATAACAAGTTTATCTATTATCTAGTTTATCTATCACAGATACTATGTAATACAACAAGTTTATCTATTATCTAGTTTATCTATCACAGATACTATATAATACAACAAGTTTATCTATTATCTAGTTTATCTATCACAGATACTATATAATACAACAAGATTATCTATTATGTAGTTTATCTATCACAGATACTATATAGCACAACAAGTTTATCTATTATCTAGTTTATCTATCACAGATACTATATAATACAACAAGTTTATCTATTATCTAGTTTATCTATCACAGATACTATATGATACAGCAGGTTTATCTATTATCTAGTTTATCTATCACAGATACTATACAATACAACAATACATAATATGACAAGTTTATCTATCACAGATACTATATAATACAACAGGTTTATCTATTATCTAGTTTATCTATCACAGATACTATATAATACAACAAGTTTATCTATTATCTAGTTTATCTATCACAGATACTATATAATACAACAAGTTTATCTATTATTCAGTTTATCTATCACAGATACTATATAATACAACAGGTTTATCTATTATCTAGTTTACCTATCACGGATACTATACAATACAACAATATATAATATAACAAGGTTATCTATTATCTAGTTTATCTATCACAGATAATATATAATACAACAATTTTATCTATTATCTAGTCTAGCTATCACAGATACTATATAATACAACAAGTTTATCTATTATCTAGTTTATCTATCACAGATACTATGTAATACAACAAGTTTATCTATTATCTAGTTTATCTATCACAGATACTATATAATACAACAAGTTTATCTATTATCTAGTTTATCTATCACAGATACTATATAATACAACAAGATTATCTATTATCTAGTTTATCTATCACAGATACTATATAATACAACAAGTTTATCTATTATCTAGTTTATCTATCACAGATACTATATAATACAACAAGTTTATATATTATCTAGTTTATCTATCACAGATACTATACAATACAACAATACATAATATGACAAGTTTATCTATCACAGATACTATATAATACAACAAGTTTATCTATTATCTAGTTTATCTATCACAGATACTATATAATACAACAAGTTTATCTATTATTCAGTTTATCTATCACAGATACTATATAATACAACAGGTTTATCTATTATCTAGTTTACCTATAACGGATACTATACAATACAACAATATATAATATAACAAGGTTATCTATTATCTAGTTTATCTATCACAGATAATATATAATACAACAAGTTTATCTATTATCTAGTTTATCTATCACAGATACTATATAATACAACAACTTTATCTATTATCTAGTCTAGCTATCACAGATACTATATAATACAACAAGTTTATCTATTATCTAGTTTATCTATTACAGATACTATATAATACAACAAGTTTATCTATTATTCAGTTTATCTATCACAGATACTATATAATACAACATGTTTATCTATTATCTAGTTTACCTATCACGGATACTATACAATACAACAATATATAATATAACAAGTTTATCTATTATCTAGTTTATCTATCACAGATACTATATAATACAACAAGTTTACCTATTATCTAGTTTATCTATCACAGATACTATATAATACAACAAGTTTATCTATTATTCAGTTTATCTATCACAGATACTATATAATACAACAGGTTTATCTATTATTCAGTTTATCTATCACAGATACTATATAATACAACAGGTTTATCTATTATCTAGTTTATCTATCACAGATAATATATAATACAACAAGTTTATCTATTATCTAGTTTATCTATCACAGATACTATATAATATAACAGGTTTATCTATTATCTAGTCTAGCTATCACAGATACTATATAATACAACAAGTTTATCTATTATCTAGTTTATCTATCACAGATACTATATAATACAACAAGTTTATCTATTATTCAGTTTATCTATCACAGATACTATATAATACAACAGGTTTATCTATTATCTAGTTTACCTATCACGGATACTATACAATACAACAATATATAATATAACAAGTTTATCTATTATCTAGTTTATCTATCACAGATAACATATAATACAACAACAGGTTTATCTATTATTTAGTTTATCTATCACAGATACTATACAATACAACAATATATAATAGAACAAGTTTATCTATTATCTAGTTTTTCTATCACAGATACTATATAATACAACAGGTTTATCTATTATCTAGTTTATCTATCACAGATACTATATGATACAGCAGGTTTATCTATTATCTAGTTTATCTATCACAGATACTATACAATACAACAAATTTATCTATTATCTAGTTTATCTATCACAGATACTATATAATACAACAAGTTTATCTATTATCTAGTTTATCTATCACAGATACTATATAATACAACAAGTTTATCTATTATTCAGTTTATCTATCACAGATACTATATAATACAACAAGTTTATCTATTATCTAGTTTATCTATCACAGATACTATATAATACAACAATATATAATATAACAAGGTTATCTATTATCTAGTTTATCTATCACAGATAATATATAATACAACAAGTTTATCTATTATCTAGTTTATCTATCACAGATACTATACAATACAACAATACATAATATGACAAGTTTATCTATTATCTAGTCTAGCTATCACAGATACTATATAATACAACAAGTTTATCTATTATTCAGTATATCTATCACAGATACTATATAATACAACAGGTTTATCTATTATCTAGTTTACCTATCACGGATACTATACAATACAACAATATATAATATAACAAGTTTATCTATTATCTAGTTTATCTATCACAGATACTATGTAATACAACAAGTTTATATATTATCTAGTTTATCTATCACAGATACTATACAATACAACAATACATAATATGACAAGTTTATCTATCACAGATACTATATAATACAACAAGTTTATCTATTATCTAGTTTATCTATCACAGATACTATATAATACAACAGGTTTATCTATTATCTAGTTTATCTATCACAGATACTATACAATGCAACAACTTTATCTATTATCTAGTTTATCTATCATAGATACTATACAATATAACAGGTTTATCTATTATCTAGTTTATCTATCACAGATACTATGTAATACAACAAGTTTATCTATTATCTAGTTTATCTATCACAGATACTATATAATACAACAAGTTTATCTATTATCTAGTTTATTTATCACAGATACTATATAATACAACAAGATTATCTATTATGTAGTTTATCTATCACAGATACTATATAGCACAACAAGTTTATCTATTATCTAGTTTATCTATCACAGATACTATATAATACAACAAGTTTATCTATTATCTAGTTTATCTATCACAGATACTATATGATACAGCAGGTTTATCTATTATCTAGTTTATCTATCACAGATACTATACAATACAACAATACATAATATGACAAGTTTATCTATCACAGATACTATATAATACAACAGGTTTATCTATTATCTAGTTTATCTATCACAGATACTATATAATACAACAAGTTTATCTATTATCTAGTTTATCTATCACAGATACTATATAATACAACAAGTTTATCTATTATTCAGTTTATCTATCACAGATACTATATAATACAACAGGTTTATCTATTATCTAGTTTACCTATCACGGATACTATACAATACAACAATATATAATATAACAAGGTTATCTATTATCTAGTTTATCTATCACAGATAATATATAATACAACAATTTTATCTATTATCTAGTCTAGCTATCACAGATACTATATAATACAACAAGTTTATCTATTATCTAGTTTATCTATCACAGATACTATGTAATACAACAAGTTTATCTATTATCTAGTTTATCTATCACAGATACTATATAATACAACAAGTTTATCTATTATCTAGTTTATCTATCACAGATACTATATAATACAACAAGATTATCTATTATCTAGTTTATCTATCACAGATACTATATAATACAACAAGTTTATCTATTATCTAGTTTATCTATCACAGATACTATATAATACAACAAGTTTATATATTATCTAGTTTATCTATCACAGATACTATACAATACAACAATACATAATATGACAAGTTTATCTATCACAGATACTATATAATACAACAAGTTTATCTATTATCTAGTTTATCTATCACAGATACTATATAATACAACAAGTTTATCTATTATTCAGTTTATCTATCACAGATACTATATAATACAACAGGTTTATCTATTATCTAGTTTACCTATAACGGATACTATACAATACAACAATATATAATATAACAAGGTTATCTATTATCTAGTTTATCTATCACAGATAATATATAATACAACAAGTTTATCTATTATCTAGTTTATCTATCACAGATACTATATAATACAACAACTTTATCTATTATCTAGTCTAGCTATCACAGATACTATATAATACAACAAGTTTATCTATTATCTAGTTTATCTATTACAGATACTATATAATACAACAAGTTTATCTATTATTCAGTTTATCAATTACAGATACTATATAATACAACATGTTTATCTATTATCTAGTTTACCTATCACGGATACTATACAATACAACAATATATAATATAACAAGTTTATCTATTATCTAGTTTATCCATCACAGATACTATATAATACAACAAGTTTACCTATTATCTAGTTTATCTATCACAGATACTATATAATACAACAAGTTTATCTATTATTCAGTTTATCTATCACAGATACTATATAATACAACAGGTTTATCTATTATTCAGTTTATCTATCACAGATACTATATAATACAACAGGTTTATCTATTATCTAGTTTATCTATCACAGATAATATATAATACAACAAGTTTATCTATTATCTAGTTTATCTATCACAGATACTATATAATATAACAGGTTTATCTATTATCTAGTCTAGCTATCACAGATACTATATAATACAACAAGTTTATCTATTATCTAGTTTATCTATCACAGATACTATATAATACAACAAGTTTATCTATTATTCAGTTTATCTATCACAGATACTATATAATACAACAGGTTTATCTATTATCTAGTTTACCTATCACGGATACTATACAATACAACAATATATAATATAACAAGTTTATCTATTATCTAGTTTATCTATCACAGATAACATATAATACAACAACAGTTTTATCTATTATTTAGTTTATCTATCACAGATACTATACAATACAACAATATATAATAGAACAAGTTTATCTATTATCTAGTTTTTCTATCACAGATACTATATAATACAACAGGTTTATCTATTATCTAGTTTATCTATAACAGATACTATATAATATAACAAGTTTATCTATTATCTAGTTTATCTATCACAGATACTATATGATACAACAAGATTATCTATTATGTAGTTTATCTATCACAGATACTATATAGTACAACAAGTTTATCTATTATCTAGTTTATCTATCACAGATACTATGTAATACAACAAGTTTATCTATTATCTAGTTTATCTATCACAGATACTATATAATACAACAAGTTTATCTATTATCTAGTTTATCTATCACAGATACTATATAATACAACAAGATTATCTATTATGTAGTTTATCTATCACAGATACTATATAGTACAACAAGTTTATCTATTATCTAGTTTATCTATCACAGATACTATATAATACAACAAGTGTATCTATTATCTAGTTTATCTATCACAGATACTATATGATACAGCAGGTTTATCTATTATCTAGTTTATCTATCACAGATACTATACAATACAACAACTTTATCTATTATCTAGTTTATCTATCACAGATACTATATAATACAACAAGTTTATCTATTATCTAGTTTATCTATCACAGATACTATATAATACAACAAGTTTATCTATTATTCAGTTTATCTATCACAGATACTATATAATACAACAGGTTTATCTATTATCTAGTTTACCTATCACGGATACTATACAATACAACAATATATAATATAACAAGGTTATCTATTATCTAGTTTATCTATCACAGATAATATATAATACAACAAGTTTATCTGTTATCTAGTATATCTATCACAGATACTATATAATACAACAAGTTTATCTATTATCTAGTTTATCTATCACAGATACTATATGATACAGCAGGTTTATCTATTATCTAGTTTATCTTTCACAGATACTATACAATACAACAACTTTATCTATTATCTAGTTTATCTATCACATATACTATATAATACAAAAAGTTTATCTATTATCTAGTTTATCTATCACAGATACTATATAATACAACAAGTTTATATATTATCTAGTTTATCTATCACAGATACTATACAATACAACAATACATAATATGACAAGTTTATCTATCACAGATACTATATAATACAACAAGTTTATCTATTATCTAGTTTATCTATCACAGATACTATATAATACAACAGGTTTATCTATTATCTAGTTTATCTATCACAGATACTATATAATACAACAAGTTTATCTATTATCTAGTTTATCTATCACAGATACTATATAATACAACAAGTTTATCTATTATTCAGTTTATCTATCACAGATACTATATAATACAACAGGTTTATCTATTATCTAGTTTACCTATCACGGATACTATACAATACAACAATATATAATATAACAAGGTTATCTATTATCTAGTTTATCTATCACAGATAATATATAATACAACAAGTTTATCTATTATCTAGTATATCTATCACAGATACTATATAATACAACAATTTTATCTATTATCTAGTCTAGCTATCACAGATACTATATAATACAACAAGTTTATCTATTATCTAGTTTATCTATCACAGATACTATATAATACAACAAGATTATCTATTATCTAGTTTACCTATCACAGATACTATATAGTACAACAAGTTTATCTATTATCTAGTTTATCTATCACAGATACTATATAATACAACAAGATTATCTATTATCTAGTTTATCTATCACAGATACTATATAGTACAACAAGTTTATCTATTATCTAGTTTATCTATCACAGATACTATATGATACAGCAGGTTTATCTATTATCTAGTTTATCTATCACAGATACTATACAATACAACAAATTTATCTATTATCTAGTTTATCTATCACATATACTATATAATACAACAAGTTTATCTATTATCTAGTTTATCTATCACAGATACTATATAATACAACAAGTTTATATATTATCTAGTTTATCTATCACAGATACTATACAATACAACAATACATAATATGACAAGTTTATCTATCACAGATACTATATAATACAACAAGTTTATCTATTATCTAGTTTATCTATCACAGATACTATATAATACAACAAGTTTATCTATTATTCAGTTTATGTATCACAGATACTATATTATACAACAGGTTTATCTATTATCTAGTTTACCTATCACGGATACTATACAATACAACAATATATAATATAACAAGGTTATCTATTATCTAGTTTATCTATCACAGATAATATATAATACAACAAGTTTATCTATTATCTAGTTTATCTATCACAGATACTATATAATACAACAACTTTATCTATTATCTAGTCTAGCTATCACAGATACTATATAATACAACAAGTTTATCTATTATTCAGTTTATCTATCACAGATACTATATAATACAACATGTTTATCTATTATCTAGTTTACCTATCACGGATACTATACAATACAACAATATATAATATAACAAGTTTATCTATTATCTAGTTTATCTATCACAGATACTATATAATATAACAAGTTTATCTATTATCTAGTTTATCTATCACAGATACTATATAATACAACAAGTTTATATATTATCTAGTTTATCTATCACAGATACTATACAATGCAACAACTTTATCTATTATCTAGTTTATCTATCACAGATACTATACAATATAACAGGTTTATCTATTATCTAGTTTATCTATCACAGATACTATGTAATACAAGAAGTTTATCTATTATCTAGTTTATCTATCACAGATACTATATAATACAACAAGTTTATCTATTATCTAGTTTATCTATCACAGATACTATATAATACAACAAGATTATCTATTATGTAGTTTATCTATCACAGATACTATTTAGTACAACAAGTTTATCTATTATCTAGTTTATCTATCACAGATACTATATAATACAACAAGTTTATCTATTATCTAGTTTATCTATCATAGATACTATATGATACAGCAGGTTTATCTATTATCTAGTTTATCTATCACAGATACTATACAATACAACAACTTTATCTATTATCTAGTTTATCTATCACATATACTATATAATACAAAAAGTTTATCTATTATCTAGTTTATCTATCACAGATACTATATAATACAACAAGTTTATATATTATCTAGTTTATCTATCACAGATACTATACAATACAACAATACATAATATGACAAGTTTATCTATCACAGATACTATATAATACAACAAGTTTATCTATTATCTAGTTTATCTATCACAGATACTATATAATACAACAAGTTTATCTATTATCTAGTTTATCTATCACAGATACTATATAATACAACAAGTTTATCTATTATCTAGTTTATCTATCACAGATACTATATAATACAACAAGTTTATCTATTATCTAGTTTATCTATCACAGATACTATATAATACAACAAGTTTATCTATTATTCAGTTTATCTATCACAGATACTATATAATACAACAGGTTTATCTATTATCTAGTTTACCTATCACGGATACTATACAATACAACAATATATAATATAACAAGGTTATCTATTATCTAGTTTATCTATCACAGATAATATATAATACAACAAGTTTATCTGTTATCTAGTATATCTATCACCGATACTATATAATACAACAATTTTATCTATTATCTAGTCTAGCTATCACAGATACTATATAATACAACAAGTTTATCTATTATCTAGTTTATCTATCACAGATACTATATAATACAACAAGATTATCTATTATCTAGTTTATCTATCACAGATACTATATAGTACAACAAGTTTATCTATTATCTAGTTTATCTATCACAGATACTATATAATACAACAAGATTATCTATTATCTAGTTTATCTATCACAGATACTATATAGTACAACAAGTTTATCTATTATCTAGTTTATCTATCACAGATACTATATAATACAACAAGTTTATCTATTATCTAGTTTATCTATCACATATACTATATAATACAAAAAGTTTATCTATTATCTAGTTTATCTATCACAGATACTATATAATACAACAAGTTTATATATTATCTAGTTTATCTATCACAGATACTATACAATACAACAATACATAATATGACAAGTTTATCTATCACAGATACTATATAATACAACAAGTTTATCTATTATCTAGTTTATCTATCACAGATACTATATAATACAACAAGTTTATCTATTATCTAGTTTATCTATCACAGATACTATATAATACAACAAGTTTATCTATTATTCAGTTTATCTATCACAGATACTATATAATACAACAGGTTTATCTATTATCTAGTTTACCTATCACGGATACTATACAATACAACAATATATAATATAACAAGGTTATCTATTATCTAGTTTATCTATCACAGATAATATATAATACAACAAGTTTATCTGTTATCTAGTTTATCTATCACAGATAATATATAATACAACAAGTTTATCTGTTATCTAGTATATCTATCACAGATACTATATAATACAACAATTTTATCTATTATCTAGTCTAGCTATCACAGATACTATATAATACAACAAGTTTATCTATTATCTAGTTTATCTATCACAGATACTATATAATACAACAAGATTATCTATTATCTAGTTTATCTATCACAGATACTATATAGTACAACAAGTTTATCTATTATCTAGTTTATCTATCACAGATACTATATAATACAACAAGATTATCTATTATCTAGTTTATCTATCACAGATACTATATAGTACAACAAGTTTATCTATTATCTAGTTTATCTATCACAGATACTATATAATACAACAAGTTTATCTATTATCTAGTTTATCTATCACATATACTATATAATACAAAAAGTTTATCTATTATCTAGTTTATCTATCACAGATACTATATAATACAACAAGTTTATCTATTATGTAGTTTATCTATCACAGATACTATATAATACAACAATTTTATCTATTATCTAGTCTAGCTATCACAGATACTATATAATACAACAAGTTTATCTATTATCTAGTTTATCTATCACAGATACTATATAATACAACAAGATTATCTATTATGTAGTTTATCTATCACAGATACTATTTAGTACAACAAGTTTATCTATTATCTAGTTTATCTATCACAGATACTATATAATACAACAAGTTTATCTATTATCTAGTTTATCTATCATAGATACTATATGATACAGCAGGTTTATCTATTATCTAGTTTATCTATCACAGATACTATACAATACAACAACTTTATCTATTATCTAGTTTATCTATCACATATACTATATAATACAAAAAGTTTATCTATTATCTAGTTTATCTATCACAGATACTATATAATACAACAAGTTTATATATTATCTAGTTTATCTATCACAGATACTATACAATACAACAATACATAATATGACAAGTTTATCTATCACAGATACTATATAATACAACAAGTTTATCTATTATCTAGTTTATCTATCACAGATACTATATAATACAACAAGTTTATCTATTATCTAGTTTATCTATCACAGATACTATATAATACAACAAGTTTATCTATTATTCAGTTTATCTATCACAGATACTATATAATACAACAGGTTTATCTATTATCTAGTTTACCTATCACGGATACTATACAATACAACAATATATAATATAACAAGGTTATCTATTATCTAGTTTATCTATCACAGATAATATATAATACAACAAGTTTATCTGTTATCTAGTATATCTATCACCGATACTATATAATACAACAATTTTATCTATTATCTAGTCTAGCTATCACAGATACTATATAATACAACAAGTTTATCTATTATCTAGTTTATCTATCACAGATACTATATAATACAACAAGATTATCTATTATCTAGTTTATCTATCACAGATACTATATAGTACAACAAGTTTATCTATTATCTAGTTTATCTATCACAGATACTATATAATACAACAAGATTATCTATTATCTAGTTTATCTATCACAGATACTATATAGTACAACAAGTTTATCTATTATCTAGTTTATCTATCACAGATACTATATAATACAACAAGTTTATCTATTATCTAGTTTATCTATCACATATACTATATAATACAAAAAGTTTATCTATTATCTAGTTTATCTATCACAGATACTATATAATACAACAAGTTTATATATTATCTAGTTCATCTATCACAGATACTATACAATACAACAATACATAATATGACAAGTTTATCTATCACAGATACTATATAATACAACAAGTTTATCTATTATCTAGTTTATCTATCACAGATACTATATAATACAACAAGTTTATCTATTATCTAGTTTATCTATCACAGATACTATATAATACAACAAGTTTATCTATTATTCAGTTTATCTATCACAGATACTATATAATACAACAGGTTTATCTATTATCTAGTTTACCTATCACGGATACTATACAATACAACAATATATAATATAACAAGGTTATCTATTATCTAGTTTATCTATCACAGATAATATATAATACAACAAGTTTATCTGTTATCTAGTATATCTATCACAGATACTATATAATACAACAATTTTATCTATTATCTAGTCTAGCTATCACAGATACTATATAATACAACAAGTTTATCTATTATCTAGTTTATCTATCACAGATACTATATAATACAACAAGATTATCTATTATCTAGTTTATCTATCACAGATACTATATAGTACAACAAGTTTATCTATTATCTAGTTTATCTATCACAGATACTATATAATACAACAAGATTATCTATTATCTAGTTTATCTATCACAGATACTATATAGTACAACAAGTTTATCTATTATCTAGTTTATCTATCACATATACTATATAATACAACAAGTTTATCTATTATCTAGTTTATCTATCACAGATACTATATGATACAGCAGGTTTATCTATTATCTAGTTTATCTATCACAGATACTATACAATACAACAAATTTATCTATTATCTAGTTTATCTATCACATATACTATATAATACAACAAGTTTATCTATTATCTAGTTTATCTATCACAGATACTATATAATACAACAAGTTTATATATTATCTAGTTTATCTATCACAGATACTATACAATACAACAATACATAATATGACAAGTTTATCTATCACAGATACTATATAATACAACAAGTTTATCTATTATCTAGTTTATCTATCACAGATACTATATAATACAACAAGTTTATCTATTATTCAGTTTATCTATCACAGATACTATATAATACAACAATATATAATATAACAAGGTTATCTATTATCTAGTTTATCTATCACAGATAATATATAATACAACAAGTTTATCTATTATCTAGTTTATCTATCACAGATACTATATAATACAACAACTTTATCTATTATCTAGTCTAGCTATCACAGATACTATATAATACAACAAGTTTATCTATTATTCAGTTTATCTATCACAGATACTATATAATACAACATGTTTATCTATTATCTAGTTTACCTATCACGGATACTATACAATACAACAATATATAATATAACAAGTTTATCTATTATCTAGTTTATCTATCACAGATACTATATAATATAACAAGTTTATCTATTATCTAGTTTATCTATCACAGATACTATATAATACAACAAGTTTATCTATTATTCAGTTTATCTATCACAGATACTATATAATACAACAGGTTTATCTATTATTCAGTTTATCTATCACAGATACTATATAATACAACAGGTTTATCTATTATCTAGTTTATCTATCACTAATAATATATAATATAACAAGTTTATCTATTATCTAGTTTATCTATCACAGATACTATATAATATAACAGGTTTATCTATTATCTAGTCTAGCTATCACAGATACTATATAATACAACAGGTTTATCTATTATCTAGTTTATCTATCACAGATACTATATAATACAACAAGTTTATCTATTATTCAGTTTATCTATCACAGATACTATATAATAAAACATGTTTATCTATTATCTAGTTTACCTATCACGGATACTATACAATACAACAATATATAATATAACAAGTTTATCTATTATCTAGTTTATCTATCACAGATAATATATAATACAACAACAGGTTTATCTATTATTTAGTTTATCTATCACAGATACTATACAATACAACAATATATAATATAACAAGTTTATCTATTATCTAGTTTATCTATCACAGATAATATATAATACAACAACAGGTTTATCTATTATCTAGTTTATCTATAACAGATACTATATAATATAACAAGTTTATCTATTATCTAGTTTATCTATCACAGATACTATATAATACAACAAGTTTATATATTATCTAGTTTATCTATCACAGATACTATACAATGCAACAACTTTATCTATTATCTAGTTTATCTATCACAGATACTATACAATATAACAGGTTTATCTATCACAGATACTATGTAATACAACAAGTTTATCTATTATCTAGTTTATCTATCACAGATACTATATAATACAACAAGTTTATCTATTATCTAGTTTATCTATCACAGATACTATATAATACAACAAGATTATCTATTATGTAGTTTATCTATCACAGATACTATATAGTACAACAAGTTTATCTATTATCTAGTTTATCTATCACAGATACTATATAATACAACAAGTGTATCTATTATCTAGTTTATCTATCACAGATACTATATGATACAGCAGGTTTATCTATTATCTAGTTTATCTATCACAGATACTATACAATACAACAACTTTATCTATTATCTAGTTTATCTATCACAGATACTATATAATACAACAAGTTTATCTATTATCTAGTTTATCTATCACAGATACTATATAATACAACAAGTTTATCTATTATTCAGTTTATCTATCACAGATACTATATAATACAACAGGTTTATCTATTATCTAGTTTACCTATCACGGATACTATACAATACAACAATATATAATATAACAAGGTTATCTATTATCTAGTTTATCTATCACAGATAATATATAATACAACAAGTTTATCTGTTATCTAGTATATCTATCACAGATACTATATAATACAACAATTTTATCTATTATCTAGTCTAGCTATCACAGATACTATATAATACAACAAGTTTATCTATTATCTAGTTTATCTATCACAGATACTATATAATACAACAAGATTATCTATTATCTAGTTTATCTATCACAGATACTATATAGTACAACAAGTTTATCTATTATCTAGTTTATCTATCACAGATACTATATAATACAACAAGATTATCTATTATCTAGTTTATCTATCACAGATACTATATAGTACAACAAGTTTATCTATTATCTAGTTTATCTATCACAGATACTATATAATACAACAAGTTTATCTATTATCTAGTTTATCTATCACAGATACTATATGATACAGCAGGTTTATCTATTATCTAGTTTATCTATCACAGATACTATACAATACAACAAATTTATCTATTATCTAGTTTATCTATCACATATACTATATAATACAACAAGTTTATCTATTATCTAGTTTATCTATCACAGATACTATATAATACAACAAGTTTATATATTATCTAGTTTATCTATCACAGATACTATACAATACAACAATACATAATATGACAAGTTTATCTATCACAGATACTATATAATACAACAAGTTTTTCTATTATCTAGTTTATCTATCACAGATACTATATAATACAACAAGTTTATCTATTATTCAGTTTATCTATCACAGATACTATATAATACAACAGGTTTATCTATTATCTAGTTTACCTATCACGGATACTATACAATACAACAATATATAATATAACAAGGTTATCTATTATCTAGTTTATCTATCACAGATAATATATAATACAACAAGTTTATCTATTATCTAGTTTATCTATCACAGATACTATATAATACAACAACTTTATCTATTATCTAGTCTAGCTATCACAGATACTATATAATACAACAAGTTTATCTATTATTCAGTTTATCTATCACAGATACTATATAATACAACATGTTTATCTATTATCTAGTTTACCTATCACGGATACTATACAATACAACAATATATAATATAACAAGTTTATCTATTATCTAGTTTATCTATCACAGATACTATATAATATAACAAGTTTATCTATTATCTAGTTTATCTATCACAGATACTATATAATACAACAAGTTTATCTATTATTCAGTTTATCTATCACAGATACTATATAATACAACAGGTTTATCTATTATTCAGTTTATCTATCACAGATACTATATAATACAACAGGTTTATCTATTATCTAGTTTATCTATCACTAATAATATATAATATAACAAGTTTATCTATTATCTAGTTTATCTATCACAGATACTATATAATATAACAGGTTTATCTATTATCTAGTCTAGCTATCACAGATACTATATAATACAACAGGTTTATCTATTATCTAGTTTATCTATCACAGATACTATATAATACAACAAGTTTATCTATTATTCAGTTTATCTATCACAGATACTATATAATACAACAGGTTTATCTATTATCTAGTTTACCTATCACGGATACTATACAATACAACAATATATAATATAACAAGTTTATCTATTATCTAGTTTATCTATCACAGATAATATATAATACAACAACAGGTTTATCTATTATTTAGTTTATCTATCACAGATACTATACAATACAACAATATATAATATAACAAGTTTATCTATTATCTAGTTTATCTATCACAGATAATATATAATACAACAACAGGTTTATCTATTATCTAGTTTATCTATAACAGATACTATATAATATAACAAGTTTATCTATTATCTAGTTTATCTATCACAGATACTATATAATACAACAAGTTTATATATTATCTAGTTTATCTATCACAGATACTATACAATGCAACAACTTTATCTATTATCTAGTTTATCTATCACAGATACTATACAATATAACAGGTTTATCTATCACAGATACTATGTAATACAACAAGTTTATCTATTATCTAGTTTATCTATCACAGATACTATATAATACAACAAGTTTATCTATTATCTAGTTTATCTATCACAGATACTATATAATACAACAAGATTATCTATTATGTAGTTTATCTATCACAGATACTATATAGTACAACAAGTTTATCTATTATCTAGTTTATCTATCACAGATACTATATAATACAACAAGTGTATCTATTATCTAGTTTATCTATCACAGATACTATATGATACAGCAGGTTTATCTATTATCTAGTTTATCTATCACAGATACTATACAATACAACAACTTTATCTATTATCTAGTTTATCTATCACATATACTATATAATGCAAAAAGTTTATCTATTATCCAGTTTATCTATCACAGATACTATATAATACAACAAGTTTATATATTATCTAGTTTATCTATCACAGATACTATACAATACAACAATACATAATATGACAAGTTTATCTATCACAGATACTATATAATACAACAAGTTTATCTATTATCTAGTTTATCTATCACAGATACTATATAATACAACAAGTTTATCTATTATCTAGTTTATCTATCACAGATACTATATAATACAACAAGTTTATCTATTATTCAGTTTATCTATCACAGATACTATATAATACAACAGGTTTATCTATTATCTAGTTTACCTATCACGGATACTATACAATACAACAATATATAATATAACAAGGTTATCTATTATCTAGTTTATCTATCACAGATAATATATAATACAACAAGTTTATCTATTATCTAGTTTATCTATCACAGATACTATATAATACAACAACTTTATCTATTATCTAGTCTAGCTATCACACATACTATATAATACAACAAGTTTATCTATTATTCAGTTTATCTATCACAGATACTATATAATACAACATGTTTATCTATTATCTAGTTTACCTATCATGGATACTATACAATACAACAATATATAATATAACAAGTTTATCTATTATCTAGTTTATCTATCACAGATACTATATAATATAACAAATTTTTCTATTATCTAGTTTATCTATCACAGATACTATATAATACAACAAGTTTATCTATTATTCAGTTTATCTATCACAGATACTATACAATACAACAATACATAATATGACAAGTTTATCTATCACAGATACTATATAATACAACAAGTTTATCTATTATCTAGTTTATCTATCACAGATACTATATAATACAACAAGTTTATCTATTATTCAGTTTATCTATCACAGATACTATATAATACAACAGGTTTATCTATTATCTAGTTTACCTATCACGGATACTATATAATACAACAAGATTATCTATTATCTAGTTTATCTATCACAGATACTATATAGTACAACAAGTTTATCTATTATCTAGTTTATCTATCACAGATACTATATAATACAACAAGTTTATCTATTATCTAGTTTATCTATCACAGATACTATATGATACAGCAGGTTTATCTATTAACTAGTTTATCTATCACAGATACTATACAATACAACAAATTTATCTATTATCTAGTTTATCTATCACATATACTATATAATACAACAAGTTTATCTATTATCTAGTTTATCTATCACAGATACTATATAATACAACAAGTTTATATATTATCTAGTTTATCTATCACAGATACTATACAATACAACAATACATAATATGACAAGTTTATCTATCACAGATACTATATAATACAACAAGTTTTTCTATTATCTAGTTTATCTATCACAGATACTATATAATACAACAAGTTTATCTATTATTCAGTTTATCTATCACAGATACTATATAATACAACAGGTTTATCTATTATCTAGTTTACCTATCACGGATACTATACAATACAACAATATATAATATAACAAGGTTATCTATTATCTAGTTTATCTATCACAGATAATATATAATACAACAAGTTTATCTATTATCTAGTTTATCTATCACAGATACTATATAATACAACAACTTTATCTATTATCTAGTCTAGCTATCACAGATACTATATAATACAACAAGTTTATCTATTATTCAGTTTATCTATCACAGATACTATATAATACAACATGTTTATCTATTATCTAGTTTACCTATCACGGATACTATACAATACAACAATATATAATATAACAAGTTTATCTATTATCTAGTTTATCTATCACAGATACTATATAATATAACAAGTTTATCTATTATCTAGTTTATCTATCACAGATACTATATAATACAACAAGTTTATCTATTATTCAGTTTATCTATCACAGATACTATATAATACAACAGGTTTATCTATTATTCAGTTTATCTATCACAGATACTATATAATACAACAGGTTTATCTATTATCTAGTTTATCTATCACTAATAATATATAATATAACAAGTTTATCTATTATCTAGTTTATCTATCACAGATACTATATAATATAACAGGTTTATCTATTATCTAGTCTAGCTATCACAGATACTATATAATACAACAGGTTTATCTATTATCTAGTTTATCTATCACAGATACTATATAATACAACAAGTTTATCTATTATTCAGTTTATCTATCACAGATACTATATAATACAACAGGTTTATCTATTATCTAGTTTACCTATCACGGATACTATACAATACAACAATATATAATATAACAAGTTTATCTATTATCTAGTTTATCTATCACAGATAATATATAATACAACAACAGGTTTATCTATTATTTAGTTTATCTATCACAGATACTATACAATACAACAATATATAATATAACAAGTTTATCTATTATCTAGTTTATCTATCACAGATAATATATAATACAACAACAGGTTTATCTATTATCTAGTTTATCTATAACAGATACTATATAATATAACAAGTTTATCTATTATCTAGTTTATCTATCACAGATACTATATAATACAACAAGTTTATATATTATCTAGTTTATCTATCACAGATACTATACAATGCAACAACTTTATCTATTATCTAGTTTATCTATCACAGATACTATACAATATAACAGGTTTATCTATCACAGATACTATGTAATACAACAAGTTTATCTATTATCTAGTTTATCTATCACAGATACTATATAATACAACAAGTTTATCTATTATCTAGTTTATCTATCACAGATACTATATAATACAACAAGATTATCTATTATGTAGTTTATCTATCACAGATACTATATAGTACAACAAGTTTATCTATTATCTAGTTTATCTATCACAGATACTATATAATACAACAAGTGTATCTATTATCTAGTTTATCTATCACAGATACTATATGATACAGCAGGTTTATCTATTATCTAGTTTATCTATCACAGATACTATACAATACAACAACTTTATCTATTATCTAGTTTATCTATCACATATACTATATAATGCAAAAAGTTTATCTATTATCCAGTTTATCTATCACAGATACTATATAATACAACAAGTTTATATATTATCTAGTTTATCTATCACAGATACTATACAATACAACAATACATAATATGACAAGTTTATCTATCACAGATACTATATAATACAACAAGTTTATCTATTATCTAGTTTATCTATCACAGATACTATATAATACAACAAGTTTATCTATTATCTAGTTTATCTATCACAGATACTATATAATACAACAAGTTTATCTATTATTCAGTTTATCTATCACAGATACTATATAATACAACAGGTTTATCTATTATCTAGTTTACCTATCACGGATACTATACAATACAACAATATATAATATAACAAGGTTATCTATTATCTAGTTTATCTATCACAGATAATATATAATACAACAAGTTTATCTATTATCTAGTTTATCTATCACAGATACTATATAATACAACAACTTTATCTATTATCTAGTCTAGCTATCACACATACTATATAATACAACAAGTTTATCTATTATTCAGTTTATCTATCACAGATACTATATAATACAACATGTTTATCTATTATCTAGTTTACCTATCATGGATACTATACAATACAACAATATATAATATAACAAGTTTATCTATTATCTAGTTTATCTATCACAGATACTATATAATATAACAAATTTTTCTATTATCTAGTTTATCTATCACAGATACTATATAATACAACAAGTTTATCTATTATTCAGTTTATCTATCACAGATACTATACAATACAACAATACATAATATGACAAGTTTATCTATCACAGATACTATATAATACAACAAGTTTATCTATTATCTAGTTTATCTATCACAGATACTATATAATACAACAAGTTTATCTATTATTCAGTTTATCTATAACAGATACTATATAATACAACAGGTTTATCTATTATCTAGTTTACCTATCACGGATACTATATAATACAACAAGATTATCTATTATGTAGTTTATCTATCACAGATACTATATAGTACAACAAGTTTATCTATTATCTAGTTTATCTATCACAGATACTATATAATACAACAAGATTATCTATTATCTAGTTTATCTATCACAGATACTATATAGTACAACAAGTTTATCTATTATCTAGTTTATCTATCACAGATACTATATAATACAACAAGTTTATCTATTATCTAGTTTATCTATCACATATACTATATAATACAAAAAGTTTATCTATTATCTAGTTTATCTATCACAGATACTATATAATACAACAAGTTTATATATTATCTAGTTTATCTATCACAGATACTATACAATACAACAATACATAATATGACAAGTTTATCTATCACAGATACTATATAATACAACAAGTTTATCTATTATCTAGTTTATCTATCACAGATACTATATAATACAACAACTTTATCTATTATCTAGTTTATCTATCACAGATACTATATAATACAACAAGTTTATCTATTATTCAGTTTATCTATCACAGATACTATATAATACAACAGGTTTATCTATTATCTAGTTTACCTATCACGGATACTATATAATACAACAAGTTTATCTATTATTCAGTTTATCTATCACAGATACTATACAATACAACAATACATAATATGACAAGTTTATCTATCACAGATACTATATAATACAACAAGTTTATCTATTATCTAGTTTATCTATCACAGATACTATATAATACAACAAGTTTATCTATTATTCAGTTTATCTATAACAGATACTATATAATACAACAGGTTTATCTATTATCTAGTTTACCTATCACGGATACTATATAATACAACAAGATTATCTATTATGTAGTTTATCTATCACAGATACTATATAGTACAACAAGTTTATCTATTATCTAGTTTATCTATCACAGATACTATATAATACAACAAGATTATCTATTATCTAGTTTATCTATCACAGATACTATATAGTACAACAAGTTTATCTATTATCTAGTTTATCTATCACAGATACTATATAATACAACAAGTTTATCTATTATCTAGTTTATCTATCACATATACTATATAATACAAAAAGTTTATCTATTATCTAGTTTATCTATCACAGATACTATATAATACAACAAGTTTATATATTATCTAGTTTATCTATCACAGATACTATACAATACAACAATACATAATATGACAAGTTTATCTATCACAGATACTATATAATACAACAAGTTTATCTATTATCTAGTTTATCTATCACAGATACTATATAATACAACAAGTTTATCTATTATCTAGTTTATCTATCACAGATACTATATAATACAACAAGTTTATCTATTATTCAGTTTATCTATCACAGATACTATATAATACAACAGGTTTATCTATTATCTAGTTTACCTATCACGGATACTATACAATACAACAATATATAATATAACAAGGTTATCTATTATCTAGTTTATCTATCACAGATAATATATAATACAACAAGTTTATCTGTTATCTAGTATATCTATCACAGATACTATATAATACAACAATTTTATCTATTATCTAGTCTAGCTATCACAGATACTATATAATACAACAAGTTTATCTATTATCTAGTTTATCTATCACAGATACTATATAATACAACAAGATTATCTATTATCTAGTTTATCTATCACAGATACTATATAGTACAACAAGTTTATCTATTATCTAGTTTATCTATCACAGATACTATATAATACAACAAGATTATCTATTATCTAGTTTATCTATCACAGATACTATATAGTACAACAAGTTTATCTATTATCTAGTTTATCTATCACAGATACTATATAATACAACAAGTTTATCTATTATCTAGTTTATCTATCACAGATACTATATGATACAGCAGGTTTATCTATTATCTAGTTTATCTATCACAGATACTATACAATACAACAAATTTATCTATTATCTAGTTTATCTATCACATATACTATATAATACAACAAGTTTATCTATTATCTAGTTTATCTATCACAGATACTATATAATACAACAAGTTTATATATTATCTAGTTTATCTATCACAGATACTATACAATACAACAATACATAATATGACAAGTTTATCTATCACAGATACTATATAATACAACAAGTTTATCTATTATCTAGTTTATCTATCACAGATACTATATAATACAACAAGTTTATCTATTATTCAGTTTATCTATCACAGATACTATATAATACAACAATATATAATATAACAAGGTTATCTATTATCTAGTTTATCTATCACAGATAATATATAATACAACAAGTTTATCTATTATCTAGTTTATCTATCACAGATACTATATAATACAACAACTTTATCTATTATCTAGTCTAGCTATCACAGATACTATATAATACAACAAGTTTATCTATTATTCAGTTTATCTATCACAGATACTATATAATACAACATGTTTATCTATTATCTAGTTTACCTATCACGGATACTATACAATACAACAATATATAATATAACAAGTTTATCTATTATCTAGTTTATCTATCACAGATACTATATAATATAACAAGTTTATCTATTATCTAGTTTATCTATCACAGATACTATATAATACAACAAGTTTATCTATTATTCAGTTTATCTATCACAGATACTATATAATACAACAGGTTTATCTATTATTCAGTTTATCTATCACAGATACTATATAATACAACAGGTTTATCTATTATCTAGTTTATCTATCACTAATAATATATAATATAACAAGTTTATCTATTATCTAGTTTATCTATCACAGATACTATATAATATAACAGGTTTATCTATTATCTAGTCTAGCTATCACAGATACTATATAATACAACAGGTTTATCTATTATCTAGTTTATCTATCACAGATACTATACAATACAACAATATATAATATAACAAGTTTATCTATTATCTAGTTTATCTATCACAGATAATATATAATACAACAACAGGTTTATCTATTATTTAGTTTATCTATCACAGATACTATACAATACAACAATATATAATATAACAAGTTTATCTATTATCTAGTTTATCTATCACAGATAATATATAATACAACAACAGGTTTATCTATTATCTAGTTTATCTATAACAGATACTATATAATATAACAAGTTTATCTATTATCTAGTTTATCTATCACAGATACTATATAATACAACAAGTTTATATATTATCTAGTTTATCTATCACAGATACTATACAATGCAACAACTTTATCTATTATCTAGTTTATCTATCACAGATACTATACAATATAACAGGTTTATCTATCACAGATACTATGTAATACAACAAGTTTATCTATTATCTAGTTTATCTATCACAGATACTATATAATACAACAAGTTTATCTATTATCTAGTTTATCTATCACAGATACTATATAATACAACAAGATTATCTATTATGTAGTTTATCTATCACAGATACTATATAGTACAACAAGTTTATCTATTATCTAGTTTATCTATCACAGATACTATATAATACAACAAGTGTATCTATTATCTAGTTTATCTATCACAGATACTATATGATACAGCAGGTTTATCTATTATCTAGTTTATCTATCACAGATACTATACAATACAACAACTTTATCTATTATCTAGTTTATCTATCACAGATACTATATAATACAACAAGTTTATCTATTATCTAGTTTATCTATCACAGATACTATATAATACAACAAGTTTATCTATTATTCAGTTTATCTATCACAGATACTATATAATACAACAGGTTTATCTATTATCTAGTTTACCTATCACGGATACTATACAATACAACAATATATAATATAACAAGGTTATCTATTATCTAGTTTATCTATCACAGATAATATATAATACAACAAGTTTAACTGTTATCTAGTATATCTATCACAGATACTATATAATACAACAATTTTATCTATTATCTAGTCTAGCTATCACAGATACTATATAATACAACAAGTTTATCTATTATCTAGTTTATCTATCACAGATACTATATAATACAACAAGATTATCTATTATCTAGTTTATCTATCACAGATACTATATAGTACAACAAGTTTATCTATTATCTAGTTTATCTATCACAGATACTATATAATACAACAAGATTATCTATTATCTAGTTTATCTATCACAGATACTATATAGTACAACAAGTTTATCTATTATCTAGTTTATCTATCACAGATACTATATAATACAACAAGTTTATCTATTATCTAGTTTATCTATCACAGATACTATATGATACAGCAGGTTTATCTATTATCTAGTTTATCTATCACAGATACTATACAATACAACAAATTTATCTATTATCTAGTTTATCTATCACATATACTATATAATACAACAAGTTTATCTATTATCTAGTTTATCTATCACAAATACTATATAATACAACAAGTTTATATATTATCTAGTTTATCTATCACAGATACTATACAATACAACAATACATAATATGACAAGTTTATCTATCACAGATACTATATAATACAACAAGTTTTTCTATTATCTAGTTTATCTATCACAGATACTATATAATACAACAAGTTTATCTATTATTCAGTTTATCTATCACAGATACTATATAATACAACAGGTTTATCTATTATCTAGTTTACCTATCACGGATACTATACAATACAACAATATATAATATAACAAGGTTATCTATTATCTAGTTTATCTATCACAGATAATATATAATACAACAAGTTTATCTATTATCTAGTTTATCTATCACAGATACTATATAATACAACAACTTTATCTATTATCTAGTCTAGCTATCACAGATACTATATAATACAACAAGTTTATCTATTATTCAGTTTATCTATCACAGATACTATATAATACAACATGTTTATCTATTATCTAGTTTACCTATCACGGATACTATACAATACAACAATATATAATATAACAAGTTTATCTATTATCTAGTTTATCTATCACAGATACTATATAATATAACAAGTTTATCTATTATCTAGTTTATCTATCACAGATACTATATAATACAACAAGTTTATCTATTATTCAGTTTATCTATCACAGATACTATATAATACAACAGGTTTATCTATTATTCAGTTTATCTATCACAGATACTATATAATACAACAGGTTTATCTATTATCTAGTTTATCTATCACTAATAATATATAATATAACAAGTTTATCTATTATCTAGTTTATCTATCACAGATACTATATAATATAACAGGTTTATCTATTATCTAGTCTAGCTATCACAGATACTATATAATACAACAGGTTTATCTATTATCTAGTTTATCTATCACAGATACTATATAATACAACAAGTTTATCTATTATTCAGTTTATCTATCACAGATACTATATAATACAACAGGTTTATCTATTATCTAGTTTACCTATCACGGATACTATACAATACAACAATATATAATATAACAAGTTTATCTATTATCTAGTTTATCTATCACAGATAATATATAATACAACAACAGGTTTATCTATTATTTAGTTTATCTATCACAGATACTATACAATACAACAATATATAATATAACAAGTTTATCTATTATCTAGTTTATCTATCACAGATAATATATAATACAACAACAGGTTTATCTATTATCTAGTTTATCTATAACAGATACTATATAATATAACAAGTTTATCTATTATCTAGTTTATCTATCACAGATACTATATAATACAACAAGTTTATATATTATCTAGTTTATCTATCACAGATACTATACCATGCAACAACTTTATCTATTATCTAGTTTATCTATCACAGATACTATACAATATAACAGGTTTATCTATCACAGATACTATGTAATACAACAAGTTTATCTATTATCTAGTTTATCTATCACAGATACTATATAATACAACAAGTTTATCTATTATCTAGTTTATCTATCACAGATACTATATAATACAACAAGATTATCTATTATGTAGTTTATCTATCACAGATACTATATAGTACAACAAGTTTATCTATTATCTAGTTTATCTATCACAGATACTATATAATACAACAAGTGTATCTATTATCTAGTTTATCTATCACAGATACTATATGATACAGCAGGTTTATCTATTATCTAGTTTATCTATCACAGATACTATACAATACAACAAGTTTATCTATTATTCAGTTTATCTATCACAGATACTATACAATACAACAATATATAATATAACAAGTTTATCTATTATCTAGTTTATCTATCACAGATACTATATAATATAACAAATTTTTCTATTATCTAGTTTATCTATCACAGATACTATATAATACAACAAGTTTATCTATTATTCAGTTTATCTATCACAGATACTATACAATACAACAATACATAATATGACAAGTTTATCTATCACAGATACTATATAATACAACAAGTTTATCTATTATCTAGTTTATCTATCACAGATACTATATAATACAACAAGTTTATCTATTATTCAGTTTATCTATAACAGATACTATATAATACAACAGGTTTATCTATTATCTAGTTTACCTATCACGGATACTATATAATACAACAAGATTATCTATTATGTAGTTTATCTATCACAGATACTATATAGTACAACAAGTTTATCTATTATCTAGTTTATCTATCACAGATACTATATAATACAACAAGATTATCTATTATCTAGTTTATCTATCACAGATACTATATAGTACAACAAGTTTATCTATTATCTAGTTTATCTATCACAGATACTATATAATACAACAAGTTTATCTATTATCTAGTTTATCTATCACATATACTATATAATACAAAAAGTTTATCTATTATCTAGTTTATCTATCACAGATACTATATAATACAACAAGTTTATATATTATCTAGTTTATCTATCACAGATACTATACAATACAACAATACATAATATGACAAGTTTATCTATCACAGATACTATATAATACAACAAGTTTATCTATTATCTAGTTTATCTATCACAGATACTATATAATACAACAAGTTTATCTATTATCTAGTTTATCTATCACAGATACTATATAATACAACAAGTTTATCTATTATTCAGTTTATCTATCACAGATACTATATAATACAACAGGTTTATCTATTATCTAGTTTACCTATCACGGATACTATACAATACAACAATATATAATATAACAAGGTTATCTATTATCTAGTTTATCTATCACAGATAATATATAATACAACAAGTTTATCTGTTATCTAGTATATCTATCACAGATACTATATAATACAACAATTTTATCTATTATCTAGTCTAGCTATCACAGATACTATATAATACAACAAGTTTATCTATTATCTAGTTTATCTATCACAGATACTATATAATACAACAAGATTATCTATTATCTAGTTTATCTATCACAGATACTATATAGTACAACAAGTTTATCTATTATCTAGTTTATCTATCACAGATACTATATAATACAACAAGATTATCTATTATCTAGTTTATCTATCACAGATACTATATAGTACAACAAGTTTATCTATTATCTAGTTTATCTATCACAGATACTATATAATACAACAAGTTTATCTATTATCTAGTTTATCTATCACAGATACTATATGATACAGCAGGTTTATCTATTATCTAGTTTATCTATCACAGATACTATACAATACAACAAATTTATCTATTATCTAGTTTATCTATCACATATACTATATAATACAACAAGTTTATCTATTATCTAGTTTATCTATCACAGATACTATATAATACAACAAGTTTATATATTATCTAGTTTATCTATCACAGATACTATACAATACAACAATACATAATATGACAAGTTTATCTATCACAGATACTATATAATACAACAAGTTTATCTATTATCTAGTTTATCTATCACAGATACTATATAATACAACAAGTTTATCTATTATTCAGTTTATCTATCACAGATACTATATAATACAACAATATATAATATAACAAGGTTATCTATTATCTAGTTTATCTATCACAGATAATATATTATACAACAAGTTTATCTATTATCTAGTTTATCTATCACAGATATTATATAATACAACAACTTTATCTATTATCTAGTCTAGCTATCACAGATACTATATAATACAACAAGTTTATCTATTATTCAGTTTATCTATCACAGATACTATATAATACAACATGTTTATCTATTATCTAGTTTACCTATCACGGATACTATACAATACAACAATATATAATATAACAAGTTTATCTATTATCTAGTTTATCTATCACAGATACTATATAATATAACAAGTTTATCTATTATCTAGTTTATCTATCACAGATACTATATAATACAACAAGTTTATCTATTATTCAGTTTATCTATCACAGATACTATATAATACAACAGGTTTATCTATTATTCAGTTTATCTATCACAGATACTATATAATACAACAGGTTTATCTATTATCTAGTTTATCTATCACTAATAATATATAATATAACAAGTTTATCTATTATCTAGTTTATCTATCACAGATACTATATAATATAACAGGTTTATCTATTATCTAGTCTAGCTATCACAGATACTATATAATACAACAGGTTTATCTATTATCTAGTTTATCTATCACAGATACTATATAATACAACAAGTTTATCTATTATTCAGTTTATCTATCACAGATACTATATAATAAAACATGTTTATCTATTATCTAGTTTACCTATCACGGATACTATACAATACAACAATATATAATATAACAAGTTTATCTATTATCTAGTTTATCTATCACAGATAATATATAATACAACAACAGGTTTATCTATTATTTAGTTTATCTATCACAGATACTATACAATACAACAATATATAATATAACAAGTTTATCTATTATCTAGTTTATCTATCACAGATAATATATAATACAACAACAGGTTTATCTATTATCTAGTTTATCTATAACAGATACTATATAATATAACAAGTTTATCTATTATCTAGTTTATCTATCACAGATACTATATAATACAACAAGTTTATATATTATCTAGTTTATCTATCACAGATACTATACAATGCAACAACTTTATCTATTATCTAGTTTATCTATCACAGATACTATACAATATAACAGGTTTATCTATCACAGATACTATGTAATACAACAAGTTTATCTATTATCTAGTTTATCTATCACAGATACTATATAATACAACAAGTTTATCTATTATCTAGTTTATCTATCACAGATACTATATAATACAACAAGATTATCTATTATGTAGTTTATCTATCACAGATACTATATAGTACAACAAGTTTATCTATTATCTAGTTTATCTATCACAGATACTATATAATACAACAAGTGTATCTATTATCTAGTTTATCTATCACAGATACTATATGATACAGCAGGTTTATCTATTATCTAGTTTATCTATCACAGATACTATACAATACAACAACTTTATCTATTATCTAGTTTATCTATCACAGATACTATATAATACAACAAGTTTATCTATTATCTAGTTTATCTATCACAGATACTATATAATACAACAAGTTTATCTATTATTCAGTTTATCTATCACAGATACTATATAATACAACAGGTTTATCTATTATCTAGTTTACCTATCACGGATACTATACAATACAACAATATATAATATAACAAGGTTATCTATTATCTAGTTTATCTATCACAGATAATATATAATACAACAAGTTTAACTGTTATCTAGTATATCTATCACAGATACTATATAATACAACAATTTTATCTATTATCTAGTCTAGCTATTACAGATACTATATAATACAACAAGTTTATCTATTATCTAGTTTATCTATCACAGATACTATATAATACAACAAGATTATCTATTATCTAGTTTATCTATCACAGATACTATATAGTACAACAAGTTTATCTATTATCTAGTTTATCTATCACAGATACTATATAATACAACAAGATTATCTATTATCTAGTTTATCTATCACAGATACTATATAGTACAAAAAGTTTATCTATTATCTAGTTTATCTATCACAGATACTATATAATACAACAAGTTTATCTATTATCTAGTTTATCTATCACAGATACTATATGATACAGCAGGTTTATCTATTATCTAGTTTATCTATCACAGATACTATACAATACAACAAATTTATCTATTATCTAGTTTATCTATCACATATACTATATAATACAACAAGTTTATCTATTATCTAGTTTATCTATCACAAATACTATATAATACAACAAGTTTATATATTATCTAGTTTATCTATCACAGATACTATACAATACAACAATACATAATATGACAAGTTTATCTATCACAGATACTATATAATACAACAAGTTTTTCTATTATCTAGTTTATCTATCACAGATACTATATAATACAACAAGTTTATCTATTATTCAGTTTATCTATCACAGATACTATATAATACAACAGGTTTATCTATTATCTAGTTTACCTATCACGGATACTATACAATACAACAATATATAATATAACAAGGTTATCTATTATCTAGTTTATCTATCACAGATAATATATAATACAACAAGTTTATCTATTATCTAGTTTATCTATCACAGATACTATATAATACAACAACTTTATCTATTATCTAGTCTAGCTATCACAGATACTATATAATACAACAAGTTTATCTATTATTCAGTTTATCTATCACAGATACTATATAATACAACATGTTTATCTATTATCTAGTTTACCTATCACGGATACTATACAATACAACAATATATAATATAACAAGTTTATCTATTATCTAGTTTATCTATCACAGATACTATATAATATAACAAGTTTATCTATTATCTAGTTTATCTATCACAGATACTATATAATACAACAAGTTTATCTATTATTCAGTTTATCTATCACAGATACTATATAATACAACAGGTTTATCTATTATTCAGTTTATCTATCACAGATACTATATAATACAACAGGTTTATCTATTATCTAGTTTATCTATCACTAATAATATATAATATAACAAGTTTATCTATTATCTAGTTTATCTATCACAGATACTATATAATATAACAGGTTTATCTATTATCTAGTCTAGCTATCACAGATACTATATAATACAACAGGTTTATCTATTATCTAGTTTATCTATCACAGATACTATATAATACAACAAGTTTATCTATTATTCAGTTTATCTATCACAGATACTATATAATACAACAGGTTTATCTATTATCTAGTTTACCTATCACGGATACTATACAATACAACAATATATAATATAACAAGTTTATCTATTATCTAGTTTATCTATCACAGATAATATATAATACAACAACAGGTTTATCTATTATTTAGTTTATCTATCACAGATACTATACAATACAACAATATATAATATAACAAGTTTATCTATTATCTAGTTTATCTATCACAGATAATATATAATACAACAACAGGTTTATCTATTATCTAGTTTATCTATAACAGATACTATATAATATAACAAGTTTATCTATTATCTAGTTTATCTATCACAGATACTATATAATACAACAAGTTTATATATTATCTAGTTTATCTATCACAGATACTATACCATGCAACAACTTTATCTATTATCTAGTTTATCTATCACAGATACTATACAATATAACAGGTTTATCTATCACAGATACTATGTAATACAACAAGTTTATCTATTATCTAGTTTATCTATCACAGATACTATATAATACAACAAGTTTATCTATTATCTAGTTTATCTATCACAGATACTATATAATACAACAAGATTATCTATTATGTAGTTTATCTATCACAGATACTATATAGTACAACAAGTTTATCTATTATCTAGTTTATCTATCACAGATACTATATAATACAACAAGTGTATCTATTATCTAGTTTATCTATCACAGATACTATATGATACAGCAGGTTTATCTATTATCTAGTTTATCTATCACAGATACTATACAATACAACAACTTTATCTATTATCTAGTTTATCTATCACATATACTATATAATGCAAAAAGTTTATCTATTATCTAGTTTATCTATCACAGATACTATATAATACAACAAGTTTATATATTATCTAGTTTATCTATCACAGATACTATACAATACAACAATACATAATATGACAAGTTTATCTATCACAGATACTATATAATACAACAAGTTTATCTATTATCTAGTTTATCTATCACAGATACTATATAATACAACAAGTTTATCTATTATCTAGTTTATCTATCACAGATACTATATAATACAACAAGTTTATCTATTATTCAGTTTATCTATCACAGATACTATATAATACAACAGGTTTATCTATTATCTAGTTTACCTATCACGGATACTATACAATACAACAATATATAATATAACAAGGTTATCTATTATCTAGTTTATCTATCACAGATAATATATAATACAACAAGTTTATCTATTATCTAGTTTATCTATCACAGATACTATATAATACAACAACTTTATCTATTATCTAGTCTAGCTATCACACATACTATATAATACAACAAGTTTATCTATTATTCAGTTTATCTATCACAGATACTATATAATACAACATGTTTATCTATTATCTAGTTTACCTATCACGGATACTATACAATACAACAATATATAATATAACAAGTTTATCTATTATCTAGTTTATCTATCACAGATACTATATAATATAACAAATTTTTCTATTATCTAGTTTATCTATCACAGATACTATATAATACAACAAGTTTATCTATTATTCAGTTTATCTATCACAGATACTATACAATACAACAATACATAATATGACAAGTTTATCTATCACAGATACTATATAATACAACAAGTTTATCTATTATCTAGTTTATCTATCACAGATACTATATAATACAACAAGTTTATCTATTATTCAGTTTATCTATCACAGATACTATACAATACAACAAATTTATCTATTATCTAGTTTATCTATCACATATACTATATAATACAACAAGTTTATCTATTATCTAGTTTATCTATCACAAATACTATATAATACAACAAGTTTATATATTATCTAGTTTATCTATCACAGATACTATACAATACAACAATACATAATATGACAAGTTTATCTATCACAGATACTATATAATACAACAAGTTTTTCTATTATCTAGTTTATCTATCACAGATACTATATAATACAACAAGTTTATCTATTATTCAGTTTATCTATCACAGATACTATATAATACAACAGGTTTATCTATTATCTAGTTTACCTATCACGGATACTATACAATACAACAATATATAATATAACAAGGTTATCTATTATCTAGTTTATCTATCACAGATAATATATAATACAACAAGTTTATCTATTATCTAGTTTATCTATCACAGATACTATATAATACAACAACTTTATCTATTATCTAGTCTAGCTATCACAGATACTATATAATACAACTACTATACAATACAACAATACATAATATGACAAGTTTATCTATCACAGATACTATATAATACAACAAGTTTATCTATTATCTAGTTTATCTATCACAGATACTATATAATACAACAAGTTTATCTATTATTCAGTTTATCTATCACAGATACTATATAATACAACAGGTTTATCTATTATCTAGTTTACCTATCACGGATACTATACAATACAACAATATATAATATAACAAGGTTATCTATTATCTAGTTTATCTATCACAGATAATATATAATACAACAAGTTTATCTATTATCTAGTTTATCTATCACAGATACTATATAATACAACAACTTTATCTATTATCTAGTCTAGCTATCACAGATACTATATAATACAAGAAGTTTATCTATTATTCAGTTTATCTATCACAGATACTATATAATACAACATGTTTATCTATTATCTAGTTTACCTATCACGGATACTATATAATACAACATGTTTATCTATTATCTAGTTTACCTATCACGGATACTATACAATACAACAATATATAATATAACAAGTTTATCTATTATCTAGTTTATCTATCACAGATACTATATAATACAACAAGTTTATCTATTATTCAGTTTATATATCACAGATACTATATAATACAACAGGTTTATCTATTATTCAGTTTATCTATCACAGATACTATATAATACAACAGGTTTATCTATTATCTAGTTTATCTATCACAGATACTATACAATGCAACAACTTTATCTATTATCTAGTTTATCTATCACAGATACTATACAATATAACAGGTTTAACTATTATCTAGTTTATCTATCACAGATACTATGTAATACAACAAGTTTATCTATTATCTAGTTTATCTATCACAGATACTATATAATACAACAAGTTTATCTATTATCTAGTTTATCTATCACAGATACTATATAATACAACAAGATTATCTATTATGTAGTTTATCTATCACAGATACTATATAGTACAACAAGTTTATCTATTATCTAGTTTATCTATCACATATACTATATAATACAACAAGTTTATCTATCATAGATACTATATGATACAGCAGGTTTATCTATTATCTAGTTTATCTATCACAGATACTATACAATACAACAACTTTATCTATTATCTAGTTTATCTATCACATATACTATATAATACAAAAAGTTTATCTATTATCTAGTTTATCTATCACAGATACTATATAATACAACAAGTTTATATATTATCTAGTTTATCTATCACAGATACTATACAATACAACAATACATAATATGACAAGTTTATCTATCACAGATACTATATAATACAACAAGTTTATCTATTATCTAGTTTATCTATCACAGATACTATATAATACAACAAGTTTATCTATTATCTAGTTTATCTATCACAGATACTATATAATACAACAAGTTTATCTATTATTCAGTTTATCTATCACAGATACTATATAATACAACAGGTTTATCTATTATCTAGTTTACCTATCACGGATACTATACAATACAACAATATATAATATAACAAGGTTATCTATTATCTAGTTTATCTATCACAGATAATATATAATACAACAAGTTTATCTGTTATCTAGTATATCTATCACAGATACTATATAATACAACAATTTTATCTATTATCTAGTCTAGCTATCACAGATACTATATAATACAACAAGATTATCTATTATCTAGTTTATCTATCACAGATACTATATAGTACAACAAGTTTATCTATTATCTAGTTTATCTATCACAGATACTATATAATACAACAAGTTTATCTATTATCTAGTTTACCTATCACGGATACTATACAATACAACAATATATAATATAACAAGTTTATCTATTATCTAGTTTATCTATCACAGATACTATATAATATAACAAATTTTTCTATTATCTAGTTTATCTATCACAGATACTATATAATACAACAAGTTTATCTATTATTCAGTTTATCTATCACAGATACTATACAATACAACAATACATAATATGACAAGTTTATCTATCACAGATACTATATAATACAACAAGTTTATCTATTATCTAGTTTATCTATCACAGATACTATATAATACAACAAGTTTATCTATTATTCAGTTTATCTATCACAGATACTATATAATACAACAGGTTTATCTATTATCTAGTTTACCTATCACGGATACTATACAATACAACAATATATAATATAACAAGGTTATCTATTATCTAGTTTATCTATCACAGATAATATATAATACAACAAGTTTATCTATTATCTAGTTTATCTATCACAGATACTATATAATACAACAACTTTATCTATTATCTAGTCTAGCTATCACAGATACTATATAATACAACAAGTTTATCTATTATTCAGTTTATCTATCACAGATACTATATAATACAACATGTTTATCTATTATCTAGTTTACCTATCACGGATACTATATAATACAACATGTTTATCTATTATCTAGTTTACCTATCACGGATACTATACAATACAACAATATATAATATAACAAGTTTATCTATTATCTAGTTTATCTATCACAGATACTATATAATACAACAAGTTTATCTATTATTCAGTTTATATATCACAGATACTATATAATACAACAGGTTTATCTATTATTCAGTTTATCTATCACAGATACTATATAATACAACAGGTTTATCTATTATCTAGTTTATCTATCACAGATACTATACAATGCAACAACTTTATCTATTATCTAGTTTATCTATCACAGATACTATACAATATAACAGGTTTAACTATTATCTAGTTTATCTATCACAGATACTATGTAATACAACAAGTTTATCTATTATCTAGTTTATCTATCACAGATACTATATAATACAACAAGTTTATCTATTATCTAGTTTATCTATCACAGATACTATATAATACAACAAGTTTATCTATTATTCAGTTTATATATCACAGATACTATATAATACAACAGGTTTATCTATTATTCAGTTTATCTATCACAGATACTATATAATACAACAGGTTTATCTATTATCTAGTTTATCTATCACAGATACTATACAATGCAACAACTTTATCTATTATCTAGTTTATCTATCACAGATACTATACAATATAACAGGTTTAACTATTATCTAGTTTATCTATCACAGATACTATGTAATACAACAAGTTTATCTATTATCTAGTTTATCTATCACAGATACTATATAATACAACAAGTTTATCTATTATCTAGTTTATCTATCACAGATACTATATAATACAACAAGATTATCTATTATGTAGTTTATCTATCACAGATACTATATAGTACAACAAGTTTATCTATTATCTAGTTTATCTATCACATATACTATATAATACAACAAGTTTATCTATCATAGATACTATATGATACAGCAGGTTTATCTATTATCTAGTTTATCTATCACAGATACTATACAATACAACAACTTTATCTATTATCTAGTTTATCTATCACATATACTATATAATACAAAAAGTTTATCTATTATCTAGTTTATCTATCACAGATACTATATAATACAACAAGTTTATATATTATCTAGTTTATCTATCACAGATACTATACAATACAACAATACATAATATGACAAGTTTATCTATCACAGATACTATATAATACAACAAGTTTATCTATTATCTAGTTTATCTATCACAGATACTATATAATACAACAAGTTTATCTATTATCTAGTTTATCTATCACAGATACTATATAATACAACAAGTTTATCTATTATTCAGTTTATCTATCACAGATACTATATAATACAACAGGTTTATCTATTATCTAGTTTACCTATCACGGATACTATACAATACAACAATATATAATATAACAAGGTTATCTATTATCTAGTTTATCTATCACAGATAATATATAATACAACAAGTTTATCTGTTATCTAGTATATCTATCACAGATACTATATAATACAACAATTTTATCTATTATCTAGTCTAGCTATCACAGATACTATATAATACAACAAGATTATCTATTATCTAGTTTATCTATCACAGATACTATATAGTACAACAAGTTTATCTATTATCTAGTTTATCTATCACAGATACTATATAATACAACAAGTTTATCTATTATCTAGTTTATCTATCACAGATACTATATAATACAACAACTTTATCTATTATCTAGTCTAGCTATCACACATACTATATAATACAACAAGTTTATCTATTATTCAGTTTATCTATCACAGATACTATATAATACAACATGTTTATCTATTATCTAGTTTACCTATCACGGATACTATACAATACAACAATATATAATATAACAAGTTTATCTATTATCTAGTTTATCTATCACAGATACTATATAATATAACAAATTTATCTATTATCTAGTTTATCTATCACAGATACTATATAATACAACAAGTTTATCTATTATTCAGTTTATCTATCACAGATACTATACAATACAACAATACATAATATGACAAGTTTATCTATCACAGATACTATATAATACAACAAGTTTATCTATTATCTAGTTTATCTATCACAGATACTATATAATACAACAAGTTTATCTATTATTCAGTTTATCTATCACAGATACTATATAATACAACAGGTTTATCTATTATCTAGTTTACCTATCACGGATACTATACAATACAACAATATATAATATAACAAGGTTATCTATTATCTAGTTTATCTATCACAGATAATATATAATACAACAAGTTTATCTATTATCTAGTTTATCTATCACAGATACTATATAATACAACAACTTTATCTATTATCTAGTCTAGCTATCACAGATACTATATAATACAACAAGTTTATCTATTATTCAGTTTATCTATCACAGATACTATATAATACAACATGTTTATCTATTATCTAGTTTACCTATCAAGGATACTATATAATACAACATGTTTATCTATTATCTAGTTTACCTATCACGGATACTATACAATACAACAATATATAATATAACAAGTTTATCTATTATCTAGTTTATCTATCACAGATACTATATAATATAACAAGTTTATCTATTATCTAGTTTATCTATCACAGATACTATATAATACAACAAGTTTATCTATTATTCAGTTTATATATCACAGATACTATATAATACAACAGGTTTATCTATTATTCAGTTTATCTATCACAGATACTATATAATACAACAGGTTTATCTATTATCTAGTTTATCTATCACAGATACTATACAATGCAACAACTTTATCTATTATCTAGTTTATCTATCACAGATACTATACAATATAACAGGTTTAACTATTATCTAGTTTATCTATCACAGATACTATGTAATACAACAAGTTTATCTATTATCTAGTTTATCTATCACAGATACTATATAATACAACAAGTTTATCTATTATCTAGTTTATCTATCACAGATACTATATAATACAACAAGATTATCTATTATGTAGTTTATCTATCACAGATACTATATAGTACAACAAGTTTATCTATTATCTAGTTTATCTATCACATATACTATATAATACAACAAGTTTATCTATTATCTAGTTTATCTATCATAGATACTATATGATACAGCAGGTTTATCTATTATCTAGTTTATCTATCACAGATACTATACAATACAACAACTTTATCTATTATCTAGTTTATCTATCACATATACTATATAATACAAAAAGTTTATCTATTATCTAGTTTATCTATCACAGATACTATATAATACAACAAGTTTATATATTATCTAGTTTATCTATCACAGATACTATACAATACAACAATACATAATATGACAAGTTTATCTATCACAGATACTATATAATACAACAAGTTTATCTATTATCTAGTTTATCTATCACAGATACTATATAATACAACAAGTTTATCTATTATCTAGTTTATCTATCACAGATACTATATAATACAACAAGTTTATCTATTATTCAGTTTATCTATCACAGATACTATATAATACAACAGGTTTATCTATTATCTAGTTTACCTATCACGGATACTATACAATACAACAATATATAATATAACAAGGTTATCTATTATCTAGTTTATCTATCACAGATAATATATAATACAACAAGTTTATCTGTTATCTAGTATATCTATCACAGATACTATATAATACAACAATTTTATCTATTATCTAGTCTAGCTATCACAGATACTATATAATACAACAAGTTTATCTATTATCTAGTTTATCTATCACAGATACTATATAATACAACAAGATTATCTATTATCTAGTTTATCTATCACAGATACTATATAGTACAACAAGTTTATCTATTATCTAGTTTATCTATCACAGATACTATATAATACAACAAGATTATCTATTATCTAGTTTATCTATCACAGATACTATATAGTACAACAAGTTTATCTATTATCTAGTTTATCTATCACAGATACTATATAATACAACAAGTTTATCTATTATCTAGTTTATCTATCACAGATACTATATAATACAACAAGTTTATCTATTATCTAGTTTATCTATCATAGATACTATATGATACAGCAGGTTTATCTATTATCTAGTTTATCTATCACAGATACTATACAATACAACAACTTTATCTATTATCTAGTTTATCTATCACATATACTATATAATACAAAAAGTTTATCTATTATCTAGTTTATCTATCACAGATACTATATAATACAACAAGTTTATATATTATCTAGTTTATCTATCACAGATACTATACAATACAACAATACATAATATGACAAGTTTATCTATCACAGATACTATATAATACAACAAGTTTATCTATTATCTAGCTTATCTATCACAGATACTATATAATACAACAAGTTTATCTATTATCTAGTTTATCTATCACAGATACTATATAATACAACAAGTTTATCTATTATTCAGTTTATCTATCACAGATACTATATAATACAACAGGTTTATCTATTATCTAGTTTACCTATCACGGATACTATACAATACAACAATATATAATATAACAAGGTTATCTATTATCTAGTTTATCTATCACAGATAATATATAATACAACAAGTTTATCTGTTATCTAGTATATCTATCACAGATACTATATAATACAACAATTTTATCTATTATCTAGTCTAGCTATCACAGATACTATATAATACAACAAGTTTATCTATTATCTAGTTTATCTATCACAGATACTATATAATACAACAAGATTATCTATTATCTAGTTTATCTATCACAGATACTATATAGTACAACAAGTTTATCTATTATCTAGTTTATCTATCACAGATACTATATAGTACAACAAGTTTATCTATTATCTAGTTTATCTATCACAGATACTATATAATACAACAAGTTTATCTATTATCTAGTTTATCTATCACAGATACTATATGATACAGCAGGTTTATCTATTATCTAGTTTATCTATTACAGATACTATACAATACAACAAATTTATCTATTATCTAGTTTATCTATCACATATACTATATAATACAACAAGTTTATCTATTATCTAGTTTATCTATCACATATAATATATAATACAACAAGTTTATATATTATCTAGTTTATCTATCACAGATACTATACAATACAACAATACATAATATGACAAGTTTATCTATCACAGATACTATATAATACAACAAGTTTATCTATTATCTAGTTTATCTATCACAGATACTATATAATACAACAAGTTTATCTATTATTCAGTTTATCTATCACAGATACTATATAATACAACAGGTTTATCTATTATCTAGTTTACCTATCACGGATACTATACAATACAACAATATATAATATAACAAGGTTATCTATTATCTAGTTTATCTATCACAGATAATATATAATACAACAAGGTTATCTATTATCTAGTTTATCTATCACAGATACTATATAATACAACAACTTTATCTATTATCTAGTCTAGCTATCACAGATACTATATAATACAACAAGTTTATCTATTATTCAGTTTATCTATCACAGATACTATATAATACAACATGTTTATCTATTATCTAGTTTACCTATCACGGATACTATACAATACAACAATATATAATATAACAAGTTTATCTATTATCTAGTTTATCTATCACAGATACTATATAATATAACAAGTTTATCTATTATCTAGTTTATCTATCACAGATACTATATAATACAACAAGTTTATCTATTATTCAGTTTATCTATCACAGATACTATATAATACAACAGGTTTATCTATTATTCAGTTTATCTATCACAGATACTATATAATACAACAGGTTTATCTATTATCTAGTTTATCTATCACTAATAATATATAATACAACAAGTTTATCTATTATCTAGTTTATCTATCACAGATACTATATAATATAACAGGTTTATCTATTATCTAGTCTAGCTATCACAGATACTATATAATACAACAGGTTTATCTATTATCTAGTTTATCTATCACAGATACTATATAATACAACAAGTTTATCTATTATTCAGTTTATCTATCACAGATACTATATAATACAACAGGTTTATCTATTATCTAGTTTACCTATCACGGATACTATACAATACAACAATATATAATATAACAAGTTTATCTATTATCTAGTTTATCTATCACAGATAATATATAATACAACAACAGGTTTATCTATTATTTAGTTTATCTATCACAGATACTATACAATACAACAATATATAATATAACAAGTTTATCTATTATCTAGTTTATCTATCACAGATAATATATAATACAACAACAGGTTTATCTATTATCTAGTTTATCTATAACAGATACTATATAATATAACAAGTTTATCTATTATCTAGTTTATCTATCACAGATACTATATAATACAACAAGTTTATATATTATCTAGTTTATCTATCACAGATACTATACAATGCAACAACTTTATCTATTATCTAGTTTATCTATCACAGATACTATACAATATAACAGGTTTATCTATCACAGATACTATGTAATACAACAAGTTTATCTATTATCTAGTTTATCTATCACAGATACTATATAATACAACAAGTTTATCTATTATCTAGTTTATCTATCACAGATACTATATAATACAACAAGATTATCTATTATGTAGTTTATCTATCACAGATACTATATAGTACAACAAGTTTATCTATTATCTAGTTTATCTATCACAGATACTATATAATACAACAAGTTTATCTATTATCTAGTTTATCTATCACAGATACTATATGATACAGCAGGTTTATCTATTATCTAGTTTATCTTTCACAGATACTATACAATACAACAACTTTATATATTATCTAGTTTATCTATCACATATATTATATAATGCAAAAAGTTTATCTATTATCTAGTTTATCTATCATAGATACTATATAATACAACAAGTTTATATATTATCTAGTTTATCTATCACAGATACTATACAATACAACAATACATAATATGACAAGTTTATCTATCACAGATACTATATAATACAACAAGTTTATCTATTATCTAGTTTATCTATCACAGATACTATATAATACAAATAGTTTATCTATTATCTAGTTTATCTATCACAGATACTATATAATACAACAAGTTTATCTATTATTCAGTTTATCTATCACAGATACTATATAATACAACAGGTTTATCTATTATCTAGTTTACCTATCACGGATACTATACAATACAACAATATATAATATAACAAGGTTATCTATTATCTAGTTTATCTATCACAGATAATATATAATACAACAAGTTTATCTATTATCTAGTTTATCTATCACAGATACTATATAATACAACAACTTTATCTATTATCTAGTCTAGCTATCACACATACTATATAATACAACAAGTTTATCTATTATTCAGTTTATCTATCACAGATACTATATAATACAACATGTTTATCTATTATCTAGTTTACCTATCACGGATACTATACAATACAACAATATATAATATAACAAGTTTATCTATTATCTAGTTTATCTATCACAGATACTATATAATATAACAAATTTATCTATTATCTAGTTTATCTATCACAGATACTATATAATACAACAAGTTTATCTATTATTCAGTTTATCTATCACAGATACTATACAATACAACAATACATAATATGACAAGTTTATCTATCACAGATACTATATAATACAACAAGTTTATCTATTATCTAGTTTATCTATCACAGATACTATATAATACAACAAGTTTATCTATTATTCAGTTTATCTATCACAGATACTATATAATACAACAGGTGTATCTATTATCTAGTTTACCTATCACGGATACTATACAATACAACAATATATAATATAACAAGGTTATCTATTATCTAGTTTATCTATCACAGATAATATATAATACAACAAGTTTATCTATTATCTAGTTTATCTATCACAGATACTATATAATACAACAACTTTATCTATTATCTGGTCTAGCTATCACAGATACTATATAATACAACAAGTTTATCTATTATTCAGTTTATCTATCACAGATACTATATAATACAACATGTTTATCTATTATCTAGTTTACCTATCACGGATACTATATAATACAACAGGTTTATCTATTATCTAGTTTACCTATCACGGATACTATACAATACAACAATATATAATATAACAAGTTTATCTATTATCTAGTTTATCTATCACAGATACTATATAATATAACAAGTTTATCTATTATCTAGTTTATCTATCACAGATACTATATAATACAACAAGTTTATCTATTATTCAGTTTATCTATCACAGATACTATATAATACAACAGGTTTATCTATTATTCAGTTTATCTATCACAGATACTATATAATACAACAGGTTTATCTATTATCTAGTTTATCTATCACAGATAATATATAATACAACAAGTTTATCTATTATCTAGTTTATCTATCACAGATACTATATAATATAACAGGTTTATCTATTATCTAGTCTAGCTATCACAGATACTATATAATACAACAAGTTTATCTATTATCTAGTTTATCTATCACAGATACTATATAATACAACAAGTTTATCTATTATTCAGTTTATCTATCACAGATACTATATAATACAACAGGTTTATCTATTATCTAGTTTACCTATCACAGATACTATACAATACAACAATATATAATATAACAAGTTTATCTATTATCTAGTTTATCTATCACAGATAATATATAATACAACAACAGGTTTATCTATTATTTAGTTTATCTATCACAGATACTATACAATACAACAATATATAATATAACAAGTTTATCTATTATCTAGTTTATCTATCACAGATAATATATAATACAACAACAGGTTTATCTATTATCTAGTTTATCTATAACAGATACTATATAATATAACAAGTTTATCTATTATCTAGTTTATCTATCACAGATACTATATTATACAACAAGTTTATATATTATCTAGTTTATCTATCACAGATACTATACAATGCAACAACTTTATCTATTATCTAGTTTATCTATCACAGATACTATACAATATAACAGGTTTATCTATCACAGATACTATGTAATACAACAAGTTTATCTATTATCTAGTTTATCTATCACAGATACTATATAATACAACAAGTTTATATATTATCTAGTTTATCTATCACAGATACTATACAATACAACAATACATAATATGATAAGTTTATCTATCACAGATACTATATAATACAACAAGTTTATCTATTATCTAGTTTATCTATCACAGATACTATATAATACAACAAGTTTATCTATTATCTAGTTTATCTATCACAGATACTATATAATACAACAATTTTATCTATTATTCAGTTTATCTATCACAGATACTATATAATACTACATGTTTATCTATTATCTAGTTTACCTATCACGGATACTATACAATACAACAATATATAATATAACAAGGTTATCTATTATCTAGTTTATCTATCACAGATAATATATAATACAACAAGTTTATCTATTATCTAGTATATCTATCACAGATACTATATAATACAACAATTTTATCTATTATCTAGTCTAGCAATCACAGATACTATATAATACAACAAGTTTATCTATTATCTAGTTTATCTATCACAGATACTATATAATACAACAAGATTATCTATTATCTAGTTTATCTATCACAGATACTATATAGTACAACAAGTTTTTCTATTATCTAGTTTATCTATCACAGATACTATATAATACAACAAGATTATCTATTATCTAGTTTATCTATCACAGATACTATATAGTACAACAAGTTTATCTATTATCAAATTTATCTATCACAGATACTATATAATACAACAAGTTTATCTATTATCTAGTTTATCTATCACAGATACTATATGATACAGCAGGTTTATCTATTATCTAGTTTATCTATCACAGATACTATACAATACAACAAATTTATCTATTATCTAGTTTATCTATCACATATACTATATAATACAACAAGTTTATCTATTATCTAGTTTATCTATCACAGATACTATATAATACAACAAGTTTATATATTATCTAGTTTATCTATCACAGATACTATACAATACAACAATACATAATATGACAAGTTTATCTATCACAGATACTATATAATACAACAGTTTATCTATTATCTAGTTTATCTATCACAGATACTATATAATACAACAAGTTTATCTATTATTCAGTTTATCTATCACAGATACTATATAATACAACAAGTTTATCTATTATCTAGTTTATCTATCACAGATACTATATAATACAACAATATATAATATAACAAGGTTATCTATTATCTAGTTTATCTATCACAGATAATATATAATACAACAAGTTTATCTATTATCTAGTTTATCTATCACAGATACTATATAATACAACAACTTTACCTATTATCTAGTCTAGCTATCACAGATACTATATAATACAACAAGTTTATCTATTATCTAGTTTATCTATCACAGATACTATATAATACAACAAGTTTATCTATTATTCAGATTATCTATCACAGATACTATATAATACAACATGTTTATCTATTATCTAGTTTACCTATCACGGATACTATACAATACAACAATATATAATATAACAAGTTTATCTATTATCTAGTTTATCTATCACAGATACTATATAATACAACAAGTTTATCTATTATCTAGTTTATCTATCACAGATACTATATAATACAACAAGTTTATCTATTATTCAGTTTATCTATCACAGATACTATATAATACAACAGGTTTATCTATTATTCAGTTTATCTATCACAGATACTATATAATACAACAGGTTTATCTATTATCTAGTTTATCTATCACAGATAATATATAATACAACAAGTTTATCTATTATCTAGTTTATCTATCACAGATACTATATAATATAACAGGTTTATCTATTATCTAGTCTAGCTATCACAGATACTATATAATACAACAAGTTTATGTATTATCTAGTTTATCTATCACAGATACTATATAATACAACAAGTTTATCTATTATTCAGTTTATCTATCACCGATACTATATAATACAACAGGTTTATCTATTATCTAGTTTACCTATCACGGATACTATACAATACAACAATATATAATATAACAAGTTTATCTATTATCTAGTTTATCTATCACAGATAATATATAATACAACAACAGGTTTATCTATTATTTAGTTTATCTATCACAGATAATATATAATACAACAACAGGTTTATCTATTATTTAGTTTATCTATCACAGATACTATACAATACAACAATATATAATAGAACAAGTTTATCTATTATCTAGTTTTTCTATCACAGATACTATATAATACAACAGGTTTATCTATTATCTAGTTTATCTATAACAGATACTATATAATACAACAAGTTTATATATTATCTAGTTTATCTATCACAGATACTATACAATGCAACAACTTTATCTATTATCTAGTTTATCTATCACAGATACTATACAATATAACAGGTTTATCTATTATCTAGTTTATCTATCACAGATACTATGTAATACAACAAGTTTATTTATTATCTAGTTTATCTATCACAGATACTATATAATACAACAAGTTTATCTACTATCTAGTTTATCTATCACAAATACTATATAATACAACAAGATTATCTATTATGTAGTTTATCTATCACAGATACTATATAGTACAACAAGTTTATCTATTATCTAGTTTATCTATCACAGATACTATATAATACAACAGGTTTATCTATTATCTAGTTTACCTATCACGGATACTATACAATACAACAATATATAATATAACAAGTTTATCTATTATCTAGTTTATCTATCACAGATAATATATAATACAACAACAGGTTTATCTATTATTTAGTTTATCTATCACAGATACTATACAATACAACAATATATAATAGAACAAGTTTATCTATTATCTAGTTTTTCTATCACAGATACTATATAATACAACAGGTTTATCTATTATCTACTTTATCTATCACAGATACTATATAATACAACAAGTTTATCTATTATTCAGTTTATCTATCACAGATACTATATAATACAACAGGTTTATCTATTATCTAGTTTACCTATCACGGATACTATACAATACAACAATATATAATATAACAAGGTTATCTATTATCTAGTTTATCTATCACAGATAATATATAATACAACAAGTTTATCTATTATCTAGTATATCTATCACAGATACTATATAATACAACAATTTTATCTATTATCTAGTCTAGCTATTACAGATACTATATAATACAACAAGTTTATCTATTATCTAGTTTATCTATCACAGATACTATATAATACAACAAGATTATCTATTATCTAGTTTATCTATCACAGATACTATATAGTACAACAAGTTTATCTATTATCTAGTTTATCTATCACAGATACTATATAATACAACAAGATTATCTATTATCTAGTTTATCTATCACAGATACTATATAGTACAACAAGTTTATCTATTATCTAGTTTATCTATCACAGATACTATATAGTACAACAAGTTTATCTATTATCTAGTTTATCTATCACAGATACTATATAATACAACAAGTTTATCTATTATCTAGTTTATCTATCACAGATACTATATGATACAGCAGGTTTATCTATTATCTAGTTTATCTATTACAGATACTATACAATACAACAAATTTATCTATTATCTAGTTTATCTATCACATATACTATATAATACAACAAGTTTATCTATTATCTAGTTTATCTATCACATATAATATATAATACAACAAGTTTATATATTATCTAGTTTATCTATCACAGATACTATACAATACAACAATACATAATATGACAAGTTTATCTATCACAGATACTATATAATACAACAAGTTTATCTATTATCTAGTTTATCTATCACAGATACTATATAATACAACAAGTTTATCTATTATTCAGTTTATCTATCACAGATACTATATAATACAACAGGTTTATCTATTATCTAGTTTACCTATCACGGATACTATACAATACAACAATATATAATATAACAAGGTTATCTATTATCTAGTTTATCTATCACAGATAATATATAATACAACAAGGTTATCTATTATCTAGTTTATCTATCACAGATACTATATAATACAACAACTTTATCTATTATCTAGTCTAGCTATCACAGATACTATATAATACAACAAGTTTATCTATTATTCAGTTTATCTATCACAGATACTATATAATACAACATGTTTATCTATTATCTAGTTTACCTATCACGGATACTATACAATACAACAATATATAATATAACAAGTTTATCTATTATCTAGTTTATCTATCACAGATACTATATAATATAACAAGTTTATCTATTATCTAGTTTATCTATCACAGATACTATATAATACAACAAGTTTATCTATTATTCAGTTTATCTATCACAGATACTATATAATACAACAGGTTTATCTATTATTCAGTTTATCTATCACAGATACTATATAATACAACAGGTTTATCTATTATCTAGTTTATCTATCACTAATAATATATAATACAACAAGTTTATCTATTATCTAGTTTATCTATCACAGATACTATATAATATAACAGGTTTATCTATTATCTAGTCTAGCTATCACAGATACTATATAATACAACAGGTTTATCTATTATCTAGTTTATCTATCACAGATACTATATAATACAACAAGTTTATCTATTATTCAGTTTATCTATCACAGATACTATATAATACAACAGGTTTATCTATTATCTAGTTTACCTATCACGGATACTATACAATACAACAATATATAATATAACAAGTTTATCTATTATCTAGTTTATCTATCACAGATAATATATAATACAACAACAGGTTTATCTATTATTTAGTTTATCTATCACAGATACTATACAATACAACAATATATAATATAACAAGTTTATCTATTATCTAGTTTATCTATCACAGATAATATATAATACAACAACAGGTTTATCTATTATCTAGTTTATCTATAACAGATACTATATAATATAACAAGTTTATCTATTATCTAGTTTATCTATCACAGATACTATATAATACAACAAGTTTATATATTATCTAGTTTATCTATCACAGATACTATACAATGCAACAACTTTATCTATTATCTAGTTTATCTATCACAGATACTATACAATATAACAGGTTTATCTATCACAGATACTATGTAATACAACAAGTTTATCTATTATCTAGTTTATCTATCACAGATACTATATAATACAACAAGTTTATCTATTATCTAGTTTATCTATCACAGATACTATATAATACAACAAGATTATCTATTATGTAGTTTATCTATCACAGATACTATATAATACAACAGGTTTATCTATTATCTAGTTTATCTATCACAGATACTATACAATACAACAATATATAATATAACAAGGTTATCTATTATCTAGTTTATCTATCACAGATAATATATAATACAACAAGTTTATCTATTATCTAGTTTATCTATCACAGATACTATATAATACAACAACTTTATCTATTATCTGGTCTAGCTATCACAGATACTATATAATACAACAAGTTTATCTATTATTCAGTTTATCTATCACAGATACTATATAATACAACATGTTTATCTATTATCTAGTTTACCTATCACGGATACTATATAATACAACATGTTTATCTATTATCTAGTTTACCTATCACGGATACTATACAATACAACAATATATAATATAACAAGTTTATCTATTATCTAGTTTATCTATCACAGATACTATATAATATAACAAGTTTATCTATTATCTAGTTTATCTATCACAGATACTATATAATACAACAAGTTTATCTATTATTCAGTTTATCTATCACAGATACTATATAATACAACAGGTTTATCTATTATTCAGTTTATCTATCACAGATACTATATAATACAACAGGTTTATCTATTATCTAGTTTATCTATCACAGATAATATATAATACAACAAGTTTATCTATTATCTAGTTTATCTATCACAGATACTATATAATATAACAGGTTTATCTATTATCTAGTCTAGCTATCACAGATACTATATAATACAACAAGTTTATCTATTATCTAGTTTATCTATCACAGATACTATATAATACAACAAGTTTATCTATTATTCAGTTTATCTATCACAGATACTATATAATACAACAGGTTTATCTATTATCTAGTTTACCTATCACAGATACTATACAATACAACAATATATAATATAACAAGTTTATCTATTATCTAGTTTATCTATCACAGATAATATATAATACAACAACAGGTTTATCTATTATTTAGTTTATCTATCACAGATACTATTCAATACAACAATATATAATATAACAAGTTTATCTATTATCTAGTTTATCTATCACAGATAATATATAATACAACAACAGGTTTATCTATTATCTAGTTTATCTATAACAGATACTATATAATATAACAAGTTTATCTATTATCTAGTTTATCTATCACAGATACTATATAATACAACAAGTTTATATATTATCTAGTTTATCTATCACAGATACTATACAATGCAACAACTTTATCTATTATCTAGTTTATCTATCACAGATACTATACAATATAACAGGTTTATCTATCACAGATACTATGTAATACAACAAGTTTATCTATTATCTAGTTTATCTATCACAGATACTATATAATACAACAAGTTTATATATTATCTAGTTTATCTATCACAGATACTATACAATACAACAATACATAATATGATAAGTTTATCTATCACAGATACTATATAATACAACAAGTTTATCTATTATCTAGTTTATCTATCACAGATACTATATAATACAACAAGTTTATCTATTATCTAGTTTATCTATCACAGATACTATATAATACAACAATTTTATCTATTATTCAGTTTATCTATCACAGATACTATATAATACTACATGTTTATCTATTATCTAGTTTACCTATCACGGATACTATACAATACAACAATATATAATATAACAAGGTTATCTATTATCTAGTTTATCTATCACAGATAATATATAATACAACAAGTTTATCTATTATCTAGTATATCTATCACAGATACTATATAATACAACAATTTTATCTATTATCTAGTCTAGCAATCACAGATACTATATAATACAACAAGTTTATCTATTATCTAGTTTATCTATCACAGATACTATATAATACAACAAGATTATCTATTATCTAGTTTATCTATCACAGATACTATATAGTACAACAAGTTTTTCTATTATCTAGTTTATCTATCACAGATACTATATAATACAACAAGATTATCTATTATCTAGTTTATCTATCACAGATACTATATAGTACAACAAGTTTATCTATTATCTAGTTTATCTATCACAGATACTATATAATACAACAAGTTTATCTATTATCTAGTTTATCTATCACAGATACTATATGATACAGCAGGTTTATCTATTATCTAGTTTATCTATCACAGATACTATACAATACAACAAATTTATCTATTATCTAGTTTATCTATCACATATACTATATAATACAACAAGTTTATCTATTATCTAGTTTATCTATCACAGATACTATATAATACAACAAGTTTATATATTATCTAGTTTATCTATCACAGATACTATACAATACAACAATACATAATATGACAAGTTTATCTATCACAGATACTATATAATACAACAGTTTATCTATTATCTAGTTTATCTATCACAGATACTATATAATACAACAAGTTTATCTATTATTCAGTTTATCTATCACAGATACTATATAATACAACAAGTTTATCTATTATCTAGTTTATCTATCACAGATACTATATAATACAACAATATATAATATAACAAGGTTATCTATTATCTAGTTTATCTATCACAGATAATATATAATACAACAAGTTTATCTATTATCTAGTTTATCTATCACAGATACTATATAATACAACAACTTTATCTATTATCTAGTCTAGCTATCACAGATACTATATAATACAACAAGTTTATCTATTATCTAGTTTATCTATCACAGATACTATATAATACAACAAGTTTATCTATTATTCAGTTTATCTATCACAGATACTATATAATACAACATGTTTATCTATTATCTAGTTTACCTATCACGGATACTATACAATACAACAATATATAATATAACAAGTTTATCTATTATCTAGTTTATCTATCACAGATACTATATAATACAACAAGTTTATCTATTATCTAGTTTATCTATCACAGATACTATATAATACAACAAGTTTATCTATTATTCAGTTTATCTATCACAGATACTATATAATACAACAGGTTTATCTATTATTCAGTTTATCTATCACAGATACTATATAATACAACAGGTTTATCTATTATCTAGTTTATCTATCACAGATAATATATAATACAACAAGTTTATCTATTATCTAGTTTATCTATCACAGATACTATATAATATAACAGGTTTATCTATTATCTAGTCTAGCTATCACAGATACTATATAATACAACAAGTTTATGTATTATCTAGTTTATCTATCACAGATACTATATAATACAACAAGTTTATCTATTATTCAGTTTATCTATCACCGATACTATATAATACAACAGGTTTATCTATTATCTAGTTTACCTATCACGGATACTATACAATACAACAATATATAATATAACAAGTTTATCTATTATCTAGTTTATCTATCACAGATAATATATAATACAACAACAGGTTTATCTATTATTTAGTTTATCTATCACAGATAATATATAATACAACAACAGGTTTATCTATTATTTAGTTTATCTATCACAGATACTATACAATACAACAATATATAATAGAACAAGTTTATCTATTATCTAGTTTTTCTATCACAGATACTATATAATACAACAGGTTTATCTATTATCTAGTTTATCTATAACAGATACTATATAATACAACAAGTTTATATATTATCTAGTTTATCTATCACAGATACTATACAATGCAACAACTTTATCTATTATCTAGTTTATCTATCACAGATACTATACAATATTACAGGTTTATCTATTATCTAGTTTATCTATCACAGATACTATGTAATACAACAAGTTTATTTATTATCTAGTTTATCTATCACAGATACTATATAATACAACAAGTTTATCTACTATCTAGTTTATCTATCACAAATACTATATAATACAACAAGATTATCTATTATGTAGTTTATCTATCACAGATACTATATAGTACAACAAGTTTATCTATTATCTAGTTTATCTATCACAGATACTATATAATACAACAGGTTTATCTATTATCTAGTTTACCTATCACGGATACTATACAATACAACAATATATAATATAACAAGTTTATCTATTATCTAGTTTATCTATCACAGATAATATATAATACAACAACAGGTTTATCTATTATTTAGTTTATCTATCACAGATACTATACAATACAACAATATATAATAGAACAAGTTTATCTATTATCTAGTTTTTCTATCACAGATACTATATAATACAACAGGTTTATCTATTATCTACTTTATCTATCACAGATACTATATAATACAACAAGTTTATCTATTATTCAGTTTATCTATCACAGATACTATATAATACAACAGGTTTATCTATTATCTAGTTTACCTATCACGGATACTATACAATACAACAATATATAATATAACAAGGTTATCTATTATCTAGTTTATCTATCACAGATAATATATAATACAACAAGTTTATCTATTATCTAGTATATCTATCACAGATACTATATAATACAACAATTTTATCTATTATCTAGTCTAGCTATTACAGATACTATATAATACAACAAGTTTATCTATTATCTAGTTTATCTATCACAGATACTATATAATACAACAAGATTATCTATTATCTAGTTTATCTATCACAGATACTATATAGTACAACAAGTTTATCTATTATCTAGTTTATCTATCACAGATACTATATAATACAACAAGTTTATCTATTATCTAGTTTATCTATCACAGATAATATATGATACAGCAGGTTTATCTATTATTTAGTTTATCTATCACAGATACTATACAATAAAACAACTTTATCTATTATCTAGTTTATCTATCACATATACTATATAATACAACAAGTTTATCTATTATCTAGTTTATCTATCACAGATACTATATAATACAACAAGTTTATATATTATCTAGTTTATCTATCACAGATACTATACAATACAACAATACATAATATGACAAGTTTATCTATAACAGATACTATATAATACAACAAGTTTATCTATTATCTAGTTTATCTATCACAGATACTATATAATACAACAAGTTTATCTATTATTCAGTTTATCTATCACAGATACTATATAATACAACATGTTTATCTATTATCTAGTTTACCTATCACGGATACTATACAATACAACAATATATAATATAACAAGTTTATCTATTATCTAGTTTATCTATCACAGTTACTATATAATACAACAAGTTTATCTATTATCTAGTTTATCTATCACAGATACTATATAATACAACAAGTTTATCTATTATTCAGTTTATCTATCACAGATACTATATAATACAACAGGTTTATCTATTATTCAGTTTATCTATCACAGATACTATATAATACAACAGGTTTATCTATTATCTAGTTTATCTATCACAGATAATATATAATACAACAAGTTTATCTATTATCTAGTTTATCTATCACAGATACTATATAATATAACAGGTTTATCTATTATCTAGTCTAGCTATCACAGATACTATATAATACAACAAGTTTATCTATTTTCTAGTTTATCTATCACAGATACTATATAATACAACAAGTTTATCTATTATTCAGTTTATCTATCACAGATACTATATAATACAACAGGTTTATCTATTATCTAGTTTACCTATCACGGATACTATACAATACAACAATATATAATATAACAAGTTTATCTATTATCTAGTTTATCTATCACAGATAATATATAATACAACAAGTTTATCTATTATCTAGTTTATCTATCACAGATACTATATAATATAACAGGCTTATCTATTATCTAGTCTAGCTATCACATATACTATATAATACAACAAGTTTATCTATTATCTAGTTTATCTATCACAGATACTATACAATACAACAATACATAATATGACAAGTTTATCTATAACAGATACTATATAATACAACAAGTTTATCTATTATCTAGTTTATCTATCACAGATACTATATAATACAACAAGTTTATCTATTATTCAGTTTATCTATCACAGATACTATATAATACAACATGTTTATCTATTATCTAGTTTACCTATCACGGATACTATACAATACAACAATATATAATATAACAAGGTTATATATTATCTAGTTTATCTATCACAGATAATATATAATACAACAAGTTTATCTGTTATCTAGTATATCTATCACAGATACTATATAATACATCAATTTTATCTATTATCTAGTCTAGCTATCACAGATACTATATAATACAACAAGTTTATCTATTATCTAGTTTATCTATCACAGATACTATATAATACAACAAGATTATCTATTATCTAGTTTATCTATCACAGATACTATATAGTACAACAAGCTTATCTATTATCTAGTTTATCTATCACAGATACTATATAATACAACAAGATTATCTATTATCTAGTTTATCTATCACAGATACTATATAGTACAACAAGTTTATCTATTATCTAGTTTATCTATCACAGATACTATATAATACAACAAGTTTATCTATTATCTAGTTTATCTATCACAGATACTATATGATACAGCAGGTTTATCTATTATCTAGTTTATCTATCACAGATACTATACAATACAACAAATTTATCTATTATCTAGTTTATCTATCACATATACTATATAATACAACAAGTTTATCTATTATCTAGTTTATCTATCACAGATACTATATAATACAACAAGTTTATATATTATCTAGTTTATCTATCACAGATACTATACAATACAACAATACATAATATGACAAGTTTATCTATCACAGATACTATATAATACAACAAGTTTATCTATTATCTAGTTTATCTATCACAGATACTATATAATACAACAAGTTTATCTATTATTCAGTTTATCTATCACAGATACTATATAATACAACAGGTTTATCTATTATCTAGTTTACCTATCACGGATACTATACAATACAACAATATATAATATAACAAGGTTATCTATTATCTAGTTTATCTATCACAGATAATATATAATACAACAAGTTTATCTATTATTTAGTTTATCTATCACAGATACTATATAATACAACAACTTTATCTATTATCTAGTCTAGCTATCACAGATACTATATAATACAACAAGTTTATCTATTATTCAGTTTATCTATCTTAGATACTATATAATACAACATGTTTATCTATTATCTAGTTTACCTATCACGGATACTATACAATACAACAATATATAATATAACAAGTTTATCTATTATCTAGTTTATCTATCACAGATACTATATAATATAACAAGTTTATCTATTATCTAGTTTATCTATCACAGATACTATATAATACAACAAGTTTATCTATTATTCAGTTTATCTATCACAGATACTATATAATACAACAGGTTTATCTATTATTCAGTTTATCTATCACAGATACTATATAATACAACAGGTTTATCTATTATCTAGTTTATCTATCACTAATAATATATAATACAACAAGTTTATCTATTATCTAGTTTATCTATCACAGATACTATATAATATAACAGGTTTATCTATTATCTAGTCTAGCTATCACAGATACTATATAATACAACAAGTTTATCTATTATCTAGTTTATCTATCACAGATACTATATAATACAACAAGTTTATCTATTATTCAGTTTATCTATCACAGATACTATATAATACAACAGGTTTATCTATTATCTAGTTTACCTATCACGGATACTATACAATACAACAATATATAATATAACAAGTTTATCTATTATCTAGTTTATCTATCACAGATAATATATAATACAACAACAGGTTTATCTATTATTTAGTTTATCTATCACAGATACTATACAATACAACAATATATAATATAACAAGTTTATCTATTATCTAGTTTATCTATCACAGATAATATATAATACACCAACAGGTTTATCTATTATCTAGTTTATCTATAACAGATACTATATAATATAACAAGTTTATCTATTCTCTAGTTTATCTATCACAGATACTATATAATACAACAAGTTTATATATTATCTAGTTTATCTATCACAGATACTATACAATGCAACAACTTTATCTATTATCTAGTTTATCTATCACAGATACTATACAATATAACAGGTTTATCTATCACAGATACTATGTAATACAACAAGTTTATCTATTATCTAGTTTATCTATCACAGATACTATATAATACAACAAGTTTATCTATTATCTAGTTTATCTATCACAGATACTATATAATACAACAAGATTATCTATTATGTAGTTTATCTATCACAGATACTATATAGTACAACAAGTTTATCTATTATCTAGTTTATCTATCACAGATACTATATAATACAACAAGTTTATCTATTATCTAGTTTATCTATCACAGATACTATATGATACAGCAGGTTTATCTATTATCTAGTTTATCTATCACAGATACTATATAATACAACAAGTTTATCTATTATTCAGTTTATCTATCACAGATACTATATAATACAACAGGTTTATCTATTATCTAGTTTACCTATCACGGATACTATACAATACAACAATATATAATATAACAAGGTTATCTATTATCTAGTTTATCTATCACAGATAATATATAATACAACAAGTTTATCTATTATCTAGTTTATCTATCACAGATACTATATAATACAACAATTTTATCTATTATCTAGTCTAGCTATTACAGATACTATATAATACAACAAGTTTATCTATTATCTAGTTTATCTATCACAGATACTATATAATACAACAAGATTATCTATTATCTAGTTTATCTATCACAGATACTATATAGTACAACAAGTTTATCTATTATCTAGTTTATCTATCACAGATACTATATAATACAACAAGTTTATCTATTATCTAGTTTATCTATCACAGATAATATATGATACAGCAGGTTTATCTATTATCTAGTTTATCTATCACAGATACTATACAATAAAACAACTTTATCTATTATCTAGTTTATCTATCACATATACTATATAATACAACAAGTTTATCTATTATCTAGTTTATCTATCACAGATACTATATAATACAACAAGTTTATATATTATCTAGTTTATCTATCACAGATACTATACAATACAACAATACATAATATGACAAGTTTATCTATAACAGATACTATATAATACAACAAGTTTATCTATTATCTAGTTTATCTATCACAGATACTATATAATACAACAAGTTTATCTATTATTCAGTTTATCTATCACAGATACTATATAATACAACATGTTTATCTATTATCTAGTTTACCTATCACGGATACTATACAATACAACAATATATAATATAACAAGTTTATCTATTATCTAGTTTATCTATCACAGTTACTATATAATACAACAAGTTTATCTATTATCTAGTTTATCTATCACAGATACTATATAATACAACAAGTTTATCTATTATTCAGTTTATCTATCACAGATACTATATAATACAACAGGTTTATCTATTATTCAGTTTATCTATCACAGATACTATATAATACAACAGGTTTATCTATTATCTAGTTTATCTATCACAGATAATATATAATACAACAAGTTTATCTATTATCTAGTTTATCTATCACAGATACTATATAATATAACAGGTTTATCTATTATCTAGTCTAGCTATCACAGATACTATATAATACAACAAGTTTATCTATTTTCTAGTTTATCTATCACAGATACTATATAATACAACAAGTTTATCTATTATTCAGTTTATCTATCACAGATACTATATAATACAACAGGTTTATCTATTATCTAGTTTACCTATCACGGATACTATACAATACAACAATATATAATATAACAAGTTTATCTATTATCTAGTTTATCTATCACAGATAATATATAATACAACAAGTTTATCTATTATCTAGTTTATCTATCACAGATACTATATAATATAACAGGTTTATCTATTATCTAGTCTAGCTATCACATATACTATATAATACAACAAGTTTATCTATTATCTAGTTTATCTATCACAGATACTATACAATACAACAATACATAATATGACAAGTTTATCTATAACAGATACTATATAATACAACAAGTTTATCTATTATCTAGTTTATCTATCACAGATACTATATAATACAACAAGTTTATCTATTATTCAGTTTATCTATCACAGATACTATATAATACAACATGTTTATCTATTATCTAGTTTACCTATCACGGATACTATACAATACAACAATATATAATATAACAAGGTTATATATTATCTAGTTTATCTATCACAGATAATATATAATACAACAAGTTTATCTGTTATCTAGTATATCTATCACAGATACTATATAATACATCAATTTTATCTATTATCTAGTCTAGCTATCACAGATACTATATAATACAACAAGTTTATCTATTATCTAGTTTATCTATCACAGATACTATATAATACAACAAGATTATCTATTATCTAGTTTATCTATCACAGATACTATATAGTACAACAAGTTTATCTATTATCTAGTTTATCTATCACAGATACTATATAATACAACAAGATTATCTATTATCTAGTTTATCTATCACAGATACTATATAGTACAACAAGTTTATCTATTATCTAGTTTATCTATCACAGATACTATATAATACAACAAGTTTATCTATTATCTAGTTTATCTATCACAGATACTATATGATACAGCAGGTTTATCTATTATCTAGTTTATCTATCACAGATACTATACAATACAACAAATTTATCTATTATCTAGTTTATCTATCACATATACTATATAATACAACAAGTTTATCTATTATCTAGTTTATCTATCACAGATACTATATAATACAACAAGTTTATATATTATCTAGTTTATCTATCACAGATACTATACAATACAACAATACATAATATGACAAGTTTATCTATCACAGATACTATATAATACAACAAGTTTATCTATTATCTAGTTTATCTATCACAGATACTATATAATACAACAAGTTTATCTATTATTCAGTTTATCTATCACAGATACTATATAATACAACAGGTTTATCTATTATCTAGATTACCTATCACGGATACTATACAATACAACAATATATAATATAACAAGGTTATCTATTATCTAGTTTATCTATCACAGATAATATATAATACAACAAGTTTATCTATTATTTAGTTTATCTATCACAGATACTATATAATACAACAACTTTATCTATTATCTAGTCTAGCTATCACAGATACTATATAATACAACAAGTTTATCTATTATTCAGTTTATCTATCTTAGATACTATATAATACAACATGTTTATCTATTATCTAGTTTACCTATCACGGATACTATACAATACAACAATATATAATATAACAAGTTTATCTATTATCTAGTTTATCTATCACAGATACTATATAATATAACAAGTTTATCTATTATCTAGTTTATCTATCACAGATACTATATAATACAACAAGTTTATCTATTATTCAGTTTATCTATCACAGATACTATATAATACAACAGGTTTATCTATTATTCAGTTTATCTATCACAGATACTATATAATACAACAGGTTTATCTATTATCTAGTTTATCTATCACTAATAATATATAATACAACAAGTTTATCTATTATCTAGTTTATCTATCACAGATACTATATAATATAACAGGTTTATCTATTATCTAGTCTAGCTATCACAGATACTATATAATACAACAAGTTTATCTATTATCTAGTTTATCTATCACAGATACTATATAATACAACAAGTTTATCTATTATTCAGTTTATCTATCACAGATACTATATAATACAACAGGTTTATCTATTATCTAGTTTACCTATCACGGATACTATACAATACAACAATATATAATATAACAAGTTTATCTATTATCTAGTTTATCTATCACAGATAATATATAATACAACAACAGGTTTATCTATTATTTAGTTTATCTATCACAGATACTATACAATACAACAATATATAATATAACAAGTTTATCTATTATCTAGTTTATCTATCACAGATAATATATAATACACCAACAGGTTTATCTATTATCTAGTTTATCTATAACAGATACTATATAATATAACAAGTTTATCTATTCTCTAGTTTATCTATCACAGATACTATATAATACAACAAGTTTATATATTATCTAGTTTATCTATCACAGATACTATACAATGCAACAACTTTATCTATTATCTAGTTTATCTATCACAGATACTATACAATATAACAGGTTTATCTATCACAGATACTATGTAATACAACAAGTTTATCTATTATCTAGTTTATCTATCACAGATACTATATAATACAACAAGTTTATCTATTATCTAGTTTATCTATCACAGATACTATATAATACAACAAGATTATCTATTATGTAGTTTATCTATCACAGATACTATATAGTACAACAATTTTATCTATTATCTAGTTTATCTATCACAGATACTATATAATACAACAAGTTTATCTATTATCTAGTTTATCTATCACAGATACTATATGATACAGCAGGTTTATCTATTATCTAGTTTATCTATCACAGATACTATACAATACAACAACTTTATCTATTATCTAGTTTATCTATCACATATACTATATAATGCAAACAGTTTATCTATTATCTACTTTATCTATCACAGATACTATATAATACAACAAGTTTATATATTATCTAGTTTATCTATCACAGATACTATACAATACAACAATACATAATATGACAAGTTTATCTATCACAGATACTATATAATACAACAAGTTTATCTATTATCTAGTTTATCTATCACAGATACTATATAATACAACAAGTTTATCTATTATCTAGTTTATCTATCACAGATACTATATAATACAACAAGTTTATCTATTATTCAGTTTATCTATCACAGATACTATATAATACAACAGGTTTATCTATTATCTAGTTTACCTATCACGGATACTATACAATAAAACAATATATAATATAACAAGGTTATCTATTATCTAGTTTATCTATCACAGATAATATATAATACAACAAGTTTATCTATTATCTAGTTTATCTATCACAGATACTATATAATACAACAACTTTATCTATTATCTAGTCTAGCTATCACAGATACTATATAATACAACAAGTTTATCTATTATTCAGTTTATCTATCACAGATACTATATAATACAACATGTTTATCTATTATCTAGTTTACCTATCACGGATACTATACAATACAACAATATATAATATAACAAGTTTATCTATTATCTAGTTTATCTATCACAGATACTATATAATATAACAAATTTATCTATTATCTAGTTTATCTATCACAGATACTATATAATACAACAAGTTTATCTATTATTCAGTTTATCTATCACAGATACTATATAATACAACAGGTTTATCTATTATCTAGTTTACCTATCACGGATACTATACAATACAACAATATATAATATAACAAGGTTATCTATTATCTAGTTTATCTATCACAGATAATATATAATACAACAAGTTTATCTATTATCTAGTATATCTATCACAGATACTATATAATACAACAATTTTATCTATTATCTAGTCTAGCTATTACAGATACTATATAATACAACAAGTTTATCTATTATCTAGTTTATCTATCACAGATACTATATAATACAACAAGATTATCTATTATCTAGTTTATCTATCACAGATACTATATAGTACAACAAGTTTATCTATTATCTAGTTTATCTATCACAGATACTATATAATACAACAAGTTTATCTATTATCTAGTTTATCTATCACAGATACTATATGATACAGCAGGTTTATCTATTATCTAGTTTATCTATCACAGATACTATACAATAAAACAACTTTATCTATTATCTAGTTTATCTATCACATATAATATATAATACAACAAGTTTATCTATTATCTAGTTTATCTATCACAGATACTATATAATACAACAAGTTTATATATTATCTAGTTTATCTATCACAGATACTATACAATACAACAATACATAATATGACAAGTTTATCTATCACAGATACTATATAATACAACAAGTTTATCTATTATCTAGTTTATCTATCACAGATACTATATAATACAACAAGTTTATCTATTATTCAGTTTATCTATCACAGATACTATATAATACAACAGGTTTATCTATTATCTAGTTTACCTATCACGGATACTATACAATACAACAATATATAATATAACAAGGTTATCTATTATCTAGTTTATCTATCACAGATAATATATAATACAACAAGTTTATCTATTATCTAGTTTATCTATCACAGATACTATATAATACAACAACTTTATCTATTATCTAGTCTAGCTATCACACATACTATATAATACAACAAGTTTATCTATTATTCAGTTTATCTATCACAGATACTATATAATACAACATGTTTATCTATTATCTAGTTTACCTATCACGGATACTATACAATACAACAATATATAATATAACAAGTTTATCTATTATCTAGTTTATCTATCACAGATACTATATAATATAACAAATTTATCTATTATCTAGTTTATCTATCACAGATACTATATAATACAACAAGTTTATCTATTATTCAGTTTATCTATCACAGATACTATACAATACAACAATACATAATATGACAAGTTTGTCTATCACAGATACTATATAATACAACAAGTTTATCTATTATCTAGTTTATCTATCACAGATACTATATAATACAACAAGTTTATCTATTATTCAGTTTATCTATCACAGATACTATATAATACAACAGGTTTATCTATTATCTAGTTTACCTATCACGGATACTATACAATACAACAATATATAATATAACAAGGTTATCTATTATCTAGTTTATCTATCACAGATAATATATAATACAACAAGTTTATCTATTATCTAGTTTATCTATCACAGATACTATATAATACAACAACTTTATCTATTATCTGGTCTAGCTATCACAGATACTATATAATACAACAAGTTTATCTATTATTCAGTTTATCTATCACAGATACTATATAATACAACAGGTTTATCTATTATCTAGTTTACCTATCACGGATACTATACAATACAACAATATATAATATAACAAGGTTATCTATTATCTAGTTTATCTATCACAGATAATATATAATACAACAAGTTTATCTATTATCTAGTATATCTATCACAGATACTATATAATACAACAATTTTATCTATTATCTAGTCTAGCTATTACAGATACTATATAATACAACAAGTTTATCTATCACAGATACTATATAATACAACAAGATTATCTATTATCTAGTTTATCTATCACAGATACTATATAGTACAACAAGTTTATCTATTATCTAGTTTATCTATCACAGATACTATATAATACAACAAGTTTATCTATTATCTAGTTTATCTATCACAGATACTATATGATACAGCAGGTTTATCTATTATCTAATTTATCTATCACAGATACTATACAATAAAACAACTTTATCTATTATCTAGTTTATCTATCACATATACTATATAATACAACAAGTTTATCTATTATCTAGTTTATCTATCACAGATACTATATAATACAACAAGTTTATATATTATCTAGTTTATCTATCACAGATACTATACAATACAACAATACATAATATGACAAGTTTATCTATCACAGATACTATATAATACAACAAGTTTATCTATTATCTAGTTTATCTATCACAGATACTATATAATACAACAAGTTTATCTATTATTCAGTTTATCTATCACAGATACTATATAATACAACAGGTTTATCTATTATCTAGTTTACCTATCACGGATACTATACAATACAACAATATATAATATAACAAGGTTATCTATTATCTAGTTTATCTATCACAGATAATATATAATACAACAAGTTTATTTATTATCTAGTTTATCTATCACAGATACTATATAATACAACAACTTTATCTATTATCTAGTCTAGCTATCACACATACTATATAATACAACAAGTTTATCTATTATTCAGTTTATCTATCACAGATACTATATAATACAACATGTTTATCTATTATCTAGTTTACCTATCACGGATACTATACAATACAACAATATATAATATAACAAGTTTATCTATTATCTAGTTTATCTATCACAGATACTATATAATATAACAAATTTATCTATTATCTAGTTTATCTATCACAGATACTATATAATACAACAAGTTTATCTATTATTCAGTTTATCTATCACAGATACTATACAATACAACAATACATAATATGACAAGTTTATCTATCACAGATACTATATAATACAACAAGTTTATCTATTATCTAGTTTATCTATCACAGATACTATATAATACAACAAGTTTATCTATTATTCAGTTTATCTATCACAGATACTATATAATACAACAGGTTTATCTATTATCTAGTTTACCTATCACGGATACTATACAATACAACAATATATAATACAACAAGTTTATCTATTATTCAGTTTATCTATCACAGATACTATATAATACAACAGGTTTATCTATTATCTAGTTTACCTATCACGGATACTATACAATACAACAATATATAATACAACAACTTTATCTATTATCTGGTCTAGCTATCACAGATACTATATAATACAACAAGTTTATCTATTATTCAGTTTATCTATCACAGATACTATATAATACAACATGTTTATCTATTATCTAGTTTACCTATCACGGATACTATATAATACAACATGTTTATCTATTATCTAATTTACCTATCACGGATACTATACAATACAACAATATATAATATAACAAGTTTATCTATTATCTAGTTTATCTATCACAGATACTATATAATATAACAAGTTTATCTATTATCTAGTTTATCTATCACAGATACTATATAATACAACAAGTTTATCTATTATTCAGTTTATCTATCACAGATACTATATAATACAACAGGTTTATCTATTATTCAGTTTATCTATCACAGATACTATATAATACAACAGGTTTATCTATTATCTAGTTTATCTATCACAGATACTATATAATATAACAAATTTATCTATTATCTAGTTTATCTATCACAGATACTATATAATATAACAAATTTATCTATTATCTAGTTTATCTATCACAGATACTATATAATACAACAAGTTTATCTATTATTCAGTTTATCTATCACAGATACTATATAATACAACAGGTTTATCTATTATCTAGTTTACCTATCACGGATACTATACAATACAACAATATATAATATAACAAGGTTATCTATTATCTAGTTTATCTATCACAGATAATATATAATACAACAAGTTTATCTATTATCTAGTATATCTATCACAGATACTATATAATACAACAATTTTATCTATTATCTAGTCTAGCTATTACAGATACTATATAATACAACAAGTTTATCTATTATCTAGTTTATCTATCACAGATACTATATAATACAACAAGATTATCTATTATCTGGTCTAGCTATCACAGATACTATATAATACAACAAGTTTATCTATTATTCAGTTTATCTATCACAGATACTATATAATACAACAGGTTTATCTATTATCTAGTTTACATATCACGGATACTATACAATACAACAATATATAATATAACAAGGTTATCTATTATCTAGTTTATCTATCACAGATAATATATAATACAACAAGTTTATCTATTATCTAGTTTATCTATCACAGATACTATATGATACAGCAGGTTTATCTATTATCTAGTTTATCTATCACAGATACTATACAATAAAACAACTTTATCTATTATCTAGTTTATCTATCACATATACTATATAATACAACAAGTTTATCTATTATCTAGTTTATCTATCACAGATACTATATAATACAACAAGTTTATATATTATCTAGTTTATCTATCACAGATACTATACAATACAACAATACATAATATGACAAGTTTATCTATCACAGATACTATATAATACAACAAGTTTATCTATTATCTAGTTTATCTATCACAGATACTATATAATACAACAAGTTTATCTATTATTCAGTTTATCTATCACAGATACTATATAATACAACAGGTTTATCTATTATCTAGTTTACCTATCACGGATACTATATAATACAACAAGTTTATCTATTATTCAGTTTATCTATCACAGATACTATATAATACAACAGGTTTATCTATTATCTAGTTTACCTATCACGGATACTATACAATACAACAATATATAATATAACAAGGTTATCTATTATCTAGTTTATCTATCACAGATAATATATAATACAACAAGTTTATCTATTATCTAGTTTATCTATCACAGATACTATATGATACAGCAGGTTTATCTATTATCTAGTCTAGCTATCACAGATACTATATAATACAACAAGTTTATCTATTATTCAGTTTATCTATCACAGATACTATATAATACAACAGGTTTATCTATTATCTAGTTTACCTATCACGGATACTATACAATACAACAATATATAATATAACAAGGTTATCTATTATCTAGTTTATCTATCACAGATAATATATAATACAACAAGTTTATCTATTATCTAGTATATCTATCACAGATACTATATAATACAACAATTTTATCTATTATCTAGTCTAGCTATTACAGATACTATATAATACAACAAGTTTATCTATCACAGATACTATATAATACAACAAGATTATCTATTATCTAGTTTATCTATCACAGATACTATATAGTACAACAAGTTTATCTATTATCTAGTTTATCTATCACAGATACTATATAATACAACAAGTTTATCTATTATCTAGTTTATCTATCACAGATACTATATGATACAGCAGGTTTATCTATTATCTAATTTATCTATCACAGATACTATACAATAAAACAACTTTATCTATTATCTAGTTTATCTATCACATATACTATATAATACAACAAGTTTATCTATTATCTAGTTTATCTATCACAGATACTATATAATACAACAAGTTTATATATTATCTAGTTTATCTATCACAGATACTATACAATACAACAATACATAATATGACAAGTTTATCTATCACAGATACTATATAATACAACAAGTTTATCTATTATCTAGTTTATCTATCACAGATACTATATAATACAACAAGTTTATCTATTATTCAGTTTATCTATCACAGATACTATATAATACAACAGGTTTATCTATTATCTAGTTTACCTATCACGGATACTATACAATACAACAATATATAATATAACAAGGTTATCTATTATCTAGTTTATCTATCACAGATAATATATAATACAACAAGTTTATCTATTATCTAGTTTATCTATCACAGATACTATATAATACAACAACTTTATCTATTATCTAGTCTAGCTATCACACATACTATATAATACAACAAGTTTATCTATTATTCAGTTTATCTATCACAGATACTATATAATACAACATGTTTATCTATTATCTAGTTTACCTATCACGGATACTATACAATACAACAATATATAATATAACAAGTTTATCTATTATCTAGTTTATCTATCACAGATACTATATAATATAACAAATTTATCTATTATCTAGTTTATCTATCACAGATACTATATAATACAACAAGTTTATCTATTATTCAGTTTATCTATCACAGATACTATACAATACAACAATACATAATATGACAAGTTTATCTATCACAGATACTATATAATACAACAAGTTTATCTATTATCTAGTTTATCTATCACAGATACTATATAATACAACAAGTTTATCTATTATTCAGTTTATCTATCACAGATACTATATAATACAACAGGTTTATCTATTATCTAGTTTACCTATCACGGATACTATACAATACAACAATATATAATATAACAAGGTTATCTATTATCTAGTTTATCTATCACAGATAATATATAATACAACAAGTTTATCTATTATCTAGTTTATCTATCACAGATACTATATAATACAACAACTTTATCTATTATCTGGTCTAGCTATCACAGATACTATATAATACAACAAGTTTATCTATTATTCAGTTTATCTATCACAGATACTATATAATACAACATGTTTATCTATTATCTAGTTTACCTATCACGGATACTATATAATACAACATGTTTATCTATTATCTAATTTACCTATCACGGATACTATACAATACAACAATATATAATATAACAAGTTTATCTATTATCTAGTTTATCTATCACAGATACTATATAATATAACAAGTTTATCTATTATCTAGTTTATCTATCACAGATACTATATAATACAACAAGTTTATCTATTATTCAGTTTATCTATCACAGATACTATATAATACAACAGGTTTATCTATTATTCAGTTTATCTATCACAGATACTATATAATACAACAGGTTTATCTATTATCTAGTTTATCTATCACAGATAATATATAATACAACAAGTTTATCTATTATCTAGTTTATCTATCACAGATACTATATAATATAACAGGTTTATCTATTTTCTAGTCTAGCTATCACAGATACTATATAATACAACAAGTTTATCTATTATCTAGTTTATCTATCACAGATACTATATGATACAGCAGGTTTATCTATTATCTAGTTTATCTATCACAGATACTATACAATACAACAACTTTATCTATTATCTAGTTTATCTATCACATATACTATATAATGCAAACAGTTTATCTATTATCTAGTTTATCTATCACAGATACTATATAATACAACAAGTTTATATATTATCTAGTTTATCTATCACAGATACTATACAATACAACAATCCATAATATGACAAGTTTATCTATCACAGATACTATATAATACAACAAGTTTATCTATTATCTAGTTTATCTATCACAGATACTATATAATACAACAAGTTTATCTATTATCTAGTTTATCTATCACAGATACTATATAATACAACAAGTTTATCTATTATTCAGTTTATCTATCACAGATACTATATAATACAACAGGTTTATCTATTATCTAGTTTACCTATCACGGATACTATACAATACAACAATATATAATATAACAAGGTTATCTATTATCTAGTTTATCTATCACAGATAATATATAATACAACAAGTTTATCTATTATCTAGTTTATCTATCACAGATACTATATAATACAACAACTTTATCTATTATCTAGTCTAGCTATCACAGATACTATATAATACAACAAGTTTATCTATTATTCAGTTTATCTATCACAGATACTATATAATACAACATGTTTATCTATTATCTAGTTTACCTATCACGGATACTATACAATACAACAATATATAATATAACAAGTTTATCTATTATCTAGTTTATCTATCACAGATACTATATAATATAACAAATTTATCTATTATCTAGTTTATCTATCACAGATACTATATAATACAACAAGTTTATCTATTATTCAGTTTATCTATCACAGATACTATATAATACAACAGGTTTATCTATTATCTAGTTTACCTATCACGGATACTATACAATACAACAATATATAATATAACAAGGTTATCTATTATCTAGTTTATCTATCACAGATAATATATAATACAACAAGTTTATCTATTATCTAGTATATCTATCACAGATACTATATAATACAACAATTTTATCTATTATCTAGTCTAGCTATTACAGATACTATATAATACAACAAGTTTATCTATTATCTAGTTTATCTATCACAGATACTATATAATACAACAAGATTATCTATTATCTAGTTTATCTATCACAGATACTATATAGTACAACAAGTTTATCTATTATCTAGTTTATCTATCACAGATACTATATAATACAACAAGTTTATCTATTATCTAGTTTATCTATCACAGATACTATATGATACAGCAGGTTTATCTATTATCTAGTTTATCTATCACAGATACTATACAATAAAACAACTTTATCTATTATCTAGTTTATCTATCACATATACTATATAATACAACAAGTTTATCTATTATCTAGTTTATCTATCACAGATACTATATAATACAACAAGTTTATATATTATCTAGTTTATCTATCACAGATACTATACAATACAACAATACATAATATGACAAGTTTATCTATCACAGATACTATATAATACAACAAGTTTATCTATTATCTAGTTTATCTATCACAGATACTATATAATACAACAAGTTTATCTATTATTCAGTTTATCTATCACAGATACTATATAATACAACAGGTTTATCTATTATCTAGTTTACCTATCACGGATACTATACAATACAACAATATATAATATAACAAGGTTATCTATTATCTAGTTTATCTATCACAGATAATATATAATACAACAAGTTTATCTATTATCTAGTTTATCTATCACAGATACTATATAATACAACAAGTTTATCTATTATCTAGTTTATCTATCACAGATACTATATAATACAACAAGTTTATCTATTATTCAGTTTATCTATCACAGATACTATATAATACAACAGGTTTATCTATTATCTAGTTTACCTATCACGGATACTATACAATACAACAATATATAATATAACAAGGTTATCTATTATCTAGTTTATCTATCACAGATAATATATAATACAACAAGTTTATCTATTATCTAGTTTATCTATCACAGATACTATATAATACAACAACTTTATCTATTATCTAGTCTAGCTATCACAGATACTATATAATACAACAAGTTTATCTATTATTCAGTTTATCTATCACAGATACTATATAATACAACATGTTTATCTATTATCTAGTTTACCTATCACGGATACTATACAATACAACAATATATAATATAACAAGTTTATCTATTATCTAGTTTATCTATCACAGATACTATATAATATAACAAATTAATCTATTATCTAGTTTATCTATCACAGATACTATATAATACAACAAGTTTATCTATTATTCAGTTTATCTATCACAGATACTATATAATACAACAGGTTTATCTATTATCTAGTTTACCTATCACGGATACTATACAATACAACAATATATAATATAACAAGGTTATCTATTATCTAGTTTATCTATCACAGATAATATATAATACAACAAGTTTATCTATTATCTAGTATATCTATCACAGATACTATATAATACAACAATTTTATCTATTATCTAGTCTAGCTATTACAGATACTATATAATACAACAAGTTTATCTATTATCTAGTTTATCTATCACAGATACTATATAATACAACAAGATTATCTATTATCTAGTTTATCTATCACAGATACTATATAGTACAACAAGTTTATCTATTATCTAGTTTATCTATCACAGATACTATATAATACAACAAGTTTATCTATTATCTAGTTTATCTATCACAGATACTATATGATACAGCAGGTTTATCTATTATCTAGTTTATCTATCACAGATACTATACAATAAAACAACTTTATCTATTATCTAGTTTATCTATCACATATACTATATAATACAACAAGTTTATATATTATCTAGTTTATCTATCACAGATACTATATAATACAACAAGTTTATATATTATCTAGTTTATCTATCACAGATACTATACAATACAACAATACATAATATGACAAGTTTATCTATCACAGATACTATATAATACAACAAGTTTATCTATTATCTAGTTTATCTATCACAGATACTATATAATACAACAAGTTTATCTATTATTCAGTTTATCTATCACAGATACTATATAATACAACAGGTTTATCTATTATCTAGTTTACCTATCACGGATACTATACAATACAACAATATATAATATAACAAGGTTATCTATTATCTAGTTTATCTATCACAGATAATATATAATACAACAAGTTTATCTATTATCTAGTTTATCTATCACAGATACTATATAATACAACAACTTTATCTATTATCTAGTCTAGCTATCACAGATACTATATAATACAACAAGTTTATCTATTATTCAGTTTATCTATCACAGATACTATATAATACAACATGTTTATCTATTATCTAGTTTACCTATCACGGATACTATACAATACAACAATATATAATATAACAAGTTTATCTATTATCTAGTTTATCTATCACAGATACTATATAATATAACAAGTTTATCTATTATCTAGTTTATCTATCACAGATACTATATAATACAACAAGTTTATCTATTATTCAGTTTATCTATCACAGATACTATATAATACAACAGGTTTATCTATTATTCAGTTTATCTATCACAGATACTATATAATACAACAGGTTTATCTATTATCTAGTTTATCTATCACTAATAATATATAATATAACAAGTTTATCTATTATCTAGTTTATCTATCACAGATACTATATAATATAACAGGTTTATCTATTATCTAGTCTAGCTATCACAGATACTATATAATACAACAAGATTATCTATTATGTAGTTTATCTATCACAGATACTATATAGTACAACAAGTTTATCTATTATCTAGTTTATCTATCACAGATACTATATAATACAACAAGTTTATCTATTATCTAGTTTATCTGTCACAGATACTATATGATACAGCAGGTTTATCTATTATCTAGTTTATCTATCACAGATACTATACAATACAACAACTTTATCTATTATCTAGTTTATCTATCACATATACTATATAATACAACAAGTTTATCTATTATCTAGTTTATCTATCACAGATACTATATAATACAACAAGTTTATATATTATCTAGTTTATCTATCACAGATACTATACAATACAACAATACATAATATGACAAGTTTATCTATCACAGATACTATATAATACAACAAGTTTATCTATTATCTAGTTTATCTATCACAGATACTATATAATACAACAAGTTTATCTATTATTCAGTTTATCTATCACAGATACTATATAATACAACAGGTTTATCTATTATTCAGTTTATCTATCACAGATACTATATAATACAACAGGTTTATCTATTATCTAGTTTATCTATCACAGATAATATATAATACAACAAGTTTATCTATTATCTAGTTTATCTATCACAGATACTATATAATATAACAGGTTTATCTATTTTCTAGTCTAGCTATCACAGATACTATATAATACAACAAGTTTATCTATTATCTAGTTTATCTATCACAGATACTATATGATACAGCAGGTTTATCTATTATCTAGTTTATCTATCACAGATACTATACAATACAACAACTTTATCTATTATCTAGTTTATCTATCACATATACTATATAATGCAAACAGTTTATCTATTATCTAGTTTATCTATCACAGATACTATATAATACAACAAGTTTATATATTATCTAGTTTATCTATCACAGATACTATACAATACAACAATCCATAATATGACAAGTTTATCTATCACAGATACTATATAATACAACAAGTTTATCTATTATCTAGTTTATCTATCACAGATACTATATAATACAACAAGTTTATCTATTATCTAGTTTATCTATCACAGATACTATATAATACAACAAGTTTATCTATTATTCAGTTTATCTATCACAGATACTATATAATACAACAGGTTTATCTATTATCTAGTTTACCTATCACGGATACTATACAATACAACAATATATAATATAACAAGGTTATCTATTATCTAGTTTATCTATCACAGATAATATATAATACAACAAGTTTATCTATTATCTAGTTTATCTATCACAGATACTATATAATACAACAACTTTATCTATTATCTAGTCTAGCTATCACAGATACTATATAATACAACAAGTTTATCTATTATTCAGTTTATCTATCACAGATACTATATAATACAACATGTTTATCTATTATCTAGTTTACCTATCACGGATACTATACAATACAACAATATATAATATAACAAGTTTATCTATTATCTAGTTTATCTATCACAGATACTATATAATATAACAAATTTATCTATTATCTAGTTTATCTATCACAGATACTATATAATACAACAAGTTTATCTATTATTCAGTTTATCTATCACAGATACTATATAATACAACAGGTTTATCTATTATCTAGTTTACCTATCACGGATACTATACAATACAACAATATATAATATAACAAGGTTATCTATTATCTAGTTTATCTATCACAGATAATATATAATACAACAAGTTTATCTATTATCTAGTATATCTATCACAGATACTATATAATACAACAATTTTATCTATTATCTAGTCTAGCTATTACAGATACTATATAATACAACAAGTTTATCTATTATCTAGTTTATCTATCACAGATACTATATAATACAACAAGATTATCTATTATCTAGTTTATCTATCACAGATACTATATAGTACAACAAGTTTATCTATTATCTAGTTTATCTATCACAGATACTATATAATACAACAAGTTTATCTATTATCTAGTTTATCTATCACAGATACTATATGATACAGCAGGTTTATCTATTATCTAGTTTATCTATCACAGATACTATACAATAAAACAACTTTATCTATTATCTAGTTTATCTATCACATATACTATATAATACAACAAGTTTATCTATTATCTAGTTTATCTATCACAGATACTATATAATACAACAAGTTTATATATTATCTAGTTTATCTATCACAGATACTATACAATACAACAATACATAATATGACAAGTTTATCTATCACAGATACTATATAATACAACAAGTTTATCTATTATCTAGTTTATCTATCACAGATACTATATAATACAACAAGTTTATCTATTATTCAGTTTATCTATCACAGATACTATATAATACAACAGGTTTATCTATTATCTAGTTTACCTATCACGGATACTATACAATACAACAATATATAATATAACAAGGTTATCTATTATCTAGTTTATCTATCACAGATAATATATAATACAACAAGTTTATCTATTATCTAGTTTATCTATCACAGATACTATATAATACAACAAGTTTATCTATTATCTAGTTTATCTATCACAGATACTATATAATACAACAAGTTTATCTATTATTCAGTTTATCTATCACAGATACTATATAATACAACAGGTTTATCTATTATCTAGTTTACCTATCACGGATACTATACAATACAACAATATATAATATAACAAGGTTATCTATTATCTAGTTTATCTATCACAGATAATATATAATACAACAAGTTTATCTATTATCTAGTTTATCTATCACAGATACTATATAATACAACAACTTTATCTATTATCTAGTCTAGCTATCACAGATACTATATAATACAACAAGTTTATCTATTATTCAGTTTATCTATCACAGATACTATATAATACAACATGTTTATCTATTATCTAGTTTACCTATCACGGATACTATACAATACAACAATATATAATATAACAAGTTTATCTATTATCTAGTTTATCTATCACAGATACTATATAATATAACAAATTAATCTATTATCTAGTTTATCTATCACAGATACTATATAATACAACAAGTTTATCTATTATTCAGTTTATCTATCACAGATACTATATAATACAACAGGTTTATCTATTATCTAGTTTACCTATCACGGATACTATACAATACAACAATATATAATATAACAAGGTTATCTATTATCTAGTTTATCTATCACAGATAATATATAATACAACAAGTTTATCTATTATCTAGTATATCTATCACAGATACTATATAATACAACAATTTTATCTATTATCTAGTCTAGCTATTACAGATACTATATAATACAACAAGTTTATCTATTATCTAGTTTATCTATCACAGATACTATATAATACAACAAGATTATCTATTATCTAGTTTATCTATCACAGATACTATATAGTACAACAAGTTTATCTATTATCTAGTTTATCTATCACAGATACTATATAATACAACAAGTTTATCTATTATCTAGTTTATCTATCACAGATACTATATGATACAGCAGGTTTATCTATTATCTAGTTTATCTATCACAGATACTATACAATAAAACAACTTTATCTATTATCTAGTTTATCTATCACATATACTATATAATACAACAAGTTTATATATTATCTAGTTTATCTATCACAGATACTATATAATACAACAAGTTTATATATTATCTAGTTTATCTATCACAGATACTATACAATACAACAATACATAATATGACAAGTTTATCTATCACAGATACTATATAATACAACAAGTTTATCTATTATCTAGTTTATCTATCACAGATACTATATAATACAACAAGTTTATCTATTATTCAGTTTATCTATCACAGATACTATATAATACAACAGGTTTATCTATTATCTAGTTTACCTATCACGGATACTATACAATACAACAATATATAATATAACAAGGTTATCTATTATCTAGTTTATCTATCACAGATAATATATAATACAACAAGTTTATCTATTATCTAGTTTATCTATCACAGATACTATATAATACAACAACTTTATCTATTATCTAGTCTAGCTATCACAGATACTATATAATACAACAAGTTTATCTATTATTCAGTTTATCTATCACAGATACTATATAATACAACATGTTTATCTATTATCTAGTTTACCTATCACGGATACTATACAATACAACAATATATAATATAACAAGTTTATCTATTATCTAGTTTATCTATCACAGATACTATATAATATAACAAGTTTATCTATTATCTAGTTTATCTATCACAGATACTATATAATACAACAAGTTTATCTATTATTCAGTTTATCTATCACAGATACTATATAATACAACAGGTTTATCTATTATTCAGTTTATCTATCACAGATACTATATAATACAACAGGTTTATCTATTATCTAGTTTATCTATCACTAATAATATATAATATAACAAGTTTATCTATTATCTAGTTTATCTATCACAGATACTATATAATATAACAGGTTTATCTATTATCTAGTCTAGCTATCACAGATACTATATAATACAACAGGTTTATCTATTATCTAGTTTATCTATCACAGATACTATATAATACAACAAGTTTATCTATTATTCAGTTTATCTATCACAGATACTATATAATACAACAGGTTTATCTATTATCTAGTTTACCTATCACGGATACTATACAATACAACAATAAATAATATAACAAGTTTATCTATTATCTAGTTTATCTATCACAGATAATATATAATACAACAACAGGTTTATCTATTATTTAGTTTATCTATCACAGATACTATACAATACAACAATATATAATATAACAAGTTTATCTATTATCTAGTTTATCTATCACAGATAATATATAATACAACAACAGGTTTATCTATTATCTAGTTTATCTATAACAGATACTATATAATATAACAAGTTTATCTATTATCTAGTTTATCTATCACAGATACTATATAATACAACAAGTTTATATATTATCTAGTTTATCTATCACAGATACTATACAATGCAACAACTTTATCTATTATCTAGTTTATCTATCACAGATACTATACAATATAACAGGTTTATCTATCACAGATACTATGTAATACAACAAGTTTATCTATTATCTAGTTTATCTATCACAGATACTATATAATACAACAAGTTTATCTATTATCTAGTTTATCTATCACAGATACTATATAATACAACAAGATTATCTATTATGTAGTTTATCTATCACAGATACTATATAGTACAACAAGTTTATCTATTATCTAGTTTATCTATCACAGATACTATATAATACAACAAGTTTATCTATCATCTAGTTTATCTATCACAGATACTATATGATACAGCAGGTTTATCTATTATCTAGTTTATCTTTCACAGATACTATACAATACAACAACTTTATATATTATCTAGTTTATCTATCACATATACTATATAATGCAAAAAGTTTATCTATTATCTAGTTTATCTATCACAGATACTATATAATACAACAAGTTTATATATTATCTAGTTTATCTATCACAGATACTATACAATACAACAATACATAATATGACAAGTTTATCTATCACAGATACTATATAATACAACAGGTTTATCTATTATCTAGTTTATCTATCACAGATACTATATAATACAAATAGTTTATCTATTATTCAGTTTATCTATCACAGATACTATATAATACAACAGGTTTATCTATTATCTAGTTTACCTATCACGGATACTATACAATACAACAATATATAATATAACAAGGTTATCTATTATCTAGTTTATCTATCACAGATAATATATAATACAACAAGTTTATCTATTATCTAGTTTATCTATCACAGATACTATATAATACAACAACTTTATCTATTATCTAGTCTAGCTATCACAGATACTATATAATACAACAAGTTTATCTATTATTCAGTTTATCTATCACAGATACTATATAATACAACATGTTTATCTATTATCTAGTTTACCTATCACGGATACTATACAATACAACAATATATAATATAACAAGTTTATCTATTATCTAGTTTATCTATCACAGATACTATATAATATAACAAGTTTATCTATTATCTAGTTTATCTATCACAGATACTATATAATACAACAAGTTTATCTATTATTCAGTTTATCTATCACAGATACTATATAATACAACAGGTTTATCTATTATTCAGTTTATCTATCACAGATACTATATAATACAACAGGTTTATCTATTATCTAGTTTATCTATCACTAATAATATATAATATAACAAGTTTATCTATTATCTAGTTTATCTATCACAGATACTATATAATATAACAGGTTTATCTATTATCTAGTCTAGCTATCACAGATACTATATAATACAACAGGTTTATCTATTATCTAGTTTATCTATCACAGATACTATATAATACAACAAGTTTATCTATTATTCAGTTTATCTATCACAGATACTATATAATACAACAGGTTTATCTATTATCTAGTTTACCTATCACGGATACTATACAATACAACAATATATAATATAACAAGTTTATCTATTATCTGGTTTATCTATCACAGATAATATATAATACAACAACAGGTTTATCTATTATTTAGTTTATCTATCACAGATACTATACAATACAACAATATATAATATAACAAGTTTATCTATTATCTAGTTTATCTATCACAGATAATATATAATACAACAACAGGTTTATCTATTATCTAGTTTATCTATAACAGATACTATATAATATAACAAGTTTATCTATTATCTAGTTTATCTATCACAGATACTATATAATACAACAAGTTTATATATTATCTAGTTTATCTATCACAGATACTATACAATACAACAACTTTATCTATTATCTAGTTTATCTATCACAGATACTATACAATATAACAGGTTTATCTATCACAGATACTATGTAATACAACAAGTTTATCTATTATCTAGTTTATCTATCACAGATACTATATAATACAACAAGTTTATCTATTATCTAGTTTATCTATCACAGATACTATATAATACAACAAGATTATCTATTATGTAGTTTATCTATCACAGATACTATATAGTACAACAAGTTTATCTATTATCTAGTTTATCTATCACAGATACTATATAATACAACAAGTTTATCTATCATCTAGTTTATCTATCACAGATACTATATGATACAGCAGGTTTATCTATTTTCTAGTTTATCTTTCACAGATACTATACAATACAACAACTTTATATATTATCTAGTTTATCTATCACATATACTATATAATGCAAAAAGTTTATCTATTATCTAGTTTATCTATCACAGATACTATATAATACAACAAGTTTATATATTATCTAGTTTATCTATCACAGATACTATACAATACAACAATACATAATATGACAAGTTTATCTATCACAGATACTATATAATACAACAGGTTTATCTATTATCTAGTTTATCTATCACAGATACTATATAATACAAATAGTTTATCTATTATCTAGTTTATCTATCACAGATACTATATAATACAACAAGTTTATCTATTATTCAGTTTATCTATCACAGATACTATATAATACAACAGGTTTATCTATTATCTAGTTTACCTATCACGGATACTATACAATACAACAATATATAATATAACAAGGTTATCTATTATCTAGTTTATCTATCACAGATAATATATAATACAACAAGTTTATCTATTATCTAGTTTATCTATCACAGATACTATATAATACAACAACTTTATCTATTATCTAGTCTAGCTATCACACATACTATATAATACAACAAGTTTATCTATTATTCAGTTTATCTATCACAGATACTATATAATACAACATGTTTATCTATTATCTAGTTTACCTATCACGGATACTATACAATACAACAATATATAATATAACAAGTTTATCTATTATCTAGTTTATCTATCACAGATACTATATAATATAACAAATTTATCTATTATCTAGTTTATCTATCACAGATACTATATAATACAACAAGTTTATCTATTATTCAGTTTATCTATCACAGATACTGTACAATACAACAATACATAATATGACAAGTTTATCTATCACAGATACTATATAATACAACAAGTTTATCTATTATCTAGTTTATCTATCACAGATACTATATAATACAACAAGTTTATCTATTATTCAGTTTATCTATCACAGATACTATATAATACAACAGGTTTATCTATTATCTAGTTTACCTATCACGGATACTATACAATACAACAATATATAATATAACAAGGTTATCTATTATCTAGTTTATCTATCACAGATAATATATAATACAACAAGTTTATCTATTATCTAGTTTATCTATCACAGATACTATATAATACAACAACTTTATCTATTATCTGGTCTAGCTATCACAGATACTATATAATACAACAAGTTTATCTATTATTCAGTTTATCTATCACAGATACTATATAATACAACATGTTTATCTATTATCTAGTTTACCTATCACGGATACTATATAATACAACATGTTTATCTATTATCTAGTTTACCTATCACGGATACTATACAATACAACAATATATAATATAACAAGTTTATCTATTATCTAGTTTATCTATCACAGATACTATATAATATAACAAGTTTATCTATTATCTAGTTTATCTATCACAGATACTATATAATACAACAAGTTTATCTATTATTCAGTTTATCTATCACAGATACTATATAATACAACAGGTTTATCTATTATTCAGTTTATCTATCACAGATACTATATAATACAACAGGTTTATCTATTATCTAGTTTATCTATCACAGATAATATATAATACAACAAGTTTATCTATTATCTAGTTTATCTATCACAGATACTATATAATATAACAGGTTTATCTATTTTCTAGTCTAGCTATCACAGATACTATATAATACAACAAGTTTATCTATTATCTAGTTTATCTATCACAGATACTATATGATACAGCAGGTTTATCTATTATCTAGTTTATCTATCACAGATACTATACAATACAACAACTTTATCTATTATCTAGTTTATCTATCACATATACTATATAATGCAAACAGTTTATCTATTATCTAGTTTATCTATCACAGATACTATATAATACAACAAGTTTATATATTATCTAGTTTATCTATCACAGATACTATACAATACAACAATCCATAATATGACAAGTTTATCTATCACAGATACTATATAATACAACAAGTTTATCTATTATCTAGTTTATCTATCACAGATACTATATAATACAACAAGTTTATCTATTATCTAGTTTATCTATCACAGATACTATATAATACAACAAGTTTATCTATTATTCAGTTTATCTATCACAGATACTATATAATACAACAGGTTTATCTATTATCTAGTTTACCTATCACGGATACTATACAATACAACAATATATAATATAACAAGGTTATCTATTATCTAGTTTATCTATCACAGATAATATATAATACAACAAGTTTATCTATTATCTAGTTTATCTATCACAGATACTATATAATACAACAACTTTATCTATTATCTAGTCTAGCTATCACAGATACTATATAATACAACAAGTTTATCTATTATTCAGTTTATCTATCACAGATACTATATAATACAACATGTTTATCTATTATCTAGTTTACCTATCACGGATACTATACAATACAACAATATATAATATAACAAGTTTATCTATTATCTAGTTTATCTATCACAGATACTATATAATATAACAAATTTATCTATTATCTAGTTTATCTATCACAGATACTATATAATACAACAAGTTTATCTATTATTCAGTTTATCTATCACAGATACTATATAATACAACAGGTTTATCTATTATCTAGTTTACCTATCACGGATACTATACAATACAACAATATATAATATAACAAGGTTATCTATTATCTAGTTTATCTATCACAGATAATATATAATACAACAAGTTTATCTATTATCTAGTATATCTATCACAGATACTATATAATACAACAATTTTATCTATTATCTAGTCTAGCTATTACAGATACTATATAATACAACAAGTTTATCTATTATCTAGTTTATCTATCACAGATACTATATAATACAACAAGATTATCTATTATCTAGTTTATCTATCACAGATACTATATAGTACAACAAGTTTATCTATTATCTAGTTTATCTATCACAGATACTATATAATACAACAAGTTTATCTATTATCTAGTTTATCTATCACAGATACTATATGATACAGCAGGTTTATCTATTATCTAGTTTATCTATCACAGATACTATACAATAAAACAACTTTATCTATTATCTAGTTTATCTATCACATATACTATATAATACAACAAGTTTATCTATTATCTAGTTTATCTATCACAGATACTATATAATACAACAAGTTTATATATTATCTAGTTTATCTATCACAGATACTATACAATACAACAATACATAATATGCCAAGTTTATCTATCACAGATACTATATAATACAACAAGTTTATCTATTATCTAGTTTATCTATCACAGATACTATATAATACAACAAGTTTATCTATTATTCAGTTTATCTATCACAGATACTATATAATACAACAGGTTTATCTATTATCTAGTTTACCTATCACGGATACTATACAATACAACAATATATAATATAACAAGGTTATCTATTATCTAGTTTATCTATCACAGATAATATATAATACAACAAGTTTATCTATTATCTAGTTTATCTATCACAGATACTATATAATACAACAAGTTTATCTATTATCTAGTTTATCTATCACAGATACTATATAATACAACAAGTTTATCTATTATTCAGTTTATCTATCACAGATACTATATAATACAACAGGTTTATCTATTATCTAGTTTACCTATCACGGATACTATACAATACAACAATATATAATATAACAAGGTTATCTATTATCTAGTTTATCTATCACAGATAATATATAATACAACAAGTTTATCTATTATCTAGTTTATCTATCACAGATACTATATAATACAACAACTTTATCTATTATCTAGTCTAGCTATCACAGATACTATATAATACAACAAGTTTATCTATTATTCAGTTTATCTATCACAGATACTATATAATACAACATGTTTATCTATTATCTAGTTTACCTATCACGGATACTATACAATACAACAATATATAATATAACAAGTTTATCTATTATCTAGTTTATCTATCACAGATACTATATAATATAACAAATTAATCTATTATCTAGTTTATCTATCACAGATACTATATAATACAACAAGTTTATCTATTATTCAGTTTATCTATCACAGATACTATATAATACAACAGGTTTATCTATTATCTAGTTTACCTATCACGGATACTATACAATACAACAATATATAATATAACAAGGTTATCTATTATCTAGTTTATCTATCACAGATAATATATAATACAACAAGTTTATCTATTATCTAGTATATCTATCACAGATACTATATAATACAACAATTTTATCTATTATCTAGTCTAGCTATTACAGATACTATATAATACAACAAGTTTATCTATTATCTAGTTTATCTATCACAGATACTATATAATACAACAAGATTATCTATTATCTAGTTTATCTATCACAGATACTATATAGTACAACAAGTTTATCTATTATCTAGTTTATCTATCACAGATACTATATAATACAACAAGTTTATCTATTATCTAGTTTATCTATCACAGATACTATATGATACAGCAGGTTTATCTATTATCTAGTTTATCTATCACAGATACTATACAATAAAACAACTTTATCTATTATCTAGTTTATCTATCACATATACTATATAATACAACAAGTTTATATATTATCTAGTTTATCTATCACAGATACTATATAATACAACAAGTTTATATATTATCTAGTTTATCTATCACAGATACTATACAATACAACAATACATAATATGACAAGTTTATCTATCACAGATACTATATAATACAACAAGTTTATCTATTATCTAGTTTATCTATCACAGATACTATATAATACAACAAGTTTATCTATTATTCAGTTTATCTATCACAGATACTATATAATACAACAGGTTTATCTATTATCTAGTTTACCTATCACGGATACTATACAATACAACAATATATAATATAACAAGGTTATCTATTATCTAGTTTATCTATCACAGATAATATATAATACAACAAGTTTATCTATTATCTAGTTTATCTATCACAGATACTATATAATACAACAACTTTATCTATTATCTAGTCTAGCTATCACAGATACTATATAATACAACAAGTTTATCTATTATTCAGTTTATCTATCACAGATACTATATAATACAACATGTTTATCTATTATCTAGTTTACCTATCACGGATACTATACAATACAACAATATATAATATAACAAGTTTATCTATTATCTAGTTTATCTATCACAGATACTATATAATATAACAAGTTTATCTATTATCTAGTTTATCTATCACAGATACTATATAATACAACAAGTTTATCTATTATTCAGTTTATCTATCACAGATACTATATAATACAACAGGTTTATCTATTATTCAGTTTATCTATCACAGATACTATATAATACAACAGGTTTATCTATTATCTAGTTTATCTATCACTAATAATATATAATATAACAAGTTTATCTATTATCTAGTTTATCTATCACAGATACTATATAATATAACAGGTTTATCTATTATCTAGTCTAGCTATCACAGATACTATATAATACAACAGGTTTATCTATTATCTAGTTTATCTATCACAGATACTATATAATACAACAAGTTTATCTATTATTCAGTTTATCTATCACAGATACTATATAATACAACAGGTTTATCTATTATCTAGTTTACCTATCACGGATACTATACAATACAACAATAAATAATATAACAAGTTTATCTATTATCTAGTTTATCTATCACAGATAATATATAATACAACAACAGGTTTATCTATTATTTAGTTTATCTATCACAGATACTATACAATACAACAATATATAATATAACAAGTTTATCTATTATCTAGTTTATCTATCACAGATAATATATAATACAACAACAGGTTTATCTATTATCTAGTTTATCTATAACAGATACTATATAATATAACAAGTTTATCTATTATCTAGTTTATCTATCACAGATACTATATAATACAACAAGTTTATATATTATCTAGTTTATCTATCACAGATACTATACAATGCAACAACTTTATCTATTATCTAGTTTATCTATCACAGATACTATACAATATAACAGGTTTATCTATCACAGATACTATGTAATACAACAAGTTTATCTATTATCTAGTTTATCTATCACAGATACTATATAATACAACAAGTTTATCTATTATCTAGTTTATCTATCACAGATACTATATAATACAACAAGATTATCTATTATGTAGTTTATCTATCACAGATACTATATAGTACAACAAGTTTATCTATTATCTAGTTTATCTATCACAGATACTATATAATACAACAAGTTTATCTATCATCTAGTTTATCTATCACAGATACTATATGATACAGCAGGTTTATCTATTATCTAGTTTATCTTTCACAGATACTATACAATACAACAACTTTATATATTATCTAGTTTATCTATCACATATACTATATAATGCAAAAAGTTTATCTATTATCTAGTTTATCTATCACAGATACTATATAATACAACAAGTTTATATATTATCTAGTTTATCTATCACAGATACTATACAATACAACAATACATAATATGACAAGTTTATCTATCACAGATACTATATAATACAACAGGTTTATCTATTATCTAGTTTATCTATCACAGATACTATATAATACAAATAGTTTATCTATTATTCAGTTTATCTATCACAGATACTATATAATACAACAGGTTTATCTATTATCTAGTTTACCTATCACGGATACTATACAATACAACAATATATAATATAACAAGGTTATCTATTATCTAGTTTATCTATCACAGATAATATATAATACAACAAGTTTATCTATTATCTAGTTTATCTATCACAGATACTATATAATACAACAACTTTATCTATTATCTAGTCTAGCTATCACAGATACTATATAATACAACAAGTTTATCTATTATTCAGTTTATCTATCACAGATACTATATAATACAACATGTTTATCTATTATCTAGTTTACCTATCACGGATACTATACAATACAACAATATATAATATAACAAGTTTATCTATTATCTAGTTTATCTATCACAGATACTATATAATATAACAAGTTTATCTATTATCTAGTTTATCTATCACAGATACTATATAATACAACAAGTTTATCTATTATTCAGTTTATCTATCACAGATACTATATAATACAACAGGTTTATCTATTATTCAGTTTATCTATCACAGATACTATATAATACAACAGGTTTATCTATTATCTAGTTTATCTATCACTAATAATATATAATATAACAAGTTTATCTATTATCTAGTTTATCTATCACAGATACTATATAATATAACAGGTTTATCTATTATCTAGTCTAGCTATCACAGATACTATATAATACAACAGGTTTATCTATTATCTAGTTTATCTATCACAGATACTATATAATACAACAAGTTTATCTATTATTCAGTTTATCTATCACAGATACTATATAATACAACAGGTTTATCTATTATCTAGTTTACCTATCACGGATACTATACAATACAACAATATATAATATAACAAGTTTATCTATTATCTGGTTTATCTATCACAGATAATATATAATACAACAACAGGTTTATCTATTATTTAGTTTATCTATCACAGATACTATACAATACAACAATATATAATATAACAAGTTTATCTATTATCTAGTTTATCTATCACAGATAATATATAATACAACAACAGGTTTATCTATTATCTAGTTTATCTATAACAGATACTATATAATATAACAAGTTTATCTATTATCTAGTTTATCTATCACAGATACTATATAATACAACAAGTTTATATATTATCTAGTTTATCTATCACAGATACTATACAATACAACAACTTTATCTATTATCTAGTTTATCTATCACAGATACTATACAATATAACAGGTTTATCTATCACAGATACTATGTAATACAACAAGTTTATCTATTATCTAGTTTATCTATCACAGATACTATATAATACAACAAGTTTATCTATTATCTAGTTTATCTATCACAGATACTATATAATACAACAAGATTATCTATTATGTAGTTTATCTATCACAGATACTATATAGTACAACAAGTTTATCTATTATCTAGTTTATCTATCACAGATACTATATAATACAACAAGTTTATCTATCATCTAGTTTATCTATCACAGATACTATATGATACAGCAGGTTTATCTATTATCTAGTTTATCTTTCACAGATACTATACAATACAACAACTTTATATATTATCTAGTTTATCTATCACATATACTATATAATGCAAAAAGTTTATCTATTATCTAGTTTATCTATCACAGATACTATATAATACAACAAGTTTATATATTATCTAGTTTATCTATCACAGATACTATACAATACAACAATACATAATATGACAAGTTTATCTATCACAGATACTATATAATACAACAGGTTTATCTATTATCTAGTTTATCTATCACAGATACTATATAATACAAATAGTTTATCTATTATCTAGTTTATCTATCACAGATACTATATAATACAACAAGTTTATCTATTATTCAGTTTATCTATCACAGATACTATATAATACAACAGGTTTATCTATTATCTAGTTTACCTATCACGGATACTATACAATACAACAATATATAATATAACAAGGTTATCTATTATCTAGTTTATCTATCACAGATAATATATAATACAACAAGTTTATCTATTATCTAGTTTATCTATCACAGATACTATATAATACAACAACTTTATCTATTATCTAGTCTAGCTATCACACATACTATATAATACAACAAGTTTATCTATTATTCAGTTTATCTATCACAGATACTATATAATACAACATGTTTATCTATTATCTAGTTTACCTATCACGAATACTATACAATACAACAATATATAATATAACAAGTTTATCTATTATCTAGTTTATCTATCACAGATACTATATAATATAACAAATTTATCTATTATCTAGTTTATCTATCACAGATACTATATAATACAACAAGTTTATCTATTATTCAGTTTATCTATCACAGATACTGTACAATACAACAATACATAATATGACAAGTTTATCTATCACAGATACTATATAATACAACAAGTTTATCTATTATCTAGTTTATCTATCACAGATACTATATAATACAACAAGTTTATCTATTATTCAGTTTATCTATCACAGATACTATATAATACAACAGGTTTATCTATTATCTAGTTTACCTATCACGGATACTATACAATACAACAATATATAATATAACAAGGTTATCTATTATCTAGTTTATCTATCACAGATAATATATAATACAACAAGTTTATCTATTATCTAGTTTATCTATCACAGATACTATATAATACAACAACTTTATCTATTATCTGGTCTAGCTATCACAGATACTATATAATACAACAAGTTTATCTATTATTCAGTTTATCTATCACAGATACTATATAATACAACATGTTTATCTATTATCTAGTTTACCTATCACGGATACTATATAATACAACATGTTTATCTATTATCTAGTTTACCTATCACGGATACTATACAATACAACAATATATAATATAACAAGTTTATCTATTATCTAGTTTATCTATCACAGATACTATATAATATAACAAGTTTATCTATTATCTAGTTTATCTATCACAGATACTATATAATACAACAAGTTTATCTATTATTCAGTTTATCTATCACAGATACTATATAATACAACAGGTTTATCTATTATTCAATTTATCTATCACAGATACTATATAATACAACAGGTTTATCTATTATCTAGTTTATCTATCACAGATAATATATAATACAACAAGTTTATCTATTATCTAGTTTATCTATCACAGATACTATATAATATAACAGGTTTATCTATTATCTAGTCTAGCTATCACAGATACTATATAATACAACAAGTTTATCTATTATCTAGTTTATCTATCACAGATACTATATAATACAACAAGTTTATCTATTATTCAGTTTATCTATCACAGATACTATATAATACAACAGGTTTATCTATTATCTAGTTTACCTATCACGGATACTATACAATACAACAATATATAATATAACAAGTTTATCTATTATCTAGTTTATCTATCACAGATAATATATAATACAACAACAGGTTTATCTATTATTTAGTTTATCTATCACAGATACTATACAATACAACAATATATAATATAACAAGTTTATCTATTATCTAGTTTATCTATCAAAGATAATATATAATACAACAGTAGGTTTATCTATTATCTAGTTTATCTATAACAGATACTATATAATATAACAAGTTTATCTATTATCTAGTTTATCTATCACAGATACTATATAATACAACAAGTTTATATATTATCTAGTTTATCTATCACAGATACTATACAATGCAACAACTTTATCTATTATCTAGTTTATCTATCACAGATACTATACAATATAACAGGTTTATCTATCACAGATACTATGTAATACAACAAGTTTATCTATTATCTAGTTTATCTATCACAGATACTATATAATACAACAAGTTTATATATTATCTAGTTTATCTATCACAGATACTATACAATACAACAATACATAATATGACAAGTTTATCTATCACAGATACTATATAATACAACAAGTTTATCTATTATCTAGTTTATCTATCACAGATACTATATAATACAACAAGTTTATCTATTATCTAGTTTATCTATCACAGATACTATATAATACAACAATTTTATCTATTATTCAGTTTATCTATCACAGATACTATATAATACAACATGTTTATCTATTATCTAGTTTACCTATCACGGATACTATACAATACAACAATATATAATATAACAAGGTTATCTATTATCTAGTTTATCTATCACAGATAATATATAATACAACAAGTTTATCTATTATCTAGTATATCTATCACAGATACTATATAATACAACAATTTTATCTATTATCTAGTCTAGCAATCACAGATACTATATAATACAACAAGTTTATCTATTATCTAGTTTATCTATCACAGATACTATATAATACAACAAGATTATCTATTATCTAGTTTATCTATCACAGATACTATATAGTACAACAAGTTTATCTATTATCTAGTTTATCTATCACAGATACTATATAATACAACAAGATTATCTATTATCTAGTTTATCTATCACAGATACTATATAGTACAACAAGTTTATCTATTATCTAGTTTATCTATCACAGATACTATATAATACAACAAGTTTATCTATTATCTAGTTTATCTATCACAGATACTATATGATACAGCAGGTTTATCTATTATCTAGTTTATCTATCACAGATACCATACAATACAACAAATGTATCTATTATCTAGTTTATCTATCACATATACTATATAATACAACAAGTTTATCTATTATCTAGTTTATCTATCACAGATACTATATAATACAACAAGTTTATATATTATCTAGTTTATCTATCACAGATACTATACAATACAACAATACATAATATGACAAGTTTATCTATCACAGATACTATATAATACAACAAGTTTATCTATTATCTAGTTTATCTATCACAGATACTATATAATACAACAAGTTTATCTATTATTCAGTTTATCTATCACAGATACTATATAATACAACAAGTTTATCTATTATCTAGTTTATCTATCACAGATACTATATAATACAACAATATATAATATAACAAGGTTATCTATTATCTAGTTTATCTATCACAGATAATATATAATACAACAAGTTTATCTATTATCTAGTTTATCTATCACAAATACTATATAATACAACAACTTTATCTATTATCTAGTCTAGCTATCACAGATACTATATAATACAACAAGTTTATCTATTATCTAGTTTATCTATCACAGATACTATATAATACAACAAGTTTATCTATTATTCAGTTTATCTATCACAGATACTATATAATACAACATGTTTATCTATTATCTAGTTTACCTATCACGGATACTATACAATACAACAATATATAATATAACAAGTTTATCTATTATCTAGTTTATCTATCACAGATACTATATAATACAACAAGTTTATCTATTATCTAGTTTATCTATCACAGATACTATATAATACAACAAGTTTATCTATTATTCAGTTTATCTATCACAGATACTATATAATACAACAATTTTATCTATTATTCAGTTTATCTATCACAGATACTATATAATACAACATGTTTATCTATTATCTAGTTTACCTATCACGGATACTATACAATACAACAATATATAATATAACAAGGTTATCTATTATCTAGTTTATCTATCACAGATAATATATAATACAACAAGTTTATCTATTATCTAGTATATCTATCACAGATACTATATAATACAACAATTTTATCTATTATCTAGTCTAGCAATCACAGATACTATATAATACAACAAGTTTATCTATTATCTAGTTTATCTATCACAGATACTATATAATACAACAAGATTATCTATTATCTAGTTTATCTATCACAGATACTATATAGTACAACAAGTTTATCTATTATCTAGTTTATCTATCACAGATACTATATAATACAACAAGATTATCTATTATCTAGTTTATCTATCACAGATACTATATAGTACAACAAGTTTATCTATTATCTAGTTTATCTATCACAGATACTATATAATACAACAAGTTTATCTATTATCTAGTTTATCTATCACAGATACTATATGATACAGCAGGTTTATCTATTATCTAGTTTATCTATCACAGATACTATACAATACAACAAATTTATCTATTATCTAGTTTATCTATCACATATACTATATAATACAACAAGTTTATCTATTATCTAGTTTATCTATCACAGATACTATATAATACAACAAGTTTATATATTATCTAGTTTATCTATCACAGATACTATACAATACAACAATACATAATATGACAAGTTTATCTATCACAGATACTATATAATACAACAAGTTTATCTATTATCTAGTTTATCTATCACAGATACTATATAATACAACAAGTTTATCTATTATTCAGTTTATCTATCACAGATACTATATAATACAACAAGTTTATCTATTATCTAGTTTATCTATCACAGATACTATATAATACAACAATATATAATATAACAAGGTTATCTATTATCTAGTTTATCTATCACAGATAATATATAATACAACAAGTTTATCTATTATCTAGTTTATCTATCACAAATACTATATAATACAACAACTTTATCTATTATCTAGTCTAGCTATCACAGATACTATATAATACAACAAGTTTATCTATTATCTAGTTTATCTATCACAGATACTATATAATACAACAAGTTTATCTATTATTCAGTTTATCTATCACAGATACTATATAATACAACATGTTTATCTATTATCTAGTTTACCTATCACGGATACTATACAATACAACAATATATAATATAACAAGTTTATCTATTATCTAGTTTATCTATCACAGATACTATATAATACAACAAGTTTATCTATTATCTAGTTTATCTATCACAGATACTATATAATACAACAAGTTTATCTATTATTCAGTTTATCTATCACAGATACTATATAATACAACAGGTTTATCTATTATTCAGTTTATCTATCACAGATACTATATAATACAACAAGTTTATCTATTATCTAGTTTATCTATCACAGATAATATATAATACAACAAGTTTATCTATTATCTAGTTTATCTATCACAGATACTATATAATATAACAGGTTTATCTATTATCTAGTCTAGCTATCACAGATACTATATAATACAACAAGTTTATCTATTATCTAGTTTATCTATCACAGATACTATATAATACAACAAGTTTATCTATTATTCAGTTTATCTATCACCGATACTATATAATACAACAGGTTTATCTATTATCTAGTTTACCTATCACGGATACTATACAATACAACAATATATAATATAACAAGTTTATCTATTATCTAGTTTATCTATCACAGATAATATATAATACAACAACAGGTTTATCTATTATTTAGTTTATCTATCACAGATACTATACAATACAACAATATATAATAGAACAAGTTTATCTATTATCTAGTTTTTCTATCACAGATACTATATAATACAACAGGTTTATCTATTATCTAGTTTATCTATACCAGATACTATATAATACAACAAGTTTATATATTATCTAGTTTATCTATCACAGATACTATACAATGCAACAACTTTATCTATTATCTAGTTCATCTATCACAGATACTATACAATATAACAGGTTTATCTATTATCTAGTTTATCTATCACAGATACTATGTAATACAACAAGTTTATTTATTATCTAGTTTATCTATCACAGATACTATATAATACAACAAGTTTATCTACTATCTAGTTTATTTATCACAGATACTATATAATACAACAAGATTATCTATTATGTAGTTTATCTATCACAGATACTATATAGTACAACAAGTTTATCTATTATCTAGTTTATCTATCACAGATACTATATAATACAACAGGTTTATCTATTATCTAGTTTACCTATCACGGATACTATACAATACAACAATATATAATATAACAAGTTTATCTATTATCTAGTTGATCTATCACAGATAATATATAATACAACAACAGGTTTATCTATTATTTAGTTTATCTATCACAGATACTATACAATAGAACAATATATAATAGAACAAGTTTATCTATTATCTAGTTTTTCTATCACAGATACTATATAATACAACAGGTTTATCTATTATCTAGTTTATCTATCACAGATACTATATAATACAACAAGTTTATCTATTATTCAGTTTATCTATCACAGATACTATATAATACAACAGGTTTATCTATTATCTAGTTTACCTATCACGGATACTATACAATACAACAATATATAATATAACAAGGTTATCTATTATCTAGTTTATCTATCAGAGATAATATATAATACAACAAGTTTATCTATTATCTAGTATATCTATCACAGATACTATATAATACAACAATTTTATCTATTATCTAGTCTAGCTATTACAGATACTATATAATACAACAAGTTTATCTATTATCTAGTTTATCTATCACAGATACTATATAATACAACAAGATTATCTATTATCTAGTTTATCTATCACAGATACTATATAGTACAACAAGTTTATCTATTATCTAGTTTATCTATCACAGATACTATATAATACAACAAGTTTATCTATTATCTAGTTTATCTATCACAGATACTATATGATACAGCAGGTTTATCTATTATCTAGTTTATCTATCACAGATACTATACAATAAAACAACTTTATCTATTATCTAGTTTATCTATCACATATACTATATAATACAACAAGTTTATCTATTATCTAGTTTATCTATCACAGATACTATATAATACAACAAGTTTATATATTATCTAGTTTATCTATCACAGATACTATACAATACAACAATACATAATATGACAAGTTTATCTATAACAGATACTATATAATACAACAAGTTTATCTATTATCTAGTTTATCTATCACAGATACTATATAATACAACAAGTTTATCTATTATTCAGTTTATCTATCACAGATACTATATAATACAACATGTTTATCTATTATCTAGTTTACCTATCACGGATACTATACAATACAACAATATATAACATAACAAGTTTATCTATTATCTAGTTTATCTATCACAGTTACTATATAATACAACAAGTTTATCTATTATCTAGTTTATCTATCACAGATACTATATAATACAACAAGTTTGTCTATTATTCAGTTTATCTATCACAGATACTATATAATACAACAGGTTTATCTATTATTCAGTTTATCTATCACAGATACTATATAATACAACAGGTTTATCTATTATCTAGTTTATCTATCACAGATAATATATAATACAACAAGTTTATCTATTATCTAGTTTATCTATCACAGATACTATATAATATAACAGGTTTATCTATTATCTAGTCTAGCTATCACAGATACTATATAATACAACAAGTTTATCTATTTTCTAGTTTATCTATCACAGATACTATATAATACAACAAGTTTATCTATTATTCAGTTTATCTATCACAGATACTATATAATACAACAGGTTTATCTATTATCTAGTTTACCTATCACGGATACTATACAATACAACAATATATAATATAACAAGTTTATCTATTATCTAGTTTATCTATCACAGATAATATATAATACAACAAGTTTATCTATTATCTAGTTTATCTATCACAGATACTATATAATATAACAGGTTTATCTATTATCTAGTCTAGCTATCACATATACTATATAATACAACAAGTTTATCTATTATCTAGTTTATCTATCACAGATACTATACAATACAACAATACATAATATGACAAGTTTATCTATAACAGATACTATATAATACAACAAGTTTATCTATTATCTAGTTTATCTATCACAGATACTATATAATACAACAAGTTTATCTATTATTCAGTTTATCTATCACAGATACTATATAATACAACATGTTTATCTATTATCTAGTTTACCTATCACGGATACTATACAATACAACAATATATAATATAACAAGGTTATCTATTATCTAGTTTATCTATCACAGATAATATATAATACAACAAGTTTATCTGTTATCTAGTATATCTATCACAGATACTATATAATACATCAATTTTATCTATTATCTAGTCTAGCTATCACAGATACTATATAATACAACAAGTTTATCTATTATCTAGTTTATCTATCACAGATACTATATAATACAACAAGTTTATCTATTATTCAGTTTATCTATCACAGATACTATATAATACAACAGGTTTATCTATTATCTAGTTTACCTATCACGGATACTATACAATACAACAATATATAATATAACAAGGTTATCTATTATCTAGTTTATCTATCACAGATAATATATAATACAACAAGTTTATCTATTATTTAGTTTATCTATCACAGATACTATATAATACAACAACTTTATCTATTATCTAGTCTAGCTATCACAGATACTATATAATACAACAAGTTTATCTATTATTCAGCTTATCTATCACAGATACTATATAATACAACATGTTTATCTATTATCTAGTTTACCTATCACGGATACTATACAATACAACAATATATAATATAACAAGTTTATCTATTATCTAGTTTATCTATCACAGATACTATATAATACAACAGGTTTATCTATTATTCAGTTTATCTATCACAGATACTATATAATACAACAGGTTTATCTATTATTCAGTTTATCTATCACAGATACTATATAATACAACAGGTTTATCTATTATCTAGTTTATCTATCACTAATAATATATAATATAACAAGTTTATCTATTATCTAGTTTATCTATCACAGATACTATATAATATAACAGGTTTATCTATTATCTAGTCTAGCTATCACAGATACTATATAATACAACAGGTTTATCTATTATCTAGTTTATCTATCACAGATACTATATAATACAACAAGTTTATCTATTATTCAGTTTATCTATCACAGATACTATATAATACAACAGGTTTATCTATTATCTAGTTTACCTATCACGGATACTATACAATACAACAATATATAATATAACAAGTTTATCTATTATCTAGTTTATCTATCACAGATAATATATAATACAACAACAGGTTTATCTATTATTTAGTTTATCTATCACAGATACTATACAATACAACAATATATAATATAACAAGTTTATCTATTATCTAGTTTATCTATCACAGATAATATATAATACACCAACAGGTTTATCTATTATCTAGTTTATCTATAACAGATACTATATAATATAACAAGTTTATCTATTATCTAGTTTATCTATCACAGATACTATATAATACAACAAGTTTATATATTATCTAGTTTATCTATCACAGATACTATACAATGCAACAACTTTATCTATTATCTAGTTTATCTATCACAGATACTATACAATATAACAGGTTTATCTATCACAGATACTATGTAATACAACAAGTTTATCTATTATCTAGTTTATCTATCACAGATACTATATAATACAACAAGTTTATCTATTATCTAGTTTATCTATCACAGATACTATATAATACAACAAGATTATCTATTATGTAGTTTATCTATCACAGATACTATATAGTACAACAAGTTTATCTATTATCTAGTTTATCTATCACAGATACTATATAATACAACAAGTTTATCTATTATCTAGTTTATCTATCACAGATACTATATGATACAGCAGGTTTATCTATTATCTAGTTTATCTATCACAGATACTATACAATACAACAATTTTATCTATTATCTAGTTTATCTATCACATATACTATATAATGCAAACAGTTTATCTATTATCTAGTTTATCTATCACAGATACTATATAATACAACAAGTTTATATATTATCTAGTTTATCTATCACAGATACTATACAATACAACAATACATAATATGACAAGTTTATCTATCACAGATACTATATAATACAACAAGTTTATCTATTATCTAGTTTATCTATCACAGATACTATATAATACAACAAGTTTATCTATTATCTAGTTTATCTATCACAGATACTATATAATACAACAAGTTTATCTATTATTCAGTTTATCTATCACAGATACTATATAATACAACAGGTTTATCTATTATCTAGTTTACCTATCACGGATACTATACAATACAACAATATATAATATAACAAGGTTATCTATTATCTAGTTTATCTATCACAGATAATATATAATACAACAAGTTTATCTATTATCTAGTTTATCTATCACAGATACTATATAATACAACAACTTTATCTATTATCTAGTCTAGCTATCACAGATACTATATAATACAACAAGTTTATCTATTATTCAGTTTATCTATCACAGATACTATATAATACAACATGTTTATCTATTATCTAGTTTACCTATCACGGATACTATACAATACAACAATATATAATATAACAAGTTTATCTATTATCTAGTTGATCTATCACAGATAATATATAATACAACAACAGGTTTATCTATTATTTAGTTTATCTATCACAGATACTATACAATACAACAATATATAATAGAACAAGTTTATCTATTATCTAGTTTTTCTATCACAGATACTATATAATACAACAGGTTTATCTATTATCTAGTTTATCTATCACAGATACTATATAATACAACAAGTTTATCTATTATTCAGTTTATCTATCACAGATACTATATAATACAACAGGTTTATCTATTATCTAGTTTACCTATCACGGATACTATACAATACAACAATATATAATATAACAAGGTTATCTATTATCTAGTTTATCTATCAGAGATAATATATAATACAACAAGTTTATCTATTATCTAGTATATCTATCACAGATACTATATAATACAACAATTTTATCTATTATCTAGTCTAGCTATTACAGATACTATATAATACAACAAGTTTATCTATTATCTAGTTTATCTATCACAGATACTATATAATACAACAAGATTATCTATTATCTAGTTTATCTATCACAGATACTATATAGTACAACAAGTTTATCTATTATCTAGTTTATCTATCACAGATACTATATAATACAACAAGTTTATCTATTATCTAGTTTATCTATCACAGATACTATATGATACAGCAGGTTTATCTATTATCTAGTTTATCTATCACAGATACTATACAATAAAACAACTTTATCTATTATCTAGTTTATCTATCACATATACTATATAATACAACAAGTTTATCTATTATCTAGTTTATCTATCACAGATACTATATAATACAACAAGTTTATATATTATCTAGTTTATCTATCACAGATACTATACAATACAACAATACATAATATGACAAGTTTATCTATAACAGATACTATATAATACAACAAGTTTATCTATTATCTAGTTTATCTATCACAGATACTATATAATACAACAAGTTTATCTATTATTCAGTTTATCTATCACAGATACTATATAATACAACATGTTTATCTATTATCTAGTTTACCTATCACGGATACTATGCAATACAACAATATATAATATAACAAGTTTATCTATTATCTAGTTTATCTATCACAGTTACTATATAATACAACAAGTTTATCTATTATCTAGTTTATCTATCACAGATACTATATAATACAACAAGTTTATCTATTATTCAGTTTATCTATCACAGATACTATATAATACAACAGGTTTATCTATTATTAAGTTTATCTATCACAGATACTATATAAAACAACAGGTTTATCTATTATCTAGTTTATCTATCACAGATAATATATAATACAACAAGTTTATCTATTATCTAGTTTATCTATCACAGATACTATACAATACAACAATTTTATCTATTATCTAGTTTATCTATCACATATACTATATAATGCAAACAGTTTATCTATTATCTAGTTTATCTATCACAGATACTATATAATACAACAAGTTTATATATTATCTAGTTTATCTATCACAGATACTATACAATACAACAATACATAATATGACAAGTTTATCTATCACAGATACTATATAATACAACAAGTTTATCTATTATCTAGTTTATCTATCACAGATACTATATAATACAACAAGTTTATCTATTATCTAGTTTATCTATCACAGATACTATATAATACAACAAGTTTATCTATTATTCAGTTTATCTATCACAGATACTATATAATACAACAGGTTTATCTATTATCTAGTTTACCTATCACGGATACTATACAATACAACAATATATAATATAACAAGGTTATCTATTATCTAGTTTATCTATCACAGATAATATATAATACAACAAGTTTATCTATTATCTAGTTTATCTATCACAGATACTATATAATACAACAACTTTATCTATTATCTAGTCTAGCTATCACAGATACTATATAATACAACAAGTTTATCTATTATTCAGTTTATCTATCACAGATACTATATAATACAACATGTTTATCTATTATCTAGTTTACCTATCACGGATACTATACAATACAACAATATATAATATAACAAGTTTATCTATTATCTAGTTGATCTATCACAGATAATATATAATACAACAACAGGTTTATCTATTATTTAGTTTATCTATCACAGATACTATACAATACAACAATATATAATAGAACAAGTTTATCTATTATCTAGTTTTTCTATCACAGATACTATATAATACAACAGGTTTATCTATTATCTAGTTTATCTATCACAGATACTATATAATACAACAAGTTTATCTATTATTCAGTTTATCTATCACAGATAATATATAATACAACAAGTTTATCTATTATCTAGTATATCTATCACAGATACTATATAATACAACAATTTTATCTATTATCTAGTCTAGCTATTACAGATACTATATAATACAACAAGTTTATCTATTATCTAGTTTATCTATCACAGATACTATATAATACAACAAGATTATCTATTATCTAGTTTATCTATCACAGATACTATATAGTACAACAAGTTTATCTATTATCTAGTTTATCTATCACAGATACTATATAATACAACAAGTTTATCTATTATCTAGTTTATCTATCACAGATACTATATGATACAGCAGGTTTATCTATTATCTAGTTTATCTATCACAGATACTATACAATAAAACAACTTTATCTATTATCTAGTTTATCTATCACATATACTATATAATACAACAAGTTTATCTATTATCTAGTTTATCTATCACAGATACTATATAATACAACAAGTTTATATATTATCTAGTTTATCTATCACAGATACTATACAATACAACAATACATAATATGACAAGTTTATCTATAACAGATACTATATAATACAACAAGTTTATCTATTATCTAGTTTATCTATCACAGATACTATATAATACAACAAGTTTATCTATTATTCAGTTTATCTATCACAGATACTATATAATACAACATGTTTATCTATTATCTAGTTTACCTATCACGGATACTATACAATACAACAATATATAATATAACAAGTTTATCTATTATCTAGTTTATCTATCACAGTTACTATATAATACAACAAGTTTATCTATTATCTAGTTTATCTATCACAGATACTATATAATACAACAAGTTTATCTATTATTCAGTTTATCTATCACAGATACTATATAATACAACAGGTTTATCTATTATTCAGTTTATCTATCACAGATACTATATAAAACAACAGGTTTATCTATTATCTAGTTTATCTATCACAGATAATATATAATACAACAAGTTTATCTATTATCTAGTTTATCTATCACAGATACTATATAATATAACAGGTTTATCTATTATCTAGTCTAGCTATCACAGATACTATATAATACAACAAGTTTATCTATTTTCTAGTTTATCTATCACAGATACTATATAATACAACAAGTTTATCTATTATTCAGTTTATCTATCACAGATACTATATAATACAACAGGTTTATCTATTATCTAGTTTACCTATCACGGATACTATACAATACAACAATATATAATATAACAAGTTTATCTATTATCTAGTTTATCTATCACAGATAATATATAATACAACAAGTTTATCTATTATCTAGTTTATCTATCACAGATACTATATAATATAACAGGTTTATCTATTATCTAGTCTAGCTATCACATATACTATATAATACAACAAGTTTATCTATTATCTAGTTTATCTATCACAGATACTATACAATACAACAATACATAATATGTCAAGTTTATCTATAACAGATACTATATAATACAACAAGATTATCTATTATCTAGTTTATCTATCACAGATACCATATAATACAACAAGTTTATCTATTATTCAGTTTATCTATCACAGATACTATATAATACAACATGTTTATCTATTATCTAGTTTACCTATCACGGATACTATACAATACAACAATATATAATATAACAAGGTTATCTATTATCTAGTTTATCTATCACAGATAATATATAATACAACAAGTTTATCTGTTATCTAGTATATCTATCACAGATACTATATAATACATCAATTTTATCTATTATCTAGTCTAGCTATCACAGATACTATATAATACAACAAGTTTATCTATTATCTAGTTTATCTATCACAGATACTATATAATACAACAAATTTATCTATTATTCAGTTTATCTATCACAGATACTATATAATACAGCAGGTTTATCTATTATCTAGTTTACCTATCACGGATACTATACAATACAACAATATATAATATAACAAGGTTATCTATTATCTAGTTTATCTATCACAGATAATATATAATACAACAAGTTTATCTATTATTTAGTTTATCTATCACAGATACTATATAATACAACAACTTTATCTATTATCTAGTCTAGCTATCACAGATACTATATAATACAACAAGTTTATCTATTATTCAGTTTATCTATCACAGATACTATATAATACAACATGTTTATCTATTATCTAGTTTACCTATCACGGATACTATACAATACAACAATATATAATATAACAAGTTTATCTATTATCTAGTTTATCTATCACAGATACTATATAATATAACAAGTTTATCTATTATCTAGTTTATCTATCACAGATACTATATAATACAACAGGTTTATCTATTATTCAGTTTATCTATCACAGATACTATATAATACAACAGGTTTATCTATTATTCAGTTTATCTATCACAGATACTATATAATACAACAGGTTTATCTATTATCTAGTTTATCTATCACTAATAATATATAATACAACAAGTTTATCTATTATCTAGTTTATCTATCACAGATCCTATATAATATAACAGGTTTATCTATTATCTAGTCTAGCTATCACAGATACTATATAATACAACAGGTTTATCTATTATCTAGTTTATCTATCACAGATACTATATAATACAACAAGTTTATCTATTATCTAGTATATCTATCACAGATACTATATAATACAACAATTTTATCTATTATCTAGTCTAGCTATTACAGATACTATATAATACAACAAGTTTATCTATTATCTAGTTTATCTATCACAGATACTATATAATACAACAAGATTATCTATTATCTAGTTTATCTATCACAGATACTATATAGTACAACAAGTTTATCTATTATCTAGTTTATCTATCACAGATACTATATAATACAACAAGTTTATCTATTATCTAGTTTATCTATCACAGATACTATATGATACAGCAGGTTTATCTATTATCTAGTTTATCTATCACAGATACTATACAATAAAACAACTTTATCTATTATCTAGTTTATCTATCACATATACTATATAATACAACAAGTTTATCTATTATCTAGTTTATCTATCACAGATACTATATAATACAACAAGTTTATATATTATCTAGTTTATCTATCACAGATACTATACAATACAACAATACATAATATGACAAGTTTATCTATAACAGATACTATATAATACAACAAGTTTATCTATTATCTAGTTTATCTATCACAGATACTATATAATACAACAAGTTTATCTATTATTCAGTTTATCTATCACAGATACTATATAATACAACATGTTTATCTATTATCTAGTTTACCTATCACGGATACTATACAATACAACAATATATAATATAACAAGTTTATCTATTATCTAGTTTATCTATCACAGTTACTATATAATACAACAAGTTTATCTATTATCTAGTTTATCTATCACAGATACTATATAATACAACAAGTTTATCTATTATTCAGTTTATCTATCACAGATACTATATAATACAACAGGTTTATCTATTATTCAGTTTATCTATCACAGATACTATATAAAACAACAGGTTTATCTATTATCTAGTTTATCTATCATAGATAATATATAATACAACAAGTTTATCTATTATCTAGTTTATCTATCACAGATACTATATAATATAACAGGTTTATCTATTATCTAGTCTAGCTATCACAGATACTATATAATACAACAAGTTTATCTATTTTCTAGTTTATCTATCACAGATACTATATAATACAACAAGTTTATCTATTATTCAGTTTATCTATCACAGATACTATATAATACAACAGGTTTATCTATTATCTAGTTTACCTATCACGGATACTATACAATACAACAATATATAATATAACAAGTTTATCTATTATCTAGTTTATCTATCACAGATAATATATAATACAACAAGTTTATCTATTATCTAGTTTATCTATCACAGATACTATATAATATAACAGGTTTATCTATTATCTAGTCTAGCTATCACATATACTATATAATACAACAAGTTTATCTATTATCTAGTTTATCTATCACAGATACTATACAATACAACAATACATAATATGACAAGTTTATCTATAACAGATACTATATAATACAACAAGTTTATCTATTATCTAGTTTATCTATCACAGATACTATATAATACAACAAGTTTATCTATTATTCAGTTTATCTATCACAGATACTATATAATACAACATGTTTATCTATTATCTAGTTTACCTATCACGGATACTATACAATACAACAATATATAATATAACAAGGTTATCTATTATCTAGTTTATCTATCACAGATAATATATAATACAACAAGTTTATCTGTTATCTAGTATATCTATCACAGATACTATATAATACATCAATTTTATCTATTATCTAGTCTAGCTATCACAGATACTATATAATACAACAAGTTTATCTATTATCTAGTTTATCTATCACAGATACTATATAATACAACAAGTTTATCTATTATTCAGTTTATCTATCACAGATACTATATAATACAGCAGGTTTATCTATTATCTAGTTTACCTATCACGGATACTATACAATACAACAATATATAATATAACAAGGTTATCTATTATCTAGTTTATCTATCACAGATAATATATAATACAACAAGTTTATCTATTATTTAGTTTATCTATCACAGATACTATATAATACAACAACTTTATCTATTATCTAGTCTAGCTATCACAGATACTATATAATACAACAAGTTTATCTATTATTCAGTTTATCTATCACAGATACTATATAATACAACATGTTTATCTATTATCTAGTTTACCTATCACGGATACTATACAATACAACAATATATAATATAACAAGTTTATCTATTATCTAGTTTATCTATCACAGATACTATATAATATAACAAGTTTATCTATTATCTAGTTTATCTATCACAGATACTATATAATACAACAGGTTTATCTATTATTCAGTTTATCTATCACAGATACTATATAATACAACAGGTTTATCTATTATTCAGTTTATCTATCACAGATACTATATAATACAACAGGTTTATCTATTATCTAGTTTATCTATCACTAATAATATATAATACAACAAGTTTATCTATTATCTAGTTTATCTATCACAGATCCTATATAATATAACAGGTTTATCTATTATCTAGTCTAGCTATCACAGATACTATATAATACAACAGGTTTATCTATTATCTAGTTTATCTATCACAGATACTATATAATACAACAAGTTTATCTATTATCTAGTATATCTATCACAGATACTATATAATACAACAATTTTATCTATTATCTAGTCTAGCTATTACAGATACTATATAATACAACAAGTTTATCTATTATCTAGTTTATCTATCACAGATACTATATAATACAACAAGATTATCTATTATCTAGTTTATCTATCACAGATACTATATAGTACAACAAGTTTATCTATTATCTAGTTTATCTATCACAGATACTATATAATACAACAAGTTTATCTATTATCTAGTTTATCTATCACAGATACTATATGATACAGCAGGTTTATCTATTATCTAGTTTATCTATCATAGATACTATACAATAAAACAACTTTATCTATTATCTAGTTTATCTATCACATATACTATATAATACAACAAGTTTATCTATTATCTAGTTTATCTATCACAGATACTATATAATACAACAAGTTTATATATTATCTAGTTTATCTATCACAGATACTATACAATACAACAATACATAATATGACAAGTTTATCTATAACAGATACTATATAATACAACAAGTTTATCTATTATCTAGTTTATCTATCACAGATACTATATAATACAACAAGTTTATCTATTATTCAGTTTATCTATCACAGATACTATATAATACAACATGTTTATCTATTATCTAGTTTACCTATCACGGATACTATACAATACAACAATATATAATATAACAAGTTTATCTATTATCTAGTTTATCTATCACAGTTACTATATAATACAACAAGTTTATCTATTATCTAGTTTATCTATCACAGATACTATATAATACAACAAGTTTATCTATTATTCAGTTTATCTATCACAGATACTATATAATACAACAGGTTTATCTATTATTCAGTTTATCTATCACAGATACTATATAAAACAACAGGTTTATCTATTATCTAGTTTATCTATCATAGATAATATATAATACAACAAGTTTATCTATTATCTAGTTTATCTATCACAGATACTATATAATATAACAGGTTTATCTATTATCTAGTCTAGCTATCACAGATACTATATAATACAACAAGTTTATCTATTTTCTAGTTTATCTATCACAGATACTATATAATACAACAAGTTTATCTATTATTCAGTTTATCTATCACAGATACTATATAATACAACAGGTTTATCTATTATCTAGTTTACCTATCACGGATACTATACAATACAACAATATATAATATAACAAGTTTATCTATTATCTAGTTTATCTATCACAGATAATATATAATACAACAAGTTTATCTATTATCTAGTTTATCTATCACAGATACTATATAATATAACAGGTTTATCTATTATCTAGTCTAGCTATCACATATACTATATAATACAACAAGTTTATCTATTATCTAGTTTATCTATCACAGATACTATACAATACAACAATACATAATATGACAAGTTTATCTATAACAGATACTATATAATACAACAAGTTTATCTATTATCTAGTTTATCTATCACAGATACTATATAATACAACAAGTTTATCTATTATTCAGTTTATCTATCACAGATACTATATAATACAACATGTTTATCTATTATCTAGTTTACCTATCACGGATACTATACAATACAACAATATATAATATAACAAGGTTATCTATTATCTAGTTTATCTATCACAGATAATATATAATACAACAAGTTTATCTGTTATCTAGTATATCTATCACAGATACTATATAATACATCAATTTTATCTATTATCTAGTCTAGCTATCACAGATACTATATAATACAACAAGTTTATCTATTATCTAGTTTATCTATCACAGATACTATATAATACAACAAGTTTATCTATTATTCAGTTTATCTATCACAGATACTATATAATACAGCAGGTTTATCTATTATCTAGTTTACCTATCACGGATACTATACAATACAACAATATATAATATAACAAGGTTATCTATTATCTAGTTTATCTATCACAGATAATATATAATACAACAAGTTTATCTATTATTTAGTTTATCTATCACAGATACTATATAATACAACAACTTTATCTATTATCTAGTCTAGCTATCACAGATACTATATAATACAACAAGTTTATCTATTATTCAGTTTATCTATCACAGATACTATATAATACAACATGTTTATCTATTATCTAGTTTACCTATCACGGATACTATACAATACAACAATATATAATATAACAAGTTTATCTATTATCTAGTTTATCTATCACAGATACTATATAATATAACAAGTTTATCTATTATCTAGTTTATCTATCACAGATACTATATAATACAACAGGTTTATCTATTATTCAGTTTATCTATCACAGATACTATATAATACAACAGGTTTATCTATTATTCAGTTTATCGATCACAGATACTATATAATACAACAGGTTTATCTATTATCTAGTTTATCTATCACTAATAATATATAATACAACAAGTTTATCTATTATCTAGTTTATCTATCACAGATCCTATATAATATAACAGGTTTATCTATTATCTAGTCTAGCTATCACAGATACTATATAATACAACAGGTTTATCTATTATCTAGTTTATCTATCACAGATACTATATAATACAACAAGTTTATCTATTATTCAGTTTATCTATCACAGATACTATATAATACAACAGGTTTATCTATTATCTAGTTTACCTATCACGGATACTATACAATACAACAATATATAATATAACAAGTTTATCTATTATCTAGTTTATCTATCACAGATAATATATAATACAACAACAGGTTTATCTATTATTTAGTTTATCTATCACAGATACTATACAATACAACAATATATAATATAACAAGTTTATCTATTATCTAGTTTATCTATCACAGATAATATATAATACACCAACAGGTTTATCTATTATCTAGTTTATCTATAACAGATACTATATAATATAACAAGTTTATCTATTATCTAGTTTATCTATCACAGATACTATATAATACAACAAGTTTATATATTATCTAGTTTATCTATCACAGATACTATACAATGCAACAACTTTATCTATTATCTAGTTTATCTATCACAGATACTATACAATATAACAGGTTTATCTATCACAGATACTATGTAATACAACAAGTTTATCTATTATCTAGTTTATCTATCACAGATACTATATAATACAACAAGTTTATCTATTATCTAGTTTATCTATCACAGATACTATATAATACAACAAGATTATCTATTATGTAGTTTATCTATCACAGATACTATATAGTACAACAAGTTTATCTATTATCTAGTTTATCTATCACAGATACTATATAATACAACAAGTTTATCTATTATCTAGTTTATCTATCACAGATACTATATGATACAGCAGGTTTATCTATTATCTAGTTTATCTATCACAGATACTATACAATACAACAATTTTATCTATTATCTAGTTTATCTATCACATATACTATATAATGCAAACAGTTTATCTATTATCTAGTTTATCTATCACAGATACTATATAATACAACAAGTTTATATATTATCTAGTTTATCTATCACAGATACTATACAATACAACAATACATAATATGACAAGTTTATCTATCACAGATACTATATAATACAACAAGTTTATCTATTATCTAGTTTATCTATCACAGATACTATATAATACAACAAGTTTATCTATTATCTAGTTTATCTATCACAGATACTATATAATACAACAAGTTTATCTATTATTCAGTTTATCTATCACAGATACTATATAATACAACAGGTTTATCTATTATCTAGTTTACCTATCACGGATACTATACAATACAACAATATATAATATAACAAGGTTATCTATTATCTAGTTTATCTATCACAGATAATATATAATACAACAAGTTTATCTATTATCTAGTTTATCTATCACAGATACTATATAATACAACAACTTTATCTATTATCTAGTCTAGCTATCACATATACTATATAATACAACAAGTTTATCTATTATTCAGTTTATCTATCACAGATACTATATAATACAACATGTTTATCTATTATCTAGTTTACCTATCACGGATACTATACAATACAACAATATATAATATAACAAGTTTATCTATTATCTAGTTTATCTATCACAGATACTATATAATATAACAAGTTTATCTATTATCTAGTTTATCTATCACAGATACTATATAATACAACAGGTTTATCTATTATTCAGTTTATCTATCACAGATACTATATAATACAACAGGTTTATCTATTATTCAGTTTATCTATCACAGATACTATATAATACAACAGGTTTATCTATTATCTAGTTTATCTATCACTAATAATATATAATACAACAAGTTTATCTATTATCTAGTTTATCTATCACAGATCCTATATAATATAACAGGTTTATCTATTATCTAGTCTAGCTATCACAGATACTATATAATACAACAGGTTTATCTATTATCTAGTTTATCTATCACAGATACTATATAATACAACAAGTTTATCTATTATTCAGTTTATCTATCACAGATACTATATAATACAACAGGTTTATCTATTATCTAGTTTACCTATCACGGATACTATACAATACAACAATATATAATATAACAAGTTTATCTATTATCTAGTTTATCTATCACAGATAATATATAATACAACAACAGGTTTATCTATTATTTAGTTTATCTATCACAGATACTATACAATACAACAATATATAATATAACAAGTTTATCTATTATCTAGTTTATCTATCACAGATAATATATAATACACCAACAGGTTTATCTATTATCTAGTTTATCTATAACAGATACTATATAATATAACAAGTTTATCTATTATCTAGTTTATCTATCACAGATACTATATAATACAACAAGTTTATATATTATCTAGTTTATCTATCACAGATACTATACAATGCAACAACTTTATCTATTATCTAGTTTATCTATCACAGATACTATACAATATAACAGGTTTATCTATCACAGATACTATGTAATACAACAAGTTTATCTATTATCTAGTTTATCTATCACAGATACTATATAATACAACAAGTTTATCTATTATCTAGTTTATCTATCACAGATACTATATAATACAACAAGATTATCTATTATGTAGTTTATCTATCACAGATACTATATAGTACAACAAGTTTATCTATTATCTAGTTTATCTATCACAGATACTATATAATACAACAAGTTTATCTATTATCTAGTTTATCTATCACAGATACTATATGATACAGCAGGTTTATCTATTATCTAGTTTATCTATCACAGATACTATACAATACAACAATTTTATCTATTATCTAGTTTATCTATCACATATACTATATAATGCAAACAGTTTATCTATTATCTAGTTTATCTATCACAGATACTATATAATACAACAAGTTTATATATTATCTAGTTTATCTATCACAGATACTATACAATACAACAATACATAATATGACAAGTTTATCTATCACAGATACTATATAATACAACAAGTTTATCTATTATCTAGTTTATCTATCACAGATACTATATAATACAACAAGTTTATCTATTATCTAGTTTATCTATCACAGATACTATATAATACAACAAGTTTATCTATTATTCAGTTTATCTATCACAGATACTATATAATACAACAGGTTTATCTATTATCTAGTTTACCTATCACGGATACTATACAATACAACAATATATAATATAACAAGGTTATCTATTATCTAGTTTATCTATCACAGATAATATATAATACAACAAGTTTATCTATTATCTAGTTTATCTATCACAGATACTATATAATACAACAACTTTATCTATTATCTAGTCTAGCTATCACATATACTATATAATACAACAAGTTTATCTATTATTCAGTTTATCTATCACAGATACTATATAATACAACATGTTTATCTATTATCTAGTTTACCTATCACGGATACTATACAATACAACAATATATAATATAACAAGTTTATCTATTATCTAGTTTATCTATCACAGATACTATATAATATAACAAGTTTATCTATTATCTAGTTTATCTATCACAGATACTATATAATACAACAGGTTTATCTATTATTCAGTTTATCTATCACAGATACTATATAATACAACAGGTTTATCTATTATTCAGTTTATCTATCACAGATACTATATAATACAACAGGTTTATCTATTATCTAGTTTATCTATCACTAATAATATATAATACAACAAGTTTATCTATTATCTAGTTTATCTATCACAGATCCTATATAATATAACAGGTTTATCTATTATCTAGTCTAGCTATCACAGATACTATATAATACAACAGGTTTATCTATTATCTAGTTTATCTATCACAGATACTATATAATACAACAAGTTTATCTATTATTCAGTTTATCTATCACAGATACTATATAATACAACAGGTTTATCTATTATCTAGTTTACCTATCACGGATACTATACAATACAACAATATATAATATAACAAGTTTATCTATTATCTAGTTTATCTATCACAGATAATATATAATACAACAACAGGTTTATCTATTATTTAGTTTATCTATCACAGATACTATACAATACAACAATATATAATATAACAAGTTTATCTATTATCTAGTTTATCTATCACAGATAATATATAATACACCAACAGGTTTATCTATTATCTAGTTTATCTATAACAGATACTATATAATATAACAAGTTTATCTATTATCTAGTTTATCTATCACAGATACTATATAATACAACAAGTTTATATATTATCTAGTTTATCTATCACAGATACTATACAATGCAACAACTTTATCTATTATCTAGTTTATCTATCACAGATACTATACAATATAACAGGTTTATCTATAACAGATACTATGTAATACAACAAGTTTATCTATTATCTAGTTTATCTATCACAGATACTATATAATACAACAAGTTTATCTATTATCTAGTTTATCTATCACAGATACTATATAATACAACAAGATTATCTATTATGTAGTTTATCTATCACAGATACTATATAGTACAACAAGTTTATCTATTATCTAGTTTATCTATCACAGATACTATATAATACAACAAGTTTATCTATTATCTAGTTTATCTATCACAGATACTATATGATACAGCAGGTTTATCTATTATCTAGTTTATCTATCACAGATACTATACAATACAACAATTTTATCTATTATCTAGTTTATCTATCACATATACTATATAATGCAAACAGTTTATCTATTATCTAGTTTATCTATCACAGATACTATATAATACAACAAGTTTATATATTATCTAGTTTATCTATCACAGATACTATACAATACAACAATACATAATATGACAAGTTTATCTATCACAGATACTATATAATACAACAAGTTTATCTATTATCTAGTTTATCTATCACAGATACTATATAATACAACAAGTTTATCTATTATCTAGTTTATCTATCACAGATACTATATAATACAACAAGTTTATCTATTATTCAGTTTATCTATCACAGATACTATATAATACAACAGGTTTATCTATTATCTAGTTTACCTATCACGGATACTATACAATACAACAATATATAATATAACAAGGTTATCTATTATCTAGTTTATCTATCACAGATAATATATAATACAACAAGTTTATCTATTATCTAGTTTATCTATCACAGATACTATATAATACAACAACTTTATCTATTATCTAGTCTAGCTATCACAGATACTATATAATACAACAAGTTTATCTATTATTCAGTTTATCTATCACAGATACTATATAATACAACATGTTTATCTATTATCTAGTTTACCTATCACGGATACTATACAATACAACAATATATAATATAACAAGTTTATCTATTATCTAGTTTATCTATCACAGATACTATATAATATAACAAATTTATCTATTATCTAGTTTATCTATCACAGATACTATATAATACAACAAGTTTATCTATTATTCAGTTTATCTATCACAGATACTATATAATACAACAGGTTTATCTATTATCTAGTTTACCTATCACGGATACTATACAATACAACAATATATAATATAACAAGGTTATCTATTATCTAGTTTATCTATCACAGATAATATATAATACAACAAATTTATCTATTATCTAGTATATCTATCACAGATACTATATAATACAACAATTTTATCTATTATCTAGTCTAGCTATTACAGATACTATATAATACAACAGGTTTATCTATTATCTAGTTTATCTATCACAGATACTATATAATACAACAAGATTATCTATTATCTAGTTTCTCTATCACAGATACTATATAGTACAACAAGTTTATCTATTATCTAGTTTATCTATCACAGATACTATATAATACAACAAGTTTATCTATTATCTAGTTTATCTATCACAGATACTATATGATACAGCAGGTTTATCTATTATCTAGTTTATCTATCACAGATACTATACAATAAAACAACTTTATCTATTATCTAGTTTATCTATCACATATACTATATAATACAACAAGTTTATCTATTATCTAGTTTATCTATCACAGATACTATATAATACAACAAGTTTATATATTATCTAGTTTATCTATCACAGATACTATACAATACAACAATACATAATATGACAAGTTTATCTATAACAGATACTATATAATACAACAAGTTTATCTATTATCTAGTTTATCTATCACAGATACTATATAATACAACAAGTTTATCTATTATTCAGTTTATCTATCACAGATACTATATAATACAACATGTTTATCTATTATCTAGTTTACCTATCACGGATACTATACAATACAACAATATATAATATAACAAGTTTATCTATTATCTAGTTTATCTATCACAGTTACTATATAATACAACAAGTTTATCTATTATTCAGTTTATCTATCACAGATACTATATAATACAACAGGTTTATCTATTATTCAGTTTATCTATCACAGATACTATATAATACAACAGGTTTATCTATTATCTAGTTTATCTATCACAGATAATATATAATACAACAAGTTTATCTATTATCTAGTTTATCTATCACAGATACTATATAATATAACAGGTTTATCTATTATCTAGTCTAGCTATCACAGATACTATATAATACAACAAGTTTATCTATTTTCTAGTTTATCTATCACAGATACTATATAATACAACAAGTTTATCTATTATTCAGTTTATCTATCACAGATACTATATAATACAACAGGTTTATCTATTATCTAGTTTACCTATCACGGATAATATACAATACAACAATATATAATATAACAAGTTTATCTATTATCTAGTTTATCTATCACAGATAATATATAATACAACAAGTTTATCTATTATCTAGTTTATCTATCACAGATACTATATAATATAACAGGTTTATCTATTATCTAGTCTAGCTATCACATATACTATATAATACAACAAGTTTATCTATTATCTAGTTTATCTATCACAGATACTATATAATACAACAAGATTATCTATTATCTAGTTTATCTATCACAGATACTATATAGTACAACAAGTTTATCTATTATCTAGTTTATCTATCACAGATACTATATAATACAACAATATTATCTATTATCTAGTTTATCTATCACAGATACTATATAGTACAACAAGTTTATCTATTATCTAGTTTATCTATCACAGATACTATATAATACAACAAGTTTATCTATTATCTAGTTTATCTATCACAGATACTATATGATACAGCAGGTTTATCTATTATCTAGTTTATCTATCACAGATACTATACAATACAACAAATTTATCTATTATCTAGTTTATCTATCACATATACTATATAATACAACAAGTTTATCTATTATCTAGTTTATCTATCACAGATACTATATAATACAACAAGTTTATATATTATCTAGTTTATCTATCACAGATACTATACTATACAACAATACATAATATGACAAGTTTATCTATCACAGATACTATATAATACAACAAGTTTATCTATTATCTAGTTTATCTATCACAGATACTATATAATACGACAAGTTTATCTATTATTCAGTTTATCTATCACAGATACTATATAATACAACAGGTTTATCTATTATTTAGTTTACCTATCACGGATACTATACAATACAACAATATATAATATAACAAGGTTATCTATTATCTAGTTTATCTATCACAGATAATATATAATACAACAAGTTTATCTATTATCTAGTTTATCTATCACAGATACTATATAATACAACATGTTTATCTATTATCTAGTTTACCTATCACGGATACTATACAATACAACAATATATAATATAACAAGTTTATCTATTATCTAGTTTATCTATCACAGATACTATATGATACAGCAGGTTTATCTATTATCTAGTTTATCTATCACAGATACTATACAATACAACAAATTTATCTATTATCTAGTTTATCTATCACATATACTATATAATACAACAAGTTTATCTATTATCTAGTTTATCTATCACAGATACTATATAATACAACAAGTTTATATATTATCTAGTTTATCTATCACAGATACTATACTATACAACAATACATAATATGACAAGTTTATCTATCACAGATACTATATAATACAACAAGTTTATCTATTATCTAGTTTATCTATCACAGATACTATATAATACGACAAGTTTATCTATTATTCAGTTTATCTATCACAGATACTATATAATACAACAGGTTTATCTATTATTTAGTTTACCTATCACGGATACTATACAATACAACAATATATAATATAACAAGGTTATCTATTATCTAGTTTATCTATCACAGATAATATATAATACAACAAGTTTATCTATTATCTAGTTTATCTATCACAGATACTATATTATACAACAACTTTATCTATTATCTAGTCTAGCTATCACAGATACTATATAATACAACAAGTTTATCTATTATTCAGTTTATCTATCACAGATACTATATAATACAACATGTTTATCTATTATCTAGTTTACCTATCACGGATACTATACAATACAACAATATATAATATAACAAGTTTATCTATTATCTAGTTTATCTATCACAGATACTATATAATATAACAAGTTTATCTATTATCTAGTTTATCTATCACAGATACTATATAATACAACAAGTTTATCTATTATTCAGTTTATCTATCACAGATACTACATAATACAACAGGTTTATCCATTATTCAGTTTATCTATCACAGATACTATATAATACAACAGGTTTATCTATTATCTAGTTTATCTATCACTAATAATATATAATACAACAAGTTTATCTATTATCTAGTTTATCTATCACAGATACTATATAATATAACAGGTTTATTTATTATCTAGTCTAGCTATCACAGATACTATATAATACAACAGGTTTATCTATTATCTAGTTTATCTATCACAGATACTATATAATACAACAAGTTTATCTATTATTCAGTTTATCTATCACAGATACTATATAATACAACAGGTTTATCTATTATCTAGTTTACCTATCACGGATACTATACAATACAACAATATATAATATAACAAGTTTATCTATTATCTAGTTTATCTATCACAGATAATATATAATACAACAACAGGTTTATCTATTATTTAGTTTATCTATCACAGATACTATACAATACAACAATATATAATATAACAAGTTTATCTATTATCTAGTTTATCTATCACAGATACTATATAATACAACAAGTTTATATATTATCTAGTTTATCTATCACAGATACTATACAATGCAACAACTTTATCTATTATCTAGTTTATCTATCACAGATACTATACAATATTACAGGTTTATCTATCACAGATACTATGTAATACAACAAGTTTATCTATTATCTAGTTTATCTATCACAGATACTATATAATACAACAAGTTTATCTATTATCTAGTTTATCTATCACAGATACTATATAATACAACAAGATTATCTATTATCTAGTTTATCTATCACAGATACTATATAATACAACAAGTTTATCTATTATCTAGTCTAGCTATCACAGATACTATATAATACAACAAGTTTATCTATTATTCAGTTTATCTATCACAGATACTATATAATACAACATGTTTATCTATTATCTAGTTTACCTATCACGGATACTATACAATACAACAATATATAATATAACAAGTTTATCTATTATCTAGTTTATCTATCACAGATACTATATAATATAACAAGTTTATCTATTATCTAGTTTATCTATCACAGATACTATATAATACAACAAGTTTATCTATTATTCAGTTTATCTATCACAGATACTATATAATACAACAGGTTTATCTATTATTCAGTTTATCTATCACAGATAGTATATAATACAACAGGTTTATCTATTATCTAGTTTATCTATCACAGATAATATATAATACAACAAGTTTATCTATTATCTAGTTTATCTATCACAGATACTATATAATATAACAGGTTTATCTATTATCTAGTCTAGCTATCACAGATACTATATAATACAACAAGTTTATCTATTATCTAGTTTATCTATCACAGATACTATATAATACAACAAGTTTATCTATTATTCAGTTTATCTATCACAGATACTATATAATACAACAGGTTTATCTATTATCTAGTTTACCTATCACGGATACTATACAATACAACAATATATAATATAACAAGTTTATCTATTATCTAGTTTATCTATCACAGATAATATATAATACAACAACAGGTTTATCTATTATTTAGTTTATCTATCATAGATACTATACAATACAACAATATATAATATAACAAGTTTATCTATTATCTAGTTTATCTATCACAGATAATATATAATACAACAACAGGTTTATCTATTATCTAGTTTATCTATAACAGATACTCTATAATATAACAAGTTTATCTATTATCTAGTTTATCTATCACAGATACTATATAATACAACAAGTTTATATATTATCTAGTTTATCTATCACAGATACTATACAATGCAACAAATTTATCTATTATCTAGTTTATCTATCACAGATACTATATAATACAACAAGTTTATATATTATCTAGTTTATCTATCACAGATACTATACAATACAACAATACATAATATGACAAGTTTATCTATCACAGATACTATATAATACAACAAGTTTATCTATTATCTAGTTTATCTATCACAGATACTATATAATACAACAAGTTTATCTATTATTCAGTTTATCTATCACAGATACTATATAATACAACAGGTTTATCTATTATCTAGTTTACCTATCACGGATACTATACAATACAACAATATATAATATAACAAGGTTATCTATTATCTAGTTTATCTATCACAGATAATATATAATACAACAAGTTTATCTATTATTTAGTTTATCTATCACAGATACTATATAATACAACAACTTTATCTATTATCTAGTCTAGCTATCACAGATACTATATAATACAACAAGTTTATCTATTATTCAATTTATCTATCTTAGATACTATATAATACAACAAGATTATCTATTATCTAGTTTATCTATCACAGATACTATATAGTACAACAAGTTTATCTATTATCTAGTTTATCTATCACAGATACTATATAATACAACAAGTTTATCTATTATCTAGTTTATCTATCACAGATACTATATGATACAGCAGGTTTTTCTATTATCTAGTTTATCTATCACAGATACTATACAATACAACAAATTTATCTATTATCTAGTTTATCTATCACATATACTATATAATACAACAAGTTTATCTATTATCTAGTTTATTTATCACAGATACTATATAATACAACAAGTTTATATATTATCTAGTTTATCTATCACAGATACTATACAATACAACAATACATAATATGACAAGTTTATCTATCACAGATACTATATAATACAACAAGTTTATCTATTATCTAGTTTATCTATCACAGATACTATATAATACAACAAGTTTATCTATTATCTAGTTTATCTATCACAGATACTATATAATACAACAAGTTTATCTATTATTCAGTTTATCTATCACAGATACTATATAATACAACAGGTTTATCTATTATCTAGTTTACCTATCACGGATACTATACAATACAACAATATATAATATAACAAGGTTATCTATTATCTAGTTTATCTATCACAGATAATATATAATACAACAAGTTTATCTATTATCTAGTTTATCTATCACAGATACTATATAATACAACAACTTTATCTATTATCTAGTCTAGCTATCACAGATACTATATAATACAACAAGTTTATCTATTATTCAGTTTATCTATCACAGATACTATATAATACAACATGTTTATCTATTATCTAGTTTACCTATCACGGATACTATATAATACAACAATATATAATATAACAAGTTTATCTATTATCTAGTTTATCTATCACAGATACTATATAATATAACAAATTTATCTATTATCTAGTTTATCTATCACAGATACTATATAATACAACAAGTTTATCTATTATTCAGTTTATCTATCACAGATACTATATAATACAACAGGTTTATCTATTATCTAGTTTACCTATCACGGATACTATACAATACAACAATATATAATATAACAAGGTTATCTATTATCTAGTTTATCTATCACAGATAATATATAATACAACAAATTTATCTATTATCTAGTATATCTATCACAGATACTATATAATACAACAATTTTATCTATTATCTAGTCTAGCTATTACAGATACTATATAATACAACAAGTTTATCTATTATCTAGTTTATCTATCACAGATACTATATAATACAACAAGATTATCTATTATCTAGTTTCTCTATCACAGATACTATATAATACAACAAGTTTATCTATTATCTAGTTTATCTATCACAGATACTATATAATACAACAAGTTTATCTATTATCTAGTTTATCTATCACAGATACTATATGATACAGCAGGTTTATCTATTATCTAGTTTATCTATCACAGATACTATACAATAAAACAACTTTATCTATTATCTAGTTTATCTATCACATATACTATATAATACAACAAGTTTATCTATTATCTAGTTTATCTATCACAGATACTATATAATACAACAAGTTTATATATTATCTAGTTTATCTATCACAGATACTATACAATACAACAATACATAATATGACAAGTTTATCTATAACAGATACTATATAATACAACAAGTTTATCTATTATCTAGTTTATCTATCACAGATACTATATAATACAACAAGTTTATCTATTATTCAGTTTATCTATCACAGATACTATATAATACAACATGTTTATCTATTATCTAGTTTACCTATCACGGATACTATACAATACAACAATATATAATATAACAAGTTTATCTATTATCTAGTTTATCTATCACAGTTACTATATAATACAACAAGTTTATCTATTATTCAGTTTATCTATCACAGATACTATATAATACAACAGTTTATCTATTATTCAGTTTATCTATCACAGATACTATATAATACAACAGGTTTATCTATTATCTAGTTTATCTATCACAGATAATATATAATACAACAAGTTTATCTATTATCTAGTTTATCTATCACAGATACTATATAATATAACAGGTTTATCTATTATCTAGTCTAGCTATCACAGATACTATATAATACAACAAGTTTATCTATTTTCTAGTTTATCTATCACAGATACTATATAATACAACAAGTTTATCTATTATTCAGTTTATCTATCACAGATACTATATAATACAACAGGTTTATCTATTATCTAGTTTACCTATCACGGATAATATACAATACAACAATATATAATATAACAAGTTTATCTATTATCTAGTTTATCTATCACAGATAATATATAATACAACAAGTTTATCTATTATCTAGTTTATCTATCACAGATACTATATAATATAACAGATTTATCTATTATCTAGTCTAGCTATCACATATACTATATAATACAACAAGTTTATCTATTATCTAGTTTATCTATCACAGATACTATATAATACAACAAGATTATCTATTATCTAGTTTATCTATCACAGATACTATATAGTACAACAAGTTTATCTATTATCTAGTTTATCTATCACAGATACTATATAATACAACAATATTATCTATTATCTAGTTTATCTATCACAGATACTATATAGTACAACAAGTTTATCTATTATCTAGTTTATCTATCACAGATACTATATAATACAACAAGTTTATCTATTATCTAGTTTATCTATCACAGATACTATATGATACAGCAGGTTTATCTATTATCTAGTTTATCTATCACAGATACTATACAATACAACAAATTTATCTATTATCTAGTTTATCTATCACATATACTATATAATACAACAAGTTTATCTATTATCTAGTTTATCTATCACAGATACTATATAATACAACAAGTTTATATATTATCTAGTTTATCTATCACAGATACTATACTATACAACAATACATAATATGACAAGTTTATCTATCACAGATACTATATAATACAACAAGTTTATCTATTATCTAGTTTATCTATCACAGATACTATATAATACGACAAGTTTATCTATTATTCAGTTTATCTATCACAGATACTATATAATACAACAGGTTTATCTATTATTTAGTTTACCTATCACGGATACTATACAATACAACAATATATAATATAACAAGGTTATCTATTATCTAGTTTATCTATCACAGATAATATATAATACAACAAGTTTATCTATTATCTAGTTTATCTATCACAGATACTATATTATACAACAACTTTATCTATTATCTAGTCTAGCTATCACAGATACTATATAATACAACAAGTTTATCTATTATTCAGTTTATCTATCACAGATACTATATAATACAACATGTTTATCTATTATCTAGTTTACCTATCACGGATACTATACAATACAACAATATATAATATAACAAGTTTATCTATTATCTAGTTTATCTATCACAGATACTATATAATATAACAAGTTTATCTATTATCTAGTTTATCTATCACAGATACTATATAATACAACAAGTTTATCTATTATTCAGTTTATCTATCACAGATACTACATAATACAACAGGTTTATCTATTATTCAGTTTATCTATCACAGATACTATATAATACAACAGGTTTATCTATTATCTAGTTTATCTATCACTAATAATATATAATACAACAAGTTTATCTATTATCTAGTTTATCTATCACAGATACTATATAATATAACAGGTTTATTTATTATCTAGTCTAGCTATCACAGATACTATATAATACAACAGGTTTATCTATTATCTAGTTTATCTATCACAGATACTATATAATACAACAAGTTTATCTATTATTCAGTTTATCTATCACAGATACTATATAATACAACAGGTTTATCTATTATCTAGTTTACCTATCACGGATACTATACAATACAACAATATATAATATAACAAGTTTATCTATTATCTAGTTTATCTATCACAGATAATATATAATACAACAACAGGTTTATCTATTATTTAGTTTATCTATCACAGATACTATACAATACAACAATATATAATATAACAAGTTTATCTATTATCTAGTTTATCTATCACAGATACTATATAATACAACAAGTTTATATATTATCTAGTTTATCTATCACAGATACTATACAATGCAACAACTTTATCTATTATCTAGTTTATCTATCACAGATACTATACAATATTACAGGTTTATCTATCACAGATACTATGTAATACAACAAGTTTATCTATTATCTAGTTTATCTATCACAGATACTATATAATACAACAAGTTTATCTATTATCTAGTTTATCTATCACAGATACTATATAATACAACAAGATTATCTATTATCTAGTTTATCTATCACAGATACTATATAATACAACAATTTTATCTATTATCTAGTCTAGCTATCACAGATACTATATAATACAACAAGTTTACCTATTATTCAGTTTATCTATCACAGATACTATATAATACAACATGTTTATCTATTATCTAGTTTACCTATCACGGATACTATACAATACAACAATATATAATATAACAAGTTTATCTATTATCTAGTTTATCTATCACAGATACTATATAATATAACAAGTTTATCTATTATCTAGTTTATCTATCACAGATACTATATAATACAACAAGTTTATCTATTATTCAGTTTATCTATCACAGATACTATATAATACAACAGGTTTATCTATTATTCAGTTTATCTATCACAGATAGTATATAATACAACAGGTTTATCTATTATCTAGTTTATCTATCACAGATAATATATAATACAACAAGTTTATCTATTATCTAGTTTATCTATCACAGATACTATATAATATAACAGGTTTATCTATTATCTAGTCTAGCTATCACAGATACTATATAATACAACAAGTTTATCTATTATCTAGTTTATCTATCACAGATACTATATAATACAACAAGTTTATCTATTATTCAGTTTATCTATCACAGATACTATATAATACAACAGGTTTATCTATTATCTAGTTTACCTATCACGGATACTATACAATACAACAATATATAATATAACAAGTTTATCTATTATCTAGTTTATCTATCACAGATAATATATAATACAACAACAGGTTTATCTATTATTTAGTTTATCTATCATAGATACTATACAATACAACAATATATAATATAACAAGTTTATCTATTATCTAGTTTATCTATCACAGATAATATATAATACAACAACAGGTTTATCTATTATCTAGTTTATCTATAACAGATACTCTATAATATAACAAGTTTATCTATTATCTAGTTTATCTATCACAGATACTATATAATACAACAAGTTTATATATTATCTAGTTTATCTATCACAGATACTATACAATGCAACAAATTTATCTATTATCTAGTTTATCTATCACAGATACTATATAATACAACAAGTTTATATATTATCTAGTTTATCTATCACAGATACTATACAATACAACAATACATAATATGACAAGTTTATCTATCACAGATACTATATAATACAACAAGTTTATCTATTATCTAGTTTATCTATCACAGATACTATATAATACAACAAGTTTATCTATTATTCAGTTTATCTATCACAGATACTATATAATACAACAGGTTTATCTATTATCTAGTTTACCTATCACGGATACTATACAATACAACAATATATAATATAACAAGGTTATCTATTATCTAGTTTATCTATCACAGATAATATATAATACAACAAGTTTATCTATTATTTAGTTTATCTATCACAGATACTATATAATACAACAACTTTATCTATTATCTAGTCTAGCTATCACAGATACTATATAATACAACAAGTTTATCTATTATTCAGTTTATCTATCTTAGATACTATATAATACAACAAGATTATCTATTATCTAGTTTATCTATCACAGATACTATATAGTACAACAAGTTTATCTATTATCTAGTTTATCTATCACAGATACTATATAATACAACAAGTTTATCTATTATCTAGTTTATCTATCACAGATACTATATGATACAGCAGGTTTTTCTATTATCTAGTTTATCTATCACAGATACTATACAATACAACAAATTTATCTATTATCTAGTTTATCTATCACATATACTATATAATACAACAAGTTTATCTATTATTCAGTTTATCTATCACAGATACTATATAATACAACAAGTTTATCTATTATCTAGTTTATCTATCACAGATACTATATAATACAACAATATATAATATAACAAGGTTATCTATTATCTAGTTTATCTATCACAGATAATATATAATACAACAAGTTTATCTATTATCTAGTTTATCTATCACAGATACTATATAATATAACAGGTTTATCTATTATCTAGTCTAGCTATCACAGATACTATATAATACAACAAGTTTATCTATTATCTAGTTTATCTATCACAGATACTATATAATACAACAAGTTTATCTATTATTCAGTTTATCTATCACAGATACTATATAATACAACAGGTTTATCTATTATCTAGTTTACCTATCACGGATACTATACAATACAACAATATATAATATAACAAGTTTATCTATTATCTAGTTTATCTATCACAGATAATATATAATACAACAACAGGTTTATCTATTATTTAGTTTATCTATCACAGATACTATACAATACAACAATATATAATAGAACAAGTTTATCTATTATCTAGTTTATCTATCACAGATACTATACAATGCAACAACTTTATCTATTATCTAGTTTATCTATCACAGATACTATACAATATAACAGGTTTATCTATTATCTAGTTTATCTATCACAGATACTATGTAATACAACAAGTTTATCTATTATCTAGTTTATCTATCACAGATACTATATAATACAACAAGTTTATCTATTATCTAGTTTATCTATCAAAGATACTATATAATACAACAAGATTATCTATTATGTAGTTTATCTATCACAGATACTATATAGTACAACAAGTTTATCTATTATCTAGTTTATCTATCACAGATACTATATAATACAACAGGTTTATCTATTATCTAGTTTACCTATCACGGATACTATACAATACAACAATATATAATATAACAAGTTCATCTATTATCTAGTTTATCTATCACAGATAATATATAATACAACAACAGGTTTATCTATTATTTAGTTTATCTATCACAGATACTATACAATACAACAATATATAATAGAACAAGTTTATCTATTATCTAGTTTTTCTATCACAGATACTATATAATACAACAGGTTTATCTATTATCTAGTTCATCTATCACAGATACTATATAATACAACAAGTTTATCTATTATTCAGTTTATCTATCACAGATACTATATAATACAACAGGTTTATCTATTATCTAGTTTACCTATCACGGATACTATACAATACAACAATATATAATATAACAAGGTTATCTATTATCTAGTTTATCTATCACAGATAATATATAATACAACAAGTTTATCTATTATCTAGTATATCTATCACAGATACTATATAATACAACAATTTTATCTATTATCTAGTCTAGCTATTACAGATACTATATAATACAACAAGTTTATCTATTATCTAGTTTATCTATCACAGATACTATATAATACAACAAGATTATCTATTATCTAGTTTATCTATCACAGATACTATATAGTACAACAAGTTTATCTATTATCTAGTTTATCTATCACAGATACTATATAATACAACAAGTTTATCTATTATCTAGTTTATCTATCACAGATATTATATGATACAGCAGGTTTATCTATTATCTAGTTTATCTATCACAGATACTATACAATAAAACAACTTTATCTATTATCTAGTTTATCTATCACATATACTATATAATACAACAAGTTTATCTATTATCTAGTTTATCTATCACAGATACTATATAATACAACAAGTTTATATATTATCTAGTTTATCTATCACAGATACTATACAATACAACAATACATAATATGACAAGTTTATCTATAACAGATACTATATAATACAACAAGTTTATCTATTATCTAGTTTATCTATCACAGATACTATATAATACAACAAGTTTATCTATTATTCAGTTTATCTATCACAGATACTATATAATACAACATGTTTATCTATTATCTAGTTTACCTATCACGGATACGATACAATACAACAATATATAATATAACAAGTTTATCTATTATCTAGTTTATCTATCACAGTTACTATATAATACAACAAGTTTATCTATTATCTAGTTTATCTATCACAGATACTATATAATACAACAAGTTTATCTATTATTCAGTTTATCTATCACAGATACTATATAATACAACAGGTTTATCTATTATTCAGTTTATCTATCACAGATACTATATAATACAACAGGTTTATCTATTATCTAGTTTATCTATCACAGATAATATATAATACAACAAGTTTATCTATTATCTAGTTTATCTATCACAGATACTATATAATATAACAGGTTTATCTATTATCTAGTCTAGCTATCACAGATACTATATAATACAACAAGTTTATCTATTTTCTAGTTTATCTATCACAGATACTATATAATACAACAAGTTTATCTATTATTCAGTTTATCTATCACAGATACTATATAATACAACAGGTTTATCTATTATCTAGTTTACCTATCACGGATACTATACAATACAACAATATATAATATAACAAGTTTATCTATTATCTAGTTTATCTATCACAGATAATATATAATACAACAAGTTTATCTATTATCTAGTTTATCTATCACAGATACTTTATAATATAACAGGTTTATCTATTATCTAGTCTAGCTATCACATATACTATATAATACAACAAGTTTATCTATTATCTAGTTTATCTATCACAGATACTATACAATACAACAATACATAATATGACAAGTTTATCTATAACAGATACTATATAATACAACAAGTTTATCTATTATCTAGTTTATCTATAACAGATACTATATAATACAACATGTTTATCTATTATCTAGTTTACCTATCACGGATACTATACAATACAACAATATATAATATAACAAGTTTATCTATTATCTAGTTTATCTATCACAGTTACTATATAATACAACAAGTTTATCTATTATCTAGTTTATCTATCACAGATACTATATAATACAACAAGTTTATCTATTATTCAGTTTATCTATCACAGATACTATATAATACAACAGGTTTATCTATTATTCAGTTTATCTATCACAGATACTATATAATACAACAGGTTTATCTATTATCTAGTTTATCTATCAGAGATACTATATAATACAACAAGATTATCTATTATCTAGTTTATCTATCACAGATACTATATAATACAACAAGTTTATCTATTTTCTAGTTTATCTATCACAGATACTATATAATACAACAAGTTTATCTATTATTCAGTTTATCTATCACAGATACTATATAATACAACAGGTTTATCTATTATCTAGTTTACCTATCACGGATACTATACAATACAACAATATATAATATAACAAGTTTATCTATTATCTAGTTTATCTATCACAGATAATATATAATACAACAAGTTTATCTATTATCTAGCTTATCTATCACAGATACTATATAATATAACAGGTTTATCTATTATCTAGTCTAGCTATCACATATACTATATAATACAACAAGTTTATCTATTATTCAGTTTATCTATCACAGATACTATATAATACAATAGGTTTATCTATTATCTAGTTTACCTATCACGGATACTATACAATACAACAATATATAATATAACAAGTTTATCTATTATCTAGTCTAGCTATCACAGATACTATATAATACAACAAGTTTATCTATTATCTAGTTTATCTATCACAGATACTATATAATACAACAAATTTATCTATTATTCAGTTTATCTATCACAGATACTATATAGTACAACAGGTTTATCTATTATCTAGTTTACCTATCACGAATACTATACAATACAACAATATATAATATAACAAGTTTATATATTATCTAGTTTATCTATCACAGATACTATATAATACAACAAGTTTATCTATTATCTAGTTTATCTATCACAGATACTATATAATACAACAGGTTTATCTATTATTTAGTTTATCTATCACAGATACTATACAATACAACAATATATAATAGAACAAGTTTATCTATTATCTAGTTTATCTATCACAGATAATATATAATACAACAGGTTTATCTATTATCTAGTTTATCTATCACAGATACTATATAATATAACAAGTTTATCTATTATCTAGTTTATCTATCACAGATACTATATAATACAAGTTTATATATTATCTAGTTTATCTATCACAGATACTATACAATGCAACAACTTTATCTATTATCTAGTTTATCTATCACAGATACTATACAATATAACAGGTTTATCTATTATCTAGTTTATCTATCACAGATACTATGTAATACAACAATTTTATCTATTATCTAGTTTATCTATCACAGATACTATATAATACAACAAGATTATCTATTATGTAGTTTATCTATCACAGATACTATATAGTACAACAAGTTTATCTATTATCTAGTTTATCTATCACAGATACTATATAATACAACAAGTTTATCTATTATCTAGTTTATCTGTCACAGATACTATATGATACAGCAGGTTTATCTATTATCTAGTTTATCTATCACAGATACTATACAATACAACAACTTTATCTATTATCTAGTTTATCTATCACATATACTATATAATACAACAAGTTTATCTATTATCTAGTTTATCTATCACAGATACTATATAATACAACAAGTTTATATATTATCTAGTTTATCTATCACAGATACTATACAATACAACAATACATAATATGACAAGTTTATCTATCACAGATACTATATAATACAACAAGTTTATCTATTATCTAGTTTATCTATCACAGATACTATATAATACAACAAGTTTATCTATTATTCAGTTCATCTATCACAGATACTATATAATACAACAGGTTTATCTATTATCTAGTTTACCTATCACGGATACTATACAATACAACAATATATAATATAACAATTTTATCTATTATCTAGTCTAGCTATCACAGATACTATATAATACAACAAGTTTATCTATTATCTAGTTTATCTATCACAGATACTATGTAATACAACAAGTTTATCTATTATCTAGTTTATCTATCACAGATACTATATAATACAACAAGTTTATCTATTATCTAGTTTATCTATCACAGATACTATACAATACAACAATACATAATATGACAAGTTTATCTATAACAGATACTATATAATACAACAAGTTTATCTATTATCTAGTTTATCTATCACAGATACTATATAATACAACAAGTTTATCTATTATTCAGTTTATCTATCACAGATACTATATAATACAACATGTTTATCTATTATCTAGTTTACCTATCACGGATACTATACAATACAACAATATATAATATAACAAGTTTATCTATTATCTAGTTTATCTATCACAGTTACTATATAATACAACAAGTTTATCTATTATCTAGTTTATCTATCACAGATACTATATAATACAACAAGTTTATCTATTATTCAGTTTATCTATCACAGATACTATATAATACAACAGGTTTATCTATTATTCAGTTTATCTATCACAGATACTATATAATACAACAGGTTTATCTATTATCTAGTTTATCTATCAGAGATACTATATAATACAACAAGTTTATCTATTATCTAGTTTATCTATCACAGATACTATATAATATAACAGGTTTATCTATTATCTACTCTAGCTATCACAGATACTATATAATACAACAATATATAATATAACAAGTTTATCTATTATCTAGCTTATCTATCACAGATACTATATAATATAACAGGTTTATCTATTATCTAGTCTAGCTATCACATATACTATATAATACAACAAGTTTATCTATTATTCAGTTTATCTATCACAGATACTATATAATACAATAGGTTTATCTATTATCTAGTTTACCTATCACGGATACTATACAATACAACAATATATAATATAACAAGTTTATCTATTATCTAGTCTAGCTATCACAGATACTATATAATACAACAAGTTTATCTATTATCTAGTTTATCTATCACAGATACTATATAATACAACAAATTTATCTATTATTCAGTTTATCTATCACAGATACTATATAGTACAACAGGTTTATCTATTATCTAGTTTACCTATCACGAATACTATACAATACAACAATATATAATATAACAAGTTTATATATTATCTAGTTTATCTATCACAGATACTATATAATACAACAAGTTTATCTATTATCTAGTTTATCTATCACAGATACTATATAATACAACAGGTTTATCTATTATTTAGTTTATCTATCACAGATACTATACAATACAACAATATATAATAGAACAAGTTTATCTATTATCTAGTTTATCTATCACAGATAATATATAATACAACAGGTTTATCTATTATCTAGTTTATCTATCACAGATACTATATAATATAACAAGTTTATCTATTATCTAGTTTATCTATCACAGATACTATATAATACAACAAGTTTATATATTATCTAGTTTATCTATCACAGATACTATACAATGCAACAACTTTATCTATTATCTAATTTATCTATCACAGATACTATACAATATAACAGGTTTATCTATTATCTAGTTTATCTATCACAGATACTATGTAATACAACAATTTTATCTATTATCTAGTTTATCTATCACAGATACTATATAATACAACAAGATTATCTATTATGTAGTTTATCTATCACAGATACTATATAGTACAACAAGTTTATCTATTATCTAGTTTATCTATCACAGATACTATATAATACAACAAGTTTATCTATTATCTAGTTTATCTGTCACAGATACTATATGATACAGCAGGTTTATCTATTATCTAGTTTATCTATCACAGATACTATACAATACAACAACTTTATCTATTATCTAGTTTATCTATCACATATACTATATAATACAACAAGTTTATCTATTATCTAGTTTATCTATCACAGATACTATATAATACAACAAGTTTATATATTATCTAGTTTATCTATCACAGATACTATACAATACAACAATACATAATATGACAAGTTTATCTATCACAGATACTATATAATACAACAAGTTTATCTATTATCTAGTTTATCTATCACAGATACTATATAATACAACAAGTTTATCTATTATTCAGTTTATCTATCACAGATACTATATAATACAACAGGTTTATCTATTATCTAGTTTACCTATCACGGATACTATACAATACAACAATATATAATATAACAAGGTTATCTATTATCTAGTTTATCTATCACAGATAATATATAATACAACAAGTTTATCTATTATCTAGTTTATCTATCACAGATACTATATAATACAACAATTTTATCTATTATCTAGTCTAGCTATCACAGATACTATATAATACAACAAGTTTATCTATTATCTAGTTTATCTATCACAGATACTATGTAATACAACAAGTTTATCTATTATCTAGTTTATCTATCACAGATACTATATAATACAACAAGTTTATCTATTATCTAGTTTATCTATCACAGATACTATATAATACAACAAGATTATCTATTATCTAGTTTATCTATCACAGATACTATATAGTACAACAAGTTTATCTATTATCTAGTTTATCTATCACAGATACTATACAATACAACAATACATAATATGACAAGTTTATCTATAACAGATACTATATAATACAACAAGTTTATCTATTATCTAGTTTATCTATCACAGATACTATATAATACAACAAGTTTATCTATTATTCAGTTTATCTATCACAGATCCTATATAATACAACATGTTTATCTATTATCTAGTTTACCTATCACGGATACTATACAATACAACAATATATAATATAACAAGTTTATCTATTATCTAGTTTATCTATCACAGTTACTATATAATACAACAAGTTTATCTATTATCTAGTTTATCTATCACAGATACTATATAATACAACAAGTTTATCTATTATTCAGTTTATCTATCACAGATACTATATAATACAACAGGTTTATCTATTATTAAGTTTATCTATCACAGATACTATATAATACAACAGGTTTATCTATTATCTAGTTTATCTATCAGAGATACTATATAATACAACAAGTTTATCTATTATCTACTCTAGCTATCACAGATACTATATAATACAACAAGTTTATCTATTTTCTAGTTTATCTATCACAGATACTATATAATACAACAGGTTTATCTATTATCTAGTTTATCTATCACAGATACTATATAATATAACAGGTTTATCTATTATCTACTCTAGCTATCACAGATACTATATAATACAACAAGTTTATCTATTTTCTAGTTTATCTATCACAGATACTATATAATACAACAAGTTTATCTATTATTCAGTTTATCTATCACAGATACTATATAATACAACAGGTTTATCTATTGTCTAGTTTACCTATCACGGATACTATACAATACAACAATATATAATATAACAAGTTTATCTATTATCTAGTTTATCTATCACAGATAATATATAATACAACAAGTTTATCTATTATCTAGCTTATCTATCACAGATACTATATAATATAACAGGTTTATCTATTATCTAGTCTAGCTATCACATATACTATATAATACAACAAGTTTATCTATTATTCAGTTTATCTATCACAGATACTATATAATACAATAGGTTTATCTATTATCTAGTTTACCTATCACGGATACTATTCAATACAACAATATATAATATAACAAGTTTATATATTATCTAGTCTAGCTATCACAGATACTATATAATACAACAAGTTTATCTATTATCTAGTTTATCTATCACAGATACTATATAATACAACAAATTTATCTATTATTCAGTTTATCTATCACAGATACTATATAGTACAACAGGTTTATCTATTATCTAGTTTACCTATCACGGATACTATACAATACAACAATATATAATATAACAAGTTTATCTATTATCTAGTCTAGCTATCACAGATACTATATAATACAACAAGATTATCTATTATCTAGTTTATCTATCACAGATACTATATAGTACAACAAGTTTATCTATTATCTAGTTTATCTATCACAGATACTATATAATACAACAATATTATCTATTATCTAGTTTATCTATCACAGATACTATATAGTACAACAAGTTTATCTATTATCTAGTTTATCTATCACAGATACTATATAATACAACAAGTTTATCTATTATCTAGTTTATCTATCACAGATACTATATGATACAGCAGGTTTATCTATTATCTAGTTTATCTATCACAGATACTATACAATACAACAAATTTATCTATTATCTAGTTTATCTATCACATATACTATATAATACAACAAGTTTATCTATTATCTAGTTTATCTATCACAGATACTATATAATACAACAAGTTTATATATTATCTAGTTTATCTATCACAGATACTATACTATACAACAATACATAATATGACAAGTTTATCTATCACAGATACTATATAATACAACAAGTTTATCTATTATCTAGTTTATCTATCACAGATACTATATAATACGACAAGTTTATCTATTATTCAGTTTATCTATCACAGATACTATATAATACAACAGGTTTATCTATTATTTAGTTTACCTATCACGGATACTATACAATACAACAATATATAATATAACAAGGTTATCTATTATCTAGTTTATCTATCACAGATAATATATAATACAACAAGTTTATCTATTATCTAGTTTATCTATCACAGATACTATATTATACAACAACTTTATCTATTATCTAGTCTAGCTATCACAGATACTATATAATACAACAAGTTTATCTATTATTCAGTTTATCTATCACAGATACTATATAATACAACATGTTTATCTATTATCTAGTTTACCTATCACGGATACTATACAATACAACAATATATAATATTACAAGTTTATCTATTATCTAGTTTATCTATCACAGATACTATATAATATAACAAGTTTATCTATTATCTAGTTTATCTATCACAGATACTATATAATACAACAAGTTTATCTATTATTCAGTTTATCTATCACAGATACTACATAATACAACAGGTTTATCTATTATTCAGTTTATCTATCACAGATACTATATAATACAACAGGTTTATCTATTATCTAGTTTATCTATCACTAATAATATATAATACAACAAGTTTATCTATTATCTAGTTTATCTATCACAGATACTATATAATATAACAGGTTTATTTATTATCTAGTCTAGCTATCACAGATACTATATAATACAACAGGTTTATCTATTATCTAGTTTATCTATCACAGATACTATATAATACAACAAGTTTATCTATTATTCAGTTTATCTATCACAGATACTATATAATACAACAGGTTTATCTATTATCTAGTTTACCTATCACGGATACTATACAATACAACAATATATAATATAACAAGTTTATCTATTATCTAGTTTATCTATCACAGATAATATATAATACAACAACAGGTTTATCTATTATTTAGTTTATCTATCACAGATACTATACAATACAACAATATATAATATAACAAGTTTATCTATTATCTAGTTTATCTATCACAGATACTATATAATACAACAAGTTTATATATTATCTAGTTTATCTATCACAGATACTATACAATGCAACAACTTTATCTATTATCTAGTTTATCTATCACAGATACTATACAATATTACAGGTTTATCTATCACAGATACTATGTAATACAACAAGTTTATCTATTATCTAGTTTATCTATCACAGATACTATATAATACAACAAGTTTATCTATTATCTAGTTTATCTATCACAGATACTATATAATACAACAAGATTATCTATTATCTAGTTTATCTATCACAGATACTATATAATACAACAAGTTTATCTATTATCTAGTCTAGCTATCACAGATACTATATAATACAACAAGTTTATCTATTATTCAGTTTATCTATCACAGATACTATATAATACAACATGTTTATCTATTATCTAGTTTACCTATCACGGATACTATACAATACAACAATATATAATATAACAAGTTTATCTATTATCTAGTTTATCTATCACAGATACTATATAATATAACAAGTTTATCTATTATCTAGTTTATCTATCACAGATACTATATAATACAACAAGTTTATCTATTATTCAGTTTATCTATCACAGATACTATATAATACAACAGGTTTATCTATTATTCAGTTTATCTATCACAGATAGTATATAATACAACAGGTTTATCTATTATCTAGTTTATCTATCACAGATAATATATAATACAACAAGTTTATCTATTATCTAGTTTATCTATCACAGATACTATATAATATAACAGGTTTATCTATTATCTAGTCTAGCTATCACAGATACTATATAATACAACAAGTTTATCTATTATCTAGTTTATCTATCACAGATACTATATAATACAACAAGTTTATCTATTATTCAGTTTATCTATCACAGATACTATATAATACAACAGGTTTATCTATTATCTAGTTTACCTATCACGGATACTATACAATACAACAATATATAATATAACAAGTTTATCTATTATCTAGTTTATCTATCACAGATAATATATAATACAACAACAGGTTTATCTATTATTTAGTTTATCTATCATAGATACTATACAATACAACAATATATAATATAACAAGTTTATCTATTATCTAGTTTATCTATCACAGATAATATATAATACAACAACAGGTTTATCTATTATCTAGTTTATCTATAACAGATACTCTATAATATAACAAGTTTATCTATTATCTAGTTTATCTATCACAGATACTATATAATACAACAAGTTTATATATTATCTAGTTTATCTATCACAGATACTATACAATGCAACAAATTTATCTATTATCTAGTTTATCTATCACAGATACTATATAATACAACAAGTTTATATATTATCTAGTTTATCTATCACAGATACTATACAATACAACAATACATAATATGACAAGTTTATCTATCACAGATACTATATAATACAACAAGTTTATCTATTATCTAGTTTATCTATCACAGATACTATATAATACAACAAGTTTATCTATTATTCAGTTTATCTATCACAGATACTATATAATACAACAGGTTTATCTATTATCTAGTTTACCTATCACGGATACTATACAATACAACAATATAAAATATAACAAGGTTATCTATTATCTAGTTTATCTATCACAGATAATATATAATACAACAAGTTTATCTATTATTTAGTTTATCTATCACAGATACTATATAATACAACAACTTTATCTATTATCTAGTCTAGCTATCACAGATACTATATAATACAACAAGTTTATCTATTATTCAGTTTATCTATCTTAGATACTATATAATACAACAAGATTATCTATTATCTAGTTTATCTATCACAGATACTATATAGTACAACAAGTTTATCTATTATCTAGTTTATCTATCACAGATACTATATAATACAACAAGTTTATCTATTATCTAGTTTATCTATCACAGATACTATATGATACAGCAGGTTTTTCTATTATCTAGTTTATCTATCACAGATACTATACAATACAACAAATTTATCTATTATCTAGTTTATCTATCACATATACTATATAATACAACAAGTTTATCTATTATCTAGTTTATTTATCACAGATACTATATAATACAACAAGTTTATATATTATCTAGTTTATCTATCACAGATACTATACAATACAACAATACATAATATGACAAGTTTATCTATCACAGATACTATATAATACAACAAGTTTATCTATTATCTAGTTTATCTATCACAGATACTATATAATACAACAAGTTTATCTATTATTCAGTTTATCTATCACAGATACTATATAATACAACAAGTTTATCTATTATCTAGTTTATCTATCACAGATACTATATAATACAACAATATATAATATAACAAGGTTATCTATTATCTAGTTTATCTATCACAGATAATATATAATACAACAAGTTTATCTATTATCTAGTTTATCTATCACAGATACTATATAATATAACAGGTTTATCTATTATCTAGTCTAGCTATCACAGATACTATATAATACAACAAGTTTATCTATTATCTAGTTTATCTATCACAGATACTATATAATACAACAAGTTTATCTATTATTCAGTTTATCTATCACAGATACTATATAATACAACAGGTTTATCTATTATCTAGTTTACCTATCACGGATACTATACAATACAACAATATATAATATAACAAGTTTATCTATTATCTAGTTTATCTATCACAGATAATATATAATACAACAACAGGTTTATCTATTATTTAGTTTATCTATCACAGATACTATACAATACAACAATATATAATAGAACAAGTTTATATATTATCTAGTTTATCTATCACAGATACTATACAATGCAACAACTTTATCTATTATCTAGTTTATCTATCACAGATACTATACAATATAACAGGTTTATCTATTATCTAGTTTATCTATCACAGATACTATGTAATACAACAAGTTTATCTATTATCTAGTTTATCTATCACAGATACTATATAATACAACAAGTTTATCTATTATCTAGTTTATCTATCAAAGATACTATATAATACAACAAGATTATCTATTATGTAGTTTATCTATCACAGATACTATATAGTACAACAAGTTTATCTATTATCTAGTTTATCTATCACAGATACTATATAATACAACAGGTTTATCTATTATCTAGTTTACCTATCACGGATACTATACAATACAACAATATATAATATAACAAGTTCATCTATTATCTAGTTTATCTATCACAGATAATATATAATACAACAACAGGTTTATCTATTATTTAGTTTATCTATCACAGATACTATACAATACAACAATATATAATAGAACAAGTTTATCTATTATCTAGTTTTTCTATCACAGATACTATATAATACAACAGGTTTATCTATTATCTAGTTCATCTATCACAGATACTATATAATACAACAAGTTTATCTATTATTCAGTTTATCTATCACAGATACTATATAATACAACAGGTTTATCTATTATCTAGTTTACCTATCACGGATACTATACAATACAACAATATATAATATAACAAGGTTATCTATTATCTAGTTTATCTATCACAGATAATATATAATACAACAAGTTTATCTATTATCTAGTATATCTATCACAGATACTATATAATACAACAATTTTATCTATTATCTAGTCTAGCTATTACAGATACTATATAATACAACAAGTTTATCTATTATCTAGTTTATCTATCACAGATACTATATAATACAACAAGATTATCTATTATCTAGTTTATCTATCACAGATACTATATAGTACAACAAGTTTATCTATTATCTAGTTTATCTATCACAGATACTATATAATACAACAAGTTTATCTATTATCTAGTTTATCTATCACAGATATTATATGATACAGCAGGTTTATCTATTATCTAGTTTATCTATCACAGATACTATACAATAAAACAACTTTATCTATTATCTAGTTTATCTATCACATATACTATATAATACAACAAGTTTATCTATTATCTAGTTTATCTATCACAGATACTATATAATACAACAAGTTTATATATTATCTAGTTTATCTATCACAGATACTATACAATACAACAATACATAATATGACAAGTTTATCTATAACAGATACTATATAATACAACAAGTTTATCTATTATCTAGTTTATCTATCACAGATACTATATAATACAACAAGTTTATCTATTATTCAGTTTATCTATCACAGATACTATATAATACAACATGTTTATCTATTATCTAGTTTACCTATCACGGATACGATACAATACAACAATATATAATATAACAAGTTTATCTATTATCTAGTTTATCTATCACAGTTACTATATAATACAACAAGTTTATCTATTATCTAGTTTATCTATCACAGATACTATATAATACAACAAGTTTATCTATTATTCAGTTTATCTATCACAGATACTATATAATACAACAGGTTTATCTATTATTCAGTTTATCTATCACAGATACTATATAATACAACAGGTTTATCTATTATCTAGTTTATCTATCACAGATAATATATAATACAACAAGTTTATCTATTATCTAGTTTATCTATCACAGATACTATATAATATAACAGGTTTATCTATTATCTAGTCTAGCTATCACAGATACTATATAATACAACAAGTTTATCTATTTTCTAGTTTATCTATCACAGATACTATATAATACAACAAGTTTATCTATTATTCAGTTTATCTATCACAGATACTTATATAATACAACAGGTTTATCTATTATCTAGTTTACCTATCACGGATACTATACAATACAACAATATATAATATAACAAGTTTATCTATTATCTAGTTTATCTATCACAGATAATATATAATACAACAAGTTTATCTATTATCTAGTTTATCTATCACAGATACTTTATAATATAACAGGTTTATCTATTATCTAGTCTAGCTATCACATATACTATATAATACAACAAGTTTATCTATTATCTAGTTTATCTATCACAGATACTATACAATACAACAATACATAATATGACAAGTTTATCTATAACAGATACTATATAATACAACAAGTTTATCTATTATCTAGTTTATCTATTACAGATACTATATAATACAACATGTTTATCTATTATCTAGTTTACCTATCACGGATACTATACAATACAACAATATATAATATAACAAGTTTATCTATTATCTAGTTTATCTATCACAGTTACTATATAATACAACAAGTTTATCTATTATCTAGTTTATCTATCACAGATACTATATAATACAACAAGTTTATCTATTATTCAGTTTATCTATCACAGATACTATATAATACAACAGGTTTATCTATTATTCAGTTTATCTATCACAGATACTATATAATACAACAGGTTTATCTATTATCTAGTTTATCTATCAGAGATACTATATAATACAACAAGATTATCTATTATCTAGTTTATCTATCACAGATACTATATAATACAACAAGTTTATCTATTTTCTAGTTTATCTATCACAGATACTATATAATACAACAAGTTTATCTATTATTCAGTTTATCTATCACAGATACTATATAATACAACAGGTTTATCTATTATCTAGTTTACCTATCACGGATACTATACAATACAACAATATATAATATAACAAGTTTATCTATTATCTAGTTTATCTATCACAGATAATATATAATACAACAAGTTTATCTATTATCTAGCTTATCTATCACAGATACTATATAATATAACAGGTTTATCTATTATCTAGTCTAGCTATCACATATACTATATAATACAACAAGTTTATCTATTATTCAGTTTATCTATCACAGATACTATATAATACAATAGGTTTATCTATTATCTAGTTTACCTATCACGGATACTATACAATACAACAATATATAATATAACAAGTTTATCTATTATCTAGTCTAGCTATCACAGATACTATATAATACAACAAGTTTATCTATTATCTAGTTTATCTATCACAGATACTATATAATACAACAAATTTATCTATTATTCAGTTTATCTATCACAGATACTATATAGTACAACAGGTTTATCTATTATCTAGTTTACCTATCACGAATACTATACAATACAACAATATATAATATAACAAGTTTATATATTATCTAGTTTATCTATCACAGATACTATATAATACAACAAGTTTATCTATTATCTAGTTTATCTATCACAGATACTATATAATACAACAGGTTTATCTATTATTTAGTTTATCTATCACAGATACTATACAATACAACAATATATAATAGAACAAGTTTATCTATTATCTAGTTTATCTATCACAGATAATATATAATACAACAGGTTTATCTATTATCTAGTTTATCTATCACAGATACTATATAATATAACAAGTTTATCTATTATCTAGTTTATCTATCACAGATACTATATAATACAAGTTTATATATTATCTAGTTTATCTATCACAGATACTATACAATGCAACAACTTTATCTATTATCTAGTTTATCTATCACAGATACTATACAATATAACAGGTTTATCTATTATCTAGTTTATCTATCACAGATACTATGTAATACAACAATTTTATCTATTATCTAGTTTATCTATCACAGATACTATATAATACAACAAGATTATCTATTATGTAGTTTATCTATCACAGATACTATATAGTACAACAAGTTTATCTATTATCTAGTTTATCTATCACAGATACTATATAATACAACAAGTTTATCTATTATCTAGTTTATCTGTCACAGATACTATATGATACAGCAGGTTTATCTATTATCTAGTTTATCTATCACAGATACTATACAATACAACAACTTTATCTATTATCTAGTTTATCTATCACATATACTATATAATACAACAAGTTTATCTATTATCTAGTTTATCTATCACAGATACTATATAATACAACAAGTTTATATATTATCTAGTTTATCTATCACATATACTATATAATACAACAAGTTTATCTATTATCTAGTTTATCTATCACAGATACTATATAATACAACAAGTTTATATATTATCTAGTTTATCTATCACATATACTATATAATACAACAAGTTTATCTATTATCTAGTTTATCTATCACAGATACTTTATAATATAACAGGTTTATCTATTATCTAGTCTAGCTATCACATATACTATATAATACAACAAGTTTATCTATTATCTAGTTTATCTATCACAGATACTATACAATACAACAATACATAATATGACAAGTTTATCTATAACAGATACTATATAATACAACAAGTTTATCTATTATCTAGTTTATCTATCACAGATACTATATAATACAACAAGTTTATCTATTATTCAGTTTATCTATCACAGATACTATATAATACAACATGTTTATCTATTATCTAGTTTACCTATCACGGATACTATACAATACAACAATATATAATATAACAAGTTTATCTATTATCTAGTTTATCTATCACAGTTACTATATAATACAACAAGTTTATCTATTATCTAGTTTATCTATCACAGATACTATATAATACAACAAGTTTATCTATTATTCAGTTTATCTATCACAGATACTATATAATACAACAGGTTTATCTATTATTCAGTTTATCTATCACAGATACTATATAATATAACAGGTTTATCTATTATCTACTCTAGCTATCACAGATACTATATAATACAACAAGTTTATCTATTTTCTAGTTTATCTATCACAGATACTATATAATACAACAAGTTTATCTATTATTCAGTTTATCTATCACAGATACTATATAATACAACAGGTTTATCTATTATCTAGTTTACCTATCACGGATACTATACAATACAACAATATATAATATTACAAGTTTATCTATTATCTAGTTTATCTATCACAGATAATATATAATACAACAAGTTTATCTATTATCTAGCTTATCTATCACAGATACTATATAATATAACAGGTTTATCTATTATCTAGTCTAGCTATCACATATACTATATAATACAACAAGTTTATCTATTATTCAGTTTATCTATCACAGATACTATATAATACAATAGGTTTATCTATTATCTAGTTTACCTATCACGGATACTATACAATACAACAATATATAATATAACAAGTTTATCTATTATCTAGTCTAGCTATCACAGATACTATATAATACAACAAGTTTATCTATTATCTAGTTTATCTATCACAGATACTATATAATACAACAAATTTATCTATTATTCAGTTTATCTATCACAGATACTATATAGTACAACAGGTTTATCTATTATCTAGTTTACCTATCACGAATACTATACAATACAACAATATATAATATAACAAGTTTATATATTATCTAGTTTATCTATCACAGATACTATATAATACAACAAGTTTATCTATTATCTAGTTTATCTATCACAGATACTATATAATACAACAGGTTTATCTATTATTTAGTTTATCTATCACAGATACTATATAATACAACAAGTTTATCTATTATCTAGTTTATCTATCACAGATACTATATAATACAACAAGTTTATCTATTATCTAGTTTATCTGTCACAGATACTATATGATACAGCAGGTTTATCTATTATCTAGTTTATCTATCACAGATACTATACAATACAACAACTTTATCTATTATCTAGTTTATCTATCACATATACTATATAATACAACAAGTTTATCTATTATCTAGTTTATCTATCACAGATACTATATAATACAACAAGTTTATATATTATCTAGTTTATCTATCACAGATACTATACAATACAACAATACATAATATGACAAGTTTATCTATCACAGATACTATATAATACAACAAGTTTATCTATTATCTAGTTTATCTATCACAGATACTATATAATACAACAAGTTTATCTATTATTCAGTTTATCTATCACAGATACTATATAATACAACAGGTTTATCTATTATCTAGTTTACCTATCACGGATACTATACAATACAACAATATATAATATAACAAGGTTATCTATTATCTAGTTTATCTATCACAGATAATATATAATACAACAAGTTTATCTATTATCTAGTTTATCTATCACAGATACTATATAATACAACAATTTTATCTATTATCTAGTCTAGCTATCACAGATACTATATAATACAACAAGTTTATCTATTATCTAGTTTATCTATCACAGATACTATGTAATACAACAAGTTTATCTATTATCTAGTTTATCTATCACAGATACTATATAATACAACAAGTTTATCTATTATCTAGTTTATCTATCACAGATACTATATAATACAACAAGATTATCTATTATCTAGTTTATCTATCACAGATACTATATAGTACAACAAGTTTATCTATTATCTAGTTTATCTATCACAGATACTATACAATACAACAATACATAATATGACAAGTTTATCTATAACAGATACTATATAATACAACAAGTTTATCTATTATCTAGTTTATCTATCACAGATACTATATAATACAACAAGTTTATCTATTATTCAGTTTATCTATCACAGATACTATATAATACAACATGTTTATCTATTATCTAGTTTACCTATCACGGATACTATACAATACAACAATATATAATATAACAAGTTTATCTATTATCTAGTTTATCTATCACAGTTACTATATAATACAACAAGTTTATCTATTATCTAGTTTATCTATCACAGATACTATATAATACAACAAGTTTATCTATTATTCAGTTTATCTATCACAGATACTATATAATACAACAGGTTTATCTATTATTCAGTTTATCTATCACAGATACTATATAATACAACAGGTTTATCTATTATCTAGTTTATCTATCACAGATACTATATAATACAACAAGTTTATCTATTATCTAGTTTATCTATCAGAGATACTATATAATATAACAGGTTTATCTATTATCTACTCTAGCTATCACAGATACTATATAATACAACAAGTTTATCTATTTTCTAGTTTATCTATCACAGATACTATATAATACAACAAGTTTATCTATTATTCAGTTTATCTATCACAGATACTATATAATACAACAGGTTTATCTATTATCTAGTTTACCTATCACGGATACTATACAATACAACAATATATAATATAACAAGTTTATCTATTATCTACTCTAGCTATCACAGATACTATATAATACAACAAGTTTATCTATTTTCTAGTTTATCTATCACAGTTACTATATAATACAACAAGTTTATCTATTATCTAGTTTATCTATCACAGATACTATATAATACAACAAGTTTATCTATTATTCAGTTTATCTATCACAGATACTATATAATACAACAGGTTTATCTATTATTCAGTTTATCTATCACAGATACTATATAATACAACAAGTTTATCTATTTTCTAGTTTATCTATCACAGATACTATATAATACAACAAGTTTATCTATTATTCAGTTTATCTATCACAGATACTATATAATACAACAGGTTTATCTATTATCTAGTTTACCTATCACGGATACTATACAATACAACAATATATAATATAACAAGTTTATCTATTATCTAGTTTATCTATCACAGATAATATATAATTCAACAAGTTTATCTATTATCTAGCTTATCTATCACAGATACTATATAATATAACAGGTTTATCTATTATCTAGTCTAGCTATCACATATACTATATAATACAACAAGTTTATCTATTATTCAGTTTATCTATCACAGATACTATATAATACAATAGGTTTATCTATTATCTAGTTTACCTATCACGGATACTATTCAATACAACAATATATAATATAACAAGTTTATCTATTATCTAGTCTAGCTATCACAGATACTATATAATACAACAAGTTTATCTATTATCTAGTTTATCTATCACAGATACTATATAATACAACAAATTTATCTATTATTCAGTTTATCTATCACAGATACTATATAGTACAACAGGTTTATCTATTATCTAGTTTACCTATCACGAATACTATACAATACAACAATATATAATATAACAAGTTTATATATTATCTAGTTTATCTATCACAGATACTATATAATACAACAAGTTTATCTATTATCTAGTTTATCTATCACAGATACTATATAATACAACAGGTTTATCTATTATTTAGTTTATCTATCACAGATACTATACAATACAACAATATATAATAGAACAAGTTTATCTATTATCTAGTTTATCTATCACAGATAATATATAATACAACAGGTTTATCTATTATCTAGTTTATCTATCACAGATACTATATAATATAACAAGTTTATCTATTATCTAGTTTATCTATCACAGATACTATATAATACAACAAGTTTATATATTATCTAGTTTATCTATCACAGATACTATACAATGCAACAACTTTATCTATTATCTAGTTTATCTATCACAGATACTATACAATATAACAGGTTTATCTATTATCTAGTTTATCTATCACAGATACTATGTAATACAACAATTTTATCTATTATCTAGTTTATCTATCACAGATACTATATAATACAACAAGATTATCTATTATGTAGTTTATCTATCACAGATACTATATAGTACAACAAGTTTATCTATTATCTAGTTTATCTATCACAGATACTATATAATACAACAAGTTTATCTATTATCTAGTTTATCTGTCACAGATACTATATGATACAGCAGGTTTATCTATTATCTAGTTTATCTATCACAGATACTATACAATACAACAACTTTATCTATTATCTAGTTTATCTATCACATATACTATATAATACAACAAGTTTATCTATTATCTAGTTTATCTATCACAGATACTATATAATACAACAAGTTTATATATTATCTAGTTTATCTATCACAGATACTATACAATACAACAATACATAATATGACAAGTTTATCTATCACAGATACTATATAATACAACAAGTTTATCTATTATCTAGTTTATCTATCACAGATACTATATAATACAACAAGTTTATCTATTATTCAGTTTATCTATCACAGATACTATATAATACAACAGGTTTATCTATTATCTAGTTTACCTATCACGGATACTATACAATACAACAATATATAATATAACAAGGTTATCTATTATCTAGTTTATCTATCACAGATAATATATAATACAACAAGTTTATCTATTATCTAGTTTATCTATCACAGATACTATATAATACAACAATTTTATCTATTATCAAGTCTAGCTATCACAGATACTATATAATACAACAAGTTTATCTATTATCTAGTTTATCTATCACAGATACTATGTAATACAACAAGTTTATCTATTATCTAGTTTATCTATCACAGATACTATATAATACAACAAGTTTATCTATTATCTAGTTTATCTATCACAGATACTATATAATACAACAAGATTATCTATTATCTAGTTTATCTATCACAGATACTATATAGTACAACAAGTTTATCTATTATCTAGTTTATCTATCACAGATACTATACAATACAACAATACATAATATGACAAGTTTATCTATAACAGATACTATATAATACAACAAGTTTATCTATTATCTAGTTTATCTATCACAGATACTATATAATACAACAAGTTTATCTATTATTCAGTTTATCTATCACAGATACTATATAATACAACATGTTTATCTATTATCTAGTTTACCTATCACGGATACTATACAATACAACAATATATAATATAACAAGTTTATCTATTATCTAGTTTATCTATCACAGTTACTATATAATACAACAAGTTTATCTATTATCTAGTTTATCTATCACAGATACTATATAATACAACAAGTTTATCTATTATTCAGTTTATCTATCACAGATACTATATAATACAACAGGTTTATCTATTATTCAGTTTATCTATCAGAGATACTATATAATACAACAGGTTTATCTATTATCTAGTTTATCTATCACAGATACTATATAATACAACAAGTTTATCTATTATCTACTCTAGCTATCACAGATACTATATAATACAACAGGTTTATCTATTATCTAGTTTATCTATCACAGATACTATATAATACAACAGGTTTATCTATTATCTAGTTTATCTATCACAGATACTATATAATATAACAGGTTTATCTATTATCTACTCTAGCTATCACAGATACTATATAATACAACAAGTTTATCTATTTTCTAGTTTATCTATCACAGATACTATATAATACAACAAGTTTATCTATTATTCAGTTTATCTATCACAGATACTATATAATACAACAGGTTTATCTATTATCTAGTTTACCTATCACGGATACTATACAATACAACAATATATAATATAACAAGTTTATCTATTATCTAGTTTATCTATCACAGATAATATATAATACAACAAGTTTATCTATTATCTAGCTTATCTATCACAGATACTATATAATATAACAGGTTTATCTATTATCTAGTCTAGCTATCACATATACTATATAATACAACAAGTTTATCTATTATTCAGTTTATCTATCACAGATACTATATAATACAATAGGTTTATCTATTATCTAGTTTACCTATCACGGATACTATACAATACAACAATATATAATATAACAAGTTTATCTATTATCTAGTCTAGCTATCACAGATACTATATAATACAACAAGTTTATCTATTATCTAGTTTATCTATCACAGATACTATATAATACAACAAATTTATCTATTATTCAGTTTATCTATCACAGATACTATATAGTACAACAGGTTTATCTATTATCTAGTTTACCTATCACGGATACTATACAATACAACAATATATAATATAACAAGTTTATATATTATCTAGTTTATCTATCACAGATACTATATAATACAACAAGTTTATCTATTATCTAGTTTATCTATCACAGATACTATATAATACTACAGGTTTATCTATTATTTAGTTTATCTATCACAGATACTATACAATACAACAATATATAATAGAACAAGTTTATCTATTATCTAGTTTATCTATCACAGATAATATATAATACAACAGGTTTATCTATTATCTAGTTTATCTATCACAGATACTATATAATATAACAAGTTTATCTATTATCTAGTTTATCTATCACAGATACTATATAATACAACAAGTTTATATATTATCTAGTTTATCTATCACAGATACTATACAATGCAACAACTTTATCTATTATCTAGTTTATCTATCACAGATACTATACAATATAACAGGTTTATCTATTATCTAGTTTATCTATCACAGATACTATGTAATACAACAATTTTATCTATTATCTAGTTTATCTATCACAGATACTATATAATACAACAAGATTATCTATTATGTAGTTTATCTATCACAGATACTATATAGTACAACAAGTTTATCTATTATCTAGTTTATCTATCACAGATACTATATAATACAACAAGTTTATCTATTATCTAGTTTATCTGTCACAGATACTATATGATACAGCAGGTTTATCTATTATCTAGTTTATCTATCACAGATACTATACAATACAACAACTTTATCTATTATCTAGTTTATCTATCACATATACTATATAATACAACAAGTTTATCTATTATCTAGTTTATCTATCACAGATACTATATAATACAACAAGTTTATATATTATCTAGTTTATCTATCACAGATACTATACAATACAACAATACATAATATGACAAGTTTATCTATCACAGATACTATATAATACAACAAGTTTATCTATTATCTAGTTTATCTATCACAGATACTATATAATACAACAAGTTTATCTATTATTCAGTTTATCTATCACAGATACTATATAATACAACAGGTTTATCTATTATCTAGTTTACCTATCACGGATACTATACAATACAACAATATATAATATAACAAGGTTATCTATTATCTAGTTTATCTATCACAGATAATATATAATACAACAAGTTTATCTATTATCTAGTTTATCTATCACACATACTATATAATACAACAATTTTATCTATTATCTAGTCTAGCTATCACAGATACTATATAATATAACAAGTTTATCTATTATCTAGTTTATCTATCACAGATACTATGTAATACAACAAGTTTATCTATTATCTAGTTTATCTATCACAGATACTATATAATACAACAAGTTTATCTATTATCTAGTTTATCTATCACAGATACTATATAATACAACAAGATTATCTATTATCTAGTTTATCTATCACAGATACTATATAGTACAACAAGTTTATCTATTATCTAGTTTATCTATCACAGATACTATATAATACAACAAGTTTATCTATTATCTAGTTTATCTATCACAGATACTATATGATACAGCAGGTTTATCTATTATCTAGTTTATCTATCACAGATACTATACAATACAACAACTTTATCTATTATCTAGTTTATCTATCACATAAACTATATAATACAACAAGTTTATCTATTATCTAGTTTACCTATCACGGATACTATACAATACAACAATATATAATATAACAAGTTTATCTATTATCTAGTTTATCTATCACAGATACTATATAATATAACAAATTTATCTATTATCTAGTTTATCTATCACAGATACTATATAATACAACAAGTTTATCTATTATTCAGTTTAGCTATCACAGATACTATACAATACAACAATACATAATATGACAAGTTTATCTATCACAGATACTATATAATACAACAAGTTTATCTATTATCTAGTTTGTCTATCACAGATACTATATAATACAACAAGTTTATCTATTATTCAGTTTATCTATCACAGATACTATATAATACAACAACTTTATCTATTATCTGGTCTAGCTATCACAGATACTATATAATACAACAAGTTTATCTATTATTCAGTTTATCTATCACAGATACTATATAATACAACATGTTTATCTATTATCTAGTTTACCTATCACGGATACTATACAATACAACAATATATAATATAACAAGGTTATCTATTATCTAGTTAATCTATCACAGATAATATATAATACAACAAGTTTATCTATTATCTAGTTTATCTATCACAGATACTATATAATACAACAACTTTATCTATTATCTGGTCTAGCTATCACAGATACTATATAATACAACAAGTTTATCTATTATTCAGTTTATCTATCACAGATACTATATAATACAACATGTTTATCTATTATCTAGTTTCCCTATCACGGATACTATATAATACAACATGTTTATCTATTATCTAGTTTACCTATCACGGATACTATACAATACAACAATATATAATATAACAAGTTTATCTATTATCTAGTTTATCTATCACAGATACTATATAATATAACAAGTTTATCTATTATCTAGTTTATCTATCACAGATACTATATAATACAACAAGTTTATCTATTATTCAGTTTATCTATCACAGATACTATATAATACAACAGGTTTATCTATTATTCAGTTTATCTATCACAGATACTATATAATACAACAGGTTTATCTATTATCTAGTTTATCTATCACAGATAATATATAATACAACAAGTTTATCTATTATCTAGTTTATCTATCACAGATACTATATAATATAACAGGTTTATCTATTATCTAGTCTAGCTATCACAGATACTATATAATACAACAAGTTTATCTATTATCTAGTTTATCTATCACAGATACTATATAATACAACAAGTTTATCTATTATTCAGTTTATCTATCACAGATACTATATAATACAACAACAGGTTTATCTATTATTTAGTTTATCTATCACAGATACTATACAATACAACAATATATAATATAACAAGTTTATCTATTATCTAGTTTATCTATCACAGATAATATATAATACAACAACAGGTTTATCTATTATCTAGTTTATCTATAACAGATACTATATAATATAACAAGTTTATCTATTATCTAGTTTATCTATCACAGATACTATATAATACAACAAGTTTATATATTATCTAGTTTATCTATCACAGATACTATACAATGCAACAACTTTATCTATTATCTAGTTTATCTATCACAGATACTATACAATATAACAGGTTTATCTATCACAGATACTATGTAATACAACAAGTTTATCTATTATCTAGTTTATCTATCACAGATACTATATAATACAACAAGTTTATATATTATCTAGTTTATCTATCACAGATACTATACAATACAACAATACATAATATGACAAGTTTATCTATCACAGATACTATATAATACAACAAGTTTATCTATTATCTAGTTTATCTATCACAGATACTATATAATACAACAAGTTTATCTATTATCTAGTTTATCTATCACAGATACTATATAATACAACAATTTTATCTATTATTCAGTTTATCTATCACAGATACTATATAATACAACATGTTTATCTATTATCTAGTTTACCTATCACGGATACTATACAATACAACAATATATAATATAACAAGGTTATCTATTATCTAGTTTATCTATCACAGATAATATATAATACAACAAGTTTATCTATTATCTAGTATATCTATCACAGATACTATATAATACAACAATTTTATCTATTATCTAATCTAGCAATCACAGATACTATATAATACAACAAGTTTATCTATTATCTAGTTTATCTATCACAGATACTATATAATACAACAAGATTATCTATTATCTAGTTTATCTATCACAGATACTATATAGTACAACAAGTTTATCTATTATCTAGTTTATCTATCACAGATACTATATAATACAACAAGATTATCTATTATCTAGTTTATCTATCACAGATACTATATAGTACAACAAGTTTATCTATTATCTAGTTTATCTATCACAGATACTATATAATACAACAAGTTTATCTATTATCTAGTTTATCTATCACAGATACTATATGATACAGCAGGTTTATCTATTATCTAGTTTATCTATCACAGATACTATACAAAACAACAATACATAATATGACAAGTTTATCTATCACAGATACTATATAATACAACAAGTTTATCTATTATCTAGTTTATCTATCACAGATACTATATAATACAACAAGTTTATCTATTATTCAGTTTATCTATCACAGATACTATATAATACAACAAGTTTATCTATTATCTAGTTTATCTATCACAGATACTATATAATACAACAATATATAATATAACAAGGTTATCTATTATCTAGTTTATCTATCACAGATAATATATAATACAACAAGTTTATCTATTATCTAGTTTATCTATCACAGATACTATATAATACAACAACTTTATCTATTATCTAGTCTAGCTATCACAGATACTATATAATACAACAAGTTTATCTATTATCTAGTTTATCTATCACAGATACTATATAATACAACAAGTTTATCTATTATTCAGTTTATCTATCACAGATACTATATAATACAACATGTTTATCTATTATCTAGTTTACCTATCACGGATACTATACAATACAACAATATATAATATAACAAGTTTATCTATTATCTAGTTTATCTATCACAGATACTATATAATACAACAAGTTTATCTATTATCTAGTTTATCTATCACAGATACTATATAATACAACAAGTTTATCTATTATTCAGTTTATCTATCACAGATACTATATAATACAACAGGTTTATCTATTATTCAGTTTATCTATCACAGATACTATATAATACAACAGGTTTATCTATTATCTAGTTTATCTATCACAGATAATATATAATACAACAAGTTTATCTATTATCTAGTTTATCTATCACAGATACTATATAATATAACAGGTTTATCTATTATCTAGTCTAGCTATCACAGATACTATATAATACAACAAGTTTATCTATTATCTAGTTTATCTATCACAGATACTATATAATACAACAAGTTTATCTATTATTCAGTTTATCTATCACCGATACTATATAATACAACATGTTTATCTATTATCTAGTTTACCTATCACGGATACTATACAATACAACAATATATAATATAACAAGTTTATCTATTATCTAGTTTATCTATCACAGATAATATATAATACAACAACAGGTTTATCTATTATTTAGTTTATCTATCACAGATACTATACAATACAACAATATATAATAGAACAAGTTTATCTATTATCTAGTTTTTCTATCACAGATACTATATAATACAACAGGTTTATCTATTATCTAGTTTATCTATAACAGATACTATATAATACAACAAGTTTATATATTATCTAGTTTATCTATCACAGATACTATACAATGCAACAACTTTATCTATTATCTAGTTTATCTATCACAGATACTATACAATATAACAGGTTTATCTATTATCTAGTTTATCTATCACAGATACTATGTAATACAACAAGTTTATCTACTATCTAGTTTATCTATCACAGATACTATATAATACAACAAGATTATCTATTATGTAGTTTATCTATCACAGATACTATATAGTACAACAAGTCTATCTATTATCTAGTTTATCTATCACAGATACTATATAATACAACAGGTTTATCTATTATCTAGTTTACCTATCACGGATACTATACAATACAACAATATATAATATAACAAGTTTATCTATTATCTAGTTTATCTATCACAGATAATATATAATACAACAACAGGTTTATCTATTATTTAGTTTATCTATCACAGATACTATACAATACAACAATATATAATAGAACAAGTTTATCTATTATCTAGTTTTTCTATCACAGATACTATATAATACAACAGGTTTATCTATTATCTAGTTTATCTATCACAGATACTATATAATACAACAAGTTTATCTATTATTCAGTTTATCTATCACAGATACTATATAATACAACAGGTTTATCTATTATCTAGTTTACCTATCACGGATACTATACAATACAACAATATATAATATAACAAGGTTATCTATTATCTAGTTTATCTATCACAGATCATATATAATACAACAAGTTTATCTATTATCTAGTATATCTATCACAGATACTATATAATACAACAATTTTATCTATTATCTAGTCTAGCTATTACAGATACTATATAATACAACAAGTTTATCTATTATCTAGTTTATCTATCACAGATACTATATAATACAACAAGATTATCTATTATCTAGTTTATCTATCACAGATACTATATAGTACAACAAGTTTATCTATTATCTAGTTTATCTATCACAGATACTATATAATACAACAAGTTTATCTATTATCTCGTTTATCTATCACAGATACTATATGATACAGCAGGTTTATCTATTATCTAATTTATCTATCACAGATACTATACAATAAAACAACTTTATCTATTATCTAGTTTATCTATCACATATACTATATAATACAACAAGTTTATCTATTATCTAGTTTATCTATCACAGATACTATATAATACAACAAGTTTATATATTATCTAGTTTATCTATCACAGATACTATACAATACAACAATACATAATATGACAAGTTTATCTATAACAGATACTATATAATACAACAAGTTTATCTATTATCTAGTTTATCTATCACAGATACTATATAATACAACAAGTTTATCTATTATTCAGTTTATCTATCACAGATACTATATAATACAACATGTTTATCTATTATCTAGTTTACCTATCACGGATACTATACAATACAACAATATATAATATAACAAGTTTATCTATTATCTAGTTTATCTATCACAGTTACTATATAATACAACAAGTTTATCTATTATCTAGTTTATCTATCACAGATACTATATAATACAACAAGTTTATCTATTATTCAGTTTATCTATCACAGATACTATATAATACAACAGGTTTATCTATTATTCAGTTTATCTATCACAGATACTATATAATATAACAGGTTTATCTATTATCTAGTCTAGCTATCACAGATACTATATAATACAACAAGTTTATCTATTTTCTAGTTTATCTATCACAGATACTATATAATACAACAAGTTTATCTATTATTCAGTTTATCTATCACAGATACTATATAATACAACAGGTTTATCTATTATCTAGTTTACCTATCACGGATACTATACAATACAACAATATATAATATAACAAGTTTATCTATTATCTAGTTTATCTATCACAGATAATATATAATACAACAAGTTTATCTATTATCTAGTTTATCTATCACAGATACTATATAATATAACAGGTTTATCTATTATCTAGTCTAGCTATCACATATACTATATAATACAACAAGTTTATCTATTATCTAGTTTATCTATCACAGATACTATACAATACAACAATACATAATATGACAAGTTTATCTATAACAGATACTATATAATACAACAAGTTTATCTATTATCTAGTTTATCTATCACAGATACTATATAATACAACAAGTTTATCTATTATTCAGTTTATCTATCACAGATACTATATAATACAACATGTTTATCTATTATCTAGTTTACCTATCACGGATACTATACAATACAACAATATATAATATAACAAGGTTATCTATTATCTAGTTTATCTATCACAGATAATATATAATACAACAAGTTTATCTGTTATCTAGTATATCTATCACAGATACTATATAATACATCAATTTTATCTATTATCTAGTCTAGCTATCACAGATACTATATAATACAACAAGTTTATCTATTATCTAGCTTATCTATCACAGATACTATATAATACAACAAGTTTATCTATTATTCAGTTTATCTATCACAGATACTATATAATACAACAGGTTTATCTATTATCTAGTTTACCTATCACGGATACTATACAATACAACAATATATAATATAACAAGGTTATATATTATCTAGTTTATCTATCACAGATAATATATAATACAACAAGTTTATCTATTATTTAGTTTATCTATCACAGATACTATATAATACAACAAGTTTATCTATTATTCAGCTTATCTATCACAGATACTATATAATACAACAGGTTTATCTATTATTCAGTTTATCTATCACAGATACTATATAATACAACAGGTTTATCTATTATCTAGTTTATCTATCACTAATAATATATAATACAACAAGTTTATCTATTATCTAGTTTATCTATCACAGATACTATATAATATAACAGGTTTATCTATTATCTAGTCTAGCTATCACAGATACTATATAATACAACAGGTTTATCTATTATCTAGTTTATCTATCACAGATACTATATAATACAACAAGTTTATCTATTATTCAGTTTATCTATCACAGATACTATATAATACAACAGGTTTATCTATTATCTAGTTTACCTATCACGGATACTATACAATACAACAATATATAATATAACAAGTTTATCTATTATCTAGTTTATCTATCACAGATAATATATAATACAACAACAGGTTTATCTATTATTTAGTTTATCTATCACAGATACTATACAATACAACAATATATAATATAACAAGTTTATCTATTATCTAGTTTATCTATCACAGATAATATATAATACACCAACAGGTTTATCTATTATCTAGTTTATCTATAACAGATACTATATAATATAACAAGTTTATCTATTATCTAGTTTATCTATCACAGATACTATATAATACAACAAGTTTATATATTATCTAGTTTATCTATCACAGATACTATACAATGCAACAACTTTATCTATTATCTAGTTTATCTATCACAGATACTATACAATATAACAGGTTTATCTATCACAGATACTATGTAATACAACAAGTTTATCTATTATCTAGTTTATCTATCACAGATACTATATAATACAACAAGTTTATCTATTATCTAGTTTATCTATCACAGATACTATATAATACAACAAGATTATCTATTATGTAGTTTATCTATCACAGATACTATATAGTACAACAAGTTTATCTATTATCTAGTTTATCTATCACAGATACTATATAATACAACAAGTTTATCTATTATCTAGTTTATCTATCACAGATACTATATGATACAGCAGGTTTATCTATTATCTAGTTTATCTATCACAGATACTATACAATACAACAACTTTATCTATTATCTAGTTTATCTATCACATATACTATATAATGCAAACAGTTTATCTATTATCTAGTTTATCTATCACAGATACTATATAATACAACAAGTTTATATATTATCTAGTTTATCTATCACAGATACTATACAATACAACAATACATAATATGACAAGTTTATCTATCACAGATACTATATAATACAACAAGTTTATCTATTATCTAGTTTATCTATCACAGATACTATATAATACAACAAGTTTATCTATTATCTAGTTTATCTATCACAGATACTATATAATACAACAAGTTTATCTATTATTCAGTTTATCTATCACAGATACTATATAATACAACAGGTTTATCTATTATCTAGTTTACCTATCACGGATACTATACAATACAACAATATATAATATAACAAGGTTATCTATTATCTAGTTTATCTATCACAGATAATATATAATACAACAAGTTTATCTATTATCTAGTTTATCTATCACAGATACTATATAATACAACAAGTTTATCTATTATCTAGTCTAGCTATCACAGATACTATATAATACAACAAGTTTATCTATTATTCAGTTTATCTATCACAGATACTATATAATACAACATGTTTATCTATTATCTAGTTTACCTATCACGGATACTATACAATACAACAATATATAATATAACAAGTTTATCTATTATCTAGTTTATCTATCACAGATACTATATAATACAACAAGTTTATCTATTATTCAGTTTATCTATCACAGATACTATATAATACAACAAGTTTATCTATTATCTAGTTTATCTATCACAGATACTATATAATACAACAATATATAATATAACAAGGTTATCTATTATCTAGTTTATCTATCACAGATAATATATAATACAACAAGTTTATCTATTATCTAGTTTATCTATCACAGATACTATATAATACAACAACTTTATCTATTATCTAGTCTAGCTATCACAGATACTATATAATACAACAAGTTTATCTATTATCTAGTTTATCTATCACAGATACTATATAATACAACAAGTTTATCTATTATTCAGTTTATCTATCACAGATACTATATAATACAACATGTTTATCTATTATCTAGTTTACCTATCACGGATACTATACAATACAACAATATATAATATAACAAGTTTATCTATTATCTAGTTTATCTATCACAGATACTATATAATACAACAAGTTTATCTATTATCTAGTTTATCTATCACAGATACTATATAATACAACAAGTTTATCTATTATTCAGTTTATCTATCACAGATACTATATAATACAACAGGTTTATCTATTATTCAGTTTATCTATCACAGATACTATATAATACAACAGGTTTATCTATTATCTAGTTTATCTATCACAGATAATATATAATACAACAAGTTTATCTATTATCTAGTTTATCTATCACAGATACTATATAATATAACAGGTTTATCTATTATCTAGTCTAGCTATCACAGATACTATATAATACAACAAGTTTATCTATTATCTAGTTTATCTATCACAGATACTATATAATACAACAAGTTTATCTATTATTCAGTTTATCTATCACCGATACTATATAATACAACATGTTTATCTATTATCTAGTTTACCTATCACGGATACTATACAATACAACAATATATAATATAACAAGTTTATCTATTATCTAGTTTATCTATCACAGATAATATATAATACAACAACAGGTTTATCTATTATTTAGTTTATCTATCACAGATACTATACAATACAACAATATATAATAGAACAAGTTTATCTATTATCTAGTTTTTCTATCACAGATACTATATAATACAACAGGTTTATCTATTATCTAGTTTATCTATAACAGATACTATATAATACAACAAGTTTATATATTATCTAGTTTATCTATCACAGATACTATACAATGCAACAACTTTATCTATTATCTAGTTTATCTATCACAGATACTATACAATATAACAGGTTTATCTATTATCTAGTTTATCTATCACAGATACTATGTAATACAACAAGTTTATCTACTATCTAGTTTATCTATCACAGATACTATATAATACAACAAGATTATCTATTATGTAGTTTATCTATCACAGATACTATATAGTACAACAAGTCTATCTATTATCTAGTTTATCTATCACAGATACTATATAATACAACAGGTTTATCTATTATCTAGTTTACCTATCACGGATACTATACAATACAACAATATATAATATAACAAGTTTATCTATTATCTAGTTTATCTATCACAGATAATATATAATACAACAACAGGTTTATCTATTATTTAGTTTATCTATCACAGATACTATACAATACAACAATATATAATAGAACAAGTTTATCTATTATCTAGTTTTTCTATCACAGATACTATATAATACAACAGGTTTATCTATTATCTAGTTTATCTATCACAGATACTATATAATACAACAAGTTTATCTATTATTCAGTTTATCTATCACAGATACTATATAATACAACAGGTTTATCTATTATCTAGTTTACCTATCACGGATACTATACAATACAACAATATATAATATAACAAGGTTATCTATTATCTAGTTTATCTATCACAGATCATATATAATACAACAAGTTTATCTATTATCTAGTATATCTATCACAGATACTATATAATACAACAATTTTATCTATTATCTAGTCTAGCTATTACAGATACTATATAATACAACAAGTTTATCTATTATCTAGTTTATCTATCACAGATACTATATAATACAACAAGATTATCTATTATCTAGTTTATCTATCACAGATACTATATAGTACAACAAGTTTATCTATTATCTAGTTTATCTATCACAGATACTATATAATACAACAAGTTTATCTATTATCTCGTTTATCTATCACAGATACTATATGATACAGCAGGTTTATCTATTATCTAATTTATCTATCACAGATACTATACAATAAAACAACTTTATCTATTATCTAGTTTATCTATCACATATACTATATAATACAACAAGTTTATCTATTATCTAGTTTATCTATCACAGATACTATATAATACAACAAGTTTATATATTATCTAGTTTATCTATCACAGATACTATACAATACAACAATACATAATATGACAAGTTTATCTATAACAGATACTATATAATACAACAAGTTTATCTATTATCTAGTTTATCTATCACAGATACTATATAATACAACAAGTTTATCTATTATTCAGTTTATCTATCACAGATACTATATAATACAACATGTTTATCTATTATCTAGTTTACCTATCACGGATACTATACAATACAACAATATATAATATAACAAGTTTATCTATTATCTAGTTTATCTATCACAGTTACTATATAATACAACAAGTTTATCTATTATCTAGTTTATCTATCACAGATACTATATAATACAACAAGTTTATCTATTATTCAGTTTATCTATCACAGATACTATATAATACAACAGGTTTATCTATTATTCAGTTTATCTATCACAGATACTATATAATATAACAGGTTTATCTATTATCTAGTCTAGCTATCACAGATACTATATAATACAACAAGTTTATCTATTTTCTAGTTTATCTATCACAGATACTATATAATACAACAAGTTTATCTATTATTCAGTTTATCTATCACAGATACTATATAATACAACAGGTTTATCTATTATCTAGTTTACCTATCACGGATACTATACAATACAACAATATATAATATAACAAGTTTATCTATTATCTAGTTTATCTATCACAGATAATATATAATACAACAAGTTTATCTATTATCTAGTTTATCTATCACAGATACTATATAATATAACAGGTTTATCTATTATCTAGTCTAGCTATCACATATACTATATAATACAACAAGTTTATCTATTATCTAGTTTATCTATCACAGATACTATACAATACAACAATACATAATATGACAAGTTTATCTATAACAGATACTATATAATACAACAAGTTTATCTATTATCTAGTTTATCTATCACAGATACTATATAATACAACAAGTTTATCTATTATTCAGTTTATCTATCACAGATACTATATAATACAACATGTTTATCTATTATCTAGTTTACCTATCACGGATACTATACAATACAACAATATATAATATAACAAGGTTATCTATTATCTAGTTTATCTATCACAGATAATATATAATACAACAAGTTTATCTGTTATCTAGTATATCTATCACAGATACTATATAATACATCAATTTTATCTATTATCTAGTCTAGCTATCACAGATACTATATAATACAACAAGTTTATCTATTATCTAGCTTATCTATCACAGATACTATATAATACAACAAGTTTATCTATTATTCAGTTTATCTATCACAGATACTATATAATACAACAGGTTTATCTATTATCTAGTTTACCTATCACGGATACTATACAATACAACAATATATAATATAACAAGGTTATATATTATCTAGTTTATCTATCACAGATAATATATAATACAACAAGTTTATCTATTATTTAGTTTATCTATCACAGATACTATATAATACAACAACTTTATCTATTATCTAGTCTAGCTATCACAGATACTATATAATACAACAAGTTTATCTATTATTCAGTTTATCTATCACAGATACTATATAATACAACATGTTTATCTATTATCTAGTTTACCTATCACGGATACTATACAATACAACAATATATAATATAACAAGTTTATCTATTATCTAGTTTATCTATCACAGATACTATATAATATAACAAGTTTATCTATTATCTAGTTTATCTATCACAGATACTATATAATACAACAAGTTTATCTATTATTCAGCTTATCTATCACAGATACTATATAATACAACAGGTTTATCTATTATTCAGTTTATCTATCACAGATACTATATAATACAACAGGTTTATCTATTATCTAGTTTATCTATCACTAATAATATATAATACAACAAGTTTATCTATTATCTAGTTTATCTATCACAGATACTATATAATATAACAGGTTTATCTATTATCTAGTCTAGCTATCACAGATACTATATAATACAACAGGTTTATCTATTATCTAGTTTATCTATCACAGATACTATATAATACAACAAGTTTATCTATTATTCAGTTTATCTATCACAGATACTATATAATACAACAGGTTTATCTATTATCTAGTTTACCTATCACGGATACTATACAATACAACAATATATAATATAACAAGTTTATCTATTATCTAGTTTATCTATCACAGATAATATATAATACAACAACAGGTTTATCTATTATTTAGTTTATCTATCACAGATACTATACAATACAACAATATATAATATAACAAGTTTATCTATTATCTAGTTTATCTATCACAGATAATATATAATACACCAACAGGTTTATCTATTATCTAGTTTATCTATAACAGATACTATATAATATAACAAGTTTATCTATTATCTAGTTTATCTATCACAGATACTATATAATACAACAAGTTTATATATTATCTAGTTTATCTATCACAGATACTATACAATGCAACAACTTTATCTATTATCTAGTTTATCTATCACAGATACTATACAATATAACAGGTTTATCTATCACAGATACTATGTAATACAACAAGTTTATCTATTATCTAGTTTATCTATCACAGATACTATATAATACAACAAGTTTATCTATTATCTAGTTTATCTATCACAGATACTATATAATACAACAAGATTATCTATTATGTAGTTTATCTATCACAGATACTATATAGTACAACAAGTTTATCTATTATCTAGTTTATCTATCACAGATACTATATAATACAACAAGTTTATCTATTATCTAGTTTATCTATCACAGATACTATATGATACAGCAGGTTTATCTATTATCTAGTTTATCTATCACAGATACTATACAATACAACAACTTTATCTATTATCTAGTTTATCTATCACATATACTATATAATGCAAACAGTTTATCTATTATCTAGTTTATCTATCACAGATACTATATAATACAACAAGTTTATATATTATCTAGTTTATCTATCACAGATACTATACAATACAACAATACATAATATGACAAGTTTATCTATCACAGATACTATATAATACAACAAGTTTATCTATTATCTAGTTTATCTATCACAGATACTATATAATACAACAAGTTTATCTATTATCTAGTTTATCTATCACAGATACTATATAATACAACAAGTTTATCTATTATTCAGTTTATCTATCACAGATACTATATAATACAACAGGTTTATCTATTATCTAGTTTACCTATCACGGATACTATACAATACAACAATATATAATATAACAAGGTTATCTATTATCTAGTTTATCTATCACAGATAATATATAATACAACAAGTTTATCTATTATCTAGTTTATCTATCACAGATACTATATAATACAACAAGTTTATCTATTATCTAGTCTAGCTATCACAGATACTATATAATACAACAAGTTTATCTATTATTCAGTTTATCTATCACAGATACTATATAATACAACATGTTTATCTATTATCTAGTTTACCTATCACGGATACTATACAATACAACAATATATAATATAACAAGTTTATCTATTATCTAGTTTATCTATCACAGATACTATATAATATAACAGGTTTATCTATTATCTAGTCTAGCTATCACATATACTATATAATACAACAAGTTTATCTATTATCTAGTTTATCTATCACAGATACTATACAATACAACAATACATAATATGACAAGTTTATCTATAACAGATACTATATAATACAACAAGTTTATCTATTATCTAGTTTATCTATCACAGATACTATATAATACAACAAGTTTATCTATTATTCAGTTTATCTATCACAGATACTATATAATACAACATGTTTATCTATTATCTAGTTTAACTATCACGGATACTATACAATACAACAATATATAATATAACAAGGTTATCTATTATCTAGTTTATCTATCACAGATAATATATAATACAACAAGTTTATCTGTTATCTAGTATATCTATCACAGATACTATATAATACATCAATTTTATCTATTATCTAGTCTAGCTATCACAGATACTATATAATACAACAAGTTTATCTATTATATAGTTTATCTATCACAGATACTATATAATACAACAAGTTTATCTATTATTCAGTTTATCTATCACAGATACTATATAATACAACAGGTTTATCTATTATCTAGTTTACCTATCACGGATACTATACAATACAACAATATATAATATTACAAGGTTATATATTATCTAGTTTATCTATCACAGATAATATATAATACAACAAGTTTATCTATTATTTAGTTTATCTATCACAGATACTATATAATACAACAACTTTATCTATTATCTAGTCTAGCTATCACAGATACTATATAATACAACAAGTTTATCTATTATTCAGTTTATCTATCACAGATACTATATAATACAACATGTTTATCTATTATCTAGTTTACCTATCACGGATACTATACAATACAACAATATATAATATAACAAGTTTATCTATTATCTAGTTTATCTATCACAGATACTATATAATATAACAAGTTTATCTATTATCTAGTTTATCTATCACAGATACTATATAATACAACAAGTTTATCTATTATTCAGCTTATCTATCACAGATACTATATAATACAACAGGTTTATCTATTATTCAGTTTATCTATCACAGATACTATATAATACAACAGGTTTATCTATTATCTAGTTTATCTATCACTAATAATATATAATACAACAAGTTTATCTATTATCTAGTTTATCTATCACAGATACTATATAATATAACAGGTTTATCTATTATCTAGTCTAGCTATCACAGATACTATATAATACAACAGGTTTATCTATTATCTAGTTTATCTATCACAGATACTATATAATACAACAAGTTTATCTATTATTCAGTTTATCTATCACAGATACTATATAATACAACAGGTTTATCTATTATCTAGTTTACCTATCACGGATACTATACAATACAACAATATATAATATAACAAGTTTATCTATTATCTAGTTTATCTATCACAGATAATATATAATACAACAACAGGTTTATCTATTATTTAGTTTATCTATCACAGATACTATACAATACAACAATATATAATATAACAAGTTTATCTATTATCTAGTTTATCTATCACAGATAATATAAAATACACCAACAGGTTTATCTATTATCTAGTTTATCTATAACAGATACTATATAATATAACAAGTTTATCTATTATCTAGTTTATCTATCACAGATACTATATAATACAACAAGTTTATATATTATCTAGTTTATCTATCACAGATACTATACAATGCAACAACTTTATCTATTATCTAGTTTATCTATCACAGATACTATACAATATAACAGGTTTATCTATCACAGATACTATATAATGCAAACAGTTTATCTATTATCTAGTTTATCTATCACAGATACTATATAATACAACAAGTTTATCTATTATCTAGTTTATCTATCACAGATACTATATAATACAACAAGTTTATATATTATCTAGTTTATCTATCACAGATACTATACAATACAACAACTTTATCTATTATCTAGTTTATCTATCACATATACTATATAATGCAAACAGTTTATCTATTATCTAGTTTATCTATCACAGATACTATATAATACAACAAGTTTATATATTATCTAGTTTATCTATCACAGATACTATACAATACAACAATACATAATATGACAAGTTTATCTATCACAGATACTATATAATACAACAAGTTTATCTATTATCTAGTTTATCTATCACAGATACTATATAATACAACAAGTTTATCTATTATCTAGTTTATCTATCACAGATACTATATAATACAACAAGTTTATCTATTATTCAGTTTATCTATCACAGATACTATATAATACAACAGGTTTATCTATTATCTAGTTTACCTATCACGGATACTATACAATACAACAATATATAATATAACAAGGTTATCTATTATCTAGTTTATCTATCACAGATAATATATAATACAACAAGTTTATCTATTATCTAGTTTATCTATCACAGATACTATATAATACAACAACTTTATCTATTATCTAGTCTAGCTATCACAGATACTATATAATACAACAAGTTTATCTATTATTCAGTTTATCTATCACAGATACTATATAATACAACATGTTTATCTATTATCTAGTTTACCTATCACGGATACTATACAATACAACAATATATAATATAACAAGTTTATCTATTATCTAGTTTATCTATCACAGATACTATATAATATAACAAATTTATCTATTATCTAGTTTATCTATCACAGATACTATATAATACAACAGTTTATCTATTATCAGTTTATCTATCACAGATACTATATAATACAACAGGTTTATCTATTATCTAGTTTACCTATCACGGATACTATACAATACAACAATATATAATATAACAAGGTTATCTATTATCTAGTTTATCTATCACAGATAATATATAATACAACAAGTTTATCTATTATCTAGTATATCTATCACAGATACTATATAATACAACAATTTTATCTATTATCTAGTCTAGCTATTACAGATACTATATAATACAACAAGTTTATCTATTATCTAGTTTATCTATCACAGATACTATATAATACAACAAGATTATCTATTATCTAGTTTATCTATCACAGATACTATATAGTACAACAAGTTTATCTTTTATCTAGTTTATCTATCACAGATACTATATAATACAACAAGTTTATCTATTATCTAGTTTATCTATCACAGATACTATATGATACAGCAGGTTTATCTATTATCTAGTTTATCTATCACAGATACTATACAATAAAACAACTTTATCTATTATCTAGTTTATCTATCACATATACTATATAATACAACAAGTTTATCTATTATCTAGTTTATCTATCACAGATACTATATAATACAACAAGTTTATATATTATCTAGTTTATCTATCACAGATACTATACAATACAACAATACATAATATGACAAGTTTATCTATAACAGATACTATATAAAACAACAAGTTTATCTATTATCTAGTTTATCTATCACAGATACTATATAATACAACAAGTTTATCTATTATTCAGTTTATCTATCACAGATACTATATAATACAACATGTTTATCTATTATCTAGTTTACCTATCACGGATACTATACAATACAACAATATATAATATAACAAGTTTATCTATTATCTAGTTTATCTATCACAGTTACTATATAATACAACAAGTTTATCTATTATCTAGTTTATCTATCACAGATACTATATAATACAACAAGTTTATCTATTATTCAGTTTATCTATCACAGATACTATATAATACAACAGGTTTATCTATTATTCAGTTTATCTATCACAGATACTATATAATACAACAGGTTTATCTATTATCAAGTTTATCTATCACAGATAATATATAATACAACAAGTTTATCTATTATCTAGTTTATCTATCACAGATACTATATAATATAACAGGTTTATCTATTATCTAGTCTAGCTATCACAGATACTATATAATACAACAAGTTTATCTATTTTCTAGTTTATCTATCACAGATACTATATAATACAACAAGTTTATCTATTATTCAGTTTATCTATCACAGATACTATATAATACAACAGGTTTATCTATTATCTAGTTTACCTATCACGGATAATATACAATACAACAATATATAATATAACAAGTTTATCTATTATCTAGTTTATCTATCACAGATAATGTATAATACAACAAGTTTATCTATTATCTAGTTTATCTATCACAGATACTATATAATATAACAGGTTTATCTATTATCTAGTCTAGCTATCACATATACTATATAATACAACAAGTTTATCTATTATCTAGTTTATCTATCACAGATACTATACAATACAACAATACATAATATGACAAGTTTATCTATAACAGATACTATATAATACAACAAGTTTATCTATTATCTAGTTTATCTATCACAGATACTATATAATACAACAAGTTTATCTATTATTCAGTTTATCTATCACAGATACTATATAATACAACATGTTTATCTATTATCTAGTTTACCTATCACGGATACTATACAATACAACAATATATAATATAACAAGGTTATCTATTATCTAGTTTATCTATCACAGATAATATATAATACAACAAGTTTATCTGTTATCTAGTATATCTATCACAGATACTATATAATACATCAATTTTATCTATTATCTAGTCTAGCTATCACAGATACTATATAATACAACAAGTTTATCTATTATCTAGTTTATCTATGACAGATACTATATAATACAACAAGATTATCTATTATCTAGTTTATCTATCACAGATACTATATAGTACAACAAGTTTATCTATTATCTAGTTGATCTATCACAGATACTATATAATACAACAATATTATCTATTATCTAGTTTATCTATCACAGATACTATATAGTACAACAAGTTTATCTATTATCTAGTTTATCTATCACAGATACTATATAATACAACAAGTTTATCTATTATCTAGTTTATCTATCACAGATACTATATGATACAGCAGGTTTATCTATTATCTAGTTTATCTATCACAGATACTATACAATACAACAAATTTATCTATTATCTAGTTTATCTATCACATATACTATATAATACAACAAGTTTATCTATTATCTAGTTTATCTATCACAGATACTATATAATACAACAAGTTTATATATTATCTAGTTTATCTATCACAGATACTATACAATACAACAATACATAATATGACAAGTTTATCTATCACAGATACTATATAATACAACAAGTTTATCTATTATCTAGTTTATCTATCACAGATACTATATAATACAACAAGTTTATCTATTATTCAGTTTATCTATCACAGATACTATATAATACAACAGGTTTATCTATTATCTAGTTTACCTATCACGGATACTATACAATACAACAATATATAATATAACAAGGTTATCTATTATCTAGTTTATCTATCACAGATAATATATAATACAACAAGTTTATCTATTATCTAGTTTATCTATCACAGATACTATATAATACAACAACTTTATCTATTATCTAGTCTAGCTATCACAGATACTATATAATACAACAAGTTTATCTATTATTCAGTTTATCTATCACAGATACTATATAATACAACATGTTTATCTATTATCTAGTTTACCTATCACGGATACTATGCAATACAACAATATATAATATAACAAGTTTATCTATTATCTAGTTTATCTATCACAGATACTATATAATATAACAAGTTTATCTATTATCTAGTTTATCTATCACAGATACTATATAATACAACAAGTTTATCTATTATTCAGTTTATCTATCACAGATACTACATAATACAACAGGTTTATCTATTATTCAGTGTATCTATCACAGATACTATATAATACAACAGGTTTATCTATTATCTAGTTTATCTATCACTAATAATATATAATACAACAAGTTTATCTATTATCTAGTTTATCTATCACAGATACTATATAATATAACAGGTTTATTTATTATCTAGTCTAGCTATCACAGATACTATATAATACAACAGGTTTATCTATTATCTAGTTTATCTATCACAGATACTATATAATACAACAAGTTTATCTATTATTCAGTTTATCTATCACAGATACTATATAATACAACAAGTTTATCTATTATTCAGTTTATCTATCACAGATACTATATAATACAACAGGTTTATCTATTATCTAGTTTACCTATCACGGATACTATACAATACAACAATATATAATATAACAAGTTTATCTATTATCTAGTTTATCTATCACAGATAATATATAATACAACAACAGGTTTATCTATTATTTAGTTTATCTATCACAGATACTATACAATACAACAATATATAATATAACAAGTTTATCTATTATCTAGTTTATCTATCACAGATAATATATAATACAACAACAGGTTTATCTATTATCTAGTTTATCTATAACAGATACTATATAATATAACAAGTTTATCTATTATCTAGTTTATCTATCACAGATACTATATAATACAACAAGTTTATATATTATCTAGTTTATCTATCACAGATACTATACAATGCAACAACTTTATCTATTATCTAGTTTATCTATCACAGATACTATACAATATAACAGGTTTATCTATCACAGATACTATGTAATACAACAAGTTTATCTATTATCTAGTTTATCTATCACAGATACTATATAATACAACAAGTTTATCTATTATCTAGTTTATCTATCACAGATACTATATAATACAACAAGATTATCTATTATCTAGTTTATCTATCACAGATACTATATAATACAACAAGTTTATCTATTATCTAGTCTAGCTATCACAGATACTATATAATACAACAAGTTTATCTATTATTCAGTTTATCTATCACAGATACTATATAATACAACATGTTTATCTATTATCTAGTTTACCTATCACGGATACTATACAATACAACAATATATAATATAACAAGTTTATCTATTATCTAGTTTATCTATCACAGATACTATATAATATAACAAGTTTATCTATTATCTAGTTTATCTATCACAGATACTATATAATACAACAAGTTTATCTATTATTCAGTTTATCTATCACAGATACTATATAATACAACAGGTTTATCTATTATTCAGTTTATCTATCACAGATAGTATATAATACAACAGGTTTATCTATTATCTAGTTTATCTATCACAGATAATATATAATACAACAAGTTTATCTATTATCTAGTTTATCTATCACAGATACTATATAATATAACAGGTTTATCTATTATCTAGTCTAGCTATCACAGATACTATATAATACAACAAGTTTATCTATTATCTAGTTTATCTATCACAGATACTATATAATACAACAAGTTTATCTATTATTCAGTTTATCTATCACAGATACTATATAATACAACAGGTTTATCTATTATCTAGTTTACCTATCACGGATACTATACAATACAACAATATATAATATAACAAGTTTATCTATTATCTAGTTTATCTATCACAGATAATATATAATACAACAACAGGTTTATCTATTATTTAGTTTATCTATCATAGATACTATACAATACAACAATATATAATATAACAAGTTTATCTATTATCTAGTTTATCTATCACAGATAATATATAATACAACAACAGGTTTATCTATTATCTAGTTTATCTATAACAGATACTCTATAATATAACAAGTTTATCTATTATCTAGTTTATCTATCACAGATACTATATAATACAACAAGTTTATATATTATCTAGTTTATCTATCACAGATACTATACAATACAACATACATAATATGACAAGTTTATCTATCACAGATACTATATAATACAACAAGTTTATCTATTATCTAGTTTATCTATCACAGATACTATATAATACAACAAGTTTATCTATTATCTAGTTTATCTATCACAGATACTATATAATACAACAAGTTTATCTATTATTCAGTTTATCTATCACTGATACTATATAATACAACATGTTTATCTATTATCTAGTTTACCTATCACGGATACTATACAATACAACAATATATAATATAACAAGGTTATCTATTATCTAGTTTATCTATCACAGATAATATATTATACAACAAGTTTATCTATTATCTAGTATATCTATCACAGATACTATATAATACAACAATTTTATCTATTATCTAGTCTAGCTATCACAGATACTATATAATACAACAAGTTTATCTATTATCTAGTTTATCTATCACAGATACTATATAATACAACAAGATTATCTATTATCTAGTTTATCTATCACAGATACTATATAATACAACAAGATTATCTATTATCTAGTTTATCTATCACAGATACTATATAGTACAACAAGTTTATTTATTATCTAGTTTATCTATCACAGATACTATATAATACAACAAGTTTATCTATTATCTAGTTTATCTATCACAGATACTATATGATACAGCAGGTTTATCTATTATCTAGTTTATCTATCACAGATACTATACAATACAACAAATTTATCTATTATCTAGTTTATCTATCACATATACTATATAATACAACAAGTTTATCTATTATCTAGTTTATTTATCACAGATACTATATAATACAACAAGTTTATATATTATCTAGTTTATCTATCACAGATACTATACAATACAACAATACATAATATGACAAGTTTATCTATCACAGATACTATATAATACAACAAGTTTATCTATTATCTAGTTTATCTATCACAGATACTATATAATACAACAAGTTTATCTATTATTCAGTTTATCTATCGCAGATACTATATAATACAACAAGTTTATCTATTATCTAGTTTATCTATCACAGATACTATATAATACAACAATATATAATATAATAAGGTTATCTATTATCTAGTTTATCTATCACAGATAATATATAATACAACAAGTTTATCTATTATCTAGTTTATCTATCACAGATACTATATAATATAACAGGTTTATCTATTATCTAGTCTAGCTATCACAGATACTATATAATACAACAAGTTTATCTATTATCTAGTTTATCTATCACAGATACTATATAATACAACAAGTTTATCTATTATTCAGTTTATCTATCACAGATACTATATAATACAACAGGTTTATCTATTATCTAGTTTACCTATCACGGATACTATACAATACAACAATATATAATATAACAAGTTTATCTATTATCTAGTTTATCTATCACAGATAATATATAATACAACAACAGGTTTATCTATTATTTAGTTTATCTATCACAGATACTATACAATACAACAATATATAATAGAACAAGTTTATCTATTATCTAGTTTTTCTATCACAGATACTATATAATACAACAGGTTTATCTATTATCTAGTTTATCTATAACAGATACTATATAATACAACAAGTTTATATATTATCTAGTTTATCTATCACAGATACTATACAATGCAACAACTTTATCTATTATCTAGTTTATCTATCACAGATACTATACAATATAACAGGTTTATCTATTATCTAGTTTATCTATCACAGATACTATGTAATACAACAAGTTTATCTATTATCTAGTTTATCTATCACAGATACTATATAATACAACAAGTTTATCTATTATCTAGTTTATCTATCAAAGATACTATATAATACAACAAGATTATCTATTATGTAGTTTATCTATCACAGATACTATATAGTACAACAAGTTTATCTATTATCTAGTTTATCTATCACAGATACTATATAATACAACAGGTTTATCTATTATCTAGTTTACCTATCACGGATACTATACAATACAACAATATATAATATAACAAGTTCATCTATTATCTAGTTTATCTATCACAGATAATATATAATACAACAACAGGTTTATCTATTATTTAGTTTATCTATCACAGATACTATACAATACAACAATATATAATATAACAAGGTTATCTATTATCTAGTTTATCTATCACAGATAATATATAATACAACAAGTTTATCTATTATCTAGTATATCTATCACAGATACTATATAATACAACAATTTTATCTATTATCTAGTCTAGCTATTACAGATACTATATAATACAACAAGTTTATCTATTATCTAGTTTATCTATCACAGATACTATATAATACAACAAGATTATCTATTATCTAGTTTATCTATCACAGATACTATATAGTACAACAAGTTTATCTATTATCTAGTTTATCTATCACAGATACTATATAATACAACAAGTTTATCTATTATCTAGTTTATCTATCACAGATACTATATGATACAGCAGGTTTATCTATTATCTAGTTTATCTATCACAGATACTATACAATAAAACAACTTTATCTATTATCTAGTTTATCTATCACATATACTATATAATACAACAAGTTTATCTATTATCTAGTTTATCTATCACAGATACTATATAATACAACAAGTTTATATATTATCTAGTTTATCTATCACAGATACTATACAATACAACAATACATAATATGACAAGTTTATCTATAACAGATACTATATAATACAACAAGTTTATCTATTATCTAGTTTATCTATCACAGATACTATATAATACAACAAGTTTATCTATTATTCAGTTTATCTATCACAGATACTATATAATACAACATGTTTATCTATTATCTAGTTTACCTATCACGGATACTATACAATACAACAATATATAATATAACAAGTTTATCTATTATCTAGTTTATCTATCACAGTTACTATATAATACAACAAGTTTATCTATTATCTAGTTTATCTATCACAGATACTATATAATACAACAAGTTTATCTATTATTCAGTTTATCTATCACAGATACTATATAATACAACAGGTTTATCTATTATTCAGTTTATCTATCACAGATACTATATAATACAACAGGTTTATCTATTATCTAGTTTATCTATCACAGATAATATATAATACAACAAGTTTATCTATTATCTAGTTTATCTATCACAGATACTATATAATATAACAGGTTTATCTATTATCTAGTCTAGCTATCACAGATACTATATAATACAACAAGTTTATCTATTTTCTAGTTTATCTATCACAGATACTATATAATACAACAAGTTTATCTATTATTCAGTTTATCTATCACAGATACTATATAATACAACAGGTTTATCTATTATCTAGTTTACCTATCACGGATACTATACAATACAACAATATATAATATAACAAGTTTATCTATTATCTAGTTTATCTATCATAGATAATATATAATACAACAAGTTTATCTATTATCTAGTTTATCTATCACAGATACTTTATAATATAACAGGTTTATCTATTATCTAGTCTAGCTATCACATATACTATATAATACAACAAGTTTATCTATTATCTAGTTTATCTATCACAGATACTATACAATACAACAATACATAATATGACAAGTTTATCTATAACAGATACTATATAATACACCAAGTTTATCTATTATCTAGTTTATCTATCACAGATACTATATAATACAACAAGTTTATCTATTATTCAGTTTATCTATCACAGATACTATATAATACAACATGTTTATCTATTATCTAGTTTACCTATCACGGATACTATACAATACAACAATATATAATATAACAAGTTTATCTATTATCTAGTTTATCTATCACAGTTACTATATAATACAACAAGTTTATCTATTATCTAGTTTATCTATCACAGATACTATATAATACAACAAGTTTATCTATTATTCAGTTTATCTATCACAGATAGTATATAATACAACAGGTTTATCTATTATCTAGTTTATCTATCACAGATAATATATAATACAACAAGTTTATCTATTATCTAGTTTATCTATCACAGATACTATATAATATAACAGGTTTATCTATTATCTAGTCTAGCTATCACAGATACTATATAATACAACAAGTTTATCTATTATCTAGTTTATCTATCACAGTTACTATATAATACAACAAGTTTATCTATTATCTAGTTTATCTATCACAGATACTATATAATACAACAAGTTTATCTATTATTCAGTTTATCTATCACAGATACTATATAATACAACAGGTTTATCTATTATTCAGTTTATCTATCACAGATACTATATAATACAACAGGTTTATCTATTATCTAGTTTATCTATCACAGATAATATATAATACAACAAGTTTATCTATTATCTAGTTTATCTATCACAGATACTATATAATATAACAGGTTTATCTATTATCTAGTCTAGCTATCACAGATACTATATAATACAACAAGTTTATCTATTTTCTAGTTTATCTATCACAGATACTATATAATACAACAAGTTTATCTATTATTCAGTTTATCTATCACAGATACTATATAATACAACAGGTTTATCTATTATCTAGTTTACCTATCACGGATACTATACAATACAACAATATATAATATAACAAGTTTATCTATTATCTAGTTTATCTATCATAGATAATATATAATACAACAAGTTTATCTATTATCTAGTTTATCTATCACAGATACTTTATAATATAACAGGTTTATCTATTATCTAGTCTAGCTATCACATATACTATATAATACAACAAGTTTATCTATTATCTAGTTTATCTATCACAGATACTATACAATACAACAATACATAATATGACAAGTTTATCTATAACAGATACTATATAATACACCAAGTTTATCTATTATCTAGTTTATCTATCACAGATACTATATAATACAACAAGTTTATCTATTATTCAGTTTATCTATCACAGATACTATATAATACAACATGTTTATCTATTATCTAGTTTACCTATCACGGATACTATGCAATACAACAATATATAATATAACAAGTTTATCTATTATCTAGTTTATCTATCACAGTTACTATATAATACAACAAGTTTATCTATTATCTAGTTTATCTATCACAGATACTATATAATACAACAAGTTTATCTATTATTCAGTTTATCTATCACAGATAGTATATAATACAACAGGTTTATCTATTATCTAGTTTATCTATCACAGATAATATATAATACAACAAGTTTATCTATTATCTAGTTTATCTATCACAGATACTATATAATATAACAGGTTTATCTATTATCTAGTCTAGCTATCACAGATACTATATAATACAACAAGTTTATCTATTATCTAGTTTATCTATCACAGATACTATATAATACAACAAGTTTATCTATTATTCAGTTTATCTATCACAGATACTATATAATACAACAGGTTTATCTATTATCTAGTTTACCTATCACGGATACTATACAATACAACAATATATAATATAACAAGGTTATCTATTATCTAGTTTATCTATCACAGATAATATATAATACAACAAGTTTATCTATTATCTAGTTTATCTATCACAGATACTATATAATACAACAATTTTATCTATTATCTAGTCTAGCTATCACAGATACTATATAATACAACAAGTTTATCTATTATCTAGTTTATCTATCACAGATACTATGTAATACAACAAGTTTATCTATTATCTAGTTTATCTATCACAGATACTATATAATACAACAAGTTTATCTATTATCTAGTTTATCTATCACAGATACTATATAATACAACAAGATTATCTATTATCTAGTTTATCTATCACAGATACTATATAGTACAACAAGTTTATCTATTATCTAGTTTATCTATCACAGATACTATATAATACAACAAGTTTATCTATTATCTAGTTTATCTATCACAGATACTATATGATACAGCAGGTTTATCTATTATCTAGTTTATCTATCACAGATACTATACAATACAACAACTTTATCTATTATCTAGTTTATCTATCACATAAACTGTATAATACAACAAGTTTATCTATTATCTAGTTTATCTATCACATATACTATATAATACAACAAGTTTATATATTATCTAGTTTATCTATCACAGATACTATACAATACAACAATACATAATATGACAAGTTTATCTATCACAGATACTATATAATACAACAAGTTTATCTATTATCTAGTTTATCTATCACAGATACTATATAATACAACAAGTTTATCTATTATTCAGTTTATCTATCACAGATACTATATAATACAACAGGTTTATCTATTATCTAGTTTACCTATCACGGATACTATACAATACAACAATATATAATATAACAAGGTTATCTATTATCTAGTTTATCTATCACAGATAATATATAATACAACAAGTTTATCTATTATCTAGTTTCTCTATCACAGATACTATATAATACAACAACTTTATCTATTATCTAGTCTAGCTATCACAGATACTATATAATACAACAAGTTTATCTATTATCTAGTTTACCTATCACGGATACTATACAATACAACAATATATAATATAACAAGTTTATCTATTATCTAGTTTATCTATCACAGATAATATATAATACAACAAGTTTATCTATTATCTAGTTTATCTATCACAGATACTATATAATATAACAGGTTTATCTATTATCTAGTCTAGCTATCACATATACTATATAATACAACAAGTTTATCTATTATTCAGTTTATCTATCACAGATACTATATAATACAATAGGTTTATCTATTATCTAGTTTACCTATCACGGATACTATACAATACAACAATATATAATATAACAAGTTTATCTATTATCTAGTCTAGCTATCACAGATACTATATAATACAACAAGTTTATCTATTATCTAGTTTATCTATCACAGATACTATATAATACAACAAATTTATCTATTATTCAGTTTATCTATCACAGATACTATATAATACAACAAGTTTATCTATTATCTAGTTTATCTATCACAGATACTATATGATACAGCAGGTTTATCTATTATCTAGTTTATCTATCACAGATACTATACAATACAACAACTTTATCTATTATCTAGTTTATCTATCACATAAACTGTATAATACAACAAGTTTATCTATTATCTAGTTTATTTATCACATATACTATATAATACAACAAGTTTATATATTATCTAGTTTATCTATCACAGATACTATACAATACAACAATACATAATATGACAAGTTTATCTATCACAGATACTATATAATACAACAAGTTTATCTATTATCTAGTTTATCTATCACAGATACTATATAATACAACAAGTTTATCTATTATTCAGTTTATCTATCACAGATACTATATAATACAACAGGTTTATCTATTATCTAGTTTACCTATCACGGATACTATACAATACAACAATATATAATATAACAAGGTTATCTATTATCTAGTTTATCTATCACAGATAATATATAATACAACAAGTTTATCTATTATCTAGTTTCTCTATCACAGATACTATATAATACAACAACTTTATCTATTATCTAGTCTAGCTATCACAGATACTATATAATACAACAAGTTTATCTATTATCTAGTTTACCTATCACAGATACTATACAATACAACAATATATAATATAACAAGTTTATCTATTATCTAGTTTATCTATCACAGATAATATATAATACAACAAGTTTATCTATTATCTAGTTTATCTATCACAGATACTATATAATATAACAGGTTTATCTATTATCTAGTCTAGCTATCACATATACTATATAATACAACAAGTTTATCTATTATTCAGTTTATCTATCACAGATACTATATAATACAATAGGTTTATCTATTATCTAGTTTACCTATCACGGATACTATACAATACAACAATATATAATATAACAAGTTTATCTATTATCTAGTCTAGCTATCACAGATACTATATAATACAACAAGTTTATCTATTATCTAGTTTATCTATCACAGATACTATATAATACAACAAATTTATCTATTATTCAGTTTATCTATCACAGATACTATATAGTACAACAGGTTTATCTATTATCTAGTTTACCTATCACGAATACTATACAATACAACAATATATAATATAACAAGTTTATATATTATCTAGTTTATCTATCACAGATACTATATAATACAACAAGTTTATCTATTATCTAGTTTATCTATCACAGATACTATATAATACAACAGGTTTATCTATTATTTAGTTTATCTATCACAGATACTATACAATACAACAATATATAATAGAACAAGTTTATCTATTATCTAGTTTATCTATCACAGATAATATATAATACAACAGGTTTATCTATTATCTAGTTTATCTATCACAGATACTATACAATATAACAGGTTTATCTATTATCTAGTTTATCTATCACAGATACTATGTAATACAACAATTTTATCTATTATCTAGTTTATCTATCACAGATACTATATAATACAACAAGATTATCTATTATGTAGTTTATCTATCACAGATACTATATAGTACAACAAGTTTATCTATTATCTAGTTTATCTATCACAGATACTATATAATACAACAAGTTTATCTATTATCTAGTTTATCTGTCACAGATACTATATGATACAGCAGGTTTATCTATTATCTAGTTTATCTATCACAGATACTATACAATACAACAACTTTATCTATTATCTAGTTTATCTATCACATATACTATATAATACAACAAGTTTATCTATTATCTAGTTTATCTATCACAGATACTATATAATACAACAAGTTTATATATTATCTAGTTTATCTATCACAGATACTATACAATACAACAATACATAATATGACAAGTTTATCTATCACAGATACTATATAATACAACAAGTTTATCTATTATCTAGTTTATCTATCACAGATACTATATAATACAACAAGTTTATCTATTATTCAGTTTATCTATCACAGATACTATATAATACAACAGGTTTATCTATTATCTAGTTTACCTATCACGGATACTATACAATACAACAATATATAATATAACAAGGTTATCTATTATCTAGTTTATTTATCACAGATAATATATAATACAACAAGTTTATCTATTATCTAGTTTATCTATCACAGATACTATATAATATAACAGGTTTATCTATTATCTAGTTTATCTATCACAGATACTATATAGTACAACAAGTTTATCTATTATCTAGTTTATCTATCACAGATACTATATAATACAACAATTTTATCTATTATCTAGTCTAGCTATCACAGATACTATATAATACAACAAGTTTATCTATTATCTAGTTTATCTATCACAGATACTATGTAATACAACAAGTTTATCTATTATCTAGTTTATCTATCACAGATACTATATAATACAACAAGTTTATCTATTATCTAGTTTATCTATCACAGATACTATATAATACAACAAGATTATCTATTATCTAGTTTATCTATCACAGATACTATATAGTACAACAAGTTTATCTATTATCTAGTTTATCTATCACAGATACTATATAATACAACAAGTTTATCTATTATCTAGTTTATCTATCACAGATACTATATGATACAGCAGGTTTATCTATTATCTAGTTTATCTATCAGAGATACTATACAATACAACAACTTTATCTATTATCTAGTTTATCTATCACATAAACTATATAATACAACAAGTTTATCTATTATCTAGTTTATCTATCACATATACTATATAATACAACAAGTTTATATATTATCTATTTTATCTATCACAGATACTATACAATACAACAATATATAATATGACAAGTTTATCTATCACAGATACTATATAATACAACAAGTTTATCTATTATCTAGTTTATCTATCACAGATACTATATAATACAACAAGTTTATCTATTATTCAGTTTATCTATCACAGATACTATATAATACAACAGGTTTATCTATTATCTAGTTTACCTATCACGGATACTATACAATACAACAATATATAATATAACAAGGTTATCTATTATCTAGTTTATCTATCACAGATAATATATAATACAACAAGTTTATCTATTATCTAGTTTCTCTATCACAGATACTATATAATACAACAACTTTATCTATTATCTAGTCTAGCTATCACAGATACTATATAATACAACAAGTTTATCTATTATCTAGTTTATCTATCACAGATACTATATAATACAACAAGTTTATCTATTATTCAGTTTATCTATCACAGATATTATATAATACAACATGTTGATCTATTATCTAGTTTACCTATCACGGATACTATACAATACAACAATATATAATATAACAAGTTTATCTATTATCTAGTTTATCTATCACAGATACTATATAATACAACAAGTTTATCTATTATCTAGTTTATCTATCACAGATACTATATAATATAACAGGTTTATCTATTATCTAGTCTAGCTATCACAGATACTATATAATACAACAAGTTTATCTATTATCTAGTTTATCTATCACAGATACTATATAATACAACAAGTTTATCTATTATTCAGTTTATCTATCACAGATACTATATAATACAACAGGTTTATCTATTATTCAGTTTATCTATCACAGATACTATATAATACAACAGGTTTATCTATTATCTAGTTTACCTATCACGGATACTATACAATACAACAATATATAATATAACAAGTTTATCTATTATCTAGTTTATCTATCACAGATAATATATAATACAACAAGTTTATCTATTATCTAGTTTATCTATCACAGATACTATATAATATAACAGGTTTATCTATTATCTAGTCTAGCTATCACATATACTATATAATACAACAAGTTTATCTATTATTCAGTTTATCTATCACAGATACTATATAATACAATAGGTTTATCTATTATCTAGTTTACCTATCACGGATACTATACAATACAACAATATATAATATAACAAGTTTATCTATTATCTAGTCTAGCTATCACAGATACTATATAATACAACAAGTTTATCTATTATCTAGTTTATCTATCACAGATACTATATAATACAACAAATTTATCTATTATTCAGTTTATCTATCACAGATACTATATAGTACAACAGGTTTATCTATTATCTAGTTTACCTATCACGAATACTATACAATACAACAATATATAATATAACAAGTTTATATATTATCTAGTTTATCTATCACAGATACTATATAATACAACAAGTTTATCTATTATCTAGTTTATCTATCACAGATACTATATAATACAACAGGTTTATCTATTATTTAGTTTATCTATCACAGATACTATACAATACAACAATATATAATAGAACAAGTTTATCTATTATCTAGTTTATCTATCACAGATAATATATAATACAACAGGTTTATCTATTATCTAGTTTATCTATCACAGATACTATATAATATAACAAGTTTATCTATTATCTAGTTTATCTATCACAGATACTATATAATACAACAAGTTTATATATTATCTAGTTTATCTATCACAGATACTATACAATGCAACAACTTTATCTATTATCTAGTTTATCTATCACAGATACTATACAATATAACAGGTTTATCTATTATCTAGTTTATCTATCACAGATACTATGTAATACAACAATTTTATCTATTATCTAGTTTATCTATCACAGATACTATATAATACAACAAGATTATCTATTATGTAGTTTATCTATCACAGATACTATATAGTACAACATGTTTATCTATTATCTAGTTTATCTATCACAGATACTATATAATACAACAAGTTTATCTATTATCTAGTTTATCTGTCACAGATACTATATGATACAGCAGGTTTATCTATTATCTAGTTTATCTATCACAGATACTATACAATACAACAACTTTATCTATTATCTAGTTTATCTATCACATATACTATATAATACAACAAGTTTATCTATTATCTAGTTTATCTATCACATATACTATATAATACAACAAGTTTATATATTATCTAGTTTATCTATCACAGATACTATACAATACAACAATATATAATATGACAAGTTTATCTATCACAGATACTATATAATACAACAAGTTTATCTATTATCTAGTTTATCTATCACAGATACTATATAATACAACAAGTTTATCTATTATTCAGTTTATCTATCACAGATACTATATAATACAACAGGTTTATCTATTATCTAGTTTACCTATCACGGATACTATACAATACAACAATATATAATATAACAAGGTTATCTATTATCTAGTTTATCTATCACAGATAATATATAATACAACAAGTTTATCTATCACAGATACTATATAATATAACAAGTTTATCTATTATCTAGTTTATCTATCACAGATACTATATAATACAACAAGTTTATATATTATCTAGTTTATCTATCACAGATACTATACAATGCAACAACTTTATCTATTATCTAGTTTATCTATCACAGATACTATACAATATAACAGGTTTATCTATTATCTAGTTTATCTATCACAGATACTATGTAATACAACAATTTTATCTATTATCTAGTTTATCTATCACAGATACTATATAATACAACAAGATTATCTATTATGTAGTTTATCTATCACAGATACTATATAGTACAACAAGTTTATCTATTATCTAGTTTATCTATCACAGATACTATATAATACAACAAGTTTATCTATTATCTAGTTTATCTGTCACAGATACTATATGATACAGCAGGTTTATCTATTATCTAGTTTATCTATCACAGATACTATACAATACAACAACTTTATCTATTATCTAGTTTATCTATCACATATACTATATAATACAACAAGTTTATCTATTATCTAGTTTATCTATCACATATACTATATAATACAACAAGTTTATATATTATCTAGTTTATCTATCACAGATACTATACAATACAACAATATATAATATGACAAGTTTATCTATCACAGATACTATATAATACAACAAGTTTATCTATTATCTAGTTTATCTATCACAGATACTATATAATACAACAGGTTTATCTATTATTCAGTTTATCTATCACAGATACTATATAATACAACAGGTTTATCTATTATCTAGTTTACCTATCACGGATACTATACAATACAACAATATATAATATAACAAGGTTATCTATTATCTAGTTTATCTATCACAGATAATATATAATACAACAAGTTTATCTATTATCTAGTTTATCTATCACAGATACTATATAATACAACAAGTTTATCTATTATTCAGTTTATCTATCACAGATACTATATAATACAACAGGTTTATCTATTATCTAGTTTACCTATCACGGATACTATACAATACAACAATATATAATATAACAAGGTTATCTATTATCTAGTTTATCTATCACAGATAATATATAATACAACAAGTTTATCTATTATCTAGTTTCTCTATCACAGATACTATATAATACAACAACTTTATCTATTATCTAGTCTAGCTATCACATATACTATATAATACAACAAGTTTATCTATTATCTAGTTTATCTATCACAGATACTATATAATACAACAAGTTTATCTATTATTCAGTTTATCTATCACAGATACTATATAATACAACATGTTTATCTATTATCTAGTTTACCTATCACGGATACTATACAATACAACAATATATAATATAACAAGTTTATCTATTATCTAGTTTATCTATCACAGATACTATATAATACAACAAGTTTATCTATTATTCAGTTTATCTATCACAGATACTATATAATACAACATGTTTATCTATTATCTAGTTTACCTATCACGGATACTATACAATACAACAATATATAATATAACAAGTTTATCTATTATCTAGTCTAGCTATCACAGATACTATATAATACAACAAGTTTATCTATTATCTAGTTTATCTATCACAGATACTATATAATACAACAAGTTTATCTATTATCTAGTTTATCTATCACAGATACTATATAATATAACAGGTTTATCTATTATCTAGTCTAGCTATCACAGATACTATATAATACAACAAGTTTATCTATTATCTAGTTTATCTATCACAGATACTATATAATACAACAAGTTTATCTATTATTCAGTTTATCTATCACAGATACTATATAATACAACAGGTTTATCTATTATTCAGTTTATCTATCACAGATACTATATAATACAACAAGTTTATCTATTTTCTAGTTTATCTATCACAGATACTATATAATACAACAAGTTTATCTATTATTCAGTTTATCTATCACAGATACTATATAATACAACAGGTTTATGTATTATCTAGTTTACCTATCACGGATACTATACAATACAACAATATATAATATAACAAGTTTATCTATTATCTAGTTTATCTATCACAGATAATATATAATACAACAAGTTTATCTATTATCTAGTTTATCTATCACAGATACTATATAATACAACAATTTTATCTATTATCTAGTCTAGCTATCACAGATACTATATAATACAACAAGTTTATCTATTATCTAGTTTATCTATCACAGATACTATGTAATACAACAAGTTTATCTATTATCTAGTTTATCTATCACAGATACTATATAATACAACAAGTTTATCTATTATCTAGTTTATCTATCACAGATACTATATAATACAACAAGATTATCTATTATCTAGTTTATCTATCACAGATACTATATAGTACAACAAGTTTATCTATTATCTAGTTTATCTATCACAGATACTATATAATACAACAAGTTTATCTATTATCTAGTTTATCTATCACAGATACTATATGATACAGCAGGTTTATCTATTATCTAGTTTATCTATCACAGATACTATACAATACAACAACTTTATCTATTATCTAGTTTATCTATCACATAAACTATATAATACAACAAGTTTATCTATTATCTAGTTTATCTATCACATATACTATATAATACAACAAGTTTATATATTATCTAGTTTATCTATCACAGATACTATACAATACAACAATATATAATATGACAAGTTTATCTATCACAGATACTATATAATACAACAAGTTTATCTATTATCTAGTTTATCTATCACAGATACTATATAATACAACAAGTTTATCTATTATTCAGTTTATCTATCACAGATACTATATAATACAACAGGTTTATCTATTATCTAGTTTACCTATCACGGATACTATACAATACAACAATATATAATATAACAAGGTTATCTATTATCTAGTTTATCTATCACAGATAATATATAATACAACAAGTTTATCTATTATCTAGTTTCTCTATCACAGATACTATATAATACAACAACTTTATCTATTATCTAGTCTAGCTATCACAGATACTATATAATACAACAAGTTTATCTATTATCTAGTTTATCTATCACAGATACTATATAATACAACAAGTTTATCTATTATTCAGTTTATCTATCACAGATACTATATAATACAACATGTTTATCTATTATCTAGTTTACCTATCACGGATACTATACAATACAACAATATATAATATAACAAGTTTATCTATTATCTAGTTTATCTATCACAGATACTATATAATACAACAAGTTTATCTATTATCTAGTTTATCTATCACAGATACTATATAATATAACAGGTTTATCTATTATCTAGTCTAGCTATCACAGATACTATATAATACAACAAGTTTATCTATTATCTAGTTTATCTATCACAGATACTATATAATACAACAAGTTTATCTATTATTCAGTTTATCTATCACAGATACTATATAATACAACAGGTTTATCTATTATTCAGTTTATCTATCACAGATACTATATAATACAACAGGTTTATCTATTATCTAGTTTATCTATCACAGATACTATATAATATAACAGGTTTATCTATTATCTACTCTAGCTATCACAGATACTATATAATACAACAAGTTTATCTATTATTCAGTTTATCTATCACAGATACTATATAATACAACAGGTTTATCTATTATTCAGTTTATCTATCACAGATACTATATAATACAACAGGTTTATCTATTATCTAGTTTATCTATCACAGATACTATATAATATAACAGGTTTATCTATTATCTACTCTAGCTATCACGGATACTATACAATACAACAATATATAATATAACAAGTTTATCTATTATCTAGTTTATCTATCACAGATAATATATAATACAACAAGTTTATCTATTATCTAGTTTATCTATCACAGATACTATATAATATAACAGGTTTATCTATTATCTAGTCTAGCTATCACATATACTATATAATACAACAAGTTTATCTATTATTCAGTTTATCTATCACAGATACTATATAATACAATAGGTTTATCTATTATCTAGTTTACCTATCACGGATACTATACAATACAACAATATATAATATAACAAGTTTATCTATTATCTAGTCTAGCTATCACAGATACTATATAATACAACAAGTTTATCTATTATCTAGTTTATCTATCACAGATACTATATAATACAACAAATTTATCTATTATTCAGTTTATCTATCACAGATACTATATAGTACAACAGGTTTATCTATTATCTAGTTTACCTATCACGAATACTATACAATACAACAATATATAATATAACAAGTTTATATATTATCTAGTTTATCTATCACAGATACTATATAATACAACAAGTTTATCTATTATCTAGTTTATCTATCACAGATACTATATAATACAACAGGTTTATCTATTATTTAGTTTATCTATCACAGATACTATTCAATACAACAATATATAATAGAACAAGTTTATCTATTATCTAGTTTATCTATCACAGATAATATATAATACAACAGGTTTATCTATTATCTAGTTTATCTATCACAGATACTATATAATATAACAAGTTTATCTATTATCTAGTTTATCTATCACAGATACTATATAATACAACAAGTTTATATATTATCTAGTTTATCTATCACAGATACTATACAATGCAACAACTTTATCTATTATCTAGTTTATCTATCACAGATACTATACAATATAACAGGTTTATCTATTATCTAGTTTATCTATCACAGATACTATGTAATACAACAATTTTATCTATTATCTAGTTTATCTATCACAGATACTATATAATACAACAAGATTATCTATTATGTAGTTTATCTATCACAGATACTATATAGTACAACAAGTTTATCTATTATCTAGTTTATCTATCACAGATACTATATAATACAACAAGTTTATCTATTATCTAGTTTATCTGTCACAGATACTATATGATACAGCAGGTTTATCTATTATCTAGTTTATCTATCACAGATACTATACAATACAACAACTTTATCTATTATCTAGTTTATCTATCACATATACTATATAATACAACAAGTTTATCTATTATCTAGTTTATCTATCACATATACTATATAATACAACAAGTTTATATATTATCTAGTTTATCTATCACAGATACTATACAATACAACAATATATAATATGACAAGTTTATCTATCACAGATACTATATAATACAACAAGTTTATCTATTATCTAGTTTATCTATCACAGATACTATATAATACAACAAGTTTATCTATTATTCAGTTTATCTATCACAGATACTATATAATACAACAGGTTTATCTATTATCTAGTTTACCTATCACGGATACTATACAATACAACAATATATAATATAACAAGGTTATCTATTATCTAGTTTATCTATCACAGATAATATATAATACAACAAGTTTATCTATTATCTAGTTTCTCTATCACAGATACTATATAATACAACAACTTTATCTATTATCTAGTCTAGCTATCACAGATACTATATAATACAACAAGTTTATCTATTATCTAGTTTATCTATCACAGATACTATATAATACAACAAGTTTATCTATTATTCAGTTTATCTATCACAGATACTATATAATACAACATGTTTATCTATTATCTAGTTTACCTATCACGGATACTATACAATACAACAATATATAATATAACAAGTTTATCTATTATCTAGTTTATCTATCACAGATACTATATAATACAACAAGTTTATCTATTATCTAGTTTATCTATCACAGATACTATATAATATAACAGGTTTATCTATTATCTAGTCTAGCTATCACAGATACTATATAATACAACAAGTTTATCTATTATCTAGTTTATCTATCACAGATACTATATAATACAACAAGTTTATCTATTATTCAGTTTATCTATCACAGATACTATATAATACAACAGGTTTATCTATTATTCAGTTTATCTATCACAGATACTATATAATACAACAGGTTTATCTATTATCTAGTTTATCTATCACAGATACTATATAATACAACAGGTTTATCTATTATCTAGTTTATCTATCACAGATACTATATAATATAACAGGTTTATCTATTATCTACTCTAGCTATCACAGATACTATATAATACAACAAGTTTATCTATTTTCTAGTTTATCTATCACAGATACTATATAATACAACAGGTTTATCTATTATCTAGTTTATCTATCACAGATACTATATAATACAACAGGTTTATCTATTATCTAGTTTATCTATCACAGATACTATATAATACAACAAGTTTATCTATTATTCAGTTTATCTATCACAGATACTATATAATACAACAGGTTTATCTATTATCTAGTTTACCTATCACGGATACTATACAATACAACAATATATAATATAACAAGTTTATCTATTATCTAGTTTATCTATCACAGATAATATATAATACAACAAGTTTATCTATTATCTAGTTTATCTATCACAGATACTATATAATATAACAGGTTTATCTATTATCTAGTCTAGCTATCACATATACTATATAATACAACAAGTTTATCTATTATTCAGTTTATCTATCACAGATACTATATAATACAATAGGTTTATCTATTATCTAGTTTACCTATCACGGATACTATACAATACAACAATATATAATATAACAAGTTTATCTATTATCTAGTCTAGCTATCACAGATACTATATAATACAACAAGTTTATCTATTATCTAGTTTATCTATCACAGATACTATATAATACAACAAGTTTATCTATTATCTAGTTTATCTATCACGAATACTATACAATACAACAATATATAATATAACAAGTTTATATATTATCTAGTTTATCTATCACAGATACTATATAATACAACAAGTTTATCTATTATCTAGTTTATCTATCACAGATACTATATAATACAACAGGTTTATCTATTATTTAGTTTATCTATCACAGATACTATACAATACAACAATATATAATAGAACAAGTTTATCTATTATCTAGTTTATCTATCACAGATAATATATAATACAACAGGTTTATCTATTATCTAGTTTATCTATCACAGATACTATATAATATAACAAGTTTATCTATTATCTAGTTTATCTATCACAGATACTATATAATACAACAAGTTTATATATTATCTAGTTTATCTATCACAGATACTATACAATGCAACAACTTTATCTATTATCTAGTTTATCTATCACAGATACTATACAATATAACAGGTTTATCTATTATCTAGTTTATCTATCACAGATACTATGTAATACAACAATTTTATCTATTATCTAGTTTATCTATCACAGATACTATATAATACAACAAGATTATCTATTATGTAGTTTATCTATCACAGATACTATATAGTACAACAAGTTTATCTATTATCTAGTTTATCTATCACAGATACTATATAATACAACAAGTTTATATATTATCTAGTTTATCTATCACAGATACTATACAATACAACAATACATAATATGACAAGTTTATCTATCACAGATACTATATAATACAACAAGTTTATCTATTATCTAGTTTATCTATCACAGATACTATATAATACAACAAGTTTATCTATTATTCAGTTTATCTATCACAGATACTATATAATACAACAGGTTTATCTATTATCTAGTTTACCTATCACGGATACTATACAATACAACAATATATAATATAACAAGGTTATCTATTATCTAGTTTATCTATCACAGATAATATATAATACAACAAGTTTATCTATTATCTAGTTTCTCTATCACAGATACTATATAATACAACAACTTTATCTATTATCTAGTCTAGCTATCACAGATACTATATAATACAACAAGTTTATCTATTATCTAGTTTACCTATCACGGATACTATACAATACAACAATATATAATATAACAAGTTTATCTATTATCTAGTTTATCTATCACAGATAATATATAATACAACAAGTTTATCTATTATCTAGTTTATCTATCACAGATACTATATAATATAACAGGTTTATCTATTATCTAGTCTAGCTATCACATATACTATATAATACAACAAGTTTATCTATTATTCAGTTTATCTATCACAGATACTATATAATACAATAGGTTTATCTATTATCTAGTTTACCTATCACGGATACTATACAATACAACAATATATAATATAACAAGTTTATCTATTATCTAGTCTAGCTATCACAGATACTATATAATACAACAAGTTTATCTATTATCTAGTTTATCTATCACAGATACTATATAATACAACAATTTTATCTATTATCTAGTCTAGCTATCACAGATACTATATAATACAACAAGTTTATCTATTATCTAGTTTATCTATCACAGATACTATGTAATACAACAAGTTTATCTATTATCTAGTTTATCTATCACAGATACTATATAATACAACAAGTTTATCTATTATCTAGTTTATCTATCACAGATACTATACAATACAACAATATATAATAGAACAAGTTTATCTATTATCTAGTTTATCTATCACAGATAATATATAATACAACAGGTTTATCTATTATCTAGTTTATCTATCACAGATACTATATAATATAACAAGTTTATCTATTATCTAGTTTATCTATCACAGATACTATATAATACAACAAGTTTATATATTATCTAGTTTATCTATCACAGATACTATACAATGCAACAACTTTATCTATTATCTAGTTTATCTATCACAGATACTATACAATATAACAGGTTTATCTATTATCTAGTTTATCTATCACAGATACTATGTAATACAACAATTTTATCTATTATCTAGTTTATCTATCACAGATACTATATAATACAACAAGATTATCTATTATGTAGTTTATCTATCACAGATACTATATAGTACAACAAGTTTATCTATTATCTAGTTTATCTATCACAGATACTATATAATACAACAAGTTTATATATTATCTAGTTTATCTATCACAGATACTATACAATACAACAATACATAATATGACAAGTTTATCTATCACAGATACTATATAATACAACAAGTTTATCTATTATCTAGTTTATCTATCACAGATACTATATAATACAACAAGTTTATCTATTATTCAGTTTATCTATCACAGATACTATATAATACAACAGGTTTATCTATTATCTAGTTTACCTATCACGGATACTATACAATACAACAATATATAATATAACAAGGTTATCTATTATCTAGTTTATCTATCACAGATAATATATAATACAACAAGTTTATCTATTATCTAGTTTCTCTATCACAGATACTATATAATACAACAACTTTATCTATTATCTAGTCTAGCTATCACAGATACTATATAATACAACAAGTTTATCTATTATCTAGTTTACCTATCACGGATACTATACAATACAACAATATATAATATAACAAGTTTATCTATTATCTAGTTTATCTATCACAGATAATATATAATACAACAAGTTTATCTATTATCTAGTTTATCTATCACAGATACTATATAATATAACAGGTTTATCTATTATCTAGTCTAGCTATCACATATACTATATAATACAACAAGTTTATCTATTATTCAGTTTATCTATCACAGATACTATATTATACAATAGGTTTATCTATTATCTAGTTTACCTATCACGGATACTATACAATACAACAATATATAATATAACAAGTTTATCTATTATCTAGTCTAGCTATCACAGATACTATATAATACAACAAGTTTATCTATTATCTAGTTTATCTATCACAGATACTATATAATACAACAATTTTATCTATTATCTAGTCTAGCTATCACAGATACTATATAATACAACAAGTTTATCTATTATCTAGTTTATCTATCACAGATACTATGTAATACAACAAGTTTATCTATTATCTAGTTTATCTATCACAGATACAATATAATACAACAAGTTTATCTATTATCTAGTTTATCTATCACAGATACTATATAATACAACAAGATTATCTATTATCTAGTTTATCTATCACAGATACTATATAGTACAACAAGTTTATCTATTATCTAGTTTATCTATCACAGATACTATATAATACAACAAGTTTATCTATTATCTAGTTTATCTATCACAGATACTATATGATACAGCAGGTTTATCTATTATCTAGTTTATCTATCACAGATACTATACAATACAACAACTTTATCTATTATCTAGTTTATCTATCACATAAACTATATAATACAACAAGTTTATCTATTATCTAGTTTATCTATCACATATACTATATAATACAACAAGTTTATATATTATCTAGTTTATCTATCACAGATACTATACAATACAACAATACATAATATGACAAGTTTATCTATCACAGATACTATATAATACAACAAGTTTATCTATTATCTAGTTTATCTATCACAGATACTATATAATACAACAAGTTTATCTATTATTCAGTTTATCTATCACAGATACTATATAATACAACAGGTTTATCTATTATCTAGTTTACCTATCACGGATACTATACAATACAACAATATATAATATAACAAGGTTATCTATTATCTAGTTTATCTATCACAGATAATATATAATACAACAAGTTTATCTATTATCTAGTTTCTCTATCACAGATACTATATAATACAACAACTTTATCTATTATCTAGTCTAGCTATCACAGATACTATATAATACAACAAGTTTATCTATTATCTAGTTTACCTATCACGGATACTATACAATACAACAATATATAATATAACAAGTTTATCTATTATCTAGTTTATCTATCACAGATAATATATAATACAACAAGTTTATCTATTATCTAGTTTATCTATCACAGATACTATATAATATAACAGGTTTATCTATTATCTAGTCTAGCTATCACATATACTATATAATACAACAAGTTTATCTATTATTCAGTTTATCTATCACAGATACTATATAATACAATAGGTTTATCTATTATCTAGTTTACCTATCACGGATACTATGCAATACAACAATATATAATATAACAAGTTTATCTATTATCTAGTCTAGCTATCACAGATACTATATAATACAACAAGTTTATCTATTATCTAGTTTATCTATCACAGATACTATATAATACAACAAATTTATCTATTATTCAGTTTATCTATCACAGATACTATATAGTACAACAGGTTTATCTATTATCTAGTTTACCTATCACGAATACTATACAATACAACAATATATAATATAACAAGTTTATATATTATCTAGTTTATCTATCACAGATACTATATAATACAACAAGTTTATCTATTATCTAGTTTATCTATCACAGATACTATATAATACAACAGGTTTATCTATTATTTAGTTTATCTATCACAGATACTATACAATACAACAATATATAATAGAACAAGTTTATCTATTATCTAGTTTATCTATCACAGATAATATATAATACAACAGGTTTATCTATTATCTAGTTTATCTATCACAGATACTATATAATATAACAAGTTTATCTATTATCTAGTTTATCTATCACAGATACTATATAATACAACAAGTTTATATATTATCTAGTTTATCTATCACAGATACTATACAATGCAACAACTTTATCTATTATCTAGTTTATCTATCACAGATACTATACAATATAACAGGTTTATCTATTATCTAGTTTATCTATCACAGATACTATGTAATACAACAATTTTATCTATTATCTAGTTTATCTATCACAGATACTATATAATACAACAAGATTATCTATTATGTAGTTTATCTATCACAGATACTATATAGTACAACAAGTTTATCTATTATCTAGTTTATCTATCACAGATACAATATAATACAACAAGTTTATCTATTATCTAGTTTATCTGTCACAGATACTATATGATACAGCAGGTTTATCTATTATCTAGTTTATCTATCACAGATACTATACAATACAACAACTTTATCTATTATCTAGTTTATCTATCACATATACTATATAATACAACAAGTTTATCTATTATCTAGTTTATCTATCACAGATACTATATAATACAACAAGTTTATATATTATCTAGTTTATCTATCACAGATACTATACAATACAACAATACATAATATGACAAGTTTATCTATCACAGATACTATATAATACAACAAGTTTATCTATTATCTAGTTTATCTATCACAGATACTATATAATACAACAAGTTTATCTATTATTCAGTTTATCTATCACAGATACTATATAATACAACAGGTTTATCTATTATCTAGTTTACCTATCACGGATACTATACAATACAACAATATATAATATAACAAGGTTATCTATTATCTAGTTTATTTATCACAGATAATATATAATACAACAAGTTTATCTATTATCTAGTTTATCTATCACAGATACTATATAATACAACAATTTTATCTATTATCTAGTCTAGCTATCACAGATACTATATAATACAACAAGTTTATCTATTATCTAGTTTATCTATCACAGATACTATGTAATACAACAAGTTTATCTATTATCTAGTTTATCTATCACAGATACTATATAATACAACAAGTTTATCTATTATCTAGTTTATCTATCACAGATACTATATAATACAACAAGATTATCTATTATCTAGTTTATCTATCACAGATACTATATAGTACAACAAGTTTATCTATTATCTAGTTTATCTATCACAGATACTATATAATACAACAAGTTTATCTATTATCTAGTTTATCTATCACAGATACTATACAATACAACAACTTTATCTATTATCTAGTTTATCTATCACATAAACTATATAATACAACAAGTTTATCTATTATCTAGTTTATCTATCACATATACTATATAATACAACAAGTTTATATATTATCTAGTTTATCTATCACAGATACTATACAATACAACAATATATAATATGACAAGTTTATCTATCACAGATACTATATAATACAACAAGTTTATCTATTATCTAGTTTATCTATCACAGATACTATATAATACAACAAGTTTATCTATTATTCAGTTTATCTATCACAGATACTATATAATACAACAGGTTTATCTATTATCTAGTTTACCTATCACGGATACTATACAATACAACAATATATAATATAACAAGGTTATCTATTATCTAGTTTATCTATCACAGATAATATATAATACAACAAGTTTATCTATTATCTAGTTTCTCTATCACAGATACTATATAATACAACAACTTTATCTATTATCTAGTCTAGCTATCACAGATACTATATAATACAACAAGTTTATCTATTATCTAGTTTATCTATCACAGATACTATATAATACAACAAGTTTATCTATTATTCAGTTTATCTATCACAGATACTATATAATACAACATGTTTATCTATTATCTAGTTTACCTATCACGGATACTATACAATACAACAATATATAATATAACAAGTTTATCTATTATCTAGTTTATCTATCACAGATACTATATAATACAACAATATATAATATAACAAGGTTATCTATTATCTAGTTTATCTATCACAGATAATATATAATACAACAAGTTTATCTATTATATAGTTTATCTATCACAGATACTATATAATATAACAGGTTTATCTATTATCTAGTCTAGCTATCACAGATACTATATAATACAACAAGTTTATCTATTATCTAGTTTATCTATCACATATACTATATAATACAACAAGTTTATATATTATCTAGTTTATCTATCACAGATACTATACAATACAACAATATATAATATGACAAGTTTATCTATCACAGATACTATATAATACAACAAGTTTATCTATTATCTAGTTTATCTATCACAGATACTATATAATACAACAAGTTTATCTATTATTCAGTTTATCTATCACAGATACTATATAATACAACATGTTTATCTATTATCTAGTTTACCTATCACGGATACTATACAATACAACAATATATAATATAACAAGTTTATCTATTATCTAGTTTATCTATCACAGATACTATATAATACAACAATATATAATATAACAAGGTTATCTATTATCTAGTTTATCTATCACAGATAATATATAATACAACAAGTTTATCTATTATCTAGTTTATCTATCACAGATACTATATAATATAACAGGTTTATCTATTATCTAGTCTAGCTATCACAGATACTATATAATACAACAAGTATATCTATTATCTAGTTTATCTATCACAGATACTATATAATACAACAAGTTTATCTATTATTCAGTTTATCTATCACAGATACTATATAATACAACAGGTTTATCTATTATCTAGTTTACCTATCACGGATACTATACAATACAACAATATATAATATAACAAGTTTATCTATTATCTAGTTTATCTATCACAGATAATATATAATACAACAACAGGTTTATCTATTATTTAGTTTATCTATCACAGATACTATACAATACAACAATATATAATAGAACAAGTTTATCTATTATCTAGTTTTTCTATCACAGATACTAAATAATACAACAGGTTTATCTATTATCTAGTTTATCTATAACAGATACTATATAATACAACAAGTTTATATATTATCTAGTTTATCTATCACAGATACTATACAATGCAACAACTTTATCTATTATCTAGTTTATCTATCACAGATACTATACAATATAACAGGTTTATCTATTATCTAGTTTATCTATCACAGATACTATGTAATACAACAAGTTTATCTATTATCTAGTTTATCTATCACAGATACTATATAATACAACAAGTTTATCTATTATCTAGTTTATCTATCAAAGACACTATATAATACAACAAGATTATCTATTATGTAGTTTATCTATCACAGATACTATATAGTACAACAAGTTTATCTATTATCTAGTTTATCTATCACAGATACTATATAATACAACAGGTTTATCTATTATCTAGTTTACCTATCACGCATACTATACAATACAACAATATATAATATAACAAGTTCATCTATTATCTAGTTTATCTATCACAGATAATATATAATACAACAACAGGTTTATCTATTATTTAGTTTATCTATCACAGATACTATACAATACAACAATATATAATAGAACAAGTTTATCTATTATCTAGTTTTTCTATCACAGATACTATATAATACAACAGGTTTATCTATTATTCAGTTTATCTATCACAGATACTATATAATACAACAAGTTTATCTATTATTCAGTTTATCTATCACAGATACTATATAATACAACAGGTTTATCTATTATCTAGTTTACCTATCACGGATACTATACAATACAACAATATATAATATAACAAGGTTATCTATTATCTAGTTTATCTATCACAGATAATATATAATACAACAAGTTTATCTATTATCTAGTATATCTATCACAGATACTATATAATACAACAATTTTATCTATTATCTAGTCTAGCTATTACAGATACTATATAATACAACAAGTTTATCTATTATCTAGTTTATCTATCACAGATACTATATAATACAACAAGATTATCTATTATCTAGTTTATCTATCACAGATACTATATAGTACAACAAGTTTATCTATTATCTAGTTTATCTATCACAGATACTATATAATACAACAAGTTTATCTATTATCTAGTTTATCTTTCACAGATACTATATGATACAGCAGGTTTATCTATTATCTAGTTTATCTATCACAGATACTATACAATAAAACAACTTTATCTATTATCTAGTTTATCTATCACATATACTATATAATACAACAAGTTTATCTATTATCTAGTTTATCTATCACAGATACTATATAATACAACAAGTTTATATATTATCTAGTTTATCTATCACAGATACTATACAATACAACAATACATAATATGACAAGTTTATCTATAACAGATACTATATAATACAACAAGTTTATCTATTATCTAGTTTATCTATCACAGATACTATATAATACAACAAGTTTATCTATTATTCAGTTTATCTATCACAGATACTATATAATACAACATGTTTATCTATTATCTAGTTTACCTATCACGGATACTATACAATACAACAATATATAATATAACAAGTTTATCTATTATCTAGTTTATCTATCACAGTTACTATATAATACAACAAGTTTATCTATTATCTAGTTTATCTATCACAGATACTATATAATACAACAAGTTTATCTATTATTCAGTTTATCTATCACAGATACTATATAATACAACAGGTTTATCTATTATTCAGTTTATCTATCACAGATACTATATAATACAACAGGTTTATCTATTATCTAGTTTATCTATCACAGATAATATATAATACAACAAGTTTATCTATTATCTAGTTTATCTATCACAGAAACTATATAATATAACAGGTTTATCTATTATCTAGTCTAGCTATCACAGAAACTATATAATACAACAAGTTTATCTATTTTCTAGTTTATCTATCACAGATACTATATAATACAACGAGTTTATCTATTATTCAGTTTATCTATCACAGATACTATATAATACAACAGGTTTATCTATTATCTAGTTTACCTATCACGGATACTATACAATACAACAATATATAATATAACAAGTTTATCTATTATCTAGTTTATCTATCACAGATAATATATAATACAACAAGTTTATCTATTATCTAGTTTATCTATCACAGATACTTTATAATATAACAGGTTTATCTATTATCTAGTCTAGCTATCACATATACTATATAATACAACAAGTTTATCTATTATCTAGTTTATCTATCACAGATACTATACAATACAACAATACATAATATAACAAGGTTATCTATTATCTAGTTTATCTATCACAGATAATATATAATACAACAAGTTTATCTATTATCTAGTATATCTATCACAGATACTATATAATACAACAATTTTATCTATTATCTAGTCTAGCTATTACAGATACTATATAATACAACAAGTTTATCTATTATCTAGTTTATCTATCACAGATACTATATAATACAACAAGATTATCTATTATCTAGTTTATCTATCACAGATACTATATAATACAACAAGTTTATCTATTATCTAGTTTATCTATCACAGATACTATATAATACAACAAGTTTATCTATTATCTAGTTTATCTATCACAGATACTATATGATACAGCAGGTTTATCTATTATCTAGTTTATCTATCACAGATACTATACAATAAAACAACTTTATCTATTATCTTGTTTATCTATCACATATACTATATAATACAACAAGTTTATCTATTATCTAGTTTATCTATCACAGATACTATATAATACAACAAGTTTATATATTATCTAGTTTATCTATCACAGATACTATACAATACAACAATACATAATATGACAAGTTTATCTATAACAGATACTATATAATACAACAAGTTTATCTATTATCTAGTTTATCTATCACAGATACTATATAATACAACAAGTTTATCTATTATTCAGTTTATCTATCACAGATACTATATAATACAACATGTTTATCTATTATCTAGTTTACCTATCACGGATACTATACAATACAACAATATATAATATAACAAGTTTATCTATTATCTAGTTTATCTATCACAGTTACTATATAATACAACAAGTTTATCTATTATCTAGTTTATCTATCACAGATACTATATAATACAACAAGTTTATCTATTATTCAGTTTATCTATCACAGATACTATATAATACAACAGGTTTATCTATTATTCAGTTTATCTATCACAGATACTATATAATACAACAGGTTTATCTATTATCTAGTTTATCTATCACAGATAATATATAATACAACAAGTTTATCTATTATCTAGTTTATCTATCACAGATACTATATAATATAACAGGTTTATCTATTATTTAGTCTAGCTATCACAGATACTATATAATACAACAAGTTTATCTATTATTCAGTTTATCTATCACAGATACTATATAATACAACAGGTTTATCTATTATCTAGTTTACCTATCACGGATACTATACAATACAACAATATATAATATAACAAGTTTATCTATTATCTAGTTTATCTATCACAGATAATATATAATACAACAAGTTTATCTATTATCTAGTTTATCTATCACAGATACTTTATAATATAACAGGTTTATCTATTATCTAGTCTAGCTATCACATATACTATATAATACAACAAGTTTATCTATTATCTAGTTTATCTATCACAGATACTATACAATACAACAATACATAATATGACAAGTTTATCTATAACAGATACTATATAATACAACAAGTTTATCTATTATCTAGTTTATCTATCACAGATACTATATAATACAACAAGTTTATCTATTATTCAGTTTATCTATCACAGATACTATATAATACAACATGTTTATCTATTATCTAGTTTACCTATAACGGATACTATACAATACAACAATATATAATATAACAAGTTTATCTATTATCTAGTTTATCTATCACAGTTACTATATAATACAACAAGTTTATCTATTATCTAATTTATCTATCACAGATACTATATAATACAACAAGTTTATCTATTATTCAGTTTATCTATCACAGATACTATATAATACAACAGGTTTATCTATTATTCAGTTTATCTATCACAGATACTATATAATATAACAGGTTTATCTATTATCTAGTCTAGCTATCACAGATACTATATAATACAACAGGTTTATCTATTATCTAGTTTATCTATCACAGATACTATATAATACAACAAGTTTATCTATTATCTAGTTTATCTATCACAGATACTATATAATATAACAGGTTTATCTATTATCTACTCTAGCTATCACAGATACTATATAATACAACAAGTTTATCTATTTTCTAGTTTATCTATCACAGATACTATATAATACAACAAGTTTATCTATTATTCAGTTTATCTATCACAGATACTATATAATACAACAGGTTTATCTATTATCTAGTTTACCTATCACGGATACTATACAATACAACAATATATAATATAACAAGTTTATCTATTATCTAGTTTATCTATCACAGATAATATATAATACAACAAGTTTATCTATTATCTAGTTTATCTATCACAGATACTATATAATATAACAGGTTTATCTATTATCTAGTCTAGCTATCACATATACTATATAATACAACAAGTTTATCTATTATTCAGTTTATCTATCACAGATACTATATAATACAATAGGTTTATCTATTATCTAGTTTACCTATCACGGATACTATACAATACAACAATATATAATATAACAAGTTTATCTATTATCTAGTCTAGCTATCACAGATACTATATAATACAACAAGTTTATCTATTATCTAGTTTATCTATCACAGATACTATATAATACAACAAATTTATCTATTATTCAGTTTATCTATCACAGATACTATATAGTACAACAGGTTTATCTATTATCTAGTTTACCTATCACGAATACTATACAATACAACAATATATAATATAACAAGTTTATATATTATCTAGTTTATCTATCACAGATACTATATAATACAACAAGTTTATCTATTATCTAGTTTATCTATCACAGATACTATATAATACAACAGGTTTATCTATTATTTAGTTTATCTATCACAGATACTATACAATACAACAATATATAATAGAACAAGTTTATCTATTATCTAGTTTATCTATCACAGATAATATATAATACAACAGGTTTATCTATTATCTAGTTTATCTATCACAGATACTATATAATATAACAAGTTTATCTATTATCTAGTTTATCTATCACAGATACTATATAATACAACAAGTTTATATATTATCTAGTTTATCTATCACAGATACTATACAATGCAACAACTTTATCTATTATCTAGTTTATCTATCACAGATACTATACAATATAACAGGTTTATCTATTATCTAGTTTATCTATCACAGATACTATGTAATACAACAATTTTATCTATTATCTAGTTTATCTATCACAGATACTATATAATACAACAAGATTATCTATTATGTAGTTTATCTATCACAGATACTATATAGTACAACAAGTTTATCTATTATCTAGTTTATCTATCACAGATACTATATAATACAACAAGTTTATCTATTATCTAGTTTATCTGTCACAGATACTATACAATGCAACAACTTTATCTATTATCTAGTTTATCTATCACAGATACTATACAATACAACAACTTTATCTATTATCTAGTTTATCTATCACATATACTATATAATACAACAAGTTTATCTATTATCTAGTTTATCTATCACAGATACTATATAATACAACAAGTTTATATATTATCTAGTTTATCTATCACAGATACTATACAATACAACAATACATAATATGACAAGTTTATCTATCACAGATACTATATAATACAACAAGTTTATCTATTATCTAGTTTATCTATCACAGATACTATATAATACAACAAGTTTATCTATTATTCAGTTTATCTATCACAGATACTATATAATACAACAGGTTTATCTATTATCTAGTTTACCTATCACGGATACTATACAATACAACAAAATATAATATAACAAGGTTATCTATTATCTAGTTTATCTATCACAGATAATATATAATACAACAAGTTTATCTATTATCTAGTTTATCTATCACAGATACTATATAATACAACAATTTTATCTATTATCTAGTCTAGCTATCACAGATACTATATAATACAACAAGTTTATCTATTATCTAGTTTATCTATCACAGATACTATGTAATACAACAAGTTTATCTATTATCTAGTTTATCTATCACAGATACTATATAATACAACAAGTTTATCTATTATCTAGTTTATCTATCACAGATACTATATAATACAACAAGATTATCTATTATCTAGTTTATCTATCACAGATACTATATAGTACAACAAGTTTATCTATTATCTAGTTTATCTATCACAGATACTATATAATAAAACAAGTTTATCTATTATCTAGTTTATCTATCACAGATACTATATGATACAGCAGGTTTATCTATTATCTAGTTTATCTCTCACAGATACTAAACAATACAACAACTTTATCTATTATCTAGTTTATCTATCACATAAACTATATAATACAACAAGTTTATCTATTATCTAGTTTATCTATCACATATACTATATAATAAAACAAGTTTATATATTATCTAGTTTATCTATCACAGATACTATACAATACAACAATACATAATATGACAAGTTTATCTATCACAGATACTATATAATACAACAAGTTTATCTATTATCTAGTTTATCTATCACAGATACTATATAATACAACAAGTTTATCTATTATTCAGTTTATCTATCACAGATACTATATAATACAACAGGTTTATCTATTATCTAGTTTACCTATCACGGATACTATACAATACAACAATATATAATATAACAAGGTTATCTATTATTTAGTTTATCTATCACAGATAATATATAATACAACAAGTTTATCTATTATCTAGTTTCTCTATCACAGATACTATATAATACAACAACTTTATCTATTATCTAGTCTAGCTATCACAGATACTATATAATACAACAAGTTTATCTATTATCTAGTTTACCTATCACGGATACTATACAATACAACAATATATAATATAACAAGTTTATCTATTATCTAGTTTATCTATCACAGATAATATATAATACAACAAGTTTATCTATTATCTAGTTTATCTATCACAGATACTATATAATATAACAGGTTTATCTATTATCTAGTCTAGCTATCACATATACTATATAATACAACAAGTTTATCTATTATTCAGTTTATCTATCACAGATACTATATAATACAATAGGTTTATCTATTATCTAGTTTACCTATCACGGATACTATACAATACAACAATATATAATATAACAAGTTTATCTATTATCTAGTCTAGCAATCACAGATACTATATAATACAACAAGTTTATCTATTATCTAGTTTATCTATCACAGATACTATACAATACAACAATATATAATATAACAAGTTTATCTATTATCTAGTCTAGCAATCACAGATACTATATAATACAACAAGTTTATCTATTATCTAGTTTATCTATCACAGATACTATATAATACAACAAATTTATCTATTATTCAGTTTATCTATCACAGATACTATATAGTACAACAGGTTTATCTATTATCTAGTTTACCTATCACGAATACTATACAATACAACAATATATAATATAACAAGTTTATATATTATCTAGTTTATCTATCACAGATACTATATAATACAACAAGTTTATCTATTATCTAGTTTATCTATCACAGATACTATATAATACAACAGGTTTATCTATTATTTAGTTTATCTATCACAGATACTATACAATACAACAATATATAATAGAACAAGTTTATCTATTATCTAGTTTATCTATCACAGATAATATATAATACAACAGGTTTATCTATTATCTAGTTTATCTATCACAGATACTATATAATATAACAAGTTTATCTATTATCTAGTTTATCTATCACAGATACTATATAATACAACAAGTTTATATATTATCTAGTTTATCTATCACAGATACTATACAATGCAACAACTTTATCTATTATCTAGTTTATCTATCACAGATACTATACAATATAACAGGTTTATCTATTATCTAGTTTATCTATCACAGATACTATGTAATACAACAAGTTTATCTATTATCTAGTTTATCTATCACAGATACTATATAATACAACAAGATTATCTATTATGTAGTTTATCTATCACAGATACTATATAGTACAACAAGTTTATCTATTATCTAGTTTATCTATCACAGATACTATATAATACAACAAGTTTATCTATTATCTAGTTTATCTGTCACAGATACTATATGATACAGCAGGTTTATCTATTATCTAGTTTATCTATCACAGATACTATACAATACAACAACTTTATCTATTATCTAGTTTATCTATCACATATACTATATAATACAACAAGTTTATCTATTATCTAGTTTATCTATCACAGATACTATATAATACAACAAGTTTATATATTATCTAGTTTATCTATCACAGATACTATATAATACAACAAGTTTATCTATTATCTAGTTTATCTATCACAGATACTATATAATACAACAAGTTTATCTATTATTCAGTTTATCTATCACAGATACTATATAATACAACAGGTTTATCTATTATCTAGTTTACCTATCACGGATACTATACAATACAACAATATATAATATAACAAGGTTATCTATTATCTAGTTTATTTATCACAGATAATATATAATACAACAAGTTTATCTATTATCTAGTTTATCTATCACAGATACTATATAATACAACAATTTTATCTATTATCTAGTCTAGCTATCACAGATACTATATAATACAACAAGTTTATCTATTATCTAGTTTATCTATCACAGATACTATGTAATACAACAAGTTTATCTATTATCTAGTTTATCTATCACAGATACTATATAATACAACAAGTTTATCTATTATCTAGTTTATCTATCACAGATACTATATAATATAACAGGTTTATCTATTATCTAGTCTAGCTATCACATATACTATATAATACAACAAGTTTATCTATTATTCAGTTTATCTATCACAGATACTATATAATACAATAGGTTTATCTATTATCTAGTTTACCTATCACGGATACTATACAATACAACAATATATAATATAACAAGTTTATCTATTATCTAGTCTAGCTATCACAGATACTATATAATACAACAAGTTTATCTATTATCTAGTTTATCTATCACAGATACTATATAATACAACAAATTTATCTATTATTCAGTTTATCTATCACAGATACTATATAGTACAACAGGTTTATCTATTATCTAGTTTACCTATCACGAATACTATACAATACAACAATATATAATATAACAAGTTTATATATTATCTAGTTTATCTATCACAGATACTATATAATACAACAAGTTTATCTATTATCTAGTTTATCTATCACAGATACTATATAATACAACAGGTTTATCTATTATTTAGTTTATCTATCACAGATACTATACAATACAACAATATTTAATAGAACAAGTTTATCTATTATCTAGTTTATCTATCACAGATAATATATAATACAACAGGTTTATCTATTATCTAGTTTATCTATCACAGATACTATATAATATAACAAGTTTATCTATTATCTAGTTTATCTATCACAGATACTATATAATACAACAAGTTTATATATTATCTAGTTTATCTATCACAGATACTATACAATGCAACAACTTTATCTATTATCTAGTTTATCTATCACAGATACTATACAATATAACAGGTTTATCTATTATCTAGTTTATCTATCACAGATACTATGTAATACAACAATTTTATCTATTATCTAGTTTATCTATCACAGATACTATATAATACAACAAGATTATCTATTATGTAGTTTATCTATCACAGATACTATATAGTACAACAAGTTTATCTATTATCTAGTTTATCTATCACAGATACTATATAATACAACAAGTTTATCTATTATCTAGTTTATCTGTCACAGATACTATATGATACAGCAGGTTTATCTATTATCTAGTTTATCTATCACAGATACTATACAATACAACAACTTTATCTATTATCTAGTTTATCTATCACATATACTATATAATACAACAAGTTTATCTATTATCTAGTTTATCTATCACAGATACTATATAATACAACAAGTTTATATATTATCTAGTTTATCTATCACAGATACTATACAATACAACAATACATAATATGACAAGTTTATCTATCACAGATACTATATAATACAACAAGTTTATCTATTATCTAGTTTATCTATCACAGATACTATATAATACAACAAGTTTATCTATTATTCAGTTTATCTATCACAGATACTATATAATACAACAGGTTTATCTATTATCTAGTTTACCTATCACGGATACTATGCAATACAACAATATATAATATAACAAGGTTATCTATTATCTAGTTTATTTATCACAGATAATATATAATACAACAAGTTTATCTATTATCTAGTTTATCTATCACAGATACTATATAATACAACAATTTTATCTATTATCTAGTCTAGCTATCACAGATACTATATAATACAACAAGTTTATCTATTATCTAGTTTATCTATCACAGATACTATGTAATACAACAAGTTTATCTATTATCTAGTTTATCTATCACAGATACTATATAATACAACAAGTTTATCTATTATCTAGTTTATCTATCACAGATACTATATAATATAACAGGTTTATCTATTATCTAGTCTAGCTATCACATATACTATATAATACAACAAGTTTATCTATTATTCAGTTTATCTATCACAGATACTATATAATACAATAGGTTTATCTATTATCTAGTTTACCTATCACGGATACTATACAATACAACAATATATAATATAACAAGTTTATCTATTATCTAGTCTAGCTATCACAGATACTATATAATACAACAAGTTTATCTATTATCTAGTTTATCTATCACAGATACTATATAATACAACAAATTTATCTATTATTCAGTTTATCTATCACAGATACTATATAGTACAACAGGTTTATCTATTATCTAGTTTACCTATCACGAATACTATACAATACAACAATATATAATATAACAAGTTTATATATTATCTAGTTTATCTATCACAGATACTATATAATACAACAAGTTTATCTATTATCTAGTTTATCTATCACAGATACTATATAATACAACAGGTTTATCTATTATTTAGTTTATCTATCACAGATACTATACAATACAACAATATATAATAGAACAAGTTTATCTATTATCTAGTTTATCTATCACAGATAATATATAATACAACAGGTTTATCTATTATCTAGTTTATCTATCACAGATACTATATAATATAACAAGTTTATCTATTATCTAGTTTATCTATCACAGATACTATATAATACAACAAGTTTATATATTATCTAGTTTATCTATCACAGATACTATACAATGCAACAACTTTATCTATTATCTAGTTTATCTATCACAGATACTATACAATATAACAGGTTTATCTATTATCTAGTTTATCTATCACAGATACTATGTAATACAACAATTTTATCTATTATCTAGTTTATCTATCACAGATACTATATAATACAACAAGATTATCTATTATGTAGTTTATCTATCACAGATACTATATAGTACAACAAGTTTATCTATTATCTAGTTTATCTATCACAGATACTATATAATACAACAAGTTTATCTATTATCTAGTTTATCTGTCACAGATACTATATGATACAGCAGGTTTATCTATTATCTAGTTTATCTATCACAGATACTATACAATACAACAACTTTATCTATTATCTAGTTTATCTATCACATATACTATATAATACAACAAGTTTATCTATTATCTAGTTTATCTATCACAGATACTATATAATACAACAAGTTTATATATTATCTAGTTTATCTATCACAGATACTATACAATACAACAATACATAATATGACAAGTTTATCTATCACAGATACTATATAATACAACAAGTTTATCTATTATCTAGTTTATCTATCACAGATACTATATAATACAACAAGATTATCTATTATTCAGTTTATCTATCACAGATACTATATAATACAACAGGTTTATCTATTATCTAGTTTACCTATCACGGATACTATACAATACAACAATATATAATATAACAAGGTTATCTATTATCTAGTTTATTTATCACAGATAATATATAATACAACAAGTTTATCTATTATCTAGTTTATCTATCACAGATACTATATAATACAACAATTTTATCTATTATCTAGTCTAGCTATCACAGATACTATATAATACAACAAGTTTATCTATTATCTAGTTTATCTATCATAGATACTATGTAATACAACAAGTTTATCTATTATCTAGTTTATCTATCACAGATACTATATAATACAACAAGTTTATCTATTATCTAGTTTATCTATCACAGATACTATATAATACAACAAGATTATCTATTATCTAGTTTATCTATCACAGATACTATATAGTACAACAAGTTTATCTATTATCTAGTTTATCTATCACAGATACTATATAATACAACAAGTTTATCTATTATCTAGTTTATCTATCACAGATACTATATGATACAGCAGGTTTATCTATTATCTAGTTTATCTATCACAGATACTATACAATACAACAACTTTATCTATTATCTAGTTTATCTATCACATAAACTATATAATACAACAAGTTTATCTATTATCTAGTTTATCTATCACATATACTATATAATACAACAAGTTTATATATTATCTAGTTTATCTATCACAGATACTATACAATACAACAATATATAATATGACAAGTTTATCTATCACAGATACTATATAATACAACAAGTTTATCTATTATCTAGTTTATCTATCACAGATACTATATAATACAACAAGTTTATCTATTATTCAGTTTATCTATCACAGATACTATATAATACAACATGTTTATCTATTATCTAGTTTACCTATCACGGATACTATACAATACAACAATATATAATATAACAAGGTTATCTATTATCTAGTTTATCTATCACAGATACTATATAATACAACAAGTTTATCTATTATTCAGTTTATCTATCACAGATACTATATAATACAACAGGTTTATCTATTATCTAGTTTAACTATCACGGATACTATACAATACAACAATATATAATATAACAAGGTTATCTATTATCTAGTTTATTTATCACAGATAATATATAATACAACAAGTTTATCTATTATCTAGTTTATCTATCACAGATACTATATAATACAACAATTTTATCTATTATCTAGTCTAGCTATCACAGATACTATATAATACAACAAGTTTATCTATTATCTAGTTTATCTATCACAGATACTATGTAATACAACAAGTTTATCTATTATCTAGTTTATCTATCACAGATACTATATAATACAACAAGTTTATCTATTATCTAGTTTATCTATCACAGATACTATATAATACAACAAGTTTATCTATTATTCAGTTTATCTATCACAGATACTATATAATACAACATGTTTATCTATTATCTAGTTTACCTATAACGGATACTATACAATACAACAATATATAATATAACAAGTTTATCTATTATCTAGTTCATCTATCACAGTTACTATATAATACAACAAGTTTATCTATTATCTAATTTATCTATCACAGATACTATATAATACAACAAGTTTATCTATTATTCAGTTTATCTATCACAGATACTATATAATACAACAGGTTTATCTATTATTCAGTTTATCTATCACAGATACTATATAATACAACAGGTTTATCTATTATCTAGTTTATCTATCACAGATACTATATAATACAACAAGTTTATCTATTATCTAGTTTATCTATCACAGATACTATATAATATAACAGGTTTATCTATTATCTACTCTAGCTATCACAGATACTATATAATACAACAAGTTTATCTATTTTCTAGTTTATCTATCACAGATACTATATAATACAACAAGTTTATCTATTATTCAGTTTATCTATCACAGATACTATATAATACAACAGGTTTATCTATTATCTAGTTTACCTATCACGGATACTATACAATACAACAATATATAATATAACAAGTTTATCTATTATCTAGTTTATCTATCACAGATAATATATAATACAACAAGTTTATCTATTATCTAGTTTATCTATCACAGATACTATATAATATAACAGGTTTATCTATTATCTAGTCTAGCTATCACATATACTATATAATACAACAAGTTTATCTATTATTCAGTTTATCTATCACAGATACTATATAATACAATAGGTTTATCTATTATCTAGTTTACCTATCACGGATACTATTCAATACAACAATATATAATATAACAAGTTTATCTATTATCTAGTCTAGCTATCACAGATACTATATAATACAACAAGTTTATCTATTATCTAGTTTATCTATCACAGATACTATATAATACAACAAATTTATCTATTATTCAGTTTATCTATCACAGATACTATATAGTACAACAGGTTTATCTATTATCTAGTTTACCTATCACGAATACTATACAATACAACAATATATAATATAACAAGTTTATATATTATCTAGTTTATCTATCACAGATACTATATAATACAACAAGTTTATCTATTATCTAGTTTATCTATCACAGATACTATATAATACAACAGGTTTATCTATTATTTAGTTTATCTATCACAGATACTATACAATACAACAATATATAATAGAACAAGTTTATCTATTATCTAGTTTATCTATCACAGATAATATATAATACAACAGGTTTATCTATTATCTAGTTTATCTATCACAGATACTATATAATATAACAAGTTTATCTATTATCTAGTTTATCTATCACAGATACTATATAATACAACAAGTTTATATATTATCTAGTTTATCTATCACAGATACTATACAATGCAACAACTTTATCTATTATCTAGTTTATCTATCACAGATACTATACAATATAACAGGTTTATCTATTATCTAGTTTATCTATCACAGATACTATGTAATACAACAATTTTATCTATTATCTAGTTTATCTATCACAGATACTATATAATACAACAAGATTATCTATTATGTAGTTTATCTATCACAGATACTATATAGTACAACAAGTTTATCTATTATCTAGTTTATCTATCACAGATACTATATAATACAACAAGTTTATCTATTATCTAGTTTATCTGTCACAGATACTATACAATGCAACAACTTTATCTATTATCTAGTTTATCTATCACAGATACTATACAATACAACAACTTTATCTATTATCTAGTTTATCTATCACATATACTATATAATACAACAAGTTTATCTATTATCTAGTTTATCTATCACAGATACTATATAATACAACAAGTTTATATATTATCTAGTTTATCTATCACAGATACTATACAATACAACAATACATAATATGACAAGTTTATCTATCACAGATACTATATAATACAACAAGTTTATCTATTATCTAGTTTATCTATCACAGATACTATATAATACAACAAGTTTATCTATTATTCAGTTTATCTATCACAGATACTATATAATACAACAGGTTTATCTATTATCTAGTTTACCTATCACGGATACTATACAATACAACAAAATATAATATAACAAGGTTATCTATTATCTAGTTTATCTATCACAGATAATATATAATACAACAAGTTCATCTATTATCTAGTTTATCTATCACAGATACTATATAATACAACAATTTTATCTATTATCTAGTCTAGCTATCACAGATACTATATAATACAACAAGTTTATCTATTATCTAGTTTATCTATCACAGATACTATGTAATACAACAAGTTTATCTATTATCTAGTTTATCTATCACAGATACTATATAATACAACAAGTTTATCTATTATCTAGTTTATCTATCACAGATACTATATAATACAACAAGATTATCTATTATCTAGTTTATCTATCACAGATACTATATAGTACAACAAGTTTATCTATTATCTAGTTTATCTATCACAGATACTATATAATACAACAAGTTTATCTATTATCTAGTTTATCTATCACAGATACTATATGATACAGCAGGTTTATCTATTATCTAGTTTATCTCTCACAGATACTATACAATACAACAACTTTATCTATTATCTAGTTTATCTATCACATAAACTATATAATACAACAAGTTTATCTATTATCTAGTTTATCTATCACATATACTATATAATAAAACAAGTTTATATATTATCTAGTTTATCTATCACAGATACTATACAATACAACAATACATAATATGACAAGTTTATCTATCACAGATACTATATAATACAACAAGTTTATCTATTATCTAGTTTATCTATCACAGATACTATATAATACAACAAGTTTATCTATTATTCAGTTTATCTATCACAGATACTATATAATACAACAGGTTTATCTATTATCTAGTTTACCTATCACGGATACTATACAATACAACAATATATAATATAACAAGGTTATCTATTATTTAGTTTATCTATCACAGATAATATATAATACAACAAGTTTATCTATTATCTAGTTTCTCTATCACAGATACTATATAATACAACAACTTTATCTATTATCTAGTCTAGCTATCACAGATACTATATAATACAACAAGTTTATCTATTATCTAGTTTACCTATCACGGATACTATACAATACAACAATATATAATATAACAAGTTTATCTATTATCTAGTTTATCTATCACAGATAATATATAATACAACAAGTTTATCTATTATCTAGTTTATCTATCACAGATACTATATAATATAACAGGTTTATCTATTATCTAGTCTAGCTATCACATATACTATATAATACAACAAGTTTATCTATTATTCAGTTTATCTATCACAGATACTATATAATACAATAGGTTTATCTATTATCTAGTTTACCTATCACGGATACTATACAATACAACAATATATAATATAACAAGTTTATCTATTATCTAGTCTAGCAATCACAGATACTATATAATACAACAAGTTTATCTATTATCTAGTTTATCTATCACAGATACTATACAATACAACAATATATAATATAACAAGTTTATCTATTATTTAGTCTAGCAATCACAGATACTATATAATACAACAAGTTTATCTATTATCTAGTTTATCTATCACAGATACTATATAATACAACAAATTTATCTATTATTCAGTTTATCTATCACAGATACTATATAGTACAACAGGTTTATCTATTATCTAGTTTACCTATCACGAATACTATACAATACAACAATATATAATATAACAAGTTTATATATTATCTAGTTTATCTATCACAGATACTATATAATACAACAAGTTTATCTATTATCTAGTTTATCTATCACAGATACTATATAATACAACAGGTTTATCTATTATTTAGTTTATCTATCACAGATACTATACAATACAACAATATATAATAGAACAAGTTTATCTATTATCTAGTTTATCTATCACAGATAATATATAATACAACAGGTTTATCTATTATCTAGTTTATCTATCACAGATACTATATAATATAACAAGTTTATCTATTATCTAGTTTATCTATCACAGATACTATATAATACAACAAGTTTATATATTATCTAGTTTATCTATCACAGATACTATACAATGCAACAACTTTATCTATTATCTAGTTTATCTATCACAGATACTATACAATATAACAGGTTTATCTATTATCTAGTTTATCTATCACAGATACTATGTAATACAACAAGTTTATCTATTATCTAGTTTATCTATCACAGATACTATATAATACAACAAGATTATCTATTATGTAGTTTATCTATCACAGATACTATATAGTACAACAAGTTTATCTATTATCTAGTTTATCTATCACAGATACTATATAATACAACAAGTTTATCTATTATCTAGTTTATCTGTCACAGATACTATATGATACAGCAGGTTTATCTATTATCTAGTTTATCTATCACAGATACTATACAATACAACAACTTTATCTATTATCTAGTTTATCTATCACATATACTATATAATACAACAAGTTTATCTATTATCTAGTTTATCTATCACAGATACTATATAATACAACAAGTTTATATATTATCTAGTTTATCTATCACAGATACTATACAATACAACAATACATAATATGACAAGTTTATCTATCACAGATACTATATAATACAACAAGTTTATCTATTATCTAGTTTATCTATCACAGATACTATATAATACAACAAGTTTATCTATTATTCAGTTTATCTATCACAGATACCATATAATACAACAGGTTTATCTATTATCTAGTTTACCTATCACGGATACTATACAATACAACAATATATAATATAACAAGGTTATCTATTATCTAGTTTATTTATCACAGATAATATATAATACAACAAGTTTATCTATTATCTAGTTTATCTATCACAGATACTATATAATACAACAATTTTATCTATTATCTAGTCTAGCTATCACAGATACTATATAATACAACAAGTTTATCTATTATCTAGTTTATCTATCACAGATACTATGTAATACAACAAGTTTATCTATTATCTAGTTTATCTATCACAGATACTATATAATACAACAAGTTTATCTATTATCTAGTTTATCTATCACAGATACTATATAATATAACAGGTTTATCTATTATCTAGTCTAGCTATCACATATACTATATAATACAACAAGTTTATCTATTATTCAGTTTATCTATCACAGATACTATATAATACAATAGGTTTATCTATTATCTAGTTTACCTATCACGGATACTATACAATACAACAATATATAATATAACAAGTTTATCTATTATCTAGTCTAGCTATCACAGATACTATATAATACAACAAGTTTATCTATTATCTAGTTTATCTATCACAGATACTATATAATACAACAAATTTATCTATTATTCAGTTTATCTATCACAGATACTATATAGTACAACAGGTTTATCTATTATCTAGTTTACCTATCACGAATACTATACAATACAACAATATATAATATAACAAGTTTATATATTATCTAGTTTATCTATCACAGATACTATATAATACAACAAGTTTATCTATTATCTAGTTTATCTATCACAGATACTATATAATACAACAGGTTTATCTATTATTTAGTTTATCTATCACAGATACTATACAATACAACAATATATAATAGAACAAGTTTATCTATTATCTAGTTTATCTATCACAGATAATATATAATACAACAGGTTTATCTATTATCTAGTTTATCTATCACAGATACTATATAATATAACAAGTTTATCTATTATCTAGTTTATCTATCACAGATACTATATAATACAACAAGTTTATATATTATCTAGTTTATCTATCACAGATACTATACAATGCAACAACTTTATCTATTATCTAGTTTATCTATCACAGATACTATACAATATAACAGGTTTATCTATTATCTAGTTTATCTATCACAGATACTATGTAATACAACAAGTTTATCTATTATCTAGTTTATCTATCACAGATACTATATAATACAACAAGATTATCTATTATGTAGTTTATCTATCACAGATACTATATAGTACAACAAGTTTATCTATTATCTAGTTTATCTATCACAGATACTATATAATACAACAAGTTTATCTATTATCTAGTTTATCTGTCACAGATACTATATGATACAGCAGGTTTATCTATTATCTAGTTTATCTATCACAGATACTATACAATACAACAACTTTATCTATTATCTAGTTTATCTATCACATATACTATATAATACAACAAGTTTATCTATTATCTAGTTTATCTATCACAGATACTATATAATACAACAAGTTTATATATTATCTAGTTTATCTATCACAGATACTATACAATACAACAATACATAATATGACAAGTTTATCTATCACAGATACTATATAATACAACAAGTTTATCTATTATCTAGTTTATCTATCACAGATACTATATAAAACAACAAGTTTATCTATTATTCAGTTTATCTATCACAGATACTATATAATACAACAGGTTTATCTATTATCTAGTTTACCTATCACGGATACTATACAATACAACAATATATAATATAACAAGGTTATCTATTATCTAGTTTATTTATCACAGATAATATATAATACAACAAGTTTATCTATTATCTAGTTTATCTATCACAGATACTATATAATACAACAATTTTATCTATTATCTAGTCTAGCTATCACAGATACTATATAATACAACAAGTTTATCTATTATCTAGTTTATCTATCACAGATACTATGTAATACAACAAGTTTATCTATTATCTAGTTTATCTATCACAGATACTATATAATACAACAAGTTTATCTATTATCTAGTTTATCTATCACAGATACTATATAATATAACAGGTTTATCTATTATCTAGTCTAGCTATCACATATACTATATAATACAACAAGTTTATCTATTATTCAGTTTATCTATCACAGATACTATATAATACAATAGGTTTATCTATTATCTAGTTTACCTATCACGGATACTATACAATACAACAATATATAATATAACAAGTTTATCTATTATCTAGTCTAGCTATCACAGATACTATATAATACAACAAGTTTATCTATTATCTAGTTTATCTATCACAGATACTATATAATACAACAAGTTTATCTATTATCTAGTTTATCTATCACAGATACTATATGATACAGCAGGTTTATCTATTATCTAGTTTATCTATCACAGATACTATACAATACAACAACTTTATCTATTATCTAGTTTATCTATCACATAAACTATATAATACAACAAGTTTATCTATTATCTAGTTTATCTATCACATATACTATATAATACAACAAGTTTATATATTATCTAGTTTATCTATCACAGATACTATACAATACAACAATATATAATATGACAAGTTTATCTATCACAGATACTATATAATACAACAAGTTTATCTATTATCTAGTTTATCTATCACAGATACTATATAATACAACAAGTTTATCTATTATTCAGTTTATCTATCACAGATACTATATAATACAACATGTTTATCTATTATCTAGTTTACCTATCACGGATACTATACAATACAACAATATATAATATAACAAGGTTATCTATTATCTAGTTTATCTATCACAGATACTATATAATACAACAAGTTTATCTATTATTCAGTTTATCTATCACAGATACTATATAATACAACAGGTTTATCTATTATCTAGTTTAACTATCACGGATACTATACAATACAACAATATATAATATAACAAGGTTATCTATTATCTAGTTTATTTATCACAGATAATATATAATACAACAAGTTTATCTATTATCTAGTTTATCTATCACAGATACTATATAATACAACAATTTTATCTATTATCTAGTCTAGCTATCACAGATACTATATAATACAACAAGTTTATCTATTATCTAGTTTATCTATCACAGATACTATGTAATACAACAAGTTTATCTATTATCTAGTTTATCTATCACAGATACTATATAATACAACAAGTTTATCTATTATCTAGTTTATCTATCACAGATACTATATAATACAACAAGTTTATCTATTATTCAGTTTATCTATCACAGATACTATATAATACAACATGTTTATCTATTATCTAGTTTACCTATAACGGATACTATACAATACAACAATATATAATATAACAAGTTTATCTATTATCTAGTTCATCTATCACAGTTACTATATAATACAACAAGTTTATCTATTATCTAATTTATCTATCACAGATACTATATAATACAACAAGTTTATCTATTATTCAGTTTATCTATCACAGATACGTATATAATACAACAGGTTTATCTATTATTCAGTTTATCTATCACAGATACTATATAATACAACAGGTTTATCTATTATCTAGTTTATCTATCACAGATACTATATAATACAACAAGTTTATCTATTATCTAGTTTATCTATCACAGATACTATATAATATAACAGGTTTATCTATTATCTACTCTAGCTATCACAGATACTATATAATACAACAAGTTTATCTATTTTCTAGTTTATCTATCACAGATACTATATAATACAACAAGTTTATCTATTATTCAGTTTATCTATCACAGATACTATATAATACAACAGGTTTATCTATTATCTAGTTTACCTATCACGGATACTATACAATACAACAATATATAATATAACAAGTTTATCTATTATCTAGTTTATCTATCACAGATAATATATAATACAACAAGTTTATCTATTATCTAGTTTATCTATCACAGATACTATATAATATAACAGGTTTATCTATTATCTAGTCTAGCTATCACATATACTATATAATACAACAAGTTTATCTATTATTCAGTTTATCTATCACAGATACTATATAATACAATAGGTTTATCTATTATCTAGTTTACCTATCACGGATACTATTCAATACAACAATATATAATATAACAAGTTTATCTATTATCTAGTCTAGCTATCACAGATACTATATAATACAACAAGTTTATCTATTATCTAGTTTATCTATCACAGATACTATATAATACAACAAATTTATCTATTATTCAGTTTATCTATCACAGATACTATATAGTACAACAGGTTTATCTATTATCTAGTTTACCTATCACGAATACTATACAATACAACAATATATAATATAACAAGTTTATATATTATCTAGTTTATCTATCACAGATACTATATAATACAACAAGTTTATCTATTATCTAGTTTATCTATCACAGATACTATATAATACAACAGGTTTATCTATTATTTAGTTTATCTATCACAGATACTATACAATACAACAATATATAATAGAACAAGTTTATCTATTATCTAGTTTATCTATCACAGATAATATATAATACAACAGGTTTATCTATTATCTAGTTTATCTATCACAGATACTATATAATATAACAAGTTTATCTATTATCTAGTTTATCTATCACAGATACTATATAATACAACAAGTTTATATATTATCTAGTTTATCTATCACAGATACTATACAATGCAACAACTTTATCTATTATCTAGTTTATCTATCACAGATACTATACAATATAACAGGTTTATCTATTATCTAGTTTATCTATCACAGATACTATGTAATACAACAATTTTATCTATTATCTAGTTTATCTATCACAGATACTATATAATACAACAAGATTATCTATTATGTAGTTTATCTATCACAGATACTATATAGTACAACAAGTTTATCTATTATCTAGTTTATCTATCACAGATACTATATAATACAACAAGTTTATCTATTATCTAGTTTATCTGTCACAGATACTATACAATGCAACAACTTTATCTATTATCTAGTTTATCTATCACAGATACTATACAATACAACAACTTTATCTATTATCTAGTTTATCTATCACATATACTATATAATACAACAAGTTTATCTATTATCTAGTTTATCTATCACAGATACTATATAATACAACAAGTTTATATATTATCTAGTTTATCTATCACAGATACTATACAATACAACAATACATAATATGACAAGTTTATCTATCACAGATACTATATAATACAACAAGTTTATCTATTATCTAGTTTATCTATCACAGATACTATATAATACAACAAGTTTATCTATTATTCAGTTTATCTATCACAGATACTATATAATACAACAGGTTTATCTATTATCTAGTTTACCTATCACGGATACTATACAATACAACAAAATATAATATAACAAGGTTATCTATTATCTAGTTTATCTATCACAGATAATATATAATACAACAAGTTCATCTATTATCTAGTTTATCTATCACAGATACTATATAATACAACAATTTTATCTATTATCTAGTCTAGCTATCACAGATACTATATAATACAACAAGTTTATCTATTATCTAGTTTATCTATCACAGATACTATGTAATACAACAAGTTTATCTATTATCTAGTTTATCTATCACAGATACTATATAATACAACAAGTTTATCTATTATCTAGTTTATCTATCACAGATACTATATAATACAACAAGATTATCTATTATCTAGTTTATCTATCACAGATACTATATAGTACAACAAGTTTATCTATTATCTAGTTTATCTATCACAGATACTATATAATACAACAAGTTTATCTATTATCTAGTTTATCTATCACAGATACTATATGATACAGCAGGTTTATCTATTATCTAGTTTATCTCTCACAGATACTATACAATACAACAACTTTATCTATTATCTAGTTTATCTATCACATAAACTATATAATACAACAAGTTTATCTATTATCTAGTTTATCTATCACATATACTATATAATAAAACAAGTTTATATATTATCTAGTTTATCTATCACAGATACTATACAATACAACAATACATAATATGACAAGTTTATCTATCACAGATACTATATAATACAACAAGTTTATCTATTATCTAGTTTATCTATCACAGATACTATATAATACAACAAGTTTATCTATTATTCAGTTTATCTATCACAGATACTATATAATACAACAGGTTTATCTATTATCTAGTTTACCTATCACGGATACTATACAATACAACAATATATAATATAACAAGTTTATCTATTATCTAGTTTATCTATCACAGATAATATATAATACAACAAGTTTATCTATTATCTAGTTTATCTATCACAGATACTATATAATATAACAGGTTTATCTATTATCTAGTCTAGCTATCACATATACTATATAATACAACAAGTTTATCTATTATTCAGTTTATCTATCACAGATACTATATAATACAATAGGTTTATCTATTATCTAGTTTACCTATCACGGATACTATTCAATACAACAATATATAATATAACAAGTTTATCTATTATCTAGTCTAGCTATCACAGATACTATATAATACAACAAGTTTATCTATTATCTAGTTTATCTATCACAGATACTATATAATACAACAAATTTATCTATTATTCAGTTTATCTATCACAGATACTATATAGTACAACAGGTTTATCTATTATCTAGTTTACCTATCACGAATACTATACAATACAACAATATATAATATAACAAGTTTATATATTATCTAGTTTATCTATCACAGATACTATATAATACAACAAGTTTATCTATTATCTAGTTTATCTATCACAGATACTATATAATACAACAGGTTTATCTATTATTTAGTTTATCTATCACAGATACTATACAATACAACAATATATAATAGAACAAGTTTATCTATTATCTAGTTTATCTATCACAGATAATATATAATACAACAGGTTTATCTATTATCTAGTTTATCTATCACAGATACTATATAATATAACAAGTTTATCTATTATCTAGTTTATCTATCACAGATACTATATAATACAACAAGTTTATATATTATCTAGTTTATCTATCACAGATACTATACAATGCAACAACTTTATCTATTATCTAGTTTATCTATCACAGATACTATACAATATAACAGGTTTATCTATTATCTAGTTTATCTATCACAGATACTATGTAATACAACAATTTTATCTATTATCTAGTTTATCTATCACAGATACTATATAATACAACAAGATTATCTATTATGTAGTTTATCTATCACAGATACTATATAGTACAACAAGTTTATCTATTATCTAGTTTATCTATCACAGATACTATATAATACAACAAGTTTATCTATTATCTAGTTTATCTGTCACAGATACTATACAATGCAACAACTTTATCTATTATCTAGTTTATCTATCACAGATACTATACAATACAACAACTTTATCTATTATCTAGTTTATCTATCACATATACTATATAATACAACAAGTTTATCTATTATCTAGTTTATCTATCACAGATACTATATAATACAACAAGTTTATATATTATCTAGTTTATCTATCACAGATACTATACAATACAACAATACATAATATGACAAGTTTATCTATCACAGATACTATATAATACAACAAGTTTATCTATTATCTAGTTTATCTATCACAGATACTATATAATACAACAAGTTTATCTATTATTCAGTTTATCTATCACAGATACTATATAATACAACAGGTTTATCTATTATCTAGTTTACCTATCACGGATACTATACAATACAACAAAATATAATATAACAAGGTTATCTATTATCTAGTTTATCTATCACAGATAATATATAATACAACAAGTTCATCTATTATCTAGTTTATCTATCACAGATACTATATAATACAACAATTTTATCTATTATCTAGTCTAGCTATCACAGATACTATATAATACAACAAGTTTATCTATTATCTAGTTTATCTATCACAGATACTATGTAATACAACAAGTTTATCTATTATCTAGTTTATCTATCACAGATACTATATAATACAACAAGTTTATCTATTATCTAGTTTATCTATCACAGATACTATATAATACAACAAGATTATCTATTATCTAGTTTATCTATCACAGATACTATATAGTACAACAAGTTTATCTATTATCTAGTTTATCTATCACAGATACTATATAATACAACAAGTTTATCTATTATCTAGTTTATCTATCACAGATACTATATGATACAGCAGGTTTATCTATTATCTAGTTTATCTCTCACAGATACTATACAATACAACAACTTTATCTATTATCTAGTTTATCTATCACATAAACTATATAATACAACAAGTTTATCTATTATCTAGTTTATCTATCACATATACTATATAATAAAACAAGTTTATATATTATCTAGTTTATCTATCACAGATACTATACAATACAACAATACATAATATGACAAGTTTATCTATCACAGATACTATATAATACAACAAGTTTATCTATTATCTAGTTTATCTATCACAGATACTATATAATACAACAAGTTTATCTATTATTCAGTTTATCTATCACAGATACTATATAATACAACAGGTTTATCTATTATCTAGTTTACCTATCACGGATACTATACAATACAACAATATATAATATAACAAGGTTATCTATTATTTAGTTTATCTATCACAGATAATATATAATACAACAAGTTTATCTATTATCTAGTTTCTCTATCACAGATACTATATAATACAACAACTTTATCTATTATCTAGTCTAGCTATCACAGATACTATATAATACAACAAGTTTATCTATTATCTAGTTTACCTATCACGGATACTATACAATACAACAATATATAATATAACAAGTTTATCTATTATCTAGTTTATCTATCACAGATAATATATAATACAACAAGTTTATCTATTATCTAGTTTATCTATCACAGATACTATATAATATAACAGGTTTATCTATTATCTAGTCTAGCTATCACATATACTATATAATACAACAAGTTTATCTATTATTCAGTTTATCTATCACAGATACTATATAATACAATAGGTTTATCTATTATCTAGTTTACCTATCACGGATACTATACAATACAACAATATATAATATAACAAGTTTATCTATTATCTAGTCTAGCAATCACAGATACTATATAATACAACAAGTTTATCTATTATCTAGTTTATCTATCACAGATACTATACAATACAACAATATATAATATAACAAGTTTATCTATTATCTAGTCTAGCAATCACAGATACTATATAATACAACAAGTTTATCTATTATCTAGTTTATCTATCACAGATACTATATAATACAACAAATTTATCTATTATTCAGTTTATCTATCACAGATACTATATAGTACAACAGGTTTATCTATTATCTAGTTTACCTATCACGAATACTATACAATACAACAATATATAATATAACAAGTTTATATATTATCTAGTTTATCTATCACAGATACTATATAATACAACAAGTTTATCTATTATCTAGTTTATCTATCACAGATACTATATAATACAACAGGTTTATCTATTATTTAGTTTATCTATCACAGATACTATACAATACAACAATATATAATAGAACAAGTTTATCTATTATCTAGTTTATCTATCACAGATAATATATAATACAACAGGTTTATCTATTATCTAGTTTATCTATCACAGATACTATATAATATAACAAGTTTATCTATTATCTAGTTTATCTATCACAGATACTATATAATACAACAAGTTTATATATTATCTAGTTTATCTATCACAGATACTATACAATGCAACAACTTTATCTATTATCTAGTTTATCTATCACAGATACTATACAATATAACAGGTTTATCTATTATCTAGTTTATCTATCACAGATACTATGTAATACAACAAGTTTATCTATTATCTAGTTTATCTATCACAGATACTATATAATACAACAAGATTATCTATTATGTAGTTTATCTATCACAGATACTATATAGTACAACAAGTTTATCTATTATCTAGTTTATCTATCACAGATACTATATAATACAACAAGTTTATCTATTATCTAGTTTATCTGTCACAGATACTATATGATACAGCAGGTTTATCTATTATCTAGTTTATCTATCACAGATACTATACAATACAACAACTTTATCTATTATCTAGTTTATCTATCACATATACTATATAATACAACAAGTTTATCTATTATCTAGTTTATCTATCACAGATACTATATAATACAACAAGTTTATCTATTATCTAGTTTATCTATCACAGATACTATACAATACAACAATACATAATATGACAAGTTTATCTATCACAGATACTATATAATACAACAAGTTTATCTATTATCTAGTTTATCTATCACAGATACTATATAATACAACAAGTTTATCTATTATTCAGTTTATCTATCACAGATACTATATAATACAACAGGTTTATCTATTATCTAGTTTACCTATCACGGATACTATACAATACAACAATATATAATATAACAAGGTTATCTATTATCTAGTTTATTTATCACAGATAATATATAATACAACAAGTTTATCTATTATCTAGTTTATCTATCACAGATACTATATAATACAACAATTTTATCTATTATCTAGTCTAGCTATCACAGATACTATATAATACAACAAGTTTATCTATTATCTAGTTTATCTATCACAGATACTATGTAATACAACAAGTTTATCTATTATCTAGTTTATCTATCACAGATACTATATAATACAACAAGTTTATCTATTATCTAGTTTATCTATCACAGATACTATATAATATAACAGGTTTATCTATTATCTAGTCTAGCTATCACATATACTATATAATACAACAAGTTTATCTATTATTCAGTTTATCTATCACAGATACTATATAATACAATAGGTTTATCTATTATCTAGTTTACCTATCACGGATACTATACAATACAACAATATATAATATAACAAGTTTATCTATTATCTAGTCTAGCTATCACAGATACTATATAATACAACAAGTTTATCTATTATCTAGTTTATCTATCACAGATACTATATAATACAACAAATTTATCTATTATTCAGTTTATCTATCACAGATACTATATAGTACAACAGGTTTATCTATTATCTAGTTTACCTATCACGAATACTATACAATACAACAATATATAATATAACAAGTTTATATATTATCTAGTTTATCTATCACAGATACTATATAATACAACAAGTTTATCTATTATCTAGTTTATCTATCACAGATACTATATAATACAACAGGTTTATCTATTATTTAGTTTATCTATCACAGATACTATACAATACAACAATATATAATAGAACAAGTTTATCTATTATCTAGTTTATCTATCACAGATAATATATAATACAACAGGTTTATCTATTATCTAGTTTATCTATCACAGATACTATATAATATAACAAGTTTATCTATTATCTAGTTTATCTATCACAGATACTATATAATACAACAAGTTTATATATTATCTAGTTTATCTATCACAGATACTATACAATGCAACAACTTTATCTATTATCTAGTTTATCTATCACAGATACTATACAATATAACAGGTTTATCTATTATCTAGTTTATCTATCACAGATACTATGTAATACAACAAGTTTATCTATTATCTAGTTTATCTATCACAGATACTATATAATACAACAAGATTATCTATTATGTAGTTTATCTATCACAGATACTATATAGTACAACAAGTTTATCTATTATCTAGTTTATCTATCACAGATACTATATAATACAACAAGTTTATCTATTATCTAGTTTATCTGTCACAGATACTATATGATACAGCAGGTTTATCTATTATCTAGTTTATCTATCACAGATACTATACAATACAACAACTTTATCTATTATCTAGTTTATCTATCACATATACTATATAATACAACAAGTTTATCTATTATCTAGTTTATCTATCACAGATACTATATAATACAACAAGTTTATATATTATCTAGTTTATCTATCACAGATACTATACAATACAACAATACATAATATGACAAGTTTATCTATCACAGATACTATATAATACAACAAGTTTATCTATTATCTAGTTTATCTATCACAGATACTATATAATACAACAAGTTTATCTATTATTCAGTTTATCTATCACAGATACTATATAATACAACAGGTTTATCTATTATCTAGTTTACCTATCACGGATACTATACAATACAACAATATATAATATAACAAGGTTATCTATTATCTAGTTTATTTATCACAGATAATATATAATACAACAAGTTTATCTATTATCTAGTTTATCTATCACAGATACTATATAATACAACAATTTTATCTATTATCTAGTCTAGCTATCACAGATACTATATAATACAACAAGTTTATCTATTATCTAGTTTATCTATCACAGATACTATGTAATACAACAAGTTTATCTATTATCTAGTTTATCTATCACAGATACTATATAATACAACAAGTTTATCTATTATCTAGTTTATCTATCACAGATACTATATAATATAACAGGTTTATCTATTATCTAGTCTAGCTATCACATATACTATATAATACAACAAGTTTATCTATTATTCAGTTTATCTATCACAGATACTATATAATACAATAGGTTTATCTATTATCTAGTTTACCTATCACGGATACTATACAATACAACAATATATAATATAACAAGTTTATCTATTATCTAGTCTAGCTATCACAGATACTATATAATACAACAAGTTTATCTATTATCTAGTTTATCTATCACAGATACTATATAATACAACAAATTTATCTATTATTCAGTTTATCTATCACAGATACTATATAATACAACAGGTTTATCTATTATCTAGTTTACCTATCACGAATACTATACAATACAACAATATATAATATAACAAGTTTATATATTATCTAGTTTATCTATCACAGATACTATATAATACAACAAGTTTATCTATTATCTAGTTTATCTATCACAGATACTATATAATACAACAGGTTTATCTATTATTTAGTTTATCTATCACAGATACTATACAATACAACAATATTTAATAGAACAAGTTTATCTATTATCTAGTTTATCTATCACAGATAATATATAATACAACAGGTTTATCTATTATCTAGTTTATCTATCACAGATACTATATAATATAACAAGTTTATCTATTATCTAGTTTATCTATCACAGATACTATATAATACAACAAGTTTATATATTATCTAGTTTATCTATCACAGATACTATACAATGCAACAACTTTATCTATTATCTAGTTTATCTATCACAGATACTATACAATATAACAGGTTTATCTATTATCTAGTTTATCTATCACAGATACTATGTAATACAACAATTTTATCTATTATCTAGTTTATCTATCACAGATACTATATAATACAACAAGATTATCTATTATGTAGTTTATCTATCACAGATACTATATAGTACAACAAGTTTATCTATTATCTAGTTTATCTATCACAGATACTATATAATACAACAAGTTTATCTATTATCTAGTTTATCTGTCACAGATACTATATGATACAGCAGGTTTATCTATTATCTAGTTTATCTATCACAGATACTATACAATACAACAACTTTATCTATTATCTAGTTTATCTATCACATATACTATATAATACAACAAGTTTATCTATTATCTAGTTTATCTATCACAGATACTATATAATACAACAAGTTTATATATTATCTAGTTTATCTATCACAGATACTATACAATACAACAATACATAATATGACAAGTTTATCTATCACAGATACTATATAATACAACAAGTTTATCTATTATCTAGTTTATCTATCACAGATACTATATAATACAACAAGTTTATCTATTATTCAGTTTATCTATCACAGATACTATATAATACAACAGGTTTATCTATTATCTAGTTTACCTATCACGGATACTATACAATACAACAATATATAATATAACAAGGTTATCTATTATCTAGTTTATTTATCACAGATAATATATAATACAACAAGTTTATCTATTATCTAGTTTATCTATCACAGATACTATATAATACAACAATTTTATCTATTATCTAGTCTAGCTATCACAGATACTATATAATACAACAAGTTTATCTATTATCTAGTTTATCTATCACAGATACTATGTAATACAACAAGTTTATCTATTATCTAGTTTATCTATCACAGATACTATATAATACAACAAGTTTATCTATTATCTAGTTTATCTATCACAGATACTATATAATATAACAGGTTTATCTATTATCTAGTCTAGCTATCACATATACTATATAATACAACAAGTTTATCTATTATTCAGTTTATCTATCACAGATACTATATAATACAATAGGTTTATCTATTATCTAGTTTACCTATCACGGATACTATACAATACAACAATATATAATATAACAAGTTTATCTATTATCTAGTCTAGCTATCACAGATACTATATAATACAACAAGTTTATCTATTATCTAGTTTATCTATCACAGATACTATATAATACAACAAATTTATCTATTATTCAGTTTATCTATCACAGATACTATATAGTACAACAGGTTTATCTATTATCTAGTTTACCTATCACGAATACTATACAATACAACAATATATAATATAACAAGTTTATATATTATCTAGTTTATCTATCACAGATACTATATAATACAACAAGTTTATCTATTATCTAGTTTATCTATCACAGATACTATATAATACAACAGGTTTATCTATTATTTAGTTTATCTATCACAGATACTATACAATACAACAATATATAATAGAACAAGTTTATCTATTATCTAGTTTATCTATCACAGATAATATATAATACAACAGGTTTATCTATTATCTAGTTTATCTATCACAGATACTATATAATATAACAAGTTTATCTATTATCTAGTTTATCTATCACAGATACTATATAATACAACAAGTTTATATATTATCTAGTTTATCTATCACAGATACTATACAATGCAACAACTTTATCTATTATCTAGTTTATCTATCACAGATACTATACAATATAACAGGTTTATCTATTATCTAGTTTATCTATCACAGATACTATGTAATACAACAATTTTATCTATTATCTAGTTTATCTATCACAGATACTATATAATACAACAAGATTATCTATTATGTAGTTTATCTATCACAGATACTATATAGTACAACAAGTTTATCTATTATCTAGTTTATCTATCACAGATACTATATAATACAACAAGTTTATCTATTATCTAGTTTATCTGTCACAGATACTATATGATACAGCAGGTTTATCTATTATCTAGTTTATCTATCACAGATACTATACAATACAACAACTTTATCTATTATCTAGTTTATCTATCACATATACTATATAATACAACAAGTTTATCTATTATCTAGTTTATCTATCACAGATACTATATAATACAACAAGTTTATATATTATCTAGTTTATCTATCACAGATACTATACAATACAACAATACATAATATGACAAGTTTATCTATCACAGATACTATATAATACAACAAGTTTATCTATTATCTAGTTTATCTATCACAGATACTATATAATACAACAAGATTATCTATTATTCAGTTTATCTATCACAGATACTATATAATACAACAGGTTTATCTATTATCTAGTTTACCTATCACGGATACTATACAATACAACAATATATAATATAACAAGGTTATCTATTATCTAGTTTATTTATCACAGATAATATATAATACAACAAGTTTATCTATTATCTAGTTTATCTATCACAGATACTATATAATACAACAATTTTATCTATTATCTAGTCTAGCTATCACAGATACTATATAATACAACAAGTTTATCTATTATCTAGTTTATCTATCACAGATACTATATAATACAACAATTTTATCTATTATCTAGTCTAGCTATCACAGATACTATATAATACAACAAGTTTATCTATTATCTAGTTTATCTATCATAGATACTATGTAATACAACAAGTTTATCTATTATCTAGTTTATCTATCACAGATACTATATAATACAACAAGTTTATCTATTATCTAGTTTATCTATCACAGATACTATATAATACAACAAGATTATCTATTGTCTAGTTTATCTATCACAGATACTATATAGTACAACAAGTTTATCTATTATCTAGTTTATCTATCACAGATACTATATAATACAACAAGTTTATCTATTATCTAGTTTATCTATCACAGATACTATATGATACAGCAGGTTTATCTATTATCTAGTTTATCTATCACAGATACTATACAATACAACAACTTTATCTATTATCTAGTTTATCTATCACATAAACTATATAATACAACAAGTTTATCTATTATCTAGTTTATCTATCACATATACTATATAATACAACAAGTTTATATATTATCTAGTTTATCTATCACAGATACTATACAATACAACAATATATAATATGACAAGTTTATCTATCACAGATACTATATAATACAACAAGTTTATCTATTATCTAGTTTATCTATCACAGATACTATATAATACAACAAGTTTATCTATTATTCAGTTTATCTATCACAGATACTATATAATACAACATGTTTATCTATTATCTAGTTTACCTATCACGGATACTATACAATACAACAATATATAATATAACAAGGTTATCTATTATCTAGTTTATCTATCACAGATACTATATAATACAACAAGTTTATCTATTATTCAGTTTATCTATCACAGATACTATATAATACAACAGGTTTATCTATTATCTAGTTTACCTATCACGGATACTATACAATACAACAATATATAATATAACAAGGTTATCTATTATCTAGTTTATTTATCACAGATAATATATAATACAACAAGTTTATCTATTATCTAGTTTATCTATCACAGATACTATATAATACAACAATTTTATCTATTATCTAGTCTAGCTATCACAGATACTATATAATACAACAAGTTTATCTATTATCTAGTTTATCTATCACAGATACTATGTAATACAACAAGTTTATCTATTATCTAGTTTATCTATCACAGATACTATATAATACAACAAGTTTATCTATTTTCTAGTTTATCTATCACAGATACTATATAATACAACAAGATTATCTATTATCTAGTTTATCTATCACAGATACTATATAGTACAACAAGTTTATCCATTATCTAGTTTATCTATCACAGATACTATATAATACAACAAGTTTATCTATTATCTAGTTTATCTATCACAGATACTATATGATACAGCAGGTTTATCTATTATCTAGTTTATCTATCACAGATACTATACAATACAACAACTTTATCTATTATCTAGTTTATCTATCACATAAACTATATAATACAACAAGTTTATCTATTATCTAGTTTATCTATCACATATACTATATAATACAACAAGTTTATATATTATCTAGTTTATCTATCACAGATACTATACAATACAACAATATATAATATGACAAGTTTATCTATCACAGATACTATATAATACAACAAGTTTATCTATTATCTAGTTTATCTATCACAGATACTATATAATACAACAAGTTTATCTATTATTCAGTTTATCTATCACAGATACTATATAATACAACATGTTTATCTATTATCTAGTTTACCTATCACGGATACTATACAATACAACAATATATAATATAACAAGGTTATCTATTATCTAGTTTATCTATCACAGATAATATATAATACAACAAGTTTATCTATTATCTAGTTTCTCTATCACAGATACTATATAATACAACAACTTTATCTATTATCTAGTCTAGCTATCACAGATACTATATAATACAACAAGTTTATCTATTATCTAGTTTATCTATCACAGATACTATATAATACAACAAGTTTATCTATTATTCAGTTTATCTATCACAGATACTATATAATACACCATGTTTATCTATTATCTAGTTTACCTATCACGGATACTATACAATACAACAATATATAATATAACAAGTTTATCTATTATCTAGTTTATCTATCACAGATACTATATAATACAACAAGTTTATCTATTATCTAGTTTATCTATCACAGATACTATATAATATAACAGGTTTATCTATTATCTAGTCTAGCTATCACAGATACTATATAATACAACAAGTTTATCTATTATCTAGTTTATCTATCACAGATACTATATAATACAACAAGTTTATCTATTATTCAGTTTATCTATCACAGATACTATATAATACAACAGGTTTATCTATTATTCAGTTTATCTATCACAGATACTATATAATACAACAGGTTTATCTATTATCTAGTTTATCTATCACAGATACTATATAATATAACAGGTTTATCTATTATCTACTCTAGCTATCACAGATACTATATAATACAACAATATATAATATAACAAGTTTATCTATTATCTAGTTTATCTATCACAGATAATATATAATACAACAAGTTTATCTATTATCTAGTTTATCTATCACAGATACTATATAATACAACAAGTTTATCTATTATTCAGTTTATCTATCACAGATACTATATAATACAACAGGTTTATCTATTATCTAGTTTACCTATCACGGATACTATACAATACAACAATATATAATATAACAAGTTTATCTATTATCTAGTTTATCTATCACAGATAATATATAATACAACAAGTTTATCTATTATCTAGTTTCTCTATCACAGATACTATATAATACAACAACTTTATCTATTATCTAGTCTAGCTATCACAGATACTATATAATACAACAAGTTTATCTATTATCTAGTTTATCTATCACAGATACTATATAATACAACAAGTTTATCTATTATTCAGTTTATCTATCACAGATACTATATAATACAACATGTTTATCTATTATCTAGTTTACCTATCACGGATACTATACAATACAACAATATATAATATAACAAGTTTATCTATTATTTAGTTTATCTATCACAGATACTATATAATACAACAATATATAATATAACAAGTTTATCTATTATCTAGTTTATCTATCACAGATAATATATAATACAACAAGTTTATCTATTATCTAGTTTATCTATCACAGATACTATATAATACAACAGGTTTATCTATTATCTAGTTTACCTATCACGGATACTATACAATACAACAATATATAATATAACAAGTTTATCTATTATCTAGTTTATCTATCACAGATAATATATAATACAACAAGTTTATCTATTATCTAGTTTATCTATCACAGATACTATATAATATAACAGGTTTATCTATTATCTAGTCTAGCTATCACATATACTATATAATACAACAAGTTTATCTATTATTCAGTTTATCTATCACAGATACTATATAATACAATAGGTTTATCTATTATCTAGTTTACCTATCACGGATACGATACAATACAACAATATATAATATAACAAGTTTATCTATTATCTAGTCTAGCTATCACAGATACTATATAATACAACAAGTTTATCTATTATCTAGTTTATCTATCACAGATACTATATAATACAACAAATTTATCTATTATTCAGTTTATCTATCACAGATACTATATAGTACAACAGGTTTATCTATTATCTAGTTTACCTATCACGAATACTATACAATACAACAATATATAATATAACAAGTTTATCTATTATCTAGTCTAGCTATCACAGATACTATATAATACAACAAGTTTATCTATTATCTAGTTTATCTATCACAGATACTATATAATACAACAAGTTTATCTATTATTCAGTTTATCTATCACAGATACTATATAATACAACAAGTTTATCTATTATCTAGTTTATCTATCACAGATACTATATAATATAACAGGTTTATCTATTATCTAGTCTAGCTATCACAGATACTATATAATACAACAGGTTTATCTATTATCTAGTTTACCTATCACGGATACTATACAATACAACAATATATAATATAACAAGTTTATCTATTATCTAGTTTATCTATCACAGATAATATATAATACAACAAGTTTATCTATTTATCTAGTTTATCTATCACAGATACTATATAATATAACAGGTTTATCTATTATCTAGTCTAGCTATCACATATACTATATAATACAACAAGTTTATCTATTATTCAGTTTATCTATCACAGATACTATATAATACAATAGGTTTATCTATTATCTAGTTTACCTATCACGGATACGATACAATACAACAATATATAATATAACAAGTTTATATATTATCTAGTTTATCTATCACAGATACTATATAATACAACAAGTTTATCTATTATCTAGTTTATCTATCACAGATACTATATAATACAACAGGTTTATCTATTATTTAGTTTATCTATCACAGATACTATACAATACAACAATATATAATAGAACAAGTTTATCTATTATCTAGTTTATCTATCACAGATAATATATAATACAACAGGTTTATCTATTATCTAGTTTATCTATCACAGATACTTTATAATATAACAAGTTTATCTATTATCTAGTTTATCTATCACAGATACTATATAATACAACAAGTTTATATATTATCTAGTTTATCTATCACAGATACTATACAATGCAACAACTTTATCTATTATCTAGTTTATCTATCACAGATAATATATAATACAACAAGTTTATCTATTATCTAGTTTATCTATCACAGATACTATATAATACAACAAGTTTATCTATTATTCAGTTTATCTATCACAGATACTATATAATACAACAGGTTTATCTATTATCTAGTTTACCTATCACGGATACTATACAATACAACAATATATAATATAGCAAGTTTATCTATTATCTAGTTTATCTATCACAGATAATATATAATACAACAAGTTTATCTATTATCTAGTTTATCTATCACAGATACTATATAATATAACAGGTTTATCTATTATCTAGTCTAGCTATCACATATACTATATAATACAACAAGTTTATCTATTATTCAGTTTATCTATCACAGATACTATATAATACAATAGGTTTATCTATTATCTAGTTTACCTATCACGGATACGATACAATACAACAATATATAATATAACAAGTTTATCTATTATCTAGTCTAGCTATCACAGATACTATATAATACAACAAGTTTATCTATTATCTAGTTTATCTATCACAGATACTATATAATACAACAAATTTATCTATTATTCAGTTTATCTATCACAGATACTATATAGTACAACAGGTTTATCTATTATCTAGTTTACCTATCACGAATACTATACAATACAACAATATATAATATAACAAGTTTATCTATTATCTAGTCTAGCTATCACAGATACTATATAATACAACAAGTTTATCTATTATCTAGTTTATCTATCACAGATACTATATAATACAACAAGTTTATCTATTATTCAGTTTATCTATCACAGATACTATATAATACAACAAGTTTATCTATTATCTAGTTTATCTATCACAGATACTATATAATATAACAGGTTTATCTATTATCTAGTCTAGCTATCACAGATACTATATAATACAACAGGTTTATCTATTATCTAGTTTACCTATCACGGATACTATACAATACAACAATATATAATATAACAAGTTTATCTATTATCTAGTTTATCTATCACAGATACTATATAATACAACAAGTTTATCTATTTATCTAGTTTATCTATCACAGATACTATATAATACAACAAATTTATCTATTATTCAGTTTATCTATCACAGATACTATATAATACAACAAGTTTATATATTATCTAGTTTATCTATCACAGATACTATACAATACAACAATATATAATATGACAAGTTTATCTATCACAGATACTATATAATACAACAAGTTTATCTATTATCTAGTTTATCTATCACAGATACTATATACTACAACAAGTTTATCTATTATTCAGTTTATCTATCACAGATACTATATAATACAACAGGTTTATCTATTATCTAGTTTACCTATCACGATACTATACAATACAACAATATATAATATAACAAGGTTATCTATTATCTAGTTTATCTATCACAGATAATATATAATACAACAAGTTTATCTATTATCTAGTTTCTCTATCACAGATACTATATAATACAACAACTTTATCTATTATCTAGTCTAGCTATCACAGATACTATATAATACAACAAGTTTATCTATTATCTAGTTTATCTATCACAGATACTATATAATACAACAAGTTTATCTATTATTCAGTTTATCTATCACAGATACTATATAATACAACATGTTTATCTATTATCTAGTTTACCTATCACGGATACTATACAATACAACAATATATAATATAACAAGTTTATCTATTATCTAGTTTATCTATCACAGATACTATATAATACAACAAGTTTATCTATTATCTAGTTTATCTATCACAGATACTATATAATATAACAGGTTTATCTATTATCTAGTCTAGCTATCACAGATACTATATAATACAACAAGTTTATCTATTATCTAGTTTATCTATCACAGATACTATATAATACAACAAATTTATCTATTATTCAGTTTATCTATCACAGATACTATATAATACAACAAGTTTATCTATTATTCAGTTTATCTATCACAGATACTATATAATACAACAGGTTTATCTATTATCTACTCTAGCTATCACAGATACTATATAATACAACAATATATAATATAACAAGTTTATCTATTATCTAGTTTATCTATCACAGATACTATATAATATAACAGGTTTATCTATTATCTACTCTAGCTATCACAGATACTATATAATACAACAAGTTTATCTATTATCTAGTTTATCTATCACAGATACTATATAATACAACAAGTTTATCTATTATCTAGTTTATCTATCACAGATACTATATAATATAACAGGTTTATCTATTATCTAGTCTAGCTATCACATATACTATATAATACAACAAGTTTATCTATTATTCAGTTTATCTATCACAGATACTATATAATACAATAGGTTTAACTATTATCTAGTTTACCTATCACGGATACTATACAATACAACAATATATAATATAACAAGTTTATCTATTATCTAGTCTAGCTATCACAGATACTATATAATACAACAAGTTTATCTATTATCTAGTTTATCTATCACAGATACTATATAATACAACAAATTTATCTATTATTCAGTTTATCTATCACAGATATTATATAGTACAACAGGTTTATCTATTATCTAGTTTACCTATCACGAATACTATACAATACAACAATATATAATATAACAAGTTTATATATTATCTAGTTTATCTATCATAGATACTATATAATACAACAAGTTTATCTATTATCTAGTTTATCTATCACAGATACTATATAATACAACAGGTTTATCTATTATTTAGTTTATCTATCACAGATACTATACAATACAACAATATATAATAGAACAAGTTTATCTATTATCTAGTTTATCTATCACAGATAATATATAATACAACAGGTTTATCTATTATCTAGTTTATCTATCACAGATACTATATAATACAGCAAGTTTATCTATCACAGATACTATATAATACAACAACTTTATCTATTATCTAGTTTATCTATCACAGATACTATATAATACAGCAAGTTTATCTATTATCTAGTTTATCTATCACAGATACTATATAATACAACAACTTTATCTATTATCTAGTTTATCTATCACAGATACTATATAATACAGCAAGTTTATCTATTATCTAGTTTATCTATCACATATACTATATAATACAACAAGTTTATATATTATCTAGTTTATCTATCACAGATACTATACAATACAACAATATATAATATGACAAGTTTATCTATCACAGATACTATATAATACAACAAGTTTATCTATTATCTAGTTTATCTATCACAGATACTATATACTACAACAAGTTTATCTATTATTCAGTTTATCTATCACAGATACTATATAATACAACAGGTTTATCTATTATCTAGTTTACCTATCACGGATACTATACAATACAACAATATATAATATAACAAGGTTATCTATTATCTAGTTTATCTATCACAGATAATATATAATACAACAAGTTTATCTATTATCTAGTTTCTCTATCACAGATACTATATAATACAACAACTTTATCTATTATCTAGTCTAGCTATCACAGATACTATATAATACAACAAGTTTATCTATTATCTAGTTTATCTATCACAGATACTATATAATACAACAAGTTTATCTATTATTCAGTTTATCTATCACAGATACTATATAATACAACATGTTTATCTATTATCTAGTTTACCTATCACGGATACTATACAATACAACAATATATAATATAACAAGTTTATCTATTATCTAGTTTATCTATCACAGATACTATATAATACAACAAGTTTATCTATTATCTAGTTTATCTATCACAGATACTATATAATATAACAGGTTTATCTATTATCTAGTCTAGCTATCACAGATACTATATAATACAACAAGTTTATCTATTATCTAGTTTATCTATCACAGATACTATATAATACAACAAATTTATCTATTATTCAGTTTATCTATCACAGATACTATATAATACAACAAGTTTATCTATTATTCAGTTTATCTATCACAGATACTATATAATACAACAGGTTTATCTATTATCTAGTTTATCTATCACAGATACTATATAATATAACAGGTTTATCTATTATCTACTCTAGCTATCACAGATACTATATAATACAACAATATATAATATAACAAGTTTATCTATTATCTAGTTTATCTATCACAGATAATATATAATACAACAAGTTTATCTATTATCTAGTTTATCTATCACAGATACTATATAATACAACAAGTTTATCTATTATTCAGTTTATCTATCACAGATACTATATAATACAACAGGTTTATCTATTATCTAGTTTACCTATCACGGATACTATACAATACAACAATATATAATATAACAAGTTTATCTATTATCTAGTTTATCTATCACAGATAATATATAATACAACAAGTTTATCTATTATCTAGTTTATCTATCACAGATACTATATAATATAACAGGTTTATCTATTATCTAGTCTAGCTATCACATATACTATATAATACAACAAGTTTATCTATTATTCAGTTTATCTATCACAGATACTATATAATACAATAGGTTTATCTATTATCTAGTTTACCTATCACGGATACGATACAATACAACAATATATAATATAACAAGTTTATCTATTATCTAGTCTAGCTATCACAGATACTATATAATACAACAAGTTTATCTATTATCTAGTTTATCTATCACAGATACTATATAATACAACAAATTTATCTATTATTCAGTTTATCTATCACAGATACTATATAGTACAACAGGTTTATCTATTATCTAGTTTACCTATCACGAATACTATACAATACAACAATATATAATATAACAAGTTTATATATTATCTAGTTTATCTATCACAGATACTATATAATAGAACAAGTTTATCTATTATCTAGTTTATCTATCACAGATAATATATAATACAACAGGTTTATCTATTATCTAGTTTATCTATCACAGATACTTTATAATATAACAAGTTTATCTATTATCTAGTTTATCTATCACAGATACTATATAATACAACAAGTTTATATATTATCTAGTTTATCTATCACAGATACTATACAATGCAACAACTTTATCTATTATCTAGTTTATCTATCACAGATACTATACAATATAACAGGTTTATCTATTATCTAGTTTATCTATCACAGATACTATGTAATACAACAATTTTATCTATTATCTAGTTTATCTATCACAGATACTATATAATACAACAAGATTATCTATTATGTAGTTTATCTATCACAGATACTATATAGTACAACAAGTTTATCTATTATCTAGTTTATCTATCACAGATACTATATAATACAACAAGTTTATCTTTTATCTAGTTTATCTGTCACAGATACTATATGATACAGCAGGTTTATCTATTATCTAGTTTATCTATCACAGATACTATACAATACAACAACTTTATCTATTATCTAGTTTATCTATCACATATACTATATAATACAACAAGTTTATCTATTATCTAGTTTATCTATCACAGATACTATATAATACAACAAGTTTATATATTATCTAGTTTATCTATCACAGATACTATACAATACAACAATACATAATATGACAAGTTTATCTATCACAGATACTATATAATACAACAAGTTTATCTATTATCTAGTTTATCTATCACAGATACTATATAATACAACAAGTTTATCTATTATTCAGTTTATCTATCACAGATACTATATAATACAACAGGTTTATCTATTATCTAGTTTACCTATCACGGATACTATACAATACAACAATATATAATATAACAAGGTTATCTATTATCTAGTTTATCTATCACAGATAATATATAATACAACAAGTTTATCTATTATCTAGTTTATCTATCACAGATACTATATGATACAGCAGGTTTATCTATTATCTAGTTTATCTATCACAGATACTATATAATACAACAAGTTTATCTATTATCTAGTTTATCTATCACAGATACTATGTAATACAACAAGTTTATCTATTATCTAGTTTATCTATCACAGATACTATATAATACAACAAGTTTATCTATTATCTAGTTTATCTATCACAGATACTATATAATACAACAAGATTATCTATTATCTAGTTTATCTATCACAGATACTATATAGTACAACAAGTTTATCTATTATCTAGTTTATCTATCACAGATACTATATAATATAACAGGTTTATCTATTATCTAGTCTAGCTATCACAGATACTATATAATACAACAAGTTTATCTATTATCTAGTTTATCTATCACAGATACTATATAATACAACAAATTTATCTATTATTCAGTTTATCTATCACAGATACTATATAATACAACAAGTTTATCTATTATTCAGTTTATCTATCACAGATACTATATAGTACAACAGGTTTATCTATTATCTAGTTTATCTATCACGAATACTATACAATACAACAATATATAATATAACAAGTTTATATATTATCTAGTTTATCTATCACAGATACTATATAATACAACAAGTTTATCTATTATCTAGTTTATCTATCACAGATACTATATAATACAACAGGTTTATCTATTATTTAGTTTATCTATCACAAATACTATACAATACAACAATATATAATAGAACAAGTTTATCTATTATCTAGTTTATCTATCACAGATAATATATAATACAACAGGTTTATCTATTATCTAGTTTATCTATCACAGATACTATATAATATAACAAGTTTATCTATTATCTAGTTTATCTATCACAGATACTATATAATACAACAAGTTTATATATTATCTAGTTTATCTATCACAGATACTATACAATGCAACAACTTTATCTATTATCTAGTTTATCTATCACAGATACTATACAATATAACAGGTTTATCTATTATCTAGTTTATCTATCACAGATACTATATAATACAACAAGATTATCTATTATGTAGTTTATCTATCACAGATACTATATAGTACAACAAGTTTATCTATTATCTAGTTTATCTATCACAGATACTATATAATACAACAAGTTTATCTATTATCTAGTTTATCTGTCACAGATACTATATGATACAGCAGGTTTATCTATTATCTAGTTTATCTATCACAGATACTATACAATACAACAACTTTATCTATTATCTAGTTTATCTATCACATATACTATATAATACAACAAGTTTATCAATTATCTAGTTTATCTATCACAGATACTATATAATACAACAAGTTTATATATTATCTAGTTTATCTATCACAGATACTATACAATACAACAATACATAATATGACAAGTTTATCTATCACAGATACTATATAATACAACAAGTTTATCTATTATCTAGTTTATCTATCACAGATACTATATAATACAACAAGTTTATCTATTATCTAGTTTATCTATCACAGATACTATATAATACAACAAAATTATCAATTATCTAGTTTATCTATCACAGATACTATATAGTACAACAAGTTTATCTATTATCTAGTTTATCTATCACAGATACTATATAATACAACAAGTTTATCTATTATCTAGTTTATCTATCACAGATACTATATGATACAGCAGGTTTATCTATTATCTAGTTTATCTATCACAGATACTATACAATACAACAACTTTATCTATTATCTAGTTTATCTATCACATAAACTATATAATACAACAAGTTTATCTATTATCTAGTTTATCTATCACAGATACTATATAATACAACAAGTTTATCTATTATTCAGTTTATCTATCACAGATACTATATAATACAACAGGTTTATCTATTATCTAGTTTACCTATCACGGATACTATACAATACAACAATATATAATATAACAAGGTTATCTATTATCTAGTTTATCTATCACAGATAATATATAATACAACAAGTTTATCTATTATCTAGTTTATCTATCACAGATACTATATGATACAGCAGGTTTATCTATTATCTAGTTTATCTATCACAGATACTATATAATACAACAATTTTATATATTATCTAGTCTAGCTATCACAGATACTATATAATACAACAAGTTTATCTATTATCTAGTTTATCTATCACAGATACTATGTAATACAACAAGTTTATCTATTATCTAGTTTATCTATCACAGATACTATATAATACAACAAGTTTATCTATTATCTAGTTTATCTATCACAGATACTATATAATACAACAAGATTATCTATTATCTAGTTTATCTATCACAGATACTATATAGTACAACAAGTTTATCTATTATCTAGTTTATCTATCACAGATACTATATAATATAACAGGTTTATCTATTATCTAGTCTAGCTATCACAGATACTATATAATACAACAAGTTTATCTATTATCTAGTTTATCTATCACAGATACTATATAATACAACAAATTTATCTATTATTCAGTTTATCTATCACAGATACTATATAATACAACAAGTTTATCTATTATTCAGTTTATCTATCACAGATACTATATAGTACAACAGGTTTATCTATTATCTAGTTTATCTATCACGAATACTATACAATACAACAATATATAATATAACAAGTTTATATATTATCTAGTTTATCTATCACAGATACTATATAATACAACAAGTTTATCTATTATCTAGTTTATCTATCACAGATACTATATAATACAACAGGTTTATCTATTATTTAGTTTATCTATCACAAATACTATACAATACAACAATATATAATAGAACAAGTTTATCTATTATCTAGTTTATCTATCACAGATAATATATAATACAACAGGTTTATCTATTATCTAGTTTATCTATCACAGATACTATATAATATAACAAGTTTATCTATTATCTAGTTTATCTATCACAGATACTATATAATACAACAAGTTTATATATTATCTAGTTTATCTATCACAGATACTATACAATGCAACAACTTTATCTATTATCTAGTTTATCTATCACAGATACTATACAATATAACAGGTTTATCTATTATCTAGTTTATCTATCACAGATACTATATAATACAACAAGATTATCTATTATGTAGTTTATCTATCACAGATACTATATAGTACAACAAGTTTATCTATTATCTAGTTTATCTATCACAGATACTATATAATACAACAAGTTTATCTATTATCTAGTTTATCTGTCACAGATACTATATGATACAGCAGGTTTATCTATTATCTAGTTTATCTATCACAGATACTATACAATACAACAACTTTATCTATTATCTAGTTTATCTATCACATATACTATATAATACAACAAGTTTATCAATTATCTAGTTTATCTATCACAGATACTATATAATACAACAAGTTTATATATTATCTAGTTTATCTATCACAGATACTATACAATACAACAATACATAATATGACAAGTTTATCTATCACAGATACTATATAATACAACAAGTTTATCTATTATCTAGTTTATCTATCACAGATACTATATAATACAACAAGTTTATCTATTATCTAGTTTATCTATCACAGATACTATATAATACAACAAAATTATCAATTATCTAGTTTATCTATCACAGATACTATATAGTACAACAAGTTTATCTATTATCTAGTTTATCTATCACAGATACTATATAATACAACAAGTTTATCTATTATCTAGTTTATCTATCACAGATACTATATGATACAGCAGGTTTATCTATTATCTAGTTTATCTATCACAGATACTATACAATACAACAACTTTATCTATTATCTAGTTTATCTATCACATAAACTATATAATACAACAAGTTTATCTATTATCTAGTTTATCTATCACATATACTATATAATACAACAAGTTTATATATTATCTAGTTTATCTATCACAGATACTATACAATACAACAATATATAATATGACAAGTTTATCTATCACAGATACTATATAATACAACAAGTTTATCTATTATCTAGTTTATCTATCACAGATACTATATAATACAACAAGTTTATCTATTATTCAGTTTATCTATCACAGATACTATATAATACAACAGGTTTATCTATTATCTAGTTTACCTATCACGGATAATATACAATAAAACAATATATAATATAACAAGGTTATCTATTATCTAGTTTATCTATCACAGATAATATATAATACAACAAGTTTATCTATTATCTAGTTTCTCTATCACAGATACTATATAATACAACAACTTTATCTATTATCTAGTCTAGCTATCACAGATACTATATAATACAACAAGTTTATCTATTATCTAGTTTATCTATCACAGATACTATATAATACAACAAGTTTATCTATTATTCAGTTTATCTATCACAGATACTATATAATACAACATGTTTATCTATTATCTAGTTTACCTATCACGGATACTATACAATACAACAATATATAATATAACAAGTTTATCTATTATCTAGTTTATCTATCACAGATACTATATAATACAACAAGTTTTTCTATTATCTAGTTTATCTATCACAGATACTATATAATATAACAGGTTTATCTATTATCTAGTCTAGCTATCACAGATACTATATAATACAACAAGTTTATCTATTATCTAGTTTATCTATCACAGATACTATATAATACAACAAGTTTATCTATTATTCAGTTTATCTATCACAGATACTATATAGTACAACAGGTTTATCTATTATCTAGTTTATCTATCACGAATACTATACAATACAACAATATATAATATAACAAGTTTATATATTATCTAGTTTATCTATCACAGATACTATATAATACAACAAGTTTATCTATTATCTAGTTTATCTATCACAGATACTATATAATACAACAGGTTTATCTATTATTTAGTTTATCTATCACAAATACTATACAATACAACAATATATAATAGAACAAGTTTATCTATTATCTAGTTTATCTATCACAGATAATATATAATACAACAGGTTTATCTATTATCTAGTTTATCTATCACAGATACTATATAATATAACAAGTTTATCTATTATCTAGTTTATCTATCACAGATACTATATAATACAACAAGTTTATATATTATCTAGTTTATCTATCACAGATACTATACAATGCAACAACTTTATCTATTATCTAGTTTATCTATCACAGATACTATACAATATAACAGGTTTATCTATTATCTAGTTTATCTATCACAGATACTATATAATACAACAAGATTATCTATTATGTAGTTTATCTATCACAGATACTATATAGTACAACAAGTTTATCTATTATCTAGTTTATCTATCACAGATACTATATAATACAACAAGTTTATCTATTATCTAGTTTATCTGTCACAGATACTATATGATACAGCAGGTTTATCTATTATCTAGTTTATCTATCACAGATACTATACAATACAACAACTTTATCTATTATCTAGTTTATCTATCACATATACTATATAATACAACAAGTTTATCAATTATCTAGTTTATCTATCACAGATACTATATAATACAACAAGTTTATATATTATCTAGTTTATCTATCACAGATACTATACAATACAACAATACATAATATGACAAGTTTATCTATCACAGATACTATATAATACAACAAGTTTATCTATTATCTAGTTTATCTATCACAGATACTATATAATACAACAAGTTTATCTATTATCTAGTTTATCTATCACAGATACTATATAATACAACAAAATTATCAATTATCTAGTTTATCTATCACAGATACTATATAGTACAACAAGTTTATCTATTATCTAGTTTATCTATCACAGATACTATATAATACAACAAGTTTATCTATTATCTAGTTTATCTATCACAGATACTATATGATACAGCAGGTTTATCTATTATCTAGTTTATCTATCACAGATACTATACAATACAACAACTTTATCTATTATCTAGTTTATCTATCACATAAACTATATAATACAACAAGTTTATCTATTATCTAGTTTATCTATCACATATACTATATAATACAACAAGTTTATATATTATCTAGTTTATCTATCACAGATACTATACAATACAACAATATATAATATGACAAGTTTATCTATCACAGATACTATATAATACAACAAGTTTATCTATTATCTAGTTTATCTATCACAGATACTATATAATACAACAAGTTTATCTATTATTCAGTTTATCTATCACAGATACTATATAATACAACAGGTTTATCTATTATCTAGTTTACCTATCACGGATAATATACAATAAAACAATATATAATATAACAAGGTTATCTATTATCTAGTTTATCTATCACAGATAATATATAATACAACAAGTTTATCTATTATCTAGTTTCTCTATCACAGATACTATATAATACAACAACTTTATCTATTATCTAGTCTAGCTATCACAGATACTATATAATACAACAAGTTTATCTATTATCTAGTTTATCTATCACAGATACTATATAATACAACAAGTTTATCTATTATTCAGTTTATCTATCACAGATACTATATAATACAACATGTTTATCTATTATCTAGTTTACCTATCACGGATACTATACAATACAACAATATATAATATAACAAGTTTATCTATTATCTAGTTTATCTATCACAGATACTATATAATACAACAAGTTTATCTATTATCTAGTTTATCTATCACAGATACTATATAATATAACAGGTTTATCTATTATCTAGTCTAGCTATCACAGATACTATATAATACAACAAGTTTATCTATTATCTAGTTTATCTATCACAGATACTATATAATACAACAAGTTTATCTATTATTCAGTTTATCTATCACAGATACTATATAGTACAACAGGTTTATCTATTATCTAGTTTATCTATCACGAATACTATACAATACAACAATATATAATATAACAAGTTTATATATTATCTAGTTTATCTATCACAGATACTATATAATACAACAAGTTTATCTATTATCTAGTTTATCTATCACAGATACTATATAATACAACAGGTTTATCTATTATTTAGTTTATCTATCACAAATACTATACAATACAACAATATATAATAGAACAAGTTTATCTATTATCTAGTTTATCTATCACAGATAATATATAATACAACAGGTTTATCTATTATCTAGTTTATCTATCACAGATACTATATAATATAACAAGTTTATCTATTATCTAGTTTATCTATCACAGATACTATATAATACAACAAGTTTATATATTATCTAGTTTATCTATCACAGATACTATACAATGCAACAACTTTATCTATTATCTAGTTTATCTATCACAGATACTATACAATATAACAGGTTTATCTATTATCTAGTTTATCTATCACAGATACTATATAATACAACAAGATTATCTATTATGTAGTTTATCTATCACAGATACTATATAGTACAACAAGTTTATCTATTATCTAGTTTATCTATCACAGATACTATATAATACAACAAGTTTATCTATTATCTAGTTTATCTGTCACAGATACTATATGATACAGCAGGTTTATCTATTATCTAGTTTATCTATCACAGATACTATACAATACAACAACTTTATCTATTATCTAGTTTATCTATCACAGATACTATATAATACAACAAGTTTATATATTATCTAGTTTATCTATCACAGATACTATACAATACAACAATACATAATATGACAAGTTTATCTATCACAGATACTATATAATACAACAAGTTTATCTATTATCTAGTTTATCTATCACAGATACTATATAATACAACAAGTTTATCTATTATCTAGTTTATCTATCACAGATACTATATAATACAACAAAATTATCAATTATCTAGTTTATCTATCACAGATACTATATAGTACAACAAGTTTATCTATTATCTAGTTTATCTATCACAGATACTATATAATACAACAAGTTTATCTATTATCTAGTTTATCTATCACAGATACTATATGATACAGCAGGTTTATCTATTATCTAGTTTATCTATCACAGATACTATACAATACAACAACTTTATCTATTATCTAGTTTATCTATCACATAAACTATATAATACAACAAGTTTATCTATTATCTAGTTTATCTATCACATATACTATATAATACAACAAGTTTATATATTATCTAGTTTATCTATCACAGATACTATACAATACAACAATATATAATATGACAAGTTTATCTATCACAGATACTATATAATACAACAAGTTTATCTATTATCTAGTTTATCTATCACAGATACTATATAATACAACAAGTTTATCTATTATTCAGTTTATCTATCACAGATACTATATAATACAACAGGTTTATCTATTATCTAGTTTACCTATCACGGATAATATACAATAAAACAATATATAAAATAACAAGGTTATCTATTATCTAGTTTATCTATCACAGATAATATATAATACAACAAGTTTATCTATTATCTAGTTTCTCTATCACAGATACTATATAATACAACAACTTTATCTATTATCTAGTCTAGCTATCACAGATACTATATAATACAACAAGTTTATCTATTATCTAGTTTATCTATCACAGATACTATATAATACAACAAGTTTATCTATTATCTAGTTTATCTATCACAGATACTATATAATATAACAGGTTTATCTATTATCTAGTCTAGCTATCACAGATACTATATAATACAACAAGTTTATCTATTATCTAGTTTATCTATCACAGATACTATATAATACAACAAGTTTATATATTATCTAGTTTATCTATCACAGATACTATACAATACAACAATACATAATATGACAAGTTTATCTATCACAGATACTATATAATACAACAAGTTTATCTATTATCTAGTTTATCTATCACAGATACTATATAATACAACAAGTTTATCTATTATTCAGTTTATCTATCACAGATACTATATAATACAACAGGTTTATCTATTATCTAGTTTACCTATCACGGATACTATACAATACAACAATATATAATATAACAAGGTTATCTATTATCTAGTTTATCTATCACAGATAATATATAATACAACAAGTTTATCTATTATCTAGTTTATCTATCACAGATACTATATGATACAGCAGGTTTATCTATTATCTAGTTTATCTATCACAGATACTATATAATACAACAATTTTATATATTATCTAGTCTAGCTATCACAGATACTATATAATACAACAAGTTTATCTATTATCTAGGTTATCTATCACAGATACTATGTAATACAACAAGTTTATCTATTATCTAGTTTATCTATCACAGATACTATATAATACAACAAGTTTATCTATTATCTAGTTTATCTATCACAGATACTATATAATACAACAAGATTATCTATTATCTAGTTTATCTATCACAGATACTATATAGTACAACAAGTTTATCTATTATCTAGTTTATCTATCACAGATACTATATAATATAACAGGTTTATCTATTATCTAGTCTAGCTATCACAGATACTATATAATACAACAAGTTTATCTATTATCTAGTTTATCTATCACAGATACTATATAATACAACAAATTTATCTATTATTCAGTTTATCTATCACAGATACTATATAATACAACAAGTTTATCTATTATTCAGTTTATCTATCACAGATACTATATAGTACAACAGGTTTATCTATTATCTAGTTTATCTATCACGAATACTATACAATACAACAATATATAATATAACAAGTTTATATATTATCTAGTTTATCTATCACAGATACTATATAATACAACAAGTTTATCTATTATCTAGTTTATCTATCACAGATACTATATAATACAACAGGTTTATCTATTATTTAGTTTATCTATCACAAATACTATACAATACAACAATATATAATAGAACAAGTTTATCTATTATCTAGTTTATCTATCACAGATAATATATAATACAACAGGTTTATCTATTATCTAGTTTATCTATCACAGATACTATATAATATAACAAGTTTATCTATTATCTAGTTTATCTATCACAGATACTCTATAATACAACAAGTTTATATATTATCTAGTTTATCTATCACAGATACTATACAATGCAACAACTTTATCTATTATCTAGTTTATCTATCACAGATACTATACAATATAACAGGTTTATCTATTATCTAGTTTATCTATCACAGATACTATATAATACAACAAGATTATCTATTATGTAGTTTATCTATCACAGATACTATATAGTACAACAAGTTTATCTATTATCTAGTTTATCTATCACAGATACTATATAATACAACAAGTTTATCTATTATCTAGTTTATCTGTCACAGATACTATATGATACAGCAGGTTTATCTATTATCTAGTTTATCTATCACAGATACTATACAATACAACAACTTTATCTATTATCTAGTTTATCTATCACATATACTATATAATACAACAAGTTTATCAATTATCTAGTTTATCTATCACAGATACTATATAATACAACAAGTTTATATATTATCTAGTTTATCTATCACAGATACTATGCAATACAACAATACATAATATGACAAGTTTATCTATCACAGATACTATATAATACAACAAGTTTATCTATTATCTAATTTATCTATCACAGATACTATATAATACAACAAGTTTATCTATTATCTAGTTTATCTATCACAGATACTATATAATACAACAAAATTATCAATTATCTAGTTTATCTATCACAGATACTATATAGTACAACAAGTTTATCTATTATCTAGTTTATCTATCACAGATACTATATAATACAACAAGTTTATCTATTATCTAGTTTATCTATCACAGATACTATATGATACAGCAGGTTTATCTATTATCTAGTTTATCTATCACAGATACTATACAATACAACAACTTTATCTATTATCTAGTTTATCTATCACATAAACTATATAATACAACAAGTTTATCTATTATCTAGTTTATCTATCACAGATACTATATAATACAACAAGTTTATCTATTATTCAGTTTATCTATCACAGATACTATACAATACAACAATATATAATATGACAAGTTTATCTATCACAGATACTATATAATACAACAAGTTTATCTATTATCTAGTTTATCTATCACAGATACTATATAATACAACAAGTTTATCTATTATTCAGTTTATCTATCACAGATACTATATAATACAACAGGTTTATCTATTATCTAGTTTACCTATCACGGATAATATACAATAAAACAATATATAATATAACAAGGTTATCTATTATCTAGTTTATCTATCACAGATAATATATAATACAACAAGTTTATCTATTATCTAGTTTCTCTATCACAGATACTATATAATACAACAACTTTATCTATTATCTAGTCTAGCTATCACAGATACTATATAATACAACAAGTTTTATCTATTATCTAGTTTATCTATCACAGATACTATATAATACAACAAGTTTATCTATTATTCAGTTTATCTATCACAGATACTATATAATACAACATGTTTATCTATTATCTAGTTTACCTATCACGGATACTATACAATACAACAATATATAATATAACAAGTTTATCTATTATCTAGTTTATCTATCACAGATACTATATAATACAACAAGTTTATCTATTATCTAGTTTATCTATCACAGATACTATATAATATAACAGGTTTATCTATTATCTAGTCTAGCTATCACAGATACTATATAATACAACAAGTTTATCTATTATCTAGTTTATCTATCACAGATACTATATAATACAACAAGTTTATCTATTATTCAGTTTATCTATCACAGATACTATATAGTACAACAGGTTTATCTATTATCTAGTTTATCTATCACGAATACTATACAATACAACAATATATAATATAACAAGTTTATATATTATCTAGTTTATCTATCACAGATACTATATAATACAACAAGTTTATCTATGATCTAGTTTATCTATCACAGATACTATATAATACAACAGGTTTATCTATTATTTAGTTTATCTATCACAAATACTATACAATACAACAATATATAATAGAACAAGTTTATCTATTATCTAGTTTATCTATCACAGATAATATATAATACAACAGGTTTATCTATTATCTAGTTTATCTATCACAGATACTATATAATATAACAAGTTTATCTATTATCTAGTTTATCTATCACAGATACTATATAATACAACAAGTTTATATATTATCTAGTTTATCTATCACAGATACTATACAATGCAACAACTTTATCTATTATCTAGTTTATCTATCACAGATACTATACAATATAACAGGTTTATCTATTATCTAGTTTATCTATCACAGATACTATATAATACAACAAGATTATCTATTATGTAGTTTATCTATCACAGATACTATATAGTACAACAAGTTTATCTATTATCTAGTTTATCTATCACAGATACTATATAATACAACAAGTTTATCTATTATCTAGTTTATCTGTCACAGATACTATATGATACAGCAGGTTTATCTATTATCTAGTTTATCTATCACAGATACTATACAATACAACAACTTTATCTATTATCTAGTTTATCTATCACAGATACTATATAATACAACAAGTTTATATATTATCTAGTTTATCTATCACAGATACTATACAATACAACAATACATAATATGACAAGTTTATCTATCACAGATACTATATAATACAACAAGTTTATCTATTATCTAGTTTATCTATCACAGATACTATATAATACAACAAGTTTATCTATTATCTAGTTTATCTATCACAGATACTATATAATACAACAAAATTATCAATTATCTAGTTTATCTATCACAGATACTATATAGTACAACAAGTTTATCTATTATCTAGTTTATCTATCACAGATACTATATAATACAACAAGTTTATCTATTATCTAGTTTATCTATCACAGATACTATATGATACAGCAGGTTTATCTATTATCTAGTTTATCTATCACAGATACTATACAATACAACAACTTTATCTATTATCTAGTTTATCTATCACATAAACTATATAATACAACAAGTTTATCTATTATCTAGTTTATCTATCACATATACTATATAATACAACAAGTTTATATATTATCTAGTTTATCTATCACAGATACTATACAATACAACAATATATAATATGACAAGTTTATCTATCACAGATACTATATAATACAACAAGTTTATCTATTATCTAGTTTATCTATCACAGATACTATATAATACAACAAGTTTATCTATTATTCAGTTTATCTATCACAGATACTATATAATACAACAGGTTTATCTATTATCTAGTTTACCTATCACGGATAATATACAATAAAACAATATATAATATAACAAGGTTATCTATTATCTAGTTTATCTATCACAGATAATATATAATACAACAAGTTTATCTATTATCTAGTTTCTCTATCACAGATACTATATAATACAACAACTTTATCTATTATCTAGTCTAGCTATCACAGATACTATATAATACAACAAGTTTATCTATTATCTAGTTTATCTATCACAGATACTATATAATACAACAAGTTTATCTATTATTCAGTTTATCTATCACAGATACTATATAATACAACATGTTTATCTATTATCTAGTTTACCTATCACGGATACTATACAATACAACAATATATAATATAACAAGTTTATCTATTATCTAGTTTATCTATCACAGATACTATATAATACAACAAGTTTATCTATTATCTAGTTTATCTATCACAGATACTATATAATACAACAAGTTTATCTATTATTCAGTTTATCTATCACAGATACTATATAATACAACAGGTTTATCTATTATCTAGTTTACCTATCACGGATAATATACAATAAAACAATATATAATATAACAAGGTTATCTATTATCTAGTTTATCTATCACAGATAATATATAATACAACAAGTTTATCTATTATCTAGTTTCTCTATCACAGATACTATATAATACAACAACTTTATCTATTATCTAGTCTAGCTATCACAGATACTATATAATACAACAAGTTTATCTATTATCTAGTTTATCTATCACAGATACTATATAATACAACAAGTTTATCTATTATTCAGTTTATCTATCACAGATACTATATAATACAACATGTTTATCTATTATCTAGTTTATCTATCACGGATACTATACAATACAACAATATATAATATAACAAGTTTATCTATTATCTAGTTTATCTATCACAGATACTATATAATACAACAAGTTTATCTATTATCTAGTTTATCTATCACAGATACTATATAATATAACAGGTTTATCTATTATCTAGTCTAGCTATCACAGATACTATATAATACAACAAGTTTATCTATTATCTAGTTTATCTATCACAGATACTATATAATACAACAAGTTTATCTATTATTCAGTTTATCTATCACAGATACTATATAGTACAACAGGTTTATCTATTATCTAGTTTATCTATCACGAATACTATACAATACAACAATATATAATATAACAAGTTTATATATTATCTAGTTTATCTATCACAGATACTATATAATACAACAAGTTTATCTATTATCTAGTTTATCTATCACAGATACTATATAATACAACAGGTTTATCTATTATTTAGTTTATCTATCACAAATACTATACAATACAACAATATATAATAGAACAAGTTTATCTATTATCTAGTTTATCTATCACAGATAATATATAATACAACAGGTTTATCTATTATCTAGTTTATCTATCACAGATACTATATAATATAACAAGTTTATCTATTATCTAGTTTATCTATCACAGATACTATATAATACAACAAGTTTATATATTATCTAGTTTATCTATCACAGATACTATACAATGCAACAACTTTATCTATTATCTAGTTTATCTATCACAGATACTATACAATATAACAGGTTTATCTATTATCTAGTTTATCTATCACAGATACTATATAATACAACAAGATTATCTATTATGTAGTTTATCTATCACAGATACTATATAGTACAACAAGTTTATCTATTATCTAGTTTATCTATCACAGATACTATATAATACAACAAGTTTATCTATTATCTAGTTTATCTGTCACAGATACTATATGATACAGCAGGTTTATCTATTATCTAGTTTATCTATCACAGATACTATACAATACAACAACTTTATCTATTATCTAGTTTATCTATCACAGATACTATATAATACAACAAGTTTATATATTATCTAGTTTATCTATCACAGATACTATACAATACAACAATACATAATATGACAAGTTTATCTATCACAGATACTATATAATACAACAAGTTTATCTATTATCTAGTTTATCTATCACAGATACTATATAATACAACAAGTTTATCTATTATCTAGTTTATCTATCACAGATACTATATAATACAACAAAATTATCAATTATCTAGTTTATCTATCACAGATACTATATAGTACAACAAGTTTATCTATTATCTAGTTTATCTATCACAGATACTATATAATACAACAAGTTTATCTATTATCTAGTTTATCTATCACAGATACTATATGATACAGCAGGTTTATCTATTATCTAGTTTATCTATCACAGATACTATACAATACAACAACTTTATCTATTATCTAGTTTATCTATCACATAAACTATATAATACAACAAGTTTATCTATTATCTAGTTTATCTATCACATATACTATATAATACAACAAGTTTATATATTATCTAGTTTATCTATCACAGATACTATACAATACAACAATATATAATATGACAAGTTTATCTATCACAGATACTATATAATACAACAAGTTTATCTATTATCTAGTTTATCTATCACAGATACTATATAATACAACAAGTTTATCTATTATTCAGTTTATCTATCACAGATACTATATAATACAACAGGTTTATCTATTATCTAGTTTACCTATCACGGATAATATACAATAAAACAATATATAATATAACAAGGTTATCTATTATCTAGTTTATCTATCACAGATAATATATAATACAACAAGTTTATCTATTATCTAGTTTCTCTATCACAGATACTATATAATACAACAACTTTATCTATTATCTAGTCTAGCTATCACAGATACTATATAATACAACAAGTTTATCTATTATCTAGTTTATCTATCACAGATACTATATAATACAACAAGTTTATCTATTATTCAGTTTATCTATCACAGATACTATATAATACAACATGTTTATCTATTATCTAGTTTACCTATCACGGATACTATACAATACAACAATATATAATATAACAAGTTTATCTATTATCTAGTTTATCTATCACAGATACTATATAATACAACAAGTTTATCTATTATCTAGTTTATCTATCACAGATACTATATAATATAACAGGTTTATCTATTATCTAGTCTAGCTATCACAGATACTATATAATACAACAAGTTTATCTATTATCTAGTTTATCTATCACAGATACTATATAATACAACAAGTTTATATATTATCTAGTTTATCTATCACAGATACTATACAATACAACAATACATAATATGACAAGTTTATCTATCACAGATACTATATAATACAACAAGTTTATCTATTATCTAGTTTATCTATCACAGATACTATACAATATAACAGGTTTATCTATTATCTAGTTTATCTATCACAGATACTATATAATACAACAAGATTATCTATTATGTAGTTTATCTATCACAGATACTATATAGTACAACAAGTTTATCTATTATCTAGTTTATCTATCACAGATACTATATAATACAACAAGTTTATCTATTATCTAGTTTATCTGTCACAGATACTATATGATACAGCAGGTTTATCTATTATCTAGTTTATCTATCACAGATACTATACAATACAACAACTTTATCTATTATCTAGTTTATCTATCACAGATACTATATAATACAACAAGTTTATATATTATCTAGTTTATCTATCACAGATACTATACAATACAACAATACATAATATGACAAGTTTATCTATCACAGATACTATATAATACAACAAGTTTATCTATTATCTAGTTTATCTATCACAGATACTATATAATACAACAAGTTTATCTATTATCTAGTTTATCTATCACAGATACTATATAATACAACAAAATTATCAATTATCTAGTTTATCTATCACAGATACTATATAGTACAACAAGTTTATCTATTATCTAGTTTATCTATCACAGATACTATATAATACAACAAGTTTATCTATTATCTAGTTTATCTATCACAGATACTATATGATACAGCAGGTTTATCTATTATCTAGTTTATCTATCACAGATACTATACAATACAACAACTTTATCTATTATCTAGTTTATCTATCACATAAACTATATAATACAACAAGTTTATCTATTATCTAGTTTATCTATCACATATACTATATAATACAACAAGTTTATCTATTATCTAGTTTATCTATCACAGATACTATACAATACAACAATATATAATATGACAAGTTTATCTATCACAGATACTATATAATACAACAAGTTTATCTATTATCTAGTTTATCTATCACAGATACTATATAATACAACAAGTTTATCTATTATTCAGTTTATCTATCACAGATACTATATAATACAACAGGTTTATCTATTATCTAGTTTACCTATCACGGATAATATACAATAAAACAATATATAATATAACAAGGTTATCTATTATCTAGTTTATCTATCACAGATAATATATAATACAACAAGTTTATCTATTATCTAGTTTCTCTATCACAGATACTATATAATACAACAACTTTATCTATTATCTAGTCTAGCTATCACAGATACTATATAATACAACAAGTTTATCTATTATCTAGTTTATCTATCACAGATACTATATAATACAACAAGTTTATCTATTATTCAGTTTATCTATCACAGATACTATATAATACAACATGTTTATCTATTATCTAGTTTACCTATCACGGATACTATACAATACAACAATATATAATATAACAAGTTTATCTATTATCTAGTTTATCTATCACAGATACTATATAATACAACAAGTTTATCTATTATCTAGTTTATCTATCACAGATACTATATAATATAACAGGTTTATCTATTATCTAGTCTAGCTATCACAGATACTATATAATACAACAAGTTTATCTATTATCTAGTTTATCTATCACAGATACTATATAATACAACAAGTTTATATATTATCTAGTTTATCTATCACAGATACTATACAATACAACAATACATAATATGACAAGTTTATCTATCACAGATACTATATAATACAACAAGTTTATCTATTATCTAGTTTATCTATCACAGATACTATATAATACAACAAGTTTATCTATTATTCAGTTTATCTATCACAGATACTATATAATACAACAGGTTTATCTATTATCTAGTTTACCTATCACGGATACTATACAATACAACAATATATAATATAACAAGGTTATCTATTATCTAGTTTATCTATCACAGATAATATATAATACAACAAGTTTATCTATTATCTAGTTTATCTATCACAGATACTATATGATACAGCAGGTTTATCTATTATCTAGTTTATCTATCACAGATACTATATAATACAACAATTTTATATATTATCTAGTCTAGCTATCACAGATACTATATAATACAACAAGTTTATCTATTATCTAGGTTATCTATCACAGATACTATGTAATACAACAAGTTTATCTATTATCTAGTTTATCTATCACAGATACTATATAATACAACAAGTTTATCTATTATCTAGTTTATCTATCACAGATACTATATAATACAACAAGATTATCTATTATCTAGTTTATCTATCACAGATACTATATAGTACAACAAGTTTATCTATTATCTAGTTTATCTATCACAGATACTATATAATATAACAGGTTTATCTATTATCTAGTCTAGCTATCACAGATACTATATAATACAACAAGTTTATCTATTATCTAGTTTATCTATCACAGATACTATATAATACAACAAATTTATCTATTATTCAGTTTATCTATCACAGATACTATATAATACAACAAGTTTATCTATTATTCAGTTTATCTATCACAGATACTATATAGTACAACAGGTTTATCTATTATCTAGTTTATCTATCACGAATACTATACAATACAACAATATATAATATAACAAGTTTATATATTATCTAGTTTATCTATCACAGATACTATATAATACAACAAGTTTATCTATTATCTAGTTTATCTATCACAGATACTATATAATACAACAGGTTTATCTATTATTTAGTTTATCTATCACAAATACTATACAATACAACAATATATAATAGAACAAGTTTATCTATTATCTAGTTTATCTATCACAGATAATATATAATACAACAGGTTTATCTATTATCTAGTTTATCTATCACAGATACTATATAATATAACAAGTTTATCTATTATCTAGTTTATCTATCACAGATACTCTATAATACAACAAGTTTATATATTATCTAGTTTATCTATCACAGATACTATACAATGCAACAACTTTATCTATTATCTAGTTTATCTATCACAGATACTATACAATATAACAGGTTTATCTATTATCTAGTTTATCTATCACAGATACTATATAATACAACAAGATTATCTATTATGTAGTTTATCTATCACAGATACTATATAGTACAACAAGTTTATCTATTATCTAGTTTATCTATCACAGATACTATATAATACAACAAGTTTATCTATTATCTAGTTTATCTGTCACAGATACTATATGATACAGCAGGTTTATCTATTATCTAGTTTATCTATCACAGATACTATACAATACAACAACTTTATCTATTATCTAGTTTATCTATCACATATACTATATAATACAACAAGTTTATCAATTATCTAGTTTATCTATCACAGATACTATATAATACAACAAGTTTATATATTATCTAGTTTATCTATCACAGATACTATGCAATACAACAATACATAATATGACAAGTTTATCTATCACAGATACTATATAATACAACAAGTTTATCTATTATCTAATTTATCTATCACAGATACTATATAATACAACAAGTTTATCTATTATCTAGTTTATCTATCACAGATACTATATAATACAACAAAATTATCAATTATCTAGTTTATCTATCACAGATACTATATAGTACAACAAGTTTATCTATTATCTAGTTTATCTATCACAGATACTATATAATACAACAAGTTTATCTATTATCTAGTTTATCTATCACAGATACTATATGATACAGCAGGTTTATCTATTATCTAGTTTATCTATCACAGATACTATACAATACAACAACTTTATCTATTATCTAGTTTATCTATCACATAAACTATATAATACAACAAGTTTATCTATTATCTAGTTTATCTATCACAGATACTATATAATACAACAAGTTTATCTATTATTCAGTTTATCTATCACAGATACTATATAATACAACAGGTTTATCTATTATCTAGTTTACCTATCACGGATACTATACAATACAACAATATATAATATAACAAGGTTATCTATTATCTAGTTTATCTATCACAGATAATATATAATACAACAAGTTTATCTATTATCTAGTTTATCTATCACAGATACTATATGATACAGCAGGTTTATCTATTATCTAGTTTATCTATCACAGATACTATATAATACAACAATTTTATATATTATCTAGTCTAGCTATCACAGATACTATATAATACAACAAGTTTATCTATTATCTAGTTTATCTATCACAGATACTATGTAATACAACAAGTTTATCTATTATCTAGTTTATCTATCACAGATACTATATAATACAACAAGTTTATCTATTATCTAGTTTATCTATCACAGATACTATATAATACAACAAGATTATCTATTATCTAGTTTATCTATCACAGATACTATATAGTACAACAAGTTTATCTATTATCTAGTTTATCTATCACAGATACTATATAATATAACAGGTTTATCTATTATCTAGTCTAGCTATCACAGATACTATATAATACAACAAGTTTATCTATTATCTAGTTTATCTATCACAGATACTATATAATACAACAAATTTATCTATTATTCAGTTTATCTATCACAGATACTATATAATACAACAAGTTTATCTATTATTCAGTTTATCTATCACAGATACTATATAGTACAACAGGTTTATCTATTATCTAGTTTATCTATCACGAATACTATACAATACAACAATATATAATATAACAAGTTTATATATTATCTAGTTTATCTATCACAGATACTATATAATACAACAAGTTTATCTATTATCTAGTTTATCTATCACAGATACTATATAATACAACAGGTTTATCTATTATTTAGTTTATCTATCACAAATACTATACAATACAACAATATATAATAGAACAAGTTTATCTATTATCTAGTTTATCTATCACAGATAATATATAATACAACAGGTTTATCTATTATCTAGTTTATCTATCACAGATACTATATAATATAACAAGTTTATCTATTATCTAGTTTATCTATCACAGATACTATATAATACAACAAGTTTATATATTATCTAGTTTATCTATCACAGATACTATACAATGCAACAACTTTATCTATTATCTAGTTTATCTATCACAGATACTATACAATATAACAGGTTTATCTATTATCTAGTTTATCTATCACAGATACTATATAATACAACAAGATTATCTATTATGTAGTTTATCTATCACAGATACTATATAGTACAACAAGTTTATCTATTATCTAGTTTATCTATCACAGATACTATATAATACAACAAGTTTATCTATTATCTAGTTTATCTGTCACAGATACTATATGATACAGCAGGTTTATCTATTATCTAGTTTATCTATCACAGATACTATACAATACAACAACTTTATCTATTATCTAGTTTATCTATCACATATACTATATAATACAACAAGTTTATCAATTATCTAGTTTATCTATCACAGATACTATATAATACAACAAGTTTATATATTATCTAGTTTATCTATCACAGATACTATACAATACAACAATACATAATATGACAAGTTTATCTATCACAGATACTATATAATACAACAAGTTTATCTATTATCTAGTTTATCTATCACAGATACTATATAATACAACAAGTTTATCTATTATCTAGTTTATCTATCACAGATACTATATAATACAACAAAATTATCAATTATCTAGTTTATCTATCACAGATACTATATAGTACAACAAGTTTATCTATTATCTAGTTTATCTATCACAGATACTATATAATACAACAAGTTTATCTATTATCTAGTTTATCTATCACAGATACTATATGATACAGCAGGTTTATCTATTATCTAGTTTATCTATCACAGATACTATACAATACAACAACTTTATCTATTATCTAGTTTATCTATCACATAAACTATATAATACAACAAGTTTATCTATTATCTAGTTTATCTATCACATATACTATATAATACAACAAGTTTATATATTATCTAGTTTATCTATCACAGATACTATACAATACAACAATATATAATATGACAAGTTTATCTATCACAGATACTATATAATACAACAAGTTTATCTATTATCTAGTTTATCTATCACAGATACTATATAATACAACAAGTTTATCTATTATTCAGTTTATCTATCACAGATACTATATAATACAACAGGTTTATCTATTATCTAGTTTACCTATCACGGATAATATACAATAAAACAATATATAATATAACAAGGTTATCTATTATCTAGTTTATCTATCACAGATAATATATAATACAACAAGTTTATCTATTATCTAGTTTCTCTATCACAGATACTATATAATACAACAACTTTATCTATTATCTAGTCTAGCTATCACAGATACTATATAATACAACAAGTTTATCTATTATCTAGTTTATCTATCACAGATACTATATAATACAACAAGTTTATCTATTATTCAGTTTATCTATCACAGATACTATATAATACAACATGTTTATCTATTATCTAGTTTACCTATCACGGATACTATACAATACAACAATATATAATATAACAAGTTTATCTATTATCTAGTTTATCTATCACAGATACTATATAATACAACAAGTTTATCTATTATCTAGTTTATCTATCACAGATACTATATAATATAACAGGTTTATCTATTATCTAGTCTAGCTATCACAGATACTATATAATACAACAAGTTTATCTATTATCTAGTTTATCTATCACAGATACTATATAATACAACAAGTTTATCTATTATTCAGTTTATCTATCACAGATACTATATAGTACAACAGGTTTATCTATTATCTAGTTTATCTATCACGAATACTATACAATACAACAATATATAATATAACAAGTTTATATATTATCTAGTTTATCTATCACAGATACTATATAATACAACAAGTTTATCTATTATCTAGTTTATCTATCACAGATACTATATAATACAACAGGTTTATCTATTATTTAGTTTATCTATCACAAATACTATACAATACAACAATATATAATAGAACAAGTTTATCTATTATCTAGTTTATCTATCACAGATAATATATAATACAACAGGTTTATCTATTATCTAGTTTATCTATCACAGATACTATATAATATAACAAGTTTATCTATTATCTAGTTTATCTATCACAGATACTATATAATACAACAAGTTTATATATTATCTAGTTTATCTATCACAGATACTATACAATGCAACAACTTTATCTATTATCTAGTTTATCTATCACAGATACTATACAATATAACAGGTTTATCTATTATCTAGTTTATCTATCACAGATACTATATAATACAACAAGATTATCTATTATGTAGTTTATCTATCACAGATACTATATAGTACAACAAGTTTATCTATTATCTAGTTTATCTATCACAGATACTATATAATACAACAAGTTTATCTATTATCTAGTTTATCTGTCACAGATACTATATGATACAGCAGGTTTATCTATTATCTAGTTTATCTATCACAGATACTATACAATACAACAACTTTATCTATTATCTAGTTTATCTATCACATATACTATATAATACAACAAGTTTATCAATTATCTAGTTTATCTATCACAGATACTATATAATACAACAAGTTTATATATTATCTAGTTTATCTATCACAGATACTATACAATACAACAATACATAATATGACAAGTTTATCTATCACAGATACTATATAATACAACAAGTTTATCTATTATCTAGTTTATCTATCACAGATACTATATAATACAACAAGTTTATCTATTATCTAGTTTATCTATCACAGATACTATATAATACAACAAAATTATCAATTATCTAGTTTATCTATCACAGATACTATATAATACAACAAGTTTATCTATTATCTAGTTTATCTATCACAGATACTATATGATACAGCAGGTTTATCTATTATCTAGTTTATCTATCACAGATACTATACAATACAACAACTTTATCTATTATCTAGTTTATCTATCACATAAACTATATAATACAACAAGTTTATCTATTATCTAGTTTATCTATCACATATACTATATAATACAACAAGTTTATATATTATCTAGTTTATCTATCACAGATACTATACAATACAACAATATATAATATGACAAGTTTATCTATCACAGATACTATATAATACAACAAGTTTATCTATTATCTAGTTTATCTATCACAGATACTATATAATACAACAAGTTTATCTATTATTCAGTTTATCTATCACAGATACTATATAATACAACAGGTTTATCTATTATCTAGTTTACCTATCACGGATAATATACAATAAAACAATATATAATATAACAAGGTTATCTATGATCTAGTTTATCTATCACAGATAATATATAATACAACAAGTTTATCTATTATCTAGTTTCTCTATCACAGATACTATATAATACAACAACTTTATCTATTATCTAGTCTAGCTATCACAGATACTATATAATACAACAAGTTTATCTATTATCTAGTTTATCTATCACAGATACTATATAATACAACAAGTTTATCTATTATTCAGTTTATCTATCACAGATACTATATAATACAACATGTTTATCTATTATCTAGTTTACCTATCACGGATACTATACAATACAACAATATATAATATAACAAGTTTATCTATTATCTAGTTTATCTATCACAGATACTATATAATACAACAAGTTTATCTATTATCTAGTTTATCTATCACAGATACTATATAATATAACAGGTTTATCTATTATCTAGTCTAGCTATCACAGATACTATATAATACAACAAGTTTATCTATTATTCAGTTTATCTATCACAGATACTATATAGTACAACAGGTTTATCTATTATCTAGTTTATCTATCACGAATACTATACAATACAACAATATATAATATAACAAGTTTATATATTATCTAGTTTATCTATCACAGATACTATATAATACAACAAGTTTATCTATTATCTAGTTTATCTATCACAGATACTATATAATACAACAGGTTTATCTATTATTTAGTTTATCTATCACAAATACTATACAATACAACAATATATAATAGAACAAGTTTATCTATTATCTAGTTTATCTATCACAGATAATATATAATACAACAGGTTTATCTATTATCTAGTTTATCTATCACAGATACTATATAATATAACAAGTTTATCTATTATCTAGTTTATCTATCACAGATACTATATAATACAACAAGTTTATATATTATCTAGTTTATCTATCACAGATACTATACAATGCAACAACTTTATCTATTATCTAGTTTATCTATCACAGATACTATACAATATAACAGGTTTATCTATTATCTAGTTTATCTATCACAGATACTATATAATACAACAAGATTATCTATTATGTAGTTTATCTATCACAGATACTATATAGTACAACAAGTTTATCTATTATCTAGTTTATCTATCACAGATACTATATAATACAACAAGTTTATCTATTATCTAGTTTATCTGTCACAGATACTATATGATACAGCAGGTTTATCTATTATCTAGTTTATCTATCACAGATACTATACAATACAACAACTTTATCTATTATCTAGTTTATCTATCACATATACTATATAATACAACAAGTTTATCAATTATCTAGTTTATCTATCACAGATACTATATAATACAACAAGTTTATATATTATCTAGTTTATCTATCACAGATACTATACAATACAACAATACATAATATGACAAGTTTATCTATCACAGATACTATATAATACAACAAGTTTATCTATTATCTAGTTTATCTATCACAGATACTATATAATACAACAAGTTTATCTATTATCTAGTTTATCTATCACAGATACTATATAATACAACAAAATTATCAATTATCTAGTTTATCTATCACAGATACTATATAGTACAACAAGTTTATCTATTATCTAGTTTATCTATCACAGATACTATATAATACAACAAGTTTATCTATTATCTAGTTTATCTATCACAGATACTATATGATACAGCAGGTTTATCTATTATCTAGTTTATCTATCACAGATACTATACAATACAACAACTTTATCTATTATCTAGTTTATCTATCACATAAACTATATAATACAACAAGTTTATCTATTATCTAGTTTATCTATCACATATACTATACAATACAACAATATATAATATAACAAGTTTATCTATTATCTAGTTTATCTATCACAGATAATATATAATACAACAAGTTTATCTATTATCTAGTTTATCTATCACAGATACTATACAATACAACAAGTTTATTTATTATCTAGTTTATCTATCACAGATACTATATAATACAACAAGTTTATCTATCACAGATACTATATAACACAACAAATTTATCTATTATCTAGTTTATCTATCACAGATACTATACAATACAACAAAATATAATATAACAAGTTTATCTATCACAGATACTATATAATTCAACAAGTTTATCTATTATCTAGTTTATCTATCACAGATACCATATAATACAACAAGTTTATCTATTATCTAGTTTATCTCTCACATATACTATATAATACAACAAGTTTATCTATTATCTAGTTTATCTATCACAGATACTATATAATACAACAAGTTTATCTATTATTCAGTTTATCTATCACAGATACTATATAATACAACAGGTTTATCTATTATCTAGTTTACCTATCACGGATACTATACAATACAACAATATATAATATAACAAGTTTATCTATTATCTAGTTTATCTATCACAGATAATATATAATACAACAAGTTTATCTATTATCTAGTTTATCTATCACAGATACTATATAATATAACAGGTTTATCTATTATCTAGTTTATCTATCACAGATACTATACAATACAACAATATATAATATGACAAGTTTATCTATCACAGATACTATATAATACAACAAGTTTATCTATTATTCAGTTTATCTATCACAGATACTATATAATACAACAGGTTTATCTATTATCTAGTTTACCTATCACGGATAATATACAATAAAACAATATATAATATAACAAGGTTATCTATTATCTAGTTTATCTATCACAGATAATATATAATACAACAAGTTTATCTATTATCTAGTTTCTCTATCACAGATACTATATAATACAACAACTTTATCTATTATCTAGTCTAGCTATCACAGATACTATATAATACAACAAGTTTATCTATTATCTAGTTTATCTATCACAGATACTATATAATACAACAAGTTTATCTATTATTCAGTTTATCTATCACAGATACTATATAATACAACATGTTTATCTATTATCTAGTTTACCTATCACGGATACTATACAATACAACAATATATAATATAACAAGTTTATCTATTATCTAGTTTATCTATCACAGATACTATATAATACAACAAGTTTATCTATTATCTAGTTTATCTATCACAGATACTATATAATATAACAGGTTTATCTATTATCTAGTCTAGCTATCACAGATACTATATAATACAACAAGTTTATCTATTATCTAGTTTATCTATCACAGATACTATATAATACAACAAGTTTATCTATTATTCAGTTTATCTATCACAGATACTATATAATACAACAAGTTTATCTATTATTCAGTTTATCTATCACAGATACTATATAATACAACAGGTTTATCTATTATCTAGTTTATCTATCACAGATACTATATAATACAACAATATATAATATAACAAGTTTATCTATTATCTAGTTTATCTATCACAGATAATATATAATACAACAAGTTTATCTATTATCTAGTTTATCTATCACAGATACTATATAATACAACAAGTTTATCTATTATTCAGTTTATCTATCACAGATACTATATAATACAACAGGTTTATCTATTATCTAGTTTACCTATCACGGATACTATACAATACAACAATATATAATATAACAAGTTTATCTATTATCTAGTTTATCTATCACAGATAATATATAATACAACAAGTTTATCTATTATCTAGTTTATCTATCACAGATACTATATAATATAACAGGTTTATCTATTATCTAGTCTAGCTATCACATATACTATATAATACAACAAGTTTATCTATTATTCAGTTTATCTATCACAGATACTATATAATATAATAGGTTTATCTATTATCTAGTTTACCTATCACGGATACTATACAATACAACAATATATAATATAACAAGTTTATCTATTATCTAGTCTAGCTATCACAGATACTATATAATACAACAAGTTTATCTATTATCTAGTTTATCTATCACAGATACTATATAATACAACAAATTTATCTATTATTCAGTTTATCTATCACAGATACTATATAATACAACAAGTTTATATATTATCTAGTTTATCTATCACAGATACTATACAATACAACAATATATAATATGACAAGTTTATCTATCACAGATACTATATAATACAACAAGTTTATCTATTATCTAGTTTATCTATCACAGATACTATATACTACAACAAGTTTATCTATTATTCAGTTTATCTATCACAGATACTATATAATACAACAGGTTTATCTATTATCTAGTTTACCTATCACGATACTATACAATACAACAATATATAATATAACAAGGTTATCTATTATCTAGTTTATCTATCACAGATAATATATAATACAACAAGTTTATCTATTATCTAGTTTCTCTATCACAGATACTATATAATACAACAAGTTTATCTATTATCTAGTTTATCTATCACAGATACTATATAATACAACAAGTTTATCTATTATCTAGTTTATCTATCACAGATACTATATAATACAACAAAATTATCAATTATCTAGTTTATCTATCACAGATACTATATAGTACAACAAGTTTATCTATTATCTAGTTTATCTATCACAGATACTATATAATACAACAAGTTTATCTATTATCTAGTTTATCTATCACAGATACTATATGATACAGCAGGTTTATCTATTATCTAGTTTATCTATCACAGATACTATACAATACAACAACTTTATCTATTATCTAGTTTATCTATCACATAAACTATATAATACAACAAGTTTATCTATTATCTAGTTTATCTATCACATATACTATACAATACAACAATATATAATATAACAAGTTTATCTATTATCTAGTTTATCTATCACAGATAATATATAATACAACAAGTTTATCTATTATCTAGTTTATCTATCACAGATACTATACAATACAACAAGTTTATTTATTATCTAGTTTATCTATCACAGATACTATATAATACAACAAGTTTATCTATCACAGATACTATATAACACAACAAATTTATCTATTATCTAGTTTATCTATCACAGATACTATACAATACAACAAAATATAATATAACAAGTTTATCTATCACAGATACTATATAATTCAACAAGTTTATCTATTATCTAGTTTATCTATCACAGATACCATATAATACAACAAGTTTATCTATTATCTAGTTTATCTCTCACATATACTATATAATACAACAAGTTTATCTATTATCTAGTTTATCTATCACAGATACTATATAATACAACAAGTTTATCTATTATTCAGTTTATCTATCACAGATACTATATAATACAACAGGTTTATCTATTATCTAGTTTACCTATCACGGATACTATACAATACAACAATATATAATATAACAAGTTTATCTATTATCTAGTTTATCTATCACAGATAATATATAATACAACAAGTTTATCTATTATCTAGTTTATCTATCACAGATACTATATAATATAACAGGTTTATCTATTATCTAGTTTATCTATCACAGATACTATACAATACAACAATATATAATATGACAAGTTTATCTATCACAGATACTATATAATACAACAAGTTTATCTATTATTCAGTTTATCTATCACAGATACTATATAATACAACAGGTTTATCTATTATCTAGTTTACCTATCACGGATAATATACAATAAAACAATATATAATATAACAAGGTTATCTATTATCTAGTTTATCTATCACAGATAATATATAATACAACAAGTTTATCTATTATCTAGTTTCTCTATCACAGATACTATATAATACAACAACTTTATCTATTATCTAGTCTAGCTATCACAGATACTATATAATACAACAAGTTTATCTATTATCTAGTTTATCTATCACAGATACTATATAATACAACAAGTTTATCTATTATTCAGTTTATCTATCACAGATACTATATAATACAACATGTTTATCTATTATCTAGTTTACCTATCACGGATACTATACAATACAACAATATATAATATAACAAGTTTATCTATTATCTAGTTTATCTATCACAGATACTATATAATACAACAAGTTTATCTATTATCTAGTTTATCTATCACAGATACTATATAATATAACAGGTTTATCTATTATCTAGTCTAGCTATCACAGATACTATATAATACAACAAGTTTATCTATTATCTAGTTTATCTATCACAGATACTATATAATACAACAAGTTTATCTATTATTCAGTTTATCTATCACAGATACTATATAATACAACAAGTTTATCTATTATTCAGTTTATCTATCACAGATACTATATAATACAACAGGTTTATCTATTATCTAGTTTATCTATCACAGATACTATATAATACAACAATATATAATATAACAAGTTTATCTATTATCTAGTTTATCTATCACAGATAATATATAATACAACAAGTTTATCTATTATCTAGTTTATCTATCACAGATACTATATAATACAACAAGTTTATCTATTATTCAGTTTATCTATCACAGATACTATATAATACAACAGGTTTATCTATTATCTAGTTTACCTATCACGGATACTATACAATACAACAATATATAATATAACAAGTTTATCTATTATCTAGTTTATCTATCACAGATAATATATAATACAACAAGTTTATCTATTATCTAGTTTATCTATCACAGATACTATATAATATAACAGGTTTATCTATTATCTAGTCTAGCTATCACATATACTATATAATACAACAAGTTTATCTATTATTCAGTTTATCTATCACAGATACTATATAATACAATAGGTTTATCTATTATCTAGTTTACCTATCACGGATACTATACAATACAACAATATATAATATAACAAGTTTATCTATTATCTAGTCTAGCTATCACAGATACTATATAATACAACAAGTTTATCTATTATCTAGTTTATCTATCACAGATACTATATAATACAACAAATTTATCTATTATTCAGTTTATCTATCACAGATACTATATAATACAACAAGTTTATATATTATCTAGTTTATCTATCACAGATACTATACAATACAACAATATATAATATGACAAGTTTATCTATCACAGATACTATATAATACAACAAGTTTATCTATTATCTAGTTTATCTATCACAGATACTATATACTACAACAAGTTTATCTATTATTCAGTTTATCTATCACAGATACTATATAATACAACAGGTTTATCTATTATCTAGTTTACCTATCACGATACTATACAATACAACAATATATAATATAACAAGGTTATCTATTATCTAGTTTATCTATCACAGATAATATATAATACAACAAGTTTATCTATTATCTAGTTTCTCTATCACAGATACTATATAATACAACAACTTTATCTATTATCTAGTCTAGCTATCACAGATACTATATAATACAACAAGTTTATCTATTATCTAGTTTATCTATCACAGATACTATATAATACAACAAGTTTATCTATTATTCAGTTTATCTATCACAGATACTATATAATACAACATGTTTATCTATTATCTAGTTTACCTATCACGGATACTATACAATACAACAATATATAATATAACAAGTTTATCTAATATCTAGTTTATCTATCACAGATAATATATAATACAACAAGTTTATCTATTATCTAGTTTATCTATCACAGATACTATATAATACAACAAGTTTATCTATTATCTAGTTTATCTATCACAGATACTATATAATATAACAGGTTTATCTATTATCTAGTCTAGCTATCACATATACTATATAATACAACAAGTTTATCTATTATTCAGTTTATCTATCACAGATACTATATAATACAATAGGTTTATCTAATATCTAGTTTACCTATCACGGATACTATACAATACAACAATATATAATATAACAAGTTTATCTATTATCTAGTCTAGCTATCACAGATACTATATAATACAACAAGTTTATCTATTATCTAGTTTATCTATCACAGATACTATATAATACAACAAATTTATCTATTATTCAGTTTATCTATCACAGATATTATATAGTACAACAGGTTTATCTATTATCTAGTTTACCTATCACGAATACTATACAATACAACAATATATAATATAACAAGTTTATATATTATCTAGTTTATCTATCACAGATACTATATAATACAACAAGTTTATCTATTATCTAGTTTATCTATCACAGATACTATATAATACAACAGGTTTATCTATTATTTAGTTTATCTATCACAGATACTATACAATACAACAATATATAATAGAACAAGTTTATCTATTATCTAGTTTATCTATCACAGATAATATATAATACAACAGGTTTATCTATTATCTAGTTTATCTATCACAGATACTATATAATACAGCAAGTTTATCTATCACAGATACTATATAATACAACAACTTTATCTATTATCTAGTTTATCTATCACAGATACTATATAATACAGCAAGTTTATCTATTATCTAGTTTATCTATCACAGATACTATATAATACAACAACTTTATCTATTATCTAGTTTATCTATCACAGATACTATATAATACAGCAAGTTTATCTATTATCTAGTTTATCTATCACATATACTATATAATACAACAAGTTTATATATTATCTAGTTTATCTATCACAGATACTATACAATACAACAATATATAATATGACAAGTTTATCTATCACAGATACTATATAATACAACAAGTTTATCTATTATCTAGTTTATCTATCACAGATACTATATACTACAACAAGTTTATCTATTATTCAGTTTATCTATCACAGATACTATATAATACAACAGGTTTATCTATTATCTAGTTTACCTATCACGGATACTATACAATACAACAATATATAATATAACAAGGTTATCTATTATCTAGTTTATCTATCACAGATAATATATAATACAACAAGTTTATCTATTATCTAGTTTCTCTATCACAGATACTATATAATACAACAACTTTATCTATTATCTAGTCTAGCTATCACAGATACTATATAATACAACAAGTTTATCTATTATCTAGTTTATCTATCACAGATACTATATAATACAACAAGTTTATCTATTATTCAGTTTATCTATCACAGATACTATATAATACAACATGTTTATCTATTATCTAGTTTACCTATCACGGATACTATACAATACAACAATATATAATATAACAAGTTTATCTATTATCTAGTTTATCTATCACAGATACTATATAATACAACAAGTTTATCTATTATCTAGTTTATCTATCACAGATACTATATAATATAACAGGTTTATCTATTATCTAGTCTAGCTATCACAGATACTATATAATACAACAAGTTTATCTATTATCTAGTTTATCTATCACAGATACTATATAATACAACAAATTTATCTATTATTCAGTTTATCTATCACAGATACTATATAATACAACAGGTTTATCTATTATCTAGTTTACCTATCACGGATACTATACAATACAACAATATATAATATAACAAGTTTATCTATTATCTAGTTTATCTATCACAGATAATATATAATACAACAAGTTTATCTATTATCTAGTTTATCTATCACAGATACTATATAATATAACAGGTTTATCTATTATCTAGTCTAGCTATCACATATACTATATAATACAACAAGTTTATCTATTATTCAGTTTATCTATCACAGATACTATATAATACAATAGGTTTATCTATTATCTAGTTTACCTATCACGGATACGATACAATACAACAATATATAATATAACAAGTTTATCTATTATCTAGTCTAGCTATCACAGATACTATATAATACAACAAGTTTATCTATTATCTAGTTTATCTATCACAGATACTATATAATACAACAAATTTATCTATTATTCAGTTTATCTATCACAGATACTATATAGTACAACAGGTTTATCTATTATCTAGTTTACCTATCACGAATACTATACAATACAACAATATATAATATAACAAGTTTATATATTATCTAGTTTATCTATCACAGATACTATATAATACAACAAGTTTATCTATTATCTAGTTTATCTATCACAGATACTATATAATACAACAGGTTTATCTATTATTTAGTTTATCTATCACAGATACTATACAATACAACAATATATAATAGAACAAGTTTATCTATTATCTAGTTTATCTATCACAGATAATATATAATACAACAGGTTTATCTATTATCTAGTTTATCTATCACAGATACTTTATAATATAACAAGTTTATCTATTATCTAGTTTATCTATCACAGATACTATATAATACAACAAGTTTATATATTATCTAGTTTATCTATCACAGATACTATACAATGCAACAACTTTATCTATTATCTAGTTTATCTATCACAGATACTATACAATATAACAGGTTTATCTATTATCTAGTTTATCTATCACAGATACTATGTAATACAACAATTTTATCTATTATCTAGTTTATCTATCACAGATACTATATAATACAACAAGATTATCTATTATGTAGTTTATCTATCACAGATACTATATAGTACAACAAGTTTATCTATTATCTAGTTTATCTATCACAGATACTATATAATACAACAAGTTTATCTATTATCTAGTTTATCTGTCACAGATACTATATGATACAACAAGTTTATCTATTATCTAGTTTATCTATCACAGATACTATATAATACAACAAGTTTATCTATTATTCAGTTTATCTATCACAGATACTATATAATACAACAGGTTTATCTATTATCTAGTTTACCTATCACGGATACTATACAATACAACAATATATAATATAACAAGTTTATCTATTATCTAGTTTATCTATCACAGATAATATATAATACAACAAGTTTATCTATTATCTAGTTTATCTATCACAGATACTATATAATATAACAGGTTTATCTATTATCTAGTCTAGCTATCACATATACTATATAATACAACAAGTTTATCTATTATTCAGTTTATCTATCACAGATACTATATAATACAATAGGTTTATCTATTATCTAGTTTACCTATCACGGATACGATACAATACAACAATATATAATATAACAAGTTTATCTATTATCTAGTCTAGCTATCACAGATACTATATAATACAACAAGTTTATCTATTATCTAGTTTATCTATCACAGATACTATATAATACAACAAATTTATCTATTATTCAGTTTATCTATCACAGATACTATATAGTACAACAGGTTTATCTATTATCTAGTTTACCTATCACGAATACTATACAATACAACAATATATAATATAACAAGTTTATATATTATCTAGTTTATCTATCACAGATACTATATAATACAACAAGTTTATCTATTATCTAGTTTATCTATCACAGATACTATATAATACAACAGGTTTATCTATTATTTAGTTTATCTATCACAGATACTATACAATACAACAATATATAATAGAACAAGTTTATCTATTATCTAGTTTATCCATCACAGATAATATATAATACAACAGGTTTATCTATTATCTAGTTTATCTATCACAGATACTTTATAATATAACAAGTTTATCTATTATCTAGTTTATCTATCACAGATACTATATAATACAACAAGTTTATATATTATCTAGTTTATCTATCACAGATACTATACAATGCAACAACTTTATCTATTATCTAGTTTATCTATCACAGATACTATGTAATACAACAATTTTATCTATTATCTAGTTTATCTATCACAGATACTATATAATACAACAAGATTATCTATTATGTAGTTTATCTATCACAGATACTATATAGTACAACAAGTTTATCTATTATCTAGTTTATCTATCACAGATACTATATAATACAACAAGTTTATCTATTATCTAGTTTATCTATCACAGATAATATATAATACAACAAGTTTATCTATTATCTAGTTTATCTATCACAGATACTATATAATATAACAGGTTTATCTATTATCTAGTCTAGCTATCACATATACTATATAATACAACAAGTTTATCTATTATTCAGTTTATCTATCACAGATACTATATAATACAATAGGTTTATCTATTATCTAGTTTACCTATCACGGATACGATACAATACAACAATATATAATATAACAAGATTATCTATTATCTAGTCTAGCTATCACAGATACTATATAATACAACAAGTTTATCTATTATCTAGTTTATCTATCACAGATACTATATAATACAACAAATTTATCTATTATTCAGTTTATCTATCACAGATACTATATAGTACAACAGGTTTATCTATTATCTAGTTTACCTATCACGAATACTATACAATACAACAATATATAATATAACAAGTTTATATATTATCTAGTTTATCTATCACAGATACTATATAATACAACAGGTTTATCTATTATTTAGTTTATCTATCACAGATACTATACAATACAACAATATATAATAGAACAAGTTTATCTATTATCTAGTTTATCTATCACAGATAATATATAATACAACAGGTTTATCTATTATCTAGTTTATCTATCACAGATACTTTATAATATAACAAGTTTATCTATTATCTAGTTTATCTATCACAGATACTATATAATACAACAAGTTTATATATTATCTAGTTTATCTATCACAGATACTATACAATGCAACAACTTTATCTATTATCTAGTTTATCTATCACAGATACTATACAATATAACAGGTTTATCTATTATCTAGTTTATCTATCACAGATACTATGTAATACAACAATTTTATCTATTATCTAGTTTATCTATCACAGATACTATATAATACAACAAGATTATCTATTATGTAGTTTATCTATCACAGATACTATATAGTACAACAAGTTTATCTATTATCTAGTTTATCTATCACAGATACTATATAATACAACAAGTTTATCTATTATCTAGTTTATCTGTCACAGATACTATATGATACAACAAGTTTATCTATTATCTAGTTTATCTATCACAGATACTATATAATATAACAAGTTTATCTATTATTCAGTTTATCTATCACAGATACTATATAATACAACAGGTTTATCTATTATCTAGTTTACCTATCACGGATACTATACAATACAACAATATATAATATAACAAGTTTATCTATTATCTAGTTTATCTATCACAGATAATATATAATACAACAAGTTTATCTATTATCTAGTTTATCTATCACAGATACTATGTAATACAACAATTTTATCTATTATCTAGTTTATCTATCACAGATACTATATAATACAACAAGATTATCTATTATGTAGTTTATCTATCACAGATACTATATAGTACAACAAGTTTATCTATTATCTAGTTTATCTATCACAGATACTATATAATACAACAAGTTTATCTATTATCTAGTTTATCTGTCACAGATACTATATGATACAACAAGTTTATCTATTATCTAGTTTATCTATCACAGATACTATATAATACAACAAGTTTATCTATTATTCAGTTTATCTATCACAGATACTATATAATACAACAGGTTTATCTATTATCTAGTTTACCTATCACGGATACTATACAATACAACAATATATAATATAACAAGTTTATCTATTATCTAGTTTATCTATCACAGATAATATATAATACAACAAGTTTATCTATTATCTAGTTTATCTATCACAGATACTATATAATATAACAGGTTTATCTATTATCTAGTCTAGCTATCACATATACTATATAATACAACAAGTTTATCTATTATTCAGTTTATCTATCACAGATACTATATAATACAATAGGTTTATCTATTATCTAGTTTACCTATCACGGATACGATACAATACAACAATATATAATATAACAAGTTTATCTATTATCTAGTCTAGCTATCACAGATACTATATAATACAACAAGTTTATCTATTATCTAGTTTATCTATCACAGATACTATATAATACAACAAATTTATCTATTATTCAGTTTATCTATCACAGATACTATATAGTACAACAGGTTTATCTATTATCTAGTTTACCTATCACGAATACTATACAATACAACAATATATAATATAACAAGTTTATATATTATCTAGTTTATCTATCACAGATACTATATAATACAACAAGTTTATCTATTATCTAGTTTATCTATCACAGATACTATATAATACAACAGGTTTATCTATTATTTAGTTTATCTATCACAGATACTATACAATACAACAATATATAATAGAACAAGTTTATCTATTATCTAGTTTATCCATCACAGATAATATATAATACAACAGGTTTATCTATTATCTAGTTTATCTATCACAGATACTTTATAATATAACAAGTTTATCTATTATCTAGTTTATCTATCACAGATACTATATAATACAACAAGTTTATATATTATCTAGTTTATCTATCACAGATACTATACAATGCAACAACTTTATCTATTATCTAGTTTATCTATCACAGATACTATACAATATAACAGGTTTATCTATTATCTAGTTTATCTATCACAGATACTATGTAATACAACAATTTTATCTATTATCTAGTTTATCTATCACAGATACTATATAATACAACAAGATTATCTATTATGTAGTTTATCTATCACAGATACTATATAGTACAACAAGTTTATCTATTATCTAGTTTATCTATCACAGATACTATATAATACAACAAGTTTATCTATTATCTAGTTTATCTATCACAGATAATATATAATACAACAAGTTTATCTATTATCTAGTTTATCTATCACAGATACTATATAATATAACAGGTTTATCTATTATCTAGTCTAGCTATCACATATACTATATAATACAACAAGTTTATCTATTATTCAGTTTATCTATCACAGATACTATATAATACAATAGGTTTATCTATTATCTAGTTTACCTATCACGGATACGATACAATACAACAATATATAATATAACAAGTTTATCTATTATCTAGTCTAGCTATCACAGATACTATATAATACAACAAGTTTATCTATTATCTAGTTTATCTATCACAGATACTATATAATACAACAAATTTATCTATTATTCAGTTTATCTATCACAGATACTATATAGTACAACAGGTTTATCTATTATCTAGTTTACCTATCACGAATACTATACAATACAACAATATATAATATAACAAGTTTATATATTATCTAGTTTATCTATCACAGATACTATATAATACAACAGGTTTATCTATTATTTAGTTTATCTATCACAGATACTATACAATACAACAATATATAATAGAACAAGTTTATCTATTATCTAGTTTATCTATCACAGATAATATATAATACAACAGGTTTATCTATTATCTAGTTTATCTATCACAGATACTTTATAATATAACAAGTTTATCTATTATCTAGTTTATCTATCACAGATACTATATAATACAACAAGTTTATATATTATCTAGTTTATCTATCACAGATACTATACAATGCAACAACTTTATCTATTATCTAGTTTATCTATCACAGATACTATACAATATAACAGGTTTATCTATTATCTAGTTTATCTATCACAGATACTATGTAATACAACAATTTTATCTATTATCTAGTTTATCTATCACAGATACTATATAATACAACAAGATTATCTATTATGTAGTTTATCTATCACAGATACTATATAGTACAACAAGTTTATCTATTATCTAGTTTATCTATCACAGATACTATATAATACAACAAGTTTATCTATTATCTAGTTTATCTGTCACAGATACTATATGATACAACAAGTTTATCTATTATCTAGTTTATCTATCACAGATACTATATAATATAACAAGTTTATCTATTATTCAGTTTATCTATCACAGATACTATATAATACAACAGGTTTATCTATTATCTAGTTTACCTATCACGGATACTATACAATACAACAATATATAATATAACAAGTTTATCTATTATCTAGTTTATCTATCACAGATAATATATAATACAACAAGTTTATCTATTATCTAGTTTATCTATCACAGATACTATATAATATAACAGGTTTATCTATTATCTAGTCTAGCTATCACATATACTATATAATACAACAAGTTTATCTATTATTCAGTTTATCTATCACAGATACTATATAATACAATAGGTTTATCTATTATCTAGTTTACCTATCACGGATACGATACAATACAACAATATATAATATAACAAGTTTATCTATTATCTAGTCTAGCTATCACAGATACTATATAATACAACAAGTTTATCTATTATCTAGTTTATCTATCACAGATACTATATAATACAACAAATTTATCTATTATTCAGTTTATCTATCACAGATACTATATAGTACAACAGGTTTATCTATTATCTAGTTTACCTATCACGAATACTATACAATACAACAATATATAATATAACAAGTTTATATATTATCTAGTTTATCTATCACAGATACTATATAATACAACAAGTTTATCTATTATCTAGTTTATCTATCACAGATACTATATAATACAACAGGTTTATCTATTATTTAGTTTATCTATCACAGATACTATACAATACAACAATATATAATAGAACAAGTTTATCTATTATCTAGTTTATCTATCACAGATAATATATAATACAACAGGTTTATCTATTATCTAGTTTATCTATCACAGATACTTTATAATATAACAAGTTTATCTATTATCTAGTTTATCTATCACAGATACTATATAATACAACAAGTTTATATATTATCTAGTTTATCTATCACAGATACTATACAATGCAACAACTTTATCTATTATCTAGTTTATCTATCACAGATACTATACAATATAACAGGTTTATCTATTATCTAGTTTATCTATCACAGATACTATGTAATACAACAATTTTATCTATCATCTAGTTTATCTATCACAGATACTATATAATACAACAAGATTATCTATTATGTAGTTTATCTATCACAGATACTATATAGTACAACAAGTTTATCTATTATCTAGTTTATCTATCACAGATACTATATAATACAACAAGTTTATCTATTATCTAGTTTATCTGTCACAGATACTATATGATACAGCAGGTTTATCTATTATCTAGTTTATCTATCACAGATACTATACAATACAACAAGTTTATATATTATCTAGTTTATCTATCACAGATACTATACAATGCAACAACTTTATCTATTATCTAGTTTATCTATCACAGATACTATACAATATAACAGGTTTATCTATTATCTAGTTTATCTATCACAGATACTATGTAATACAACAATTTTATCTATTATCTAGTTTATCTATCACAGATACTATATAATACAACAAGATTATCTATTATGTAGTTTATCTATCACAGATACTATATAGTACAACAAGTTTATCTATTATCTAGTTTATCTATCACAGATACTATATAATACAACAAGTTTATCTATTATCTAGTTTATCTGTCACAGATACTATATGATACAGCAGGTTTATCTATTATCTAGTTTATCTATCACAGATACTATACAATACAACAACTTTATCTATTATCTAGTTTATCTATCACATATACTATATAATACAACAAGTTTATCTATTATCTAGTTTATCTATCACAGATACTATATAATACAACAAGTTTATATATTATCTAGTTTATCTATCACAGATACTATACAATACAACAATACATAATATGACAAGTTTATCTATTATCTAGTCTAGCTATCACAGATACTATATAATACAACAAGTTTATCTATTATCTAGTTTATCTATCACAGATACTATATAATACAACAAATTTATCTATTATTCAGTTTATCTATCACAGATACTATATAGTACAACAGGTTTATCTATTATCTAGTTTACCTATCACGGATACTATACAATACAACAATATATAATATAACAAGTTTATCTATTATCTAGTTTATCTATCACAGATAATATATAATACAACAAGTTTATCTATTATCTAGTTTATCTATCACAGATACTATATAATATAACAGGTTTATCTATTATCTAGTCTAGCTATCACATATACTATATAATACAACAAGTTTATCTATTATTCAGTTTATCTATCACAGATACTATATAATACAACAAGTTTATCTATTATTCAGTTTATCTATCACAGATACTATATAATACAACAGGTTTATCTATTATCTAGTCTAGCTATCACAGATACTATATAATACAACAGGTTTATCTATTATTCAGTTTATCTATCACAGATACTATATAATACAACAGGTTTATCTATTATCTAGTTTATCTATCACAGATACTATATAATATAACAGGTTTATCTATTATCTAGTCTAGCTATCACATATACTATATAATACAACAGGTTTATCTATTATTCAGTTTATCTATCACAGATACTATATAATACAACAGGTTTATCTATTATCTAGTTTATCTATCACAGATACTATATAATACAACAATATATAATATAACAAGTTTATCTATTATCTAGTTTATCTATCACAGATAATATATAATACAACAAGTTTATCTATTATCTAGTTTATCTATCACAGATACTATATAATACAACAACTTTATCTATTATCTAGTCTAGCTATCACAGATACTATATAATACATCAAGTTTATCTATTATTCAGTTTATCTATCACAGATACTATATAATACAACAGGTTTATCTATTATCTAGTTTATCTATCACAGATAATATATAATACAACAAGTTTATCTATTATTCAGTTTATCTATCACAGATACTATATAATACAACAGGTTTATCTATTATCTAGTTTACCTATCACGGATACTATACAATACAACAATATATAATATAACAAGTTTATCTATTATCTAGTTTATCTATCACAGATAATATATAATACAACAAGTTTATCTATTATCTAGTTTATCTATCACAGATACTATATAATATAACAGGTTTATCTATTATCTAGTCTAGCTATCACATATACTATATAATACAACAAGTTTATCTATTATTCAGTTTATCTATCACAGATACTATATAATACAATAGGTTTATCTATTATCTAGTTTACCTATCACGGATACGATACAATACAACAATATATAATATAACAAGTTTATCTATTATCTAGTCTAGCTATCACAGATACTATATAATACAACAAGTTTATCTATTATCTAGTTTATCTATCACAGATACTATATAATACAACAAATTTATCTATTATTCAGTTTATCTATCACAGATACTATATAGTACAACAGGTTTATCTATTATCTAGTTTACCTATCACGAATACTATACAATACAACAATATATAATATAACAAGTTTATATATTATCTAGTTTATCTATCACAGATACTATATAATACAACAAGTTTATCTATTATCTAGTTTATCTATCACAGATACTATATAATACAACAGGTTTATCTATTATTTAGTTTATCTATCACAGATACTATACAATACAACAATATATAATAGAACAAGTTTATCTATTATCTAGTTTATCTATCACAGATAATATATAATACAACAGGTTTATCTATTATCTAGTTTATCTATCACAGATACTTTATAATATAACAAGTTTATCTATTATCTAGTTTATCTATCACAGATACTATATAATACAACAAGTTTATATATTATCTAGTTTATCTATCACAGATACTATACAATGCAACAACTTTATCTATTATCTAGTTTATCTATCACAGATACTATACAATATAACAGGTTTATCTATTATCTAGTTTATCTATCACAGATACTATGTAATACAACAATTTTATCTATTATCTAGTTTATTTATCACAGATACTATATAATACAACAAGATTATCTATTATGTAGTTTATCTATCACAGATACTATATAGTACAACAAGTTTATCTATTATCTAGTTTATCTATCACAGATACTATATAATACAACAAGTTTATCTATTATCTAGTTTATCTGTCACAGATACTATATGATACAGCAGGTTTATCTATTATCTAGTTTATCTATCACAGATACTATACAATACAACAACTTTATCTATTATCTAGTTTATCTATCACATATACTATATAATACTACAAGTTTATCTATTATCTAGTTTATCTATCACAGATACTATATAATACAACAAGTTTATATATTATCTAGTTTATCTATCACAGATAATATATAATACAACAAGTTTATCTATTATCTAGTTTATCTATCACAGATACTATATAATATAACAGGTTTATCTATTATCTAGTCTAGCTATCACATATACTATATAATACAACAAGTTTATATATTATCTAGTTTATCTATCACAGATACTATATAATACAACAAATTTATCTATTATTCAGTTTATCTATCACAGATACTATATAATACAACAAGTTTATCTATTATTCAGTTTATCTATCACAGATACTATATAATACAACAGGTTTATCTATTATTTAGTTTATCTATCACAGATACTATATAATACAACAGGTTTATCTATTATCTAGTTTATCTATCACAGATACTATATAATACAACAATATATAATATAACAAGTTTATCTATTATCTAGTTTATCTATCACAGATAATATATAATACAACAAGTTTATCTATTATCTAGTTTATCTATCACAGATACTATATAATACAACAAGTTTATCTATTATTCAGTTTATCTATCACAGATACTATATAATACAACAGGTTTATCTATTATCTAGTTTACCTATCACGGATACTATACAATACAACAATATATAATATAACAAGTTTATCTATTATCTAGTTTATCTATCACAGATAATATATAATACAACAAGTTTATCTATTATCTAGTTTATCTATCACAGATACTATATAATATAACAGGTTTATCTATTATCTAGTCTTGCTATCACATATACTATATAATACAACAAGTTTATCTATTATTCAGTTTATCTATCACAGATACTATATAATACAATAGGTTTATCTATTATCTAGTTTACCTATCACGGATACGATACAATACAACAATATATAATATAACAAGTTTATCTATTATCTAGTCTAGCTATCACAGATACTATATAATACAACAAGTTTATCTATTATCTAGTTTATCTATCACAGATACTATATAATACAACAAATTTATCTATTATTCAGTTTATCTATCACAGATACTATATAGTACAACAGGTTTATCTATTATCTAGTTTACCTATCACGAATACTATACAATACAACAATATATAATATAACAAGTTTATATATTATCTAGTTTATCTATCACAGATACTATATAATACAACAAGTTTATCTATTATCTAGTTTATCTATCACAGATACTATATAATACAACAGGTTTATCTATTATTTAGTTTATCTATCACAGATACTATACAATACAACAATATATAATAGAACAAGTTTATCTATTATCTAGTTTATCTATCACAGATAATATATAATACAACAGGTTTATCTATTATCTAGTTTATCTATCACAGATACTTTATAATATAACAAGTTTATCTATTATCTAGTTTATCTATCACAGATACTATATAATACAACAAGTTTATATATTATCTAGTTTATCTATCACAGATACTATACAATGCAACAACTTTATCTATTATCTAGTTTATCTATCACAGATACTATACAATATAACAGGTTTATCTATTATCTAGTTTATCTATCACAGATACTATGTAATACAACAATTTTATCTATTATCTAGTTTATTTATCACAGATACTATATAATACAACAAGATTATCTATTATGTAGTTTATCTATCACAGATACTATATAGTACAACAAGTTTATCTATTATCTAGTTTATCTATCACAGATACTATATAATACAACAAGTTTATCTATTATCTAGTTTATCTGTCACAGATACTATATGATACAGCAGGTTTATCTATTATCTAGTTTATCTATCACAGATACTATACAATACAACAACTTTATCTATTATCTAGTTTATCTATCACATATACTATATAATACTACAAGTTTATCTATTATCTAGTTTATCTATCACAGATACTATATAATACAACAAGTTTATATATTATCTAGTTTATCTATCACAGATAATATATAATACAACAAGTTTATCTATTATCTAGTTTATCTATCACAGATACTATATAATATAACAGGTTTATCTATTATCTAGTCTAGCTATCACATATACTATATAATACAACAAGTTTATATATTATCTAGTTTATCTATCACAGATACTATATAATACAACAAATTTATCTATTATTCAGTTTATCTATCACAGATACTATATAATACAACAAGTTTATCTATTATTCAGTTTATCTATCACAGATACTATATAATACAACAGGTTTATCTATTATCTAGTTTATCTATCACAGATACTATATAATACAACAGGTTTATCTATTATCTAGTTTATCTATCACAGATACTATATAATACAACAATATATAATATAACAAGTTTATCTATTATCTAGTTTATCTATCACAGATAATATATAATACAACAAGTTTATCTATTATCTAGTTTATCTATCACAGATACTATATAATACAACAAGTTTATCTATTATTCAGTTTATCTATCACAGATACTATATAATACAACAGGTTTATCTATTATCTAGTTTACCTATCACGGATACTATACAATACAACAATATATAATATAACAAGTTTATCTATTATCTAGTTTATCTATCACAGATAATATATAATACAACAAGTTTATCTATTATCTAGTTTATCTATCACAGATACTATATAATATAACAGGTTTATCTATTATCTAGTCTTGCTATCACATATACTATATAATACAACAAGTTTATCTATTATTCAGTTTATCTATCACAGATACTATATAATACAATAGGTTTATCTATTATCTAGTTTACCTATCACGGATACGATACAATACAACAATATATAATATAACAAGTTTATCTATTATCTAGTCTAGCTATCACAGATACTATATAATACAACAAGTTTATCTATTATCTAGTTTATCTATCACAGATACTATATAATACAACAAATTTATCTATTATTCAGTTTATCTATCACAGATACTATATAGTACAACAGGTTTATCTATTATCTAGTTTACCTATCACGAATACTATACAATACAACAATATATAATATAACAAGTTTATATATTATCTAGTTTATCTATCACAGATACTATATAATACAACAAGTTTATCTATTATCTAGTTTATCTATCACAGATACTATATAATACAACAGGTTTATCTATTATTTAGTTTATCTATCACAGATACTATACAATACAACAATATATAATAGAACAAGTTTATCTATTATCTAGTTTATCTATCACAGATAATATATAATACAACAGGTTTATCTATTATCTAGTTTATCTATCACAGATACTTTATAATATAACAAGTTTATCTATTATCTAGTTTATCTATCACAGATACTATATAATACAACAAGTTTATATATTATCTAGTTTATCTATCACAGATACTATACAATGCAACAACTTTATCTATTATCTAGTTTATCTATCACAGATACTATACAATATAACAGGTTTATCTATTATCTAGTTTATCTATCACAGATACTATGTAATACAACAATTTTATCTATTATCTAGTTTATCTATCACAGATACTATATAATACAACAAGATTATCTATTATGTAGTTTATCTATCACAGATACTATATAGTACAACAAGTTTATCTATTATCTAGTTTATCTATCACAGATACTATATAATACAACAAGTTTATCTATTATCTAGTTTATCTGTCACAGATACTATACGATACAACAAGTTTATCTATTATCTAGTTTATCTATCACAGATACTATATAATACAACAAGTTTATCTATTATTCAGTTTATCTATCACAGATACTATATAATACAACAGGTTTATCTATTATCTAGTTTACCTATCACGGATACTATACAATACAACAATATATAATATAACAAGTTTATCTATTATCTAGTTTATCTATCACAGATAATATATAATACAACAAGTTTATCTATTATCTAGTTTATCTATCACAGATACTATATAATATAACAGGTTTATCTATTATCTAGTCTAGCTATCACATATACTATATAATACAACAAGTTTATCTATTATTCAGTTTATCTATCACAGATACTATATAATACAATAGGTTTATCTATTATCTAGTTTACCTATCACGGATACGATACAATACAACAATATATAATATAACAAGTTTATCTATTATCTAGTCTAGCTATCACAGATACTATATAATACAACAAGTTTATCTATTATCTAGTTTATCTATCACAGATACTATATAATACAACAAATTTATCTATTATTCAGTTTATCTATCACAGATACTATATAGTACAACAGGTTTATCTATTATCTAGTTTACCTATCACGAATACTATACAATACAACAATATATAATATAACAAGTTTATATATTATCTAGTTTATCTATCACAGATACTATATAATACAACAAGTTTATCTATTACCTAGTTTATCTATCACAGATACTATATAATACAACAGGTTTATCTATTATTTAGTTTATCTATCACAGATACTATACAATACAACAATATATAATAGAACAAGTTTATCTATTATCTAGTTTATCTATCACAGATAATATATAATACAACAGGTTTATCTATTATCTAGTTTATCTATCACAGATACTTTATAATATAACAAGTTTATCTATTATCTAGTTTATCTATCACAGATACTATATAATACAACAAGTTTATATATTATCTAGTTTATCTATCACAGATACTATACAATGCAACAACTTTATCTATTATCTAGTTTATCTATCACAGATACTATACAATATAACAGGTTTATCTATTATCTAGTTTATCTATCACAGATACTATGTAATACAACAATTTTATCTATCATCTAGTTTATCTATCACAGATACTATATAATACAACAAGATTATCTATTATGTAGTTTATCTATCACAGATACTATATAGTACAACAAGTTTATCTATTATCTAGTTTATCTATCACAGATACTATATAATACAACAAGTTTATCTATTATCTAGTTTATCTGTCACAGATACTATATGATACAGCAGGTTTATCTATTATCTAGTTTATCTATCACAGATACTATACAATACAACAACTTTATCTATTATCTAGTTTATCTATCACATATACTATATAATACAACAAGTTTATCTATTATCTAGTTTATCTATCACAGATACTATATAATACAACAAGTTTATATATTATCTAGTTTATCTATCACAGATACTATACAATACAACAATACATAATATGACAAGTTTATCTATTATCTAGTCTAGCTATCACAGATACTATATAATACAACAAGTTTATCTATTATCTAGTTTATCTATCACAGATACTATATAATATAACAGGTTTATCTATTATCTACTCTAGCTATCACAGATACTATATAATACAACAATATATAATATAACAAGTTTATCTATTATCTAGTTTATCTATCACAGATAATATATAATACAACAAGTTTATCTATTATCTAGTTTATCTATTACAGATACTATATAATACAACAAGTTTATCTATTATTCAGTTTATCTATCACAGATACTATATAATACAACAGGTTTATCTATTATCTAGTTTACCTATCACGGATACTATACAATACAACAATATATAATATAACAAGTTTATCTATTATCTAGTTTATCTATCACAGATAATATATAATACAACAACTTTATCTATTATCTAGTTTATCTATCACAGATACTATATAATACAGCAAGTTTATCTATTATCTAGTTTATCTATCACATATACTATATAATACAACAAGTTTATATATTATCTAGTTTATCTATCACAGATACTATACAATACAACAATATATAATATGACAAGTTTATCTATCACAGATACTATACAATACAACAATATATAATATGACAAGTTTATCTATCACAGATATTATATAATACAACAAGTTTATCTATTATCTAGTTTATCTATCACAGATACTATATACTACAACAAGTTTATCTATTATTCAGTTTATCTATCACAGATACTATATAATACAACAGGTTTATCTATTATCTAGTTTACCTATCACGGATACTATACAATACAACAATATATAATATAACAAGGTTATCTATTATCTAGTTTCTCTATCACAGATACTATATAATACAACAACTTTATCTATTATCTAGTCTAGCTATCACAGATACTATATAATACAACAAGTTTATCTATTATCTAGTTTATCTATCACAGATACTATATAATACAACAAATTTATCTATTATTCAGTTTATCTATCACAGATACTATATAATACAACAAGTTTATCTATTATTCAGTTTATCTATCACAGATACTATATAATACAACAAGTTTATCTATTATCTAGTTTATCTATCACAGATACTATATAATACAACAAGTTTATCTATTATTCAGTTTATCTATCACAGATACTATATAATACAACAATATATAATATAACAAGTTTATCTATTATCTAGTTTATCTATCACAGATAATATATAATACAACAAGTTTATCTATTATCTAGTTTATCTATCACAGATACTATATAATACAACAAGTTTATCTATTATTCAGTTTATCTATCACAGATACTATATAATACAACAGGTTTATCTATTATCTAGTTTACCTATCACGGATACTATACAATACAACAATATATAATATAACAAGTTTATCTATTATCTAGTTTATCTATCACAGATAATATATAATACAACAAGTTTATCTATTATCTAGTTTATCTATCACAGATACTATATAATATAACAGGTTTATCTATTATCTAGTCTAGCTATCACATATACTATATAATACAACAAGTTTATCTATTATTCAGTTTATCTATCACAGATACTATATAATACAATAGGTTTATCTATTATCTAGTTTACCTATCACGGATACGATACAATACAACAATATATAATATAACAAGTTTATCTATTATCTAGTCTAGCTATCACAGATACTATATAATACAACAAGTTTATCTATTATCTAGTTTATCTATCACAGATACTATATAATACAACAAATTTATCTATTATTCAGTTTATCTATCACAGATACTATATAGTACAACAGGTTTATCTATTATCTAGTTTACCTATCACGAATACTATACAATACAACAATATATAATATAACAAGTTTATATATTATCTAGTTTATCTATCACAGATACTATATAATACAACAAGTTTATCTATTATCTAGTTTATCTATCACAGATACTATATAATACAACAGGTTTATCTATTATTTAGTTTATCTATCACAGATACTATACAATACAACAATATATAATAGAACAAGTTTATCTATTATCTAGTTTATCTATCACAGATAATATATAATACAACAGGTTTATCTATTATCTAGTTTATCTATCACAGATACTTTATAATATAACAAGTTTATCTATTATCTAGTTTATCTATCACAGATACTATATAATACAACAAGTTTATATATTATCTAGTTTATCTATCACAGATACTATACAATGCAACAACTTTATCTATTATCTAGTTTATCTATCACAGATACTATACAATATAACAGGTTTATCTATTATCTAGTTTATCTATCACAGATACTATGTAATACAACAATTTTATCTATTATCTAGTTTATCTATCACAGATACTATATAATACAACAAGATTATCTATTATGTAGTTTATCTATCACAGATACTATATAGTACAACAAGTTTATCTATTATCTAGTTTATCTATCACAGATACTATATAATACAACAAGTTTATCTATTATCTAGTTTATCTGTCACAGATACTATATGATACAGCAGATTTATCTATTATCTAGTTTATCTATCACAGATACTATACAATACAACAACTTTATCTATTATCTAGTTTATCTATCACATATACTATATAATACAACAAGTTTATCTATTATCTAGTTTATCTATCACAGATACTATATAATACAACAAGTTTATATATTATCTAGTTTATCTATCACAGATACTATATAATACAACAAGTTTATCTATTATCTAGTTTATCTATCACAGATACTATATAATACAACAAGTTTATATATTATCTAGTTTATCTATCACAGATACTATACAATACAACAATACATAATATGACAAGTTTATCTATCACAGATAATATATAATACAACAAGTTTATCTATTATCTAGTTTATCTATCACAGATACTATATGATACAGCAGGTTTATCTATTATCTAGTTTATCTATCACAGATACTATATAATACAACAAATTTATATATTATCTAGTCTAGCTATCACAGATACTATATAATACAACAAGTTTATCTATTATCTAGTTTATCTATCACAGATACTATATAATACAACAAGTTTATCTATTATTCAGTTTATCTATCACAGATACTATATAATACAACATGTTTATCTATTATCTAGTTTACCTATCACGGATACTATACAATACAACAATATATAATATAACAAGTTTATCTATTATCTAGTTTATCTATCACAGATACTATATAATACAACAAGTTTATCTATTATCTAGTTTATCTATCACAGATACTATATAATATAACAGGTTTATCTATTATCTAGTCTAGCTATCACAGATACTATATAATACAACAAGTTTATCTATTATCTAGTTTATCTATCACAGATACTATATAATACAACAAATTTATCTATTATTCAGTTTATCTATCACAGATACTATATAATACAACAAGTTTATCTATTATTCAGTTTATCTATCACAGATACTATATAATACAACAGGTTTATCTATTATCTAGTTTATCTATCACAGATACTATATAATATAACAGGTTTATCTATTATCTACTCTAGCTATCACAGATACTATATAATACAACAAGTTTATCTATTTTCTAGTTTATCTATCACAGATACTATATAATACAACAAGTTTATCTATTATCTAGTTTATCTATCACAGATACTATATAATACAACAAGTTTATCTATTATTCAGTTTATCTATCACAGATACTATATAATACAACAGGTTTATCTATTATCTAGTTTACCTATCACGGATACTATACAATACAACAATATATAATATAACAAGTTTATCTATTATCTAGTTTATCTATCACAGATAATATATAATACAACAAGTTTATCTATTATCTAGTTTATCTATCACAGATACTATATAATATAACAGGTTTATCTATTATCTAGTCTAGCTATCACATATACTATATAATACAACAAGTTTATCTATTATTCAGTTTATCTATCACAGATACTATATAATACAATAGGTTTATCTATTATCTAGTTTACCTATCACGGATACGATACAATACAACAATATATAATATAACAAGTTTATCTATTATCTAGTCTAGCTATCACAGATACTATATAATACAACAAGTTTATCTATTATCTAGTTTATCTATCACAGATACTATATAATACAACAAATTTATCTATTATTCAGTTTATCTATCACAGATACTATGTAGTACAACAGGTTTATCTATTATCTAGTTTACCTATCACGAATACTATACAATACAACAATATATAATATAACAAGTTTATATATTATCTAGTTTATCTATCACAGATACTATATAATACAACAAGTTTATCTATTATCTAGTTTATCTATCACAGATACTATATAATACAACAGGTTTATCTATTATTTAGTTTATCTATCACAGATACTATACAATACAACAATATATAATAGAACAAGTTTATCTATTATCTAGTTTATCTATCACAGATAATATATAATACAACAGGTTTATCTATTATCTAGTTTATCTATCACAGATACTTTATAATATAACAAGTTTATCTATTATCTAGTTTATCTATCACAGATACTATATAATACAACAAGTTTATATATTATCTAGTTTATCTATCACAGATACTATACAATGCAACAACTTTATCTATTATCTAGTTTATCTATCACAGATACTATACAATATAACAGGTTTATCTATTATCTAGTTTATCTATCACAGATACTATGTAATACAACAATTTTATCTATTATCTAGTTTATCTATCACAGATACTATATAATACAACAAGATTATCTATTATGTAGTTTATCTATCACAGATACTATATAGTACAACAAGTTTATCTATTATCTAGTTTATCTATCACAGATACTATATAATACAACAAGTTTATCTATTATCTAGTTTATCTGTCACAGATACTATATGATACAGCAGGTTTATCTATTATCTAGTTTATCTATCACAGATACTATACAATACAACAACTTTATCTATTATCTAGTTTATCTATCACATATACTATATAATACAACAAGTTTATCTATTATCTAGTTTATCTATCACAGATACTATATAATACAACAAGTTTATATATTATCTAGTTTATCTATCACAGATACTATACAATACAACAATACATAATATGACAAGTTTATCTATCACAGATACTATATAATACAACAAGTTTATCTATTATCTAGTTTATCTATCACAGATACTATATAATACAACAAGTTTATCTATTATTCAGTTTATCTATCACAGATACTATATAATACAACAGGTTTATCTATTATCTAGTTTACCTATCACGGATACTATACAATACAACAATATATAATATAACAAGGTTATCTATTATCTAGTTTATCTATCACAGATAATATATAATACAACAAGTTTATCTATTATCTAGTTTATCTATCACAGATACTATATGATACAGCAGGTTTATCTATTATCTAGTTTATCTATCACAGATACTATACAATACAACAACTTTATCTATTATCTAGTTTATCTATCACATATACTATATAATACTACAAGTTTATCTATTATCTAGTTTATCTATCACAGATACTATATAATACAACAAGTTTATATATTATCTAGTTTATCTATCACAGATAATATATAATACAACAAGTTTATCTATTATCTAGTTTATCTATCACAGATACTATATAATATAACAGGTTTATCTATTATCTAGTCTAGCTATCACATATACTATATAATACAACAAGTTTATATATTATCTAGTTTATCTATCACAGATACTATATAATACAACAAATTTATCTATTATTCAGTTTATCTATCACAGATACTATATAATACAACAAGTTTATCTATTATTCAGTTTATCTATCACAGATACTATATAATACAACAGGTTTATCTATTATCTAGTTTATCTATCACAGATACTATATAATACAACAGGTTTATCTATTATCTAGTTTACCTATCACGGATACTATACAATACAACAATATATAATATAACAAGTTTATCTATTATCTAGTTTATCTATCACAGATAATATATAATACAACAAGTTTATCTATTATCTAGTTTATCTATCACAGATACTATATAATATAACAGGTTTATCTATTATCTAGTCTTGCTATCACATATACTATATAATACAACAAGTTTATCTATTATTCAGTTTATCTATCACAGATACTATATAATACAATAGGTTTATCTATTATCTAGTTTACCTATCACGGATACGATACAATACAACAATATATAATATAACAAGTTTATCTATTATCTAGTCTAGCTATCACAGATACTATATAATACAACAAGTTTATCTATTATCTAGTTTATCTATCACAGATACTATATAATACAACAAATTTATCTATTATTCAGTTTATCTATCACAGATACTATATAGTACAACAGGTTTATCTATTATCTAGTTTACCTATCACGAATACTATACAATACAACAATATATAATATAACAAGTTTATATATTATCTAGTTTATCTATCACAGATACTATATAATACAACAAGTTTATCTATTATCTAGTTTATCTATCACAGATACTATATAATACAACAGGTTTATCTATTATTTAGTTTATCTATCACAGATACTATACAATACAACAATATATAATAGAACAAGTTTATCTATTATCTAGTTTATCTATCACAGATAATATATAATACAACAGGTTTATCTATTATCTAGTTTATCTATCACAGATACTTTATAATATAACAAGTTTATCTATTATCTAGTTTATCTATCACAGATACTATATAATACAACAAGTTTATATATTATCTAGTTTATCTATCACAGATACTATACAATGCAACAACTTTATCTATTATCTAGTTTATCTATCACAGATACTATACAATATAACAGGTTTATCTATTATCTAGTTTATCTATCACAGATACTATGTAATACAACAATTTTATCTATTATCTAGTTTATCTATCACAGATACTATATAATACAACAAGATTATCTATTATGTAGTTTATCTATCACAGATACTATATAGTACAACAAGTTTATCTATTATCTAGTTTATCTATCACAGATACTATATAATACAACAAGTTTATCTATTATCTAGTTTATCTGTCACAGATACTATACGATACAACAAGTTTATCTATTATCTAGTTTATCTATCACAGATACTATATAATACAACAAGTTTATCTATTATTCAGTTTATCTATCACAGATACTATATAATACAACAGGTTTATCTATTATCTAGTTTACCTATCACGGATACTATACAATACAACAATATATAATATAACAAGTTTATCTATTATCTAGTTTATCTATCACAGATAATATATAATACAACAAGTTTATCTATTATCTAGTTTATCTATCACAGATACTATATAATATAACAGGTTTATCTATTATCTAGTCTAGCTATCACATATACTATATAATACAACAAGTTTATCTATTATTCAGTTTATCTATCACAGATACTATATAATACAATAGGTTTATCTATTATCTAGTTTACCTATCACGGATACGATACAATACAACAATATATAATATAACAAGTTTATCTATTATCTAGTCTAGCTATCACAGATACTATATAATACAACAAGTTTATCTATTATCTAGTTTATCTATCACAGATACTATATAATACAACAAATTTATCTATTATTCAGTTTATCTATCACAGATACTATATAGTACAACAGGTTTATCTATTATCTAGTTTACCTATCACGAATACTATACAATACAACAATATATAATATAACAAGTTTATATATTATCTAGTTTATCTATCACAGATACTATATAATACAACAAGTTTATCTATTATCTAGTTTATCTATCACAGATACTATATAATACAACAGGTTTATCTATTATTTAGTTTATCTATCACAGATACTATACAATACAACAATATATAATAGAACAAGTTTATCTATTATCTAGTTTATCTATCACAGATAATATATAATACAACAGGTTTATCTATTATCTAGTTTATCTATCACAGATACTTTATAATATAACAAGTTTATCTATTATCTAGTTTATCTATCACAGATACTATATAATACAACAAGTTTATATATTATCTAGTTTATCTATCACAGATACTATACAATGCAACAACTTTATCTATTATCTAGTTTATCTATCACAGATACTATACAATATAACAGGTTTATCTATTATCTAGTTTATCTATCACAGATACTATGTAATACAACAATTTTATCTATCATCTAGTTTATCTATCACAGATACTATATAATACAACAAGATTATCTATTATGTAGTTTATCTATCACAGATACTATATAGTACAACAAGTTTATCTATTATCTAGTTTATCTATCACAGATACTATATAATACAACAAGTTTATCTATTATCTAGTTTATCTGTCACAGATACTATATGATACAGCAGGTTTATCTATTATCTAGTTTATCTATCACAGATACTATACAATACAACAACTTTATCTATTATCTAGTTTATCTATCACATATACTATATAATACAACAAGTTTATCTATTATCTAGTTTATCTATCACAGATACTATATAATACAACAAGTTTATATATTATCTAGTTTATCTATCACAGATACTATACAATACAACAATACATAATATGACAAGTTTATCTATTATCTAGTCTAGCTATCACAGATACTATATAATACAACAAGTTTATCTATTATCTAGTTTATCTATCACAGATACTATATAATATAACAGGTTTATCTATTATCTACTCTAGCTATCACAGATACTATATAATACAACAATATATAATATAACAAGTTTATCTATTATCTAGTTTATCTATCACAGATAATATATAATACAACAAGTTTATCTATTATCTAGTTTATCTATTACAGATACTATATAATACAACAAGTTTATCTATTATTCAGTTTATCTATCACAGATACTATATAATACAACAGGTTTATCTATTATCTAGTTTACCTATCACGGATACTATACAATACAACAATATATAATATAACAAGTTTATCTATTATCTAGTTTATCTATCACAGATAATATATAATACAACAACTTTATCTATTATCTAGTTTATCTATCACAGATACTATATAATACAGCAAGTTTATCTATTATCTAGTTTATCTATCACATATACTATATAATACAACAAGTTTATATATTATCTAGTTTATCTATCACAGATACTATACAATACAACAATATATAATATGACAAGTTTATCTATCACAGATACTATACAATACAACAATATATAATATGACAAGTTTATCTATCACAGATATTATATAATACAACAAGTTTATCTATTATCTAGTTTATCTATCACAGATACTATATACTACAACAAGTTTATCTATTATTCAGTTTATCTATCACAGATACTATATAATACAACAGGTTTATCTATTATCTAGTTTACCTATCACGGATACTATACAATACAACAATATATAATATAACAAGGTTATCTATTATCTAGTTTCTCTATCACAGATACTATATAATACAACAACTTTATCTATTATCTAGTCTAGCTATCACAGATACTATATAATACAACAAGTTTATCTATTATCTAGTTTATCTATCACAGATACTATATAATACAACAAATTTATCTATTATTCAGTTTATCTATCACAGATACTATATAATACAACAAGTTTATCTATTATTCAGTTTATCTATCACAGATACTATATAATACAACAAGTTTATCTATTATCTAGTTTATCTATCACAGATACTATATAATACAACAAGTTTATCTATTATTCAGTTTATCTATCACAGATACTATATAATACAACAATATATAATATAACAAGTTTATCTATTATCTAGTTTATCTATCACAGATAATATATAATACAACAAGTTTATCTATTATCTAGTTTATCTATCACAGATACTATATAATACAACAAGTTTATCTATTATTCAGTTTATCTATCACAGATACTATATAATACAACAGGTTTATCTATTATCTAGTTTACCTATCACGGATACTATACAATACAACAATATATAATATAACAAGTTTATCTATTATCTAGTTTATCTATCACAGATAATATATAATACAACAAGTTTATCTATTATCTAGTTTATCTATCACAGATACTATATAATATAACAGGTTTATCTATTATCTAGTCTAGCTATCACATATACTATATAATACAACAAGTTTATCTATTATTCAGTTTATCTATCACAGATACTATATAATACAATAGGTTTATCTATTATCTAGTTTACCTATCACGGATACGATACAATACAACAATATATAATATAACAAGTTTATCTATTATCTAGTCTAGCTATCACAGATACTATATAATACAACAAGTTTATCTATTATCTAGTTTATCTATCACAGATACTATATAATACAACAAATTTATCTATTATTCAGTTTATCTATCACAGATACTATATAGTACAACAGGTTTATCTATTATCTAGTTTACCTATCACGAATACTATACAATACAACAATATATAATATAACAAGTTTATATATTATCTAGTTTATCTATCACAGATACTATATAATACAACAAGTTTATCTATTATCTAGTTTATCTATCACAGATACTATATAATACAACAGGTTTATCTATTATTTAGTTTATCTATCACAGATACTATACAATACAACAATATATAATAGAACAAGTTTATCTATTATCTAGTTTATCTATCACAGATAATATATAATACAACAGGTTTATCTATTATCTAGTTTATCTATCACAGATACTTTATAATATAACAAGTTTATCTATTATCTAGTTTATCTATCACAGATACTATATAATACAACAAGTTTATATATTATCTAGTTTATCTATCACAGATACTATACAATGCAACAACTTTATCTATTATCTAGTTTATCTATCACAGATACTATACAATATAACAGGTTTATCTATTATCTAGTTTATCTATCACAGATACTATGTAATACAACAATTTTATCTATTATCTAGTTTATCTATCACAGATACTATATAATACAACAAGATTATCTATTATGTAGTTTATCTATCACAGATACTATATAGTACAACAAGTTTATCTATTATCTAGTTTATCTATCACAGATACTATATAATACAACAAGTTTATCTATTATCTAGTTTATCTGTCACAGATACTATATGATACAGCAGATTTATCTATTATCTAGTTTATCTATCACAGATACTATACAATACAACAACTTTATCTATTATCTAGTTTATCTATCACATATACTATATAATACAACAAGTTTATCTATTATCTAGTTTATCTATCACAGATACTATATAATACAACAAGTTTATATATTATCTAGTTTATCTATCACAGATACTATATAATACAACAAGTTTATCTATTATCTAGTTTATCTATCACAGATACTATATAATACAACAAGTTTATATATTATCTAGTTTATCTATCACAGATACTATACAATACAACAATACATAATATGACAAGTTTATCTATCACAGATAATATATAATACAACAAGTTTATCTATTATCTAGTTTATCTATCACAGATACTATATGATACAGCAGGTTTATCTATTATCTAGTTTATCTATCACAGATACTATATAATACAACAAATTTATATATTATCTAGTCTAGCTATCACAGATACTATATAATACAACAAGTTTATCTATTATCTAGTTTATCTATCACAGATACTATATAATACAACAAGTTTATCTATTATTCAGTTTATCTATCACAGATACTATATAATACAACATGTTTATCTATTATCTAGTTTACCTATCACGGATACTATACAATACAACAATATATAATATAACAAGTTTATCTATTATCTAGTTTATCTATCACAGATACTATATAATACAACAAGTTTATCTATTATCTAGTTTATCTATCACAGATACTATATAATATAACAGGTTTATCTATTATCTAGTCTAGCTATCACAGATACTATATAATACAACAAGTTTATCTATTATCTAGTTTATCTATCACAGATACTATATAATACAACAAATTTATCTATTATTCAGTTTATCTATCACAGATACTATATAATACAACAAGTTTATCTATTATTCAGTTTATCTATCACAGATACTATATAATACAACAGGTTTATCTATTATCTAGTTTATCTATCACAGATACTATATAATATAACAGGTTTATCTATTATCTACTCTAGCTATCACAGATACTATATAATACAACAAGTTTATCTATTTTCTAGTTTATCTATCACAGATACTATATAATACAACAAGTTTATCTATTATCTAGTTTATCTATCACAGATACTATATAATACAACAAGTTTATCTATTATTCAGTTTATCTATCACAGATACTATATAATACAACAGGTTTATCTATTATCTAGTTTACCTATCACGGATACTATACAATACAACAATATATAATATAACAAGTTTATCTATTATCTAGTTTATCTATCACAGATAATATATAATACAACAAGTTTATCTATTATCTAGTTTATCTATCACAGATACTATATAATATAACAGGTTTATCTATTATCTAGTCTAGCTATCACATATACTATATAATACAACAAGTTTATCTATTATTCAGTTTATCTATCACAGATACTATATAATACAATAGGTTTATCTATTATCTAGTTTACCTATCACGGATACGATACAATACAACAATATATAATATAACAAGTTTATCTATTATCTAGTCTAGCTATCACAGATACTATATAATACAACAAGTTTATCTATTATCTAGTTTATCTATCACAGATACTATATAATACAACAAATTTATCTATTATTCAGTTTATCTATCACAGATACTATGTAGTACAACAGGTTTATCTATTATCTAGTTTACCTATCACGAATACTATACAATACAACAATATATAATATAACAAGTTTATATATTATCTAGTTTATCTATCACAGATACTATATAATACAACAAGTTTATCTATTATCTAGTTTATCTATCACAGATACTATATAATACAACAGGTTTATCTATTATTTAGTTTATCTATCACAGATACTATACAATACAACAATATATAATAGAACAAGTTTATCTATTATCTAGTTTATCTATCACAGATAATATATAATACAACAGGTTTATCTATTATCTAGTTTATCTATCACAGATACTTTATAATATAACAAGTTTATCTATTATCTAGTTTATCTATCACAGATACTATATAATACAACAAGTTTATATATTATCTAGTTTATCTATCACAGATACTATACAATGCAACAACTTTATCTATTATCTAGTTTATCTATCACAGATACTATACAATATAACAGGTTTATCTATTATCTAGTTTATCTATCACAGATACTATGTAATACAACAATTTTATCTATTATCTAGTTTATCTATCACAGATACTATATAATACAACAAGATTATCTATTATGTAGTTTATCTATCACAGATACTATATAGTACAACAAGTTTATCTATTATCTAGTTTATCTATCACAGATACTATATAATACAACAAGTTTATCTATTATCTAGTTTATCTGTCACAGATACTATATGATACAGCAGGTTTATCTATTATCTAGTTTATCTATCACAGATACTATACAATACAACAACTTTATCTATTATCTAGTTTATCTATCACATATACTATATAATACAACAAGTTTATCTATTATCTAGTTTATCTATCACAGATACTATATAATACAACAAGTTTATATATTATCTAGTTTATCTATCACAGATACTATACAATACAACAATACATAATATGACAAGTTTATCTATCACAGATACTATATAATACAACAAGTTTATCTATTATCTAGTTTATCTATCACAGATACTATATAATACAACAAGTTTATCTATTATTCAGTTTATCTATCACAGATACTATATAATACAACAGGTTTATCTATTATCTAGTTTACCTATCACGGATACTATACAATACAACAATATATAATATAACAAGGTTATCTATTATCTAGTTTATCTATCACAGATAATATATAATACAACAAGTTTATCTATTATCTAGTTTATCTATCACAGATACTATATGATACAGCAGGTTTATCTATTATCTAGTTTATCTATCACAGCTACTATATAATACAACAATTTTATATATTATCTAGTCTAGCTGTCACAGATACTATATAATACAACAAGTTTATCTATTATCTAGTTTATCTATCACAGATACTATGTAATACAACAAGTTTATCTATTATCTAGTTTATCTATCACAGATACTATATAATACAACAAGTTTATCTATTATCTAGTTTATCTATCACAGATACTATATAATACAACAAGATTATCTATTATCTAGTTTATCTATCACAGATACTATATAGTACAACAAGTTTATCTATTATCTAGTTTATCTATCACAGATACTATATAATATAACAGGTTTATCTATTATCTAGTCTAGCTATCACAGATACTATATAATACAACAAGTTTATCTATTATCTAGTTTATCTATCACAGATACTATATAATACAACAATATATAATACAACAAGTTTATCTATTATCTACTCTAGCTATCACAGATACTATATAATACAACAATATATAATATAACAAGTTTATCTATTATCTAGTTTATCTATCACAGATAATATATAATACAACAAGTTTGTCTATTATCTAGTTTATCTATCACAGATACTATATAATACAACAAGTTTATCTATTATCTAGTTTATCTATCACAGATACTATATAATACAACAAATTTATCTATTATTCAGTTTATCTATCACAGATACTATATAATACAACAAGTTTATCTATTATTCAGTTTATCTATCACAGATACTATATAATACAACAAGTTTATCTATTATCTAGTTTATCTATCACAGATACTATATAATATAACAGGTTTATCTATTATCTAGTCTAGCTATCACAGATACTATATAATACAACAGGTTTATCTATTATCTAGTTTACCTATCACGGATACTATACAATACAACAATATATAATATAACAAGTTTATCTATTATCTAGTTTATCTATCACAGATAATATATAATACAACAAGTTTATCTATTTATCTAGTTTATCTATCACAGATACTATATAATATAACAGGTTTATCTATTATCTAGTCTAGCTATCACATATACTATATAATACAACAAGTTTATCTATTATTCAGTTTATCTATCACAGATACTATATAATACAATAGGTTTATCTATTATCTAGTTTACCTATCACGGATACGATACAATACAACAATATATAATATAACAAGTTTATATATTATCTAGTTTATCTATCACAGATACTATATAATACAACAAGTTTATCTATTATCTAGTTTATCTATCACAGATACTATATAATACAACAGGTTTATCTATTATTTAGTTTATCTATCACAGATACTATACAATACAACAATATATAATAGAACAAGTTTATCTATTATCTAGTTTATCTATCACAGATAATATATAATACAACAGGTTTATCTATTATCTAGTTTATCTATCACAGATACTTTATAATATAACAAGTTTATCTATTATCTAGTTTATCTATCACAGATACTATATAATACAACAAGTTTATATATTATCTAGTTTATCTATCACAGATACTATACAATGCAACAACTTTATCTATTATCTAGTTTATCTATCACAGATACTATACAATATAACAGGTTTATCTATTATCTAGTTTATCTATCACAGATACTATGTAATACAACAATTTTATCTATTATCTAGTTTATCTATCACAGATACTATATAATACAACAAGATTATCTATTATGTAGTTTATCTATCACAGATACTATATAGTACAGCAGGTTTATCTATTATCTAGTTTATCTATCACAGATACTATACAATACAACAACTTTATCTATTATCTAGTTTATCTATCACATATACTATATAATACAACAAGTTTATCTATTATCTAGTTTATCTATCACAGATACTATATAATACAACAAGTTTATATATTATCTAGTTTATCTATCACAGATACTATACAATACAACAATACATAATATGACAAGTTTATCTATCACAGATAATATATAATACAACAAGTTTATCTATTATCTAGTTTATCTATCACAGATACTATATGATACAGCAGGTTTATCTATTATCTAGTTTATCTATCACAGATACTATATAATACAACAAATTTATATATTATCTAGTCTAGCTATCACAGATACTATATAATACAACAAGTTTATCTATTATCTAGTTTATCTATCACAGATACTATATAATACAACAAGTTTATCTATTATTCAGTTTATCTATCACAGATACTATATAATACAACATGTTTATCTATTATCTAGTTTACCTATCACGGATACTATACAATACAACAATATATAATATAACAAGTTTATCTATTATCTAGTTTATCTATCACAGATACTATATAATACAACAAGTTTATCTATTATCTAGTTTATCTATCACAGATACTATATAATATAACAGGTTTATCTATTATCTAGTCTAGCTATCACAGATACTATATAATACAACAAGTTTATCTATTATCTAGTTTATCTATCACAGATACTATATAATACAACAAATTTATCTATTATTCAGTTTATCTATCACAGATACTATATAATACAACAAGTTTATCTATTATTCAGTTTATCTATCACAGATACTATATAATACAACAGGTTTATCTATTATCTAGTTTATCTATCACAGATACTATATAATATAACAGGTTTATCTATTATCTACTCTAGCTATCACAGATACTATATAATACAACAAGTTTATCTATTTTCTAGTTTATCTATCACAGATACTATATAATACAACAATATATAATATAACAAGTTTATCTATTATCTAGTTTATCTATCACAGATAATATATAATACAACAAGTTTATCTATTATCTAGTTTATCTATTACAGATACTATATAATACAACAAGTTTATCTATTATTCAGTTTATCTATCACAGATACTATATAATACAACAGGTTTATCTATTATCTAGTTTACCTATCACGGATACTATACAATACAACAATATATAATATAACAAGTTTATCTATTATCTAGTTTATCTATCACAGATAATATATAATACAACAACTTTATCTATTATCTAGTTTATCTATCACAGATACTATATAATACAGCAAGTTTATCTATTATCTAGTTTATCTATCACATATACTATATAATACAACAAGTTTATATATTATCTAGTTTATCTATCACAGATACTATACAATACAACAATATATAATATGACAAGTTTATCTATCACAGATACTATACAATACAACAATATATAATATGACAAGTTTATCTATCACAGATACTATATAATACAACAAGTTTATCTATTATCTAGTTTATCTATCACAGATACTATATACTACAACAAGTTTATCTATTATTCAGTTTATCTATCACAGATACTATATAATACAACAGGTTTATCTATTATCTAGTTTACCTATCACGGATACTATACAATACAACAATATATAATATAACAAGGTTATCTATTATCTAGTTTCTCTATCACAGATACTATATAATACAACAACTTTATCTATTATCTAGTCTAGCTATCACAGATACTATATAATACAACAAGTTTATCTATTATCTAGTTTATCTATCACAGATACTATATAATACAACAAATTTATCTATTATTCAGTTTATCTATCACAGATACTATATAATACAACAAGTTTATCTATTATTCAGTTTATCTATCACAGATACTATATAATACAACAAGTTTATCTATTATCTAGTTTATCTATCACAGATACTATATAATACAACAAGTTTATCTATTATTCAGTTTATCTATCACAGATACTATATAATACAACAATATATAATATAACAAGTTTATCTATTATCTAGTTTATCTATCACAGATAATATATAATACAACAAGTTTATCTATTATCTAGTTTATCTATCACAGATACTATATAATACAACAAGTTTATCTATTATTCAGTTTATCTATCACAGATACTATATAATACAACAGGTTTATCTATTATCTAGTTTACCTATCACGGATACTATACAATACAACAATATATAATATAACAAGTTTATCTATTATCTAGTTTATCTAACACAGATAATATATAATACAACAAGTTTATCTATTATCTAGTTTATCTATCACAGATACTATATAATATAACAGGTTTATCTATTATCTAGTCTAGCTATCACATATACTATATAATACAACAAGTTTATCTATTATTCAGTTTATCTATCACAGATACTATATAATACAATAGGTTTATCTATTATCTAGTTTACCTATCACGGATACGATACAATACAACAATATATAATATAACAAGTTTATCTATTATCTAGTCTAGCTATCACAGATACTATATAATACAACAAGTTTATCTATTATCTAGTTTATCTATCACAGATACTATATAATACAACAAATTTATCTATTATTCAGTTTATCTATCACAGATACTATATAGTACAACAGGTTTATCTATTATCTAGTTTACCTATCACGAATACTATACAATACAACAATATATAATATAACAAGTTTATCTATTATCTAGTCTAGCTATCACAGATACTATATAATACAACAAGTTTATCTATTATCTAGTTTATCTATCACAGATACTATATAATACAACAAGTTTATCTATTATTCAGTTTATCTATCACAGATACTATATAATACAACAAGTTTATCTATTATCTAGTTTATCTATCACAGATACTATATAATATAACAGGTTTATCTATTATCTAGTCTAGCTATCACAGATACTATATAATACAACAGGTTTATCTATTATCTAGTTTACCTATCACGGATACTATACAATACAACAATATATAATATAACAAGTTTATCTATTATCTAGTTTATCTATCACAGATAATATATAATACAACAAGTTTATCTATTTATCTAGTTTATCTATCACAGATACTATATAATATAACAGGTTTATCTATTATCTAGTCTAGCTATCACATATACTATATAATACAACAAGTTTATCTATTATTCAGTTTATCTATCACAGATACTATATAATACAATAGGTTTATCTATTATCTAGTTTACCTATCACGGATACGATACAATACAACAATATATAATATAACAAGTTTATATATTATCTAGTTTATCTATCACAGATACTATATAATACAACAAGTTTATCTATTATCTAGTTTATCTATCACAGATACTATATAATACAACAGGTTTATCTATTATTTAGTTTATCTATCACAGATACTATACAATACAACAATATATAATAGAACAAGTTTATCTATTATCTAGTTTATCTATCACAGATAATATATAATACAACAGGTTTATCTATTATCTAGTTTATCTATCACAGATACTTTATAATATAACAAGTTTATCTATTATCTAGTTTATCTATCACAGATACTATATAATACAACAAGTTTATATATTATCTAGTTTATCTATCACAGATACTATACAATGCAACAACTTTATCTATTATCTAGTTTATCTATCACAGATACTATACAATATAACAGGTTTATCTATTATCTAGTTTATCTATCACAGATACTATGTAATACAACAATTTTATCTATTATCTAGTTTATCTATCACAGATACTATATAATACAACAAGATTATCTATTATGTAGTTTATCTATCACAGATACTATATAGTACAGCAGGTTTATCTATTATCTAGTTTATCTATCACAGATACTATACAATACAACAACTTTATCTATTATCTAGTTTATCTATCACATATACTATATAATACAACAAGTTTATCTATTATCTAGTTTATCTATCACAGATACTATATAATACAACAAGTTTATATATTATCTAGTTTATCTATCACAGATACTATACAATACAACAATACATAATATGACAAGTTTATCTATCACAGATAATATATAATACAACAAGTTTATCTATTATCTAGTTAATCTATCACAGATACTATATGATACAGCAGGTTTATCTATTATCTAGTTTATCTATCACAGATACTATATAATACAACAAATTTATATATTATCTAGTCTAGCTATCACAGATACTATATAATACAACAAGTTTATCTATTATCTAGTTTATCTATCACAGATACTATATAATACAACAAGTTTATCTATTATTCAGTTTATCTATCACAGATACTATATAATACAACATGTTTATCTATTATCTAGTTTACCTATCACGGATACTATACAATACAACAATATATAATATAACAAGTTTATCTATTATCTAGTTTATCTATCACAGATACTATATAATACAACAAGTTTATCTATTATCTAGTTTATCTATCACAGATACTATATAATATAACAGGTTTATCTATTATCTAGTCTAGCTATCACAGATACTATATAATACAACAAGTTTATCTATTATCTAGTTTATCTATCACAGATACTATATAATACAACAAATTTATCTATTATTCAGTTTATCTATCACAGATACTATATAATACAACAAGTTTATCTATTATTCAGTTTATCTATCACAGATACTATATAATACAACAGGTTTATCTATTATCTAGTTTATCTATCACAGATACTATATAATATAACAGGTTTATCTATTATCTAGTTTATCTATCACAGATACTATATAATATAACAGGTTTATCTATTATCTAGTTTATCTATCACAGATACTATATAATATAACAGGTTTATCTATTATCTAGTTTATCTATCACAGATACTATATAATATAACAGGTTTATCTATTATCTACTCTAGCTATCACAGATACTATATAATACAACAATATATAATATAACAAGTTTATCTATTATCTAGTTTATCTATCACAGATAATATATAATACAACAAGTTTATCTATTATCTAGTTTATCTATTACAGATACTATATAATACAACAAGTTTATCTATTATTCAGTTTATCTATCACAGATACTATATAATACAACAGGTTTATCTATTATCTAGTTTACCTATCACGGATACTATACAATACAACAATATATAATATAACAAGTTTATCTATTATCTAGTTTATCTATCACAGATAATATATAATACAACAACTTTATCTATTATCTAGTTTCTCTATCACAGATACTATATAATACAACAACTTTATCTATTATCTAGTCTAGCTATCACAGATACTATATAATACAACAAGTTTACCTATTATCTAGTTTATCTATCACAGATACTATATAATACAACAAGTTTATCTATTATTCAGTTTATCTATCACAGATACTATATAATACAACATGTTTATCTATTATCTAGTTTACCTATCACGGATACTATACAATACAACAATATATAATATAACAAGTTTATCTATTATCTAGTTTATCTATCACAGATACTATATAATACAACAAGTTTATCTATTATCTAGTTTATCTATCACAGATACTATATAATACAACAAGTTTATCTATTATCTAGTTTATCTATCACAGATACTATATAATATAACAGGTTTTTCTATTATCTAGTCTAGCTATCACAGATACTATATAATACAACAAGTTTATCTATTATCTAGTTTATCTATCACAGATACTATATAATACAACAAATTTATCTATTATTCAGTTTATCTATCACAGATACTATATAATACAACAAGTTTATCTATTATTCAGTTTATCTATCACAGATACTATATAATACAACAGGTTTATCTATTATCTAGTTTATCTATCACAGATAATATATAATACAACAAGTTTATCTATTATCTAGTTTATCTATCACAGATACTATATAATACAACAAGTTTATCTATTATTCAGTTTATCTATCACAGATACTATATAATACAACAATATATAATATAACAAGTTTATCTATTATCTAGTTTATCTATCACAGATAATATATAATACAACAAGTTTATCTATTATCTAGTTTATCTATCACAGATACTATATAATACAACAAGTTTATCTATTATTCAGTTTATCTATCACAGATACTATATAATACAACAGGTTTATCTATTATCTAGTTTACCTATCACGGATACTATACAATACAACAATATATAATATAACAAGTTTATCTATTATCTAGTTTATCTATCACAGATAATATATAATACAACAAGTTTATCTAATATCTAGTTTATCTATCACAGATACTATATAATATAACAGGTTTATCTATTATCTAGTCTAGCTATCACATATACTATATAATACAACAAGTTTATCTATTATTCAGTTTATCTATCACAGATACTATATAATACAATAGGTTTATCTATTATCTAGTTTACCTATCACGGATACGATACAATACAACAATATATAATATAACAAGTTTATCTATTATCTAGTCTAGCTATCACAGATACTATATAATACAACAAATTTATCTATTATTCAGTTTATCTATCACAGATACTATATAGTACAACAGGTTTATCTATTATCTAGTTTACCTATCACGAATACTATACAATACAACAATATATAATATAGCAAGTTTATATATTATCTAGTTTATCTATCACAGATACTATATAATACAACAAGTTTATCTATTATCTAGTTTATCTATCACAGATACTATATAATACAACAGGTTTATCTATTATTTAGTTTATCTATCACAGATACTATACAATACAACAATATATAATAGAACAAGTTTATCTATTATCTAGTTTATCTATCACAGATAATATATAATACAACAGGTTTATCTATTATCTAGTTTATCTATCACAGATACTTTATAATATAACAAGTTTATCTATTATCTAGTTTATCTATCACAGATACTATATAATACAACAAGTTTATATATTATCTAGTTTATCTATCACAGATACTATACAATGCAACAACTTTATCTATTATCTAGTTTATCTATCACAGATACTATACAATATAACAGGTTTATCTATTATCTAGTTTATCTATCACAGATACTATGTAATACAACAATTTTATCTATTATCTAGTTTATCTATCACAGATACTATATAATACAACAAGATTATCTATTATGTAGTTTATCTATCACAGATACTATATAGTACAACAAGTTTATCTATTATCTAGTTTATCTATCACAGATACTATATAATACAACAAGTTTATCTATTATTCAGTTTATCTATCACAGATACTATATAATACAACAGGTTTATCTATTATCTAGTTTATCTATCACAGATAATATATAATACAACAAGTTTATCTATTATCTAGTTTATCTATCACAGATACTATATAATACAACAAGTTTATCTATTATTCAGTTTATCTATCACAGATACTATATAATACAACAATATATAATATAACAAGTTTATCTATTATCTAGTTTATCTATCACAGATAATATATAATACAACAAGTTTATCTATTATCTAGTTTATCTATCACAGATACTATATAATACAACAAGTTTATCTATTATTCAGTTTATCTATCACAGATACTATATAATACAACAGGTTTATCTATTATCTAGTTTACCTATCACGGATACTATACAATACAACAATATATAATATAACAAGTTTATCTATTATCTAGTTTATCTATCACAGATAATATATAATACAACAAGTTTATCTATTATCTAGTTTATCTATCACAGATACTATATAATATAACAGGTTTATCTATTATCTAGTCTAGCTATCACATATACTATATAATACAACAAGTTTATCTATTATTCAGTTTATCTATCACAGATACTATATAATACAATAGGTTTATCTATTATCTAGTTTACCTATCACGGATACGATACAATACAACAATATATAATATAACAAGTTTATATATTATCTAGTTTATCTATCACAGATACTATATAATACAACAAGTTTATCTATTATCTAGTTTATCTATCACAGATACTATATAATACAACAGGTTTATCTATTATTTAGTTTATCTATCACAGATACTATACAATACAACAATATATAATAGAACAAGTTTATCTATTATCTAGTTTATCTATCACAGATAATATATAATACAACAGGTTTATCTATTATCTAGTTTATCTATCACAGATACTTTATAATATAACAAGTTTATCTATTATCTAGTTTATCTATCACAGATACTATATAATACAACAAGTTTATATATTATCTAGTTTATCTATCACAGATACTATACAATGCAACAACTTTATCTATTATCTAGTTTATCTATCACAGATACTATACAATATAACAGGTTTATCTATTATCTAGTTTATCTATCACAGATACTATGTAATACAACAATTTTATCTATTATCTAGTTTATCTATCACAGATACTATATAATACAACAAGATTATCTATTATGTAGTTTATCTATCACAGATACTATATAGTACAGCAGGTTTATCTATTATCTAGTTTATCTATCACAGATACTATACAATACAACAACTTTATCTATTATCTAGTTTATCTATCACATATACTATATAATACAACAAGTTTATCTATTATCTAGTTTATCTATCACAGATACTATATAATACAACAAGTTTATATATTATCTAGTTTATCTATCACAGATACTATACAATACAACAATACATAATATGACAAGTTTATCTATCACAGATAATATATAATACAACAAGTTTATCTATTATCTAGTTTATCTATCACAGATACTATATGATACAGCAGGTTTATCTATTATCTAGTTTATCTATCACAGATACTATATAATACAACAAATTTATATATTATCTAGTCTAGCTATCACAGATACTATATAATACAACAAGTTTATCTATTATCTAGTTTATCTATCACAGATACTATATAATACAACAAGTTTATCTATTATTCAGTTTATCTATCACAGATACTATATAATACAACATGTTTATCTATTATCTAGTTTACCTATCACGGATACTATACAATACAACAATATATAATATAACAAGTTTATCTATTATCTAGTTTATCTATCACAGATACTATATAATACAACAAGTTTATCTATTATCTAGTTTATCTATCACAGATACAATATAATATAACAGGTTTATCTATTATCTAGTCTAGCTATCACAGATACTATATAATACAACAAGTTTATCTATTATCTAGTTTATCTATCACAGATACTATATAATACAACAAATTTATCTATTATTCAGTTTATCTATCACAGATACTATATAATACAACAAGTTTATCTATTATTCAGTTTATCTATCACAGATACTATATAATACAACAGGTTTATCTATTATCTAGTTTATCTATCACAGATACTATATAATACAACAAGTTTATCTATTATCTAGTTTATCTATCACAGATACTATATAATATAACAGGTTTATCTATTATCTACTCTAGCTATAACAGATACTATATAATACAACAAGTTTATCTATTATTCAGTTTATCTATCACAGATACTATATAATACAACAGGTTTATCTATTATCTAGTTTACCTATCACGGATACTATACAATACAACAATATATAATATAACAAGTTTATCTATTATCTAGTTTATCTATCACAGATAATATATAATACAACAACTTTATCTATTATCTAGTTTATCTATCACAGATACTATATAATACAGCAAGTTTATCTATTATCTAGTTTATCTATCACATATACTATATAATACAACAAGTTTATATATTATCTAGTTTATCTATCACAGATACTATACAATACAACAATATATAATATGACAAGTTTATCTATCACAGATACTATACAATACAACAATATATAATATGACAAGTTTATCTATCACAGATACTATATAATACAACAAGTTTATCTATTATCTAGTTTATCTATCACAGATACTATATACTACAACAAGTTTATCTATTATTCAGTTTATCTATCACAGATACTATATAATACAACAGGTTTATCTATTATCTAGTTTACCTATCACGGATACTATACAATACAACAATATATAATATAACAAGGTTATCTATTATCTAGTTTCTCTATCACAGATACTATATAATACAACAACTTTATCTATTATCTAGTCTAGCTATCACAGATACTATATAATACAACAAGTTTATCTATTATCTAGTTTATCTATCACAGATACTATATAATACAACAAATTTATCTATTATTCAGTTTATCTATCACAGATACTATATAATACAACAAGTTTATCTATTATTCAGTTTATCTATCACAGATACTATATAATACAACAAGTTTATCTATTATCTAGTTTATCTATCACAGATACTATATAATACAACAAGTTTATCTATTATTCAGTTTATCTATCACAGATACTATATAATACAACAATATATAATATAACAAGTTTATCTATTATCTAGTTTATCTATCACAGATAATATATAATACAACAAGTTTATCTATTATCTAGTTTATCTATCACAGATACTATATAATACAACAAGTTTATCTATTATTCAGTTTATCTATCACAGATACTATATAATACAACAGGTTTATCTATTATCTAGTTTACCTATCACGGATACTATACAATACAACAATATATAATATAACAAGTTTATCTATTATCTAGTTTATCTATCACAGATAATATATAATACAACAAGTTTATCTATTATCTAGTTTATCTATCACAGATACTATATAATATAACAGGTTTATCTATTATCTAGTCTAGCTATCACATATACTATATAATACAACAAGTTTATCTATTATTCAGTTTATCTTTCACAGATACTATATAATACAATAGGTTTATCTATTATCTAGTTTACCTATCACGGATACGATACAATACAACAATATATAATATAACAAGTTTATCTATTATCTAGTCTAGCTATCACAGATACTATATAATACAACAAGTTTATCTATTATCTAGTTTATCTATCACAGATACTATATAATACAACAAATTTATCTATTATTCAGTTTATCTATCACAGATACTATATAGTACAACAGGTTTATCTATTATCTAGTTTACCTATCACGAATACTATACAATACAACAATATATAATATAACAAGTTTATATATTATCTAGTTTATCTATCACAGATACTATATAATACAACAAGTTTATCTATTATCTAGTTTATCTATCACAGATACTATATAATACAACAGGTTTATCTATTATTTAGTTTATCTATCACAGATACTATACAATACAACAATATATAATAGAACAAGTTTATCTATTATCTAGTTTATCTATCACAGATAATATATAATACAACAGGTTTATCTATTATCTAGTTTATCTATCACAGATACTTTATAATATAACAAGTTTATCTATTATCTAGTTTATCTATCACAGATACTATATAATACAACAAGTTTATATATTATCTAGTTTATCTATCACAGATACTATACAATGCAACAACTTTATCTATTATCTAGTTTATCTATCACAGATACTATACAATATAACAGGTTTATCTATTATCTAGTTTATCTATCACAGATACTATGTAATACAACAATTTTATCTATTATCTAGTTTATCTATCACAGATACTATATAATACAACAAGATTATCTATTATGTAGTTTATCTATCACAGATACTATATAGTACAACAAGTTTATCTATTATCTAGTTTACCTATCACGAATACTATACAATACAACAATATATAATATAACAAGTTTATCTATTATCTAGTTTATCTATCACAGATAATATATAATACAACAAGTTTATCTATTATCTAGTTTATCTATCACAGATACTATATAATATAACAGGTTTATCTATTATCTAGTCTAGCTATCACATATACTATATAATACAACAAATTTATCTATTATTCAGTTTATCTATCACAGATACTATATAGTACAACAGGTTTATCTATTATCTAGTTTACCTATCACGAATACTATACAATACAACAATATATAATATAACAAGTTTATATATTATCTAGTTTATCTATCACAGATACTATATAATACAACAAGTTTATCTATTATCTAGTTTATCTATCACAGATACTATATAATACAACAGGTTTATCTATTATTTAGTTTATCTATCACAGATACTATACAATACAACAATATATAATAGAACAAGTTTATCTATTATCTAGTTTATCTATCACAGATACTATGTAATACAACAATTTTATCTATTATCTAGTTTATCTATCACAGATACTATATAATACAACAAGTTTATCTATTATCTAGTTTATCTGTCACAGATACTATATGATACAGCAGATTTATCTATTATCTAGTTTATCTATCACAGATACTATACAATACAACAACTTTATCTATTATCTAGTTTATCTATCACATATACTATATAATACAACAAGTTTATCTATTATCTAGTTTATCTATCACAGATACTATATAATACAACAAGTTTATATATTATCTAGTTTATCTATCACAGATACTATATAATACAACAAGTTTATCTATTATCTAGTTTATCTATCACAGATACTATATAATACAACAAGTTTATATATTATCTAGTTTATCTATCACAGATACTATACAATACAACAATACATAATATGACAAGTTTATCTATCACAGATAATATATAATACAACAAGTTTATCTATTATCTAGTTTATCTATCACAGATACTATATGATACAGCAGGTTTATCTATTATCTAGTTTATCTATCACAGATACTATATAATACAACAAATTTATATATTATCTAGTCTAGCTATCACAGATACTATATAATACAACAAGTTTATCTATTATCTAGTTTATCTATCACAGATACTATATAATACAACAAGTTTATCTATTATTCAGTTTATCTATCACAGATACTATATAATACAACATGTTTATCTATTATCTAGTTTACCTATCACGGATACTATACAATACAACAATATATAATATAACAAGTTTATCTATTATCTAGTTTATCTATCACAGATACTATATAATACAACAAGTTTATCTATTATCTAGTTTATCTATCACAGATACTATATAATATAACAGGTTTATCTATTATCTAGTCTAGCTATCACAGATACTATATAATACAACAAGTTTATCTATTATCTAGTTTATCTATCACAGATACTATATAATACAACAAATTTATCTATTATTCAGTTTATCTATCACAGATACTATACAATACAACAATATATAATATAACAAGTTTATCTATTATCTAGTTTATCTATCACAGATAATATATAATACAACAAGTTTATCTATTATCTAGTTTATCTATCACAGATACTATATAATACAACAAGTTTATCTATTATTCAGTTTATCTATCACAGATACTATATAATACAACAGGTTTATCTATTATCTAGTTTACCTATCACGGATACTATACAATACAACAATATATAATATAACAAGTTTATCTATTATCTAGTTTATCTATCACAGATAATATATAATACAACAAGTTTATCTATTATCTAGTTTATCTATCACAGATACTATATAATATAACAGGTTTATCTATTATCTAGTCTAGCTATCACATATACTATATAATACAACAAGTTTATCTATTATTCAGTTTATCTATCACAGATACTATATAATACAATAGGTTTATCTATTATCTAGTTTACCTATCACGGATACGATACAATACAACAATATATAATATAACAAGTTTATCTATTATCTAGTCTAGCTATCACAGATACTATATAATACAACAAGTTTATCTATTATCTAGTTTATCTATCACAGATACTATATAATACAACAAATTTATCTATTATTCAGTTTATCTATCACAGATACTATGTAGTACAACAGGTTTATCTATTATCTAGTTTACCTATCACGAATACTATACAATACAACAATATATAATATAACAAGTTTATATATTATCTAGTTTATCTATCACAGATACTATATAATACAACAAGTTTATCTATTATCTAGTTTATCTATCACAGATACTATATAATACAACAGGTTTATCTATTATCTAGTTTACCTATCACGAATACTATACAATACAACAATATATAATATAACAAGTTTATATATTATCTAGTTTATCTATCACAGATACTATATAATACAACAAGTTTATCTATTATCTAGTTTATCTATCACAGATAATATATAATACAACAGGTTTATCTATTATCTAGTTTATCTATCACAGATACTTTATAATATAACAAGTTTATCTATTATCTAGTTTATCTATCACAGATACTATATAATACAACAAGTTTATATATTATCTAGTTTATCTATCACAGATACTATACAATGCAACAACTTTATCTATTATCTAGTTTATCTATCACAGATACTATACAATATAACAGGTTTATCTATTATCTAGTTTATCTATCACAGATACTATGTAATACAACAATTTTATCTATTATCTAGTTTATCTATCACAGATACTATATAATACAACAAGATTATCTATTATGTAGTTTATCTATCACAGATACTATATAGTACAACAAGTTTATCTATTATCTAGTTTATCTATCACAGATACTATATAATACAACAAGTTTATCTATTATCTAGTTTATCTGTCACAGATACTATATGATACAGCAGGTTTATCTATTATCTAGTTTATCTATCACAGATACTATACAATACAACAACTTTATCTATTATCTAGTTTATCTATCACATATACTATATAATACAACAAGTTTATCTATTATCTAGTTTATCTATCACAGATACTATATAATACAACAAGTTTATATATTATCTAGTTTATCTATCACAGATACTATACAATACAACAATACATAATATGACAAGTTTATCTATCACAGATACTATATAATACAACAAGTTTATCTATTATCTAGTTTATCTATCACAGATACTATATAATACAACAAGTTTATCTATTATTCAGTTTATCTATCACAGATACTATATAATACAACAGGTTTATCTATTATCTAGTTTATCTATCACAGATACTATATGATACAGCAGGTTTATCCATTATCTAGTTTATCTATCACAGATACTATATAATACAACAAATTTATATATTATCTAGTCTAGCTATCACAGATACTATATAATACAACAAGTTTATCTATTATCTAGTTTATCTATCACAGATACTATATAATACAACAAGTTTATCTATTATTCAGTTTATCTATCACAGATACTATATAATACAACATGTTTATCTATTATCTAGTTTACCTATCACGGATACTATACAATACAGCAATATATAATATAACAAGTTTATCTATTATCTAGTTTATCTATCACAGATACTATATAATACAACAAGTTTATCTATTATCTAGTTTATCTATCACAGATACTATATAATATAACAGGTTTATCTATTATCTAGTCTAGCTATCACAGATACTATATAATACAACAAGTTTATCTATTATCTAGTTTATCTATCACAGATACTATATAATACAACAAATTTATCTATTATTCAGTTTATCTATCACAGATACTATATAATACAACAAGTTTATCTATTATTCAGTTTATCTATCACAGATACTATATAATACAACAGGTTTATCTATTATCTAGTTTATCTATCACAGATACTATACAATACAACAATATATAATATAACAAGTTTATCTATTATCTAGTTTATCTATCACAGATAATATATAATACAACAATATATAATATAACAAGTTTATCTATTATCTAGTTTATCTATCACAGATAATATATAATACAACAAGTTTATCTATTTTCTAGTTTATCTATCACAGATACTATATAATACAACAATATATAATATAACAAGTTTATCTATTATCTAGTTTATCTATCACAGATAATATATAATACAACAAGTTTATCTATTATCTAGTTTATCTATTACAGATACTATATAATACAACAAGTTTATCTATTATTCAGTTTATCTATCACAGATACTATATAATACAACAGGTTTATCTATTATCTAGTTTACCTATCACGGATACTATACAATACAACAATATATAATATAACAAGTTTATCTATTATCTAGTTTATCTATCACAGATAATATATAATACAACAACTTTATCTATTATCTAGTTTATCTATCACAGATACTATATAATACAGCAAGTTTATCTATTATCTAGTTTATCTATCACATATACTATATAATACAACAAGTTTATATATTATCTAGTTTATCTATCACAGATACTATACAATACAACAATATATAATATGACAAGTTTATCTATCACAGATACTATACAATACAACAATATATAATATGACAAGTTTATCTATCACAGATACTATATAATACAACAAGTTTATCTATTATCTAGTTTATCTATCACAGATACTATATACTACAACAAGTTTATCTATTATTCAGTTTATCTATCACAGATACTATATAATACAACAGGTTTATCTATTATCTAGTTTACCTATCACGGATACTATACAATACAACAATATATAATATAACAAGGTTATCTATTATCTAGTTTCTCTATCACAGATACTATATAATACAACAACTTTATCTATTATCTAGTCTAGCTATCACAGATACTATATAATACAACAAGTTTATCTATTATCTAGTTTATCTATCACAGATACTATATAATACAACAAATTTATCTATTATTCAGTTTATCTATCACAGATACTATATAATACAACAGGTTTATCTATTATCTAGTTTACCTATCACGGATACTATACAATACAACAATATATAATATAACAAGTTTATCTATTATCTAGTTTATCTATCACAGATAATATATAATACAACAAGTTTATCTATTATCTAGTTTATCTATCACAGATACTATATAATATAACAGGTTTATCTATTATCTAGTCTAGCTATCACATATACTATATAATACAACAAGTTTATCTATTATTCAGTTTATCTATCACAGATACTATATAATACAATAGGTTTATCTATTATCTAGTTTACCTATCACGGATACGATACAATACAACAATATATAATATAACAAGTTTATCTATTATCTAGTCTAGCTATCACAGATACTATATAATACAACAAGTTTATCTATTATCTAGTTTATCTATCACAGATACTATATAATACAACAAATTTATCTATTATTCAGTTTATCTATCACAGATACTATATAGTACAACAGGTTTATCTATTATCTAGTTTACCTATCACGAATACTATACAATACAACAATATATAATATAACAAGTTTATCTATTATCTAGTCTAGCTATCACAGATACTATATAATACAACAAGTTTATCTATTATCTAGTTTATCTATCACAGATACTATATAATACAACAAGTTTATCTATTATTCAGTTTATCTATCACAGATACTATATAATACAACAAGTTTATCTATTATCTAGTTTATCTATCACAGATACTATATAATATAACAGGTTTATCTATTATCTAGTCTAGCTATCACAGATACTATATAATACAACAGGTTTATCTATTATCTAGTTTACCTATCACGGATACTATACAATACAACAATATATAATATAACAAGTTTATCTATTATCTAGTTTATCTATCACAGATAATATATAATACAACAAGTTTATCTATTTATCTAGTTTATCTATCACAGATACTATATAATATAACAGGTTTATCTATTATCTAGTCTAGCTATCACATATACTATATAATACAACAAGTTTATCTATTATTCAGTTTATCTATCACAGATACTATATAATACAATAGGTTTATCTATTATCTAGTTTACCTATCACGGATACGATACAATACAACAATATATAATATAACAAGTTTATATATTATCTAGTTTATCTATCACAGATACTATATAATACAACAAGTTTATCTATTATCTAGTTTATCTATCACAGATACTATATAATACAACAGGTTTATCTATTATTTAGTTTATCTATCACAGATACTATACAATACAACAATATATAATAGAACAAGTTTATCTATTATCTAGTTTATCTATCACAGATAATATATAATACAACAGGTTTATCTATTATCTAGTTTATCTATCACAGATACTTTATAATATAACAAGTTTATCTATTATCTAGTTTATCTATCACAGATACTATATAATACAACAAGTTTATATATTATCTAGTTTATCTATCACAGATACTATACAATGCAACAACTTTATCTATTATCTAGTTTATCTATCACAGATAATATATAATACAACAAGTTTATCTATTATCTAGTTTATCTATCACAGATACTATATAATACAACAAGTTTATCTATTATTCAGTTTATCTATCACAGATACTATATAATACAACAGGTTTATCTATTATCTAGTTTACCTATCACGGATACTATACAATACAACAATATATAATATAGCAAGTTTATCTATTATCTAGTTTATCTATCACAGATAATATATAATACAACAAGTTTATCTATTATCTAGTTTATCTATCACAGATACTATATAATATAACAGGTTTATCTATTATCTAGTCTAGCTATCACATATACTATATAATACAACAAGTTTATCTATTATTCAGTTTATCTATCACAGATACTATATAATACAATAGGTTTATCTATTATCTAGTTTACCTATCACGGATACGATACAATACAACAATATATAATATAACAAGTTTATCTATTATCTAGTCTAGCTATCACAGATACTATATAATACAACAAGTTTATCTATTATCTAGTTTATCTATCACAGATACTATATAATACAACAAATTTATCTATTATTCAGTTTATCTATCACAGATACTATATAGTACAACAGGTTTATCTATTATCTAGTTTACCTATCACGAATACTATACAATACAACAATATATAATATAACAAGTTTATCTATTATCTAGTCTAGCTATCACAGATACTATATAATACAACAAGTTTATCTATTATCTAGTTTATCTATCACAGATACTATATAATACAACAAGTTTATCTATTATTCAGTTTATCTATCACAGATACTATATAATACAACAAGTTTATCTATTATCTAGTTTATCTATCACAGATACTATATAATATAACAGGTTTATCTATTATCTAGTCTAGCTATCACAGATACTATATAATACAACAGGTTTATCTATTATCTAGTTTACCTATCACGGATACTATACAATACAACAATATATAATATAACAAGTTTATCTATTATCTAGTTTATCTATCACAGATAATATATAATACAACAAGTTTATCTATTTATCTAGTTTATCTATCACAGATACTATATAATATAACAGGTTTATCTATTATCTAGTCTAGCTATCACATATACTATATAATACAACAAGTTTATCTATTATTCAGTTTATCTATCACAGATACTATATAATACAATAGGTTTATCTATTATCTAGTTTACCTATCACGGATACGATACAATACAACAATATATAATATAACAAGTTTATATATTATCTAGTTTATCTATCACAGATACTATATAATACAACAAGTTTATCTATTATCTAGTTTATCTATCACAGATACTATATAATACAACAGGTTTATCTATTATTTAGTTTATCTATCACAGATACTATACAATACAACAATATATAATAGAACAAGTTTATCTATTATCTAGTTTATCTATCACAGATAATATATAATACAACAGGTTTATCTATTATCTAGTTTATCTATCACAGATACTTTATAATATAACAAGTTTATCTATTATCTAGTTTATCTATCACAGATACTATATAATACAACAAGTTTATATATTATCTAGTTTATCTATCACAGATACTATACAATGCAACAACTTTATCTATTATCTAGTTTATCTATCACAGATACTATACAATATAACAGGTTTATCTATTATCTAGTTTATCTATCACAGATACTATGTAATACAACAATTTTATCTATTATCTAGTTTATCTATCACAGATACTATATAATACAACAAGATTATCTATTATGTAGTTTATCTATCACAGATACTATATAGTACAGCAGGTTTATCTATTATCTAGTTTATCTATCACAGATACTATACAATACAACAACTTTATCTATTATCTAGTTTATCTATCACATATACTATATAATACAACAAGTTTATCTATTATCTAGTTTATCTATCACAGATACTATATAATACAACAAGTTTATATATTATCTAGTTTATCTATCACAGATACTATACAATACAACAATACATAATATGACAAGTTTATCTATCACAGATAATATATAATACAACAAGTTTATCTATTATCTAGTTTATCTATCACAGATACTATATGATACAGCAGGTTTATCTATTATCTAGTTTATCTATCACAGATACTATATAATACAACAAATTTATATATTATCTAGTCTAGCTATCACAGATACTATATAATACAACAAGTTTATCTATTATCTAGTTTATCTATCACAGATACTATATAATACAACAAGTTTATCTATTATTCAGTTTATCTATCACAGATACTATATAATACAACATGTTTATCTATTATCTAGTTTACCTATCACGGATACTATACAATACAACAATATATAATATAACAAGTTTATCTATTATCTAGTTTATCTATCACAGATACTATATAATACAACAAGTTTATCTATTATCTAGTTTATCTATCACAGATACTATATAATATAACAGGTTTATCTATTATCTAGTCTAGCTATCACAGATACTATATAATACAACAAGTTTATCTATTATCTAGTTTATCTATCACAGATACTATATAATACAACAAATTTATCTATTATTCAGTTTATCTATCACAGATACTATATAATACAACAAGTTTATCTATTATTCAGTTTATCTATCACAGATACTATATAATACAACAGGTTTATCTATTATCTAGTTTATCTATCACAGATACTATATAATACAACAAGTTTATCTATTATCTAGTTTATCTATCACAGATACTATATAATACAACAGGTTTATCTATTATCTACTCTAGCTATCACAGATACTATATAATACAACAAGTTTATCTATTATCTACTCTAGCTATCACAGATACTATATAATACAACAAGTTTATCTATTATTCAGTTTATCTATCACAGATACTATATAATACAACAGGTTTATCTATTATCTAGTTTATCTATCACAGATACTATATAATACAACAAGTTTATCTATTATCTAGTTTATCTATCACAGATACTATATAATACAACAGGTTTATCTATTATCTACTCTAGCTATCACAGATACTATATAATACAACAGGTTTATCTATTATCTACTCTAGCTATCACAGATACTATATAATACAACAATATATAATATAACAAGTTTATCTATTATCTAGTTTATCTATCACAGATAATATATAATACAACAAGTTTATCTATTATCTAGTTTATCTATTACAGATACTATATAATACAACAAGTTTATCTATTATTCAGTTTATCTATCACAGATACTATATAATACAACAGGTTTATCTATTATCTAGTTTACCTATCACGGATACTATACAATACAACAATATATAATATAACAAGTTTATCTATTATCTAGTTTATCTATCACAGATAATATATAATACAACAACTTTATCTATTATCTAGTTTATCTATCACAGATACTATATAATACAGCAAGTTTATCTATTATCTAGTTTATCTATCACATATACTATATAATACAACAAGTTTATATATTATCTAGTTTATCTATCACAGATACTATACAATACAACAATATATAATATGACAAGTTTATCTATCACAGATACTATACAATACAACAATATATAATATGACAAGTTTATCTATCACAGATACTATATAATACAACAAGTTTATCTATTATCTAGTTTATCTATCACAGATACTATATACTACAACAAGTTTATCTATTATTCAGTTTATCTATCACAGATACTATATAATACAACAGGTTTATCTATTATCTAGTTTACCTATCACGGATACTATACAATACAACAATATATAATATAACAAGGTTATCTATTATCTAGTTTCTCTATCACAGATACTATATAATACAACAACTTTATCTATTATCTAGTTTCTCTATCACAGATACTATATAATACAACAACTTTATCTATTATGTAGTTTATCTATCACAGATACTATATAGTACAGCAGGTTTATCTATTATCTAGTTTATCTATCACAGATACTATACAATACAACAACTTTATCTATTATCTAGTTTATCTATCACATATACTATATAATACAACAAGTTTATCTATTATCTAGTTTATCTATCACAGATACTATATAATACAACAAGTTTATATATTATCTAGTTTATCTATCACAGATACTATACAATACAACAATACATAATATGACAAGTTTATCTATCACAGATAATATATAATACAACAAGTTTATCTATTATCTAGTTTATCTATCACAGATACTATATGATACAGCAGGTTTATCTATTATCTAGTTTATCTATCACAGATACTATATAATACAACAAATTTATATATTATCTAGTCTAGCTATCACAGATACTATATAATACAACAAGTTTATCTATTATCTAGTTTATCTATCACAGATACTATATAATACAACAAGTTTATCTATTATTCAGTTTATCTATCACAGATACTATATAATACAACATGTTTATCTATTATCTAGTTTACCTATCACGGATACTATACAATACAACAATATATAATATAACAAGTTTATCTATTATCTAGTTTATCTATCACAGATACTATATAATACAACAAGTTTATCTATTATCTAGTTTATCTATCACAGATACTATATAATATAACAGGTTTATCTATTATCTAGTCTAGCTATCACAGATACTATATAATACAACAAGTTTATCTATTATCTAGTTTATCTATCACAGATACTATATAATACAACAAATTTATCTATTATTCAGTTTATCTATCACAGATACTATATAATACAACAAGTTTATCTATTATTCAGTTTATCTATCACAGATACTATATAATACAACAGGTTTATCTATTATCTAGTTTATCTATCACAGATACTATATAATACAACAAGTTTATCTATTATCTAGTTTATCTATCACAGATACTATATAATATAACAGGTTTATCTATTATCTACTCTAGCTATCACAGATACTATATAATACAACAATATATAATATAACAAGTTTATCTATTATCTAGTTTATCTATCACAGATAATATATAATACAACAAGTTTATCTATTATTCAGTTTATCTATCACAGATACTATATAATACAACAGGTTTATCTATTATCTAGTTTATCTATCACAGATACTATATAATACAACAAGTTTATCTATTATCTAGTTTATCTATCACAGATACTATATAATATAACAGGTTTATCTATTATCTACTCTAGCTATCACAGATACTATATAATACAACAATATATAATATAACAAGTTTATCTATTATCTAGTTTATCTATCACAGATAATATATAATACAACAAGTTTATCTATTATCTAGTTTATCTATTACAGATACTATATAATACAACAAGTTTATCTATTATTCAGTTTATCTATCACAGATACTATATAATACAACAGGTTTATCTATTATCTAGTTTACCTATCACGGATACTATACAATACAACAATATATAATATAACAAGTTTATCTATTATCTAGTTTATCTATCACAGATAATATATAATACAACAACTTTATCTATTATCTAGTTTATCTATCACAGATACTATATAATACAGCAAGTTTATCTATTATCTAGTTTATCTATCACATATACTATATAATACAACAAGTTTATATATTATCTAGTTTATCTATCACAGATACTATACAATACAACAATATATAATATGACAAGTTTATCTATCACAGATACTATACAATACAACAATATATAATATGACAAGTTTATCTATCACAGATACTATATAATACAACAAGTTTATCTATTATCTAGTTTATCTATCACAGATACTATATACTACAACAAGTTTATCTATTATTCAGTTTATCTATCACAGATACTATATAATACAACAGGTTTATCTATTATCTAGTTTACCTATCACGGATACTATACAATACAACAATATATAATATAACAAGGTTATCTATTATCTAGTTTCTCTATCACAGATACTATATAATACAACAACTTTATCTATTATCTAGTCTAGCTATCACAGATACTATATAATACAACAAGTTTATCTATTATCTAGTTTATCTATCACAGATACTATATAATACAACAAATTTATCTATTATTCAGTTTATCTATCACAGATACTATATAATACAACAAGTTTATCTATTATTCAGTTTATCTATCACAGATACTATATAATACAACAAGTTTATCTATTATCTAGTTTATCTATCACAGATACTATATAATACAACAAGTTTATCTATTATTCAGTTTATCTATCACAGATACTATATAATACAACAATATATAATATAACAAGTTTATCTATTATCTAGTTTATCTATCACAGATAATATATAATACAACAAGTTTATCTATTATCTAGTTTATCTATCACAGATACTATATAATACAACAAGTTTATCTATTATTCAGTTTATCTATCACAGATACTATATAATACAACAGGTTTATCTATTATCTAGTTTACCTATCACGGATACTATACAATACAACAATATATAATATAACAAGTTTATCTATTATCTAGTTTATCTATCACAGATAATATATAATACAACAAGTTTATCTATTATCTAGTTTATCTATCACAGATACTATATAATATAACAGGTTTATCTATTATCTAGTCTAGCTATCACATATACTATATAATACAACAAGTTTATCTATTATTCAGTTTATCTATCACAGATACTATATAATACAATAGGTTTATCTATTATCTAGTTTACCTATCACGGATACGATACAATACAACAATATATAATATAACAAGTTTATCTATTATCTAGTCTAGCTATCACAGATACTATATAATACAACAAGTTTATCTATTATCTAGTTTATCTATCACAGATACTATATAATACAACAAATTTATCTATTATTCAGTTTATCTATCACAGATACTATATAGTACAACAGGTTTATCTATTATCTAGTTTACCTATCACGAATACTATACAATACAACAATATATAATATAACAAGTTTATCTATTATCTAGTTTATCTATCACAGATAATATATAATACAACAGGTTTATCTATTATCTAGTTTATCTATCACAGATACTTTATAATATAACAAGTTTATCTATTATCTAGTTTATCTATCACAGATACTATATAATACAACAAGTTTATATATTATCTAGTTTATCTATCACAGATACTATACAATGCAACAACTTTATCTATTATCTAGTTTATCTATCACAGATACTATACAATATAACAGGTTTATCTATTATCTAGTTTATCTATCACAGATACTATGTAATACAACAATTTTATCTATTATCTAGTTTATCTATCACAGATACTATATAATACAACAAGATTATCTATTATGTAGTTTATCTATCACAGATACTATATAATACAACAGGTTTATCTATTATCTAGTTTACCTATCACGGATACTATACAATACAACAATATATAATATAACAAGTTTATCTATTATCTAGTTTATCTATCACAGATAATATATAATACAACAACTTTATCTATTATCTAGTTTATCTATCACAGATACTATATAATACAGCAAGTTTATCTATTATCTAGTTTATCTATCACATATACTATATAATACAACAAGTTTATATATTATCTAGTTTATCTATCACAGATACTATACAATACAACAATATATAATATGACAAGTTTATCTATCACAGATACTATACAATACAACAATATATAATATGACAAGTTTATCTATCACAGATACTATATAATACAACAAGTTTATCTATTATCTAGTTTATCTATCACAGATACTATATACTACAACAAGTTTATCTATTATTCAGTTTATCTATCACAGATACTATATAATACAACAGGTTTATCTATTATCTAGTTTACCTATCACGGATACTATACAATACAACAATATATAATATAACAAGGTTATCTATTATCTAGTTTCTCTATCACAGATACTATATAATACAACAACTTTATCTATTATCTAGTTTCTCTATCACAGATACTATATAATACAACAACTTTATCTATTATGTAGTTTATCTATCACAGATACTATATAGTACAGCAGGTTTATCTATTATCTAGTTTATCTATCACAGATACTATACAATACAACAACTTTATCTATTATCTAGTTTATCTATCACATATACTATATAATACAACAAGTTTATCTATTATCTAGTTTATCTATCACAGATACTATATAATACAACAAGTTTATATATTATCTAGTTTATCTATCACAGATACTATACAATACAACAATACATAATATGACAAGTTTATCTATCACAGATAATATATAATACAACAAGTTTATCTATTATCTAGTTTATCTATCACAGATACTATATGATACAGCAGGTTTATCTATTATCTAGTTTATCTATCACAGATACTATATAATACAACAAATTTATATATTATCTAGTCTAGCTATCACAGATACTATATAATACAACAAGTTTATCTATTATCTAGTTTATCTATCACAGATACTATATAATACAACAAGTTTATCTATTATTCAGTTTATCTATCACAGATACTATATAATACAACATGTTTATCTATTATCTAGTTTACCTATCACGGATACTATACAATACAACAATATATAATATAACAAGTTTATCTATTATCTAGTTTATCTATCACAGATACTATATAATACAACAAGTTTATCTATTATCTAGTTTATCTATCACAGATACTATATAATATAACAGGTTTATCTATTATCTAGTCTAGCTATCACAGATACTATATAATACAACAAGTTTATCTATTATCTAGTTTATCTATCACAGATACTATATAATACAACAAATTTATCTATTATTCAGTTTATCTATCACAGATACTATATAATACAACAAGTTTATCTATTATTCAGTTTATCTATCACAGATACTATATAATACAACAGGTTTATCTATTATCTAGTTTATCTATCACAGATACTATATAATACAACAAGTTTATCTATTATCTAGTTTATCTATCACAGATACTATATAATATAACAGGTTTATCTATTATCTACTCTAGCTATCACAGATACTATATAATACAACAATATATAATATAACAAGTTTATCTATTATCTAGTTTATCTATCACAGATAATATATAATACAACAAGTTTATCTATTATTCAGTTTATCTATCACAGATACTATATAATACAACAGGTTTATCTATTATCTAGTTTATCTATCACAGATACTATATAATACAACAAGTTTATCTATTATCTAGTTTATCTATCACAGATACTATATAATATAACAGGTTTATCTATTATCTACTCTAGCTATCACAGATACTATATAATACAACAATATATAATATAACAAGTTTATCTATTATCTAGTTTATCTATCACAGATAATATATAATACAACAAGTTTATCTATTATCTAGTTTATCTATTACAGATACTATATAATACAACAAGTTTATCTATTATTCAGTTTATCTATCACAGATACTATATAATACAACAGGTTTATCTATTATCTAGTTTACCTATCACGGATACTATACAATACAACAATATATAATATAACAAGTTTATCTATTATCTAGTTTATCTATCACAGATAATATATAATACAACAACTTTATCTATTATCTAGTTTATCTATCACAGATACTATATAATACAGCAAGTTTATCTATTATCTAGTTTATCTATCACATATACTATATAATACAACAAGTTTATATATTATCTAGTTTATCTATCACAGATACTATACAATACAACAATATATAATATGACAAGTTTATCTATCACAGATACTATACAATACAACAATATATAATATGACAAGTTTATCTATCACAGATACTATATAATACAACAAGTTTATCTATTATCTAGTTTATCTATCACAGATACTATATACTACAACAAGTTTATCTATTATTCAGTTTATCTATCACAGATACTATATAATACAACAGGTTTATCTATTATCTAGTTTACCTATCACGGATACTATACAATACAACAATATATAATATAACAAGGTTATCTATTATCTAGTTTCTCTATCACAGATACTATATAATACAACAACTTTATCTATTATCTAGTCTAGCTATCACAGATACTATATAATACAACAAGTTTATCTATTATCTAGTTTATCTATCACAGATACTATATAATACAACAAATTTATCTATTATTCAGTTTATCTATCACAGATACTATATAATACAACAAGTTTATCTATTATTCAGTTTATCTATCACAGATACTATATAATACAACAAGTTTATCTATTATCTAGTTTATCTATCACAGATACTATATAATACAACAAGTTTATCTATTATTCAGTTTATCTATCACAGATACTATATAATACAACAATATATAATATAACAAGTTTATCTATTATCTAGTTTATCTATCACAGATAATATATAATACAACAAGTTTATCTATTATCTAGTTTATCTATCACAGATACTATATAATACAACAAGTTTATCTATTATTCAGTTTATCTATCACAGATACTATATAATACAACAGGTTTATCTATTATCTAGTTTACCTATCACGGATACTATACAATACAACAATATATAATATAACAAGTTTATCTATTATCTAGTTTATCTATCACAGATAATATATAATACAACAAGTTTATCTATTATCTAGTTTATCTATCACAGATACTATATAATATAACAGGTTTATCTATTATCTAGTCTAGCTATCACATATACTATATAATACAACAAGTTTATCTATTATTCAGTTTATCTATCACAGATACTATATAATACAATAGGTTTATCTATTATCTAGTTTACCTATCACGGATACGATACAATACAACAATATATAATATAACAAGTTTATCTATTATCTAGTCTAGCTATCACAGATACTATATAATACAACAAGTTTATCTATTATCTAGTTTATCTATCACAGATACTATATAATACAACAAATTTATCTATTATTCAGTTTATCTATCACAGATACTATATAGTACAACAGGTTTATCTATTATCTAGTTTACCTATCACGAATACTATACAATACAACAATATATAATATAACAAGTTTATCTATTATCTAGTTTATCTATCACAGATAATATATAATACAACAGGTTTATCTATTATCTAGTTTATCTATCACAGATACTTTATAATATAACAAGTTTATCTATTATCTAGTTTATCTATCACAGATACTATATAATACAACAAGTTTATATATTATCTAGTTTATCTATCACAGATACTATACAATGCAACAACTTTATCTATTATCTAGTTTATCTATCACAGATACTATACAATATAACAGGTTTATCTATTATCTAGTTTATCTATCACAGATACTATGTAATACAACAATTTTATCTATTATCTAGTTTATCTATCACAGATACTATATAATACAACAAGATTATCTATTATGTAGTTTATCTATCACAGATACTATATAGTACAACAAGTTTATCTATTATCTAGTTTATCTATCACAGATACTATATAATACAACAAGTTTATCTATTATCTAGTTTATCTGTCACAGATACTATATGATACAGCAGATTTATCTATTATCTAGTTTATCTATCACAGATACTATACAATACAACAACTTTATCTATTATCTAGTTTATCTATCACATATACTATATAATACAACAAGTTTATCTATTATCTAGTTTATCTATCACAGATACTATATAATACAACAAGTTTATATATTATCTAGTTTATCTATCACAGATACTATATAATACAACAAGTTTATCTATTATCTAGTTTATCTATCACAGATACTATATAATACAACAAGTTTATATATTATCTAGTTTATCTATCACAGATACTATACAATACAACAATACATAATATGACAAGTTTATCTATCACAGATAATATATAATACAACAAGTTTATCTATTATCTAGTTTATCTATCACAGATACTATATGATACAGCAGGTTTATCTATTATCTAGTTTATCTATCACAGATACTATATAATACAACAAATTTATATATTATCTAGTCTAGCTATCACAGATACTATATAATACAACAAGTTTATCTATTATCTAGTTTATCTATCACAGATACTATATAATACAACAAGTTTATCTATTATTCAGTTTATCTATCACAGATACTATATAATACAACATGTTTATCTATTATCTAGTTTACCTATCACGGATACTATACAATACAACAATATATAATATAACAAGTTTATCTATTATCTAGTTTATCTATCACAGATACTATATAATACAACAAGTTTATCTATTATCTAGTTTATCTATCACAGATACTATATAATATAACAGGTTTATCTATTATCTAGTCTAGCTATCACAGATACTATATAATACAACAAGTTTATCTATTATCTAGTTTATCTATCACAGATACTATATAATACAACAAATTTATCTATTATTCAGTTTATCTATCACAGATACTATATAATACAACAAGTTTATCTATTATTCAGTTTATCTATCACAGATACTATATAATACAACAGGTTTATCTATTATCTAGTTTATCTATCACAGATACTATATAATATAACAGGTTTATCTATTATCTACTCTAGCTATCACAGATACTATATAATACAACAATATATAATATAACAAGTTTATCTATTATCTAGTTTATCTATCACAGATACTATATAATACAACAAGATTATCTATTATCTAGTTTATCTATCACAGATACTATATAATACAACAAGTTTATCTATTATTCAGTTTATCTATCACAGATACTATATAATACAACAGGTTTATCTATTATCTAGTTTACCTATCACGGATACTATACAATACAACAATATATAATATAACAAGTTTATCTATTATCTAGTTTATCTATCACAGATAATATATAATACAACAAGTTTATCTATTATCTAGTTTATCTATCACAGATACTATATAATATAACAGGTTTATCTATTATCTAGTCTAGCTATCACATATACTATATAATACAACAAGTTTATCTATTATTCAGTTTATCTATCACAGATACTATATAATACAATAGGTTTATCTATTATCTAGTTTACCTATCACGGATACGATACAATACAACAATATATAATATAACAAGTTTATCTATTATCTAGTCTAGCTATCACAGATACTATATAATACAACAAGTTTATCTATTATCTAGTTTATCTATCACAGATACTATATAATACAACAAATTTATCTATTATTCAGTTTATCTATCACAGATACTATGTAGTACAACAGGTTTATCTATTATCTAGTTTACCTATCACGAATACTATACAATACAACAATATATAATATAACAAGTTTATATATTATCTAGTTTATCTATCACAGATACTATATAATACAACAAGTTTATCTATTATCTAGTTTATCTATCACAGATACTATATAATACAACAGGTTTATCTATTATTTAGTTTATCTATCACAGATACTATACAATACAACAATATATAATAGAACAAGTTTATCTATTATCTAGTTTATCTATCACAGATAATATATAATACAACAGGTTTATCTATTATCTAGTTTATCTATCACAGATACTTTATAATATAACAAGTTTATCTATTATCTAGTTTATCTATCACAGATACTATATAATACAACAAGTTTATATATTATCTAGTTTATCTATCACAGATACTATACAATGCAACAACTTTATCTATTATCTAGTTTATCTATCACAGATACTATACAATATAACAGGTTTATCTATTATCTAGTTTATCTATCACAGATACTATGTAATACAACAATTTTATCTATTATCTAGTTTATCTATCACAGATACTATATAATACAACAAGATTATCTATTATGTAGTTTATCTATCACAGATACTATATAGTACAACAAGTTTATCTATTATCTAGTTTATCTATCACAGATACTATATAATACAACAAGTTTATCTATTATCTAGTTTATCTGTCACAGATACTATATGATACAGCAGGTTTATCTATTATCTAGTTTATCTATCACAGATACTATACAATACAACAACTTTATCTATTATCTAGTTTATCTATCACATATACTATATAATACAACAAGTTTATCTATTATCTAGTTTATCTATCACAGATACTATATAATACAACAAGTTTATATATTATCTAGTTTATCTATCACAGATACTATACAATACAACAATACATAATATGACAAGTTTATCTATCACAGATACTATATAATACAACAAGTTTATCTATTATCTAGTTTATCTATCACAGATACTATATAATACAACAAGTTTATCTATTATTCAGTTTATCTATCACAGATACTATATAATACAACAGGTTTATCTATTATCTAGTTTACCTATCACGGATACTATACAATACAACAATATATAATATAACAAGGTTATCTATTATCTAGTTTATCTATCACAGATAATATATAATACAACAAGTTTATCTATTATCTAGTTTATCTATCACAGATACTATATGATACAGCAGGTTTATCTATTATCTAGTTTATCTATCACAGCTACTATATAATACAACAATTTTATATATTATCTAGTCTAGCTGTCACAGATACTATATAATACAACAAGTTTATCTATTATCTAGTTTATCTATCACAGATACTATGTAATACAACAAGTTTATCTATTATCTAGTTTATCTATCACAGATACTATATAATACAACAAGTTTATCTATTATCTAGTTTATCTATCACAGATACTATATAATACAACAAGATTATCTATTATCTAGTTTATCTATCACAGATACTATATAGTACAACAAGTTTATCTATTATCTAGTTTATCTATCACAGATACTATATAATATAACAGGTTTATCTATTATCTAGTCTAGCTATCACAGATACTATATAATACAACAAGTTTATCTATTATCTAGTTTATCTATCACAGATACTATATAATACAACAAATTTATCTATTATTCAGTTTATCTATCACAGATACTATATAATACAACAAGTTTATCTATTATTCAGTTTATCTATCACAGATACTATATAATACAACAGGTTTATCTATTATCTAGTTTATCTATCACAGATACTATATAATATAACAGGTTTATCTATTATCTACTCTAGCTATCACAGATACTATATAATACAACAATATATAATATAACAAGTTTATCTATTATCTAGTTTATCTATCACAGATAATATATAATACAACAAGTTTGTCTATTATCTAGTTTATCTATCACAGATACTATATAATACAACAAGTTTATCTATTATCTAGTTTATCTATCACAGATACTATATAATACAACAAATTTATCTATTATTCAGTTTATCTATCACAGATACTATATAATACAACAAGTTTATCTATTATTCAGTTTATCTATCACAGATACTATATAATACAACAAGTTTATCTATTATCTAGTTTATCTATCACAGATACTATATAATATAACAGGTTTATCTATTATCCAGTCTAGCTATCACAGATACTATATAATACAACAGGTTTATCTATTATCTAGTTTACCTATCACGGATACTATACAATACAACAATATATAATATAACAAGTTTATCTATTATCTAGTTTATCTATCACAGATAATATATAATACAACAAGTTTATCTATTTATCTAGTTTATCTATCACAGATACTATATAATATAACAAGTTTATCTATTATCTAGTCTAGCTATCACATATACTATATAATACAACAAGTTTATCTATTATTCAGTTTATCTATCACAGATACAATATAATACAATAGGTTTATCTATTATCTAGTTTACCTATCACGGATACGATACAATACAACAATATATAATATAACAAGTTTATCTATTATCTAGTCTAGCTATCACAGATACTATATAATACAACAAGTTTATCTATTATCTAGTTTATCTATCACAGATACTATATAATACAACAAATTTATCTATTATTCAGTTTATCTATCACAGATACTATATAGTACAACAGGTTTATCTATTATCTAGTTTACCTATCACGAATACTATACAATACAACAATATATAATATAACAAGTTTATATATTATCTAGTTTATCTATCACAGATACTATATAATACAACAAGTTTATCTATTATCTAGTTTATCTATCACAGATACTATATAATACAACAGGTTTATCTATTATCTAGTTTATCTGTCACAGATACTATATGATACAGCAGGTTTATCTATTATCTAGTTTATCTATCACAGATACTATACAATACAACAACTTTATCTATTATCTAGTTTATCTATCAGATATACTATATAATACAACAAGTTTATCTATTATCTAGTTTATCTATCACAGATACTATATAATACAACAAGTTTATATATTATCTAGTTTATCTATCACAGATACTATACAATACAACAATACATAATATGACAAGTTTATCTATCACAGATACTATATAATACAACAAGTTTATCTATTATCTAGTTTATCTATCACAGATACTATATAATACAACAAGTTTATCTATTATTCAGTTTATCTATCACAGATACTATATAATACAACAGGTTTATCTATTATCTAGTTTACCTATCACGGATACTATACAATACAACAATATATAATATAACAAGGTTATCTATTATCTAGTTTATCTATCACAGATAATATATAATACAACAAGTTTATCTATTATCTAGTTTATCTATCACAGATACTATATGATACAGCAGGTTTATCTATTATGTAGTTTATCTATCACAGATAATATATAATACAACAAGTTTATCTATTATCTAGTTTATCTATCACAGATACTATATAATACAACAAGATTATCTATTATGTAGTTTATCTATCACAGATACTATATAGTACAACAAGTTTATCTATTATCTAGTTTATCTATCACAGATACTATATAATACAACAAGTTTATCTATTATCTAGTTTATCTGTCACAGATACTATATGATACAGCAGGTTTATCTATTATCTAGTTTATCTATCACAGATACTATACAATACAACAACTTTATCTATTATCTAGTTTATCTATCACATATACTATATAATACAACAAGTTTATCTATTATCTAGTTTATCTATCACAGATACTATATAATACAACAAGTTTATATATTATCTAGTTTATCTATCACAGATACTATACAATACAACAATACATAATATGACAAGTTTATCTATCACAGATACTATATAATACAACAAGTTTATCTATTATCTAGTTTATCTATCACAGATACTATATAATACAACAAGTTTATCTATTATTCAGTTTATCTATCACAGATACTATATAATACAACAGGTTTATCTATTATCTAGTTTACCTATCACGGATACTATACAATACAACAATATATAATATAACAAGGTTATCTATTATCTAGTTTATCTATCACAGATAATATATAATACAACAAGTTTATCTATTATCTAGTTTATCTATCACAGATACTATATGATACAGCAGGTTTATCTATTATCTAGTTTATCTATCACAGATACTATATAATACAACAATTTTATATATTATCTAGTCTAGCTATCACAGATACTATATAATACAACAAGTTTATCTATTATCTAGTTTATCTATCACAGATACTATGTAATACAACAAGTTTATCTATTATCTAGTTTATCTATCACAGATACTATATAATACAACAAGTTTATCTATTATCTAGTTTATCTATCACAGATACTATATAATACAACAAGATTATCTATTATCTAGTTTATCTATCACAGATACTATATAGTACAACAAGTTTATCTATTATCTAGTTTATCTATCACAGATACTATATAATATAACAGGTTTATCTATTATCTAGTCTAGCTATCACAGATACTATATAATACAACAAGTTTATCTATTATCTAGTTTATCTATCACAGATACTATATAATACAACAAATTTATCTATTATTCAGTTTATCTATCACAGATACTATATAATACAACAAGTTTATCTATTATTCAGTTTATCTATCACAGATACTATATAATACAACAGGTTTATCTATTATCTAGTTTATCTATCACAGATACTATATAATATAACAGGTTTATCTATTATCTACTCTAGCTATCACAGATACTATATAATACAACAATATATAATATAACAAGTTTATCTATTATCTAGTTTATCTATCACAGATAATATATAATACAACAAGTTTATCTATTATCTAGTTTATCTATCACAGATACTATATAATACAACAAGTTTATCTATTATCTAGTTTATCTATCACAGATACTATATAATACAACAAATTTATCTATTATTCAGTTTATCTATCACAGATACTATATAATACAACAAGTTTATCTATTATTCAGTTTATCTATCACAGATACTATATAATACAACAGGTTTATCTATTATCTAGTTTATCTATCACAGATACTATATAATATAACAGGTTTATCTATTATCTACTCTAGCTATCACAGATACTATATAATACAACAATATATAATATAACAAGTTTATCTATTATCTAGTTTATCTATCACAGATACTATATAATACAACAAATTTATCTATTATTCAGTTTATCTATCACAGATACTATATAATACAACAAATTTATCTATTATTCAGTTTATCTATCACAGATACTATATAATACAACAAGTTTATCTATTATCTAGTTTATCTATCACAGATACTATATAATACAACAAGATTATCTATTATCTAGTTTATCTATCACAGATACTATATAATACAACAAGTTTATCTATTATCTAGTTTATCTATCACAGATACTATATAATACAACAAATTTGTCTATTATTCAGTTTATCTATCACAGATACTATATAATACAACAAGTTTATCTATTATTCAGTTTATCTATCACAGATACTATATAATACAACAGGTTTATCTATTATCTAGTTTATCTATCACAGATACTATATAATACAACAAGTTTATCTATTATCTACTCTAGCTATCACAGATACTATATAATACAACAATATATAATATAACAAGTTTATCTATTATCTAGTTTATCCATCACAGATAATATATAATACAACAAGTTTATCTATTATCTAGTTTATCTATCACAGATACTATATATACAACAAGTTTATCTATTATCTAGTTTATCTATCACAGATACTATATAATACAACAAATTTATCTATTATTCAGTTTATCTATCACAGATACTATATAATACAACAAGTTTATCTATTATTCAGTTTATCTATCACAGATACTATATAATACAACAGGTTTATCTATTATCTAGTTTATCTATCACAGATACTATATAATATAACAGGTTTATCTATTATCTACTCTAGCTATCACAGATACTATATAATACAACAATATATAATATAACAAGTTTATCTATTATCTAGTTTATCTATCACAGATAATATATAATACAACAAGTTTATCTATTATTCAGTTTATCTATCACAGATACTATATAATACAATAGGTTTATCTATTATCTAGTTTACCTATCACGGATATTATACAATACAACAATATATAATATAACAAGTTTATCTATTATCTAGTCTAGCTATCACAGATACTATATAATACAACAAGTTTATCTATTATCTAGTTTATCTATCACAGATACTATATAATACAACAAATTTATCTATTATTCAGTTTATCTATCACAGATACTATATAATACAACAAGTTTATCTATTATTCAGTTTATCTATCACAGATACTATATAATACAACAGGTTTATCTATTATCTAGTTTATCTATCACAGATACTATATAATACAACAAGTTTATCTATTATCTAGTTTATCTATCACAGATACTATATAATACAACAGGTTTATCTATTATCTAGTTTATCTATCACAGATACTATATAATACAACAAGTTTATCTATTATCTAGTTTATCTATCACAGATACTATATAATATAACAGGTTTATCTATTATCTAGTCTAGCTATCACAGATACTATATAATACAACAATATATAATATAACAAGTTTATCTATTATCTAGTTTATCTATCACAGATAATATATAATACAACAAGTTTATCTATTATCTAGTTTATCTATCACAGATACTATATAATATAACAGGTTTATCTATTATCTAGTCTAGCTATCACATATACTATATAATACAACAAGTTTATCTATTATTCAGTTTATCTATCACAGATACTATATAATACAATAGGTTTATCTATTATCTAGTTTACCTATCACGGATACGATACAATACAACAATATATAATATAACAAGTTTATCTATTATCTAGTCTAGCTATCACAGATACTATATAATACAACAAATTTATCTATTATTCAGTTTATCTATCACAGATACTATATAATACAACAAGTTTATCTATTATTCAGTTTATCTATCACAGATACTATATAATACAACAGGTTTATCTATTATCTAGTTTACCTATCACGGATACTATACAATACAACAATATATAATATAACAAATTTATCTATTATCTAGTTTATCTATCACAGATAATATATAATACAACAAGTTTATCTATTATCTAGTTTATCTATCACAGATACTATATAATATAACAGGTTTATCTATTATCTAGTCTAGCTATCACATATACTATATAATACAACAAGTTTATCTATTATTCAGTTTATCTATCACAGATACTATATAATACAATAGGTTTATCTATTATCTAGTTTACCTATCACGGATACGATACAATACAACAATATATAATATAACAAGTTTATCTATTATCTAGTCTAGCTATCACAGATACTATATAATACAACAAGTTTATCTATTATCTAGTTTATCTATCACAGATACTATATAATACAACAAATTTATCTATTATTCAGTTTATCTATCACAGATACTATATAGTACAACAGGTTTATCTATTATCTAGTTTACCTATCACGAATACTATACAATACAACAATATATAATATAACAAGTTTATATATTATCTAGTTTATCTATCACAGATACTATATAATACAACAGGTTTATCTATTATTTAGTTTATCTATCACAGATACTATACAATACAACAATATATAATAGAACAAGTTTATCTATTATCTAGTTTATCTATCACAGATAATATATAATACAACAGGTTTATCTATTATCTAGTTTATCTATCACAGATACTATATAATATAACAAGTTTATCTATTATCTAGTTTATCTATCACAGATACTATATAATACAACAAGTTTATATATTATCTAGTTTATCTATCACAGATACTATACAATGCAACAACTTTATCTATTATCTAGTTTATCTATCACAGATACTATACAATATAACAGGTTTATCTATTATCTAGTTTATCTATCACAGATACTATGTAATACAACAATTTTATCTATTATCTAGTTTATCTATCACAGATACTATATAATACAACAAGATTATCTATTATGTAGTTTATCTATCACAGATACTATATAATACAACAAGTTTATCTATTATCTAGTTTATCTGTCACAGATACTATATGATACAGCAGGTTTATCTATTATCTAGTTTATCTATCACAGATACTATACAATACAACAACTTTATCTATTATCTAGTTTATCTATCACATATACTATATAATACAACAAGTTTATCTATTATCTAGTTTATCTATCACAGATACTATATAATACAACAAGTTTATATATTATCTAGTTTATCTATCACAGATACTATACAATACAACAATACATAATATGACAAGTTTATCTATCACAGATACTATATAATACAACAAGTTTGTCTATTATCTAGTTTATCTATCACAGATACTATATAATACAACAAGTTTATCTATTATTCAGTTTATCTATCACAGATACTATATAATACAACAGGTTTATCTATTATCTAGTTTACCTATCACGTATACTATACAATACAACAATATATAATATAACAAGGTTATCTATTATCTAGTTTATCTATCACAGATAATATATAATACAACAAGTTTATCTATTATCTAGTTTATCTATCACAGATACTATATGATACAGCAGGTTTATCTATTATCTAGTTTATCTATCACAGATACTATATAATACAACAATTTTATATATTATCTAGTCTAGCTATCACAGATACTATATAATACAACAAGTTTATCTATTATCTAGTTTATCTATCACAGATACTATGTAATACAACAAGTTTATCTATTATCTAGTTTATCTATCACAGATACTATATAATACAACAAGTTTATCTATTATCTAGTTTATCTATCACAGATACTATATAATACAACAAGATTATCTATTATCTAGTTTATCTATCACAGATACTATATAGTACAACAAGTTTATCTATTATCTAGTTTATCTATCACAGATACTATATGATACAGCAGGTTTATCTATTATCTAGTTTATCTATCACAGATACTATACAATACAACAACTTTATCTATTATCTAGTTTATCTATCACATAAACTATATAATACAACAAGTTTATCTATTATCTAGTTTATCTATCACATATACTATATAATACAACAAGTTTATATATTATCTAGTTTATCTATCACAGATACTATACAATACAACAATACATAATATGACAAGTTTATCTATCACAGATACTATATAATACAACAAGTTTATCTATTATCTAGTTTATCTATCACAGATACTATATGATACAGCAGGTTTATCTATTATCTAGTTTATCTATCACAGATACTATACAATACAACAACTTTATCTATTATCTAGTTTATCTATCACATAAACTATATAATACAACAAGTTTATCTATTATCTAGTTTATCTATCACATATACTATATAATACAACAACTTTATATATTATCTAGTTTATCTATCACAGATACTATACAATACAACAATACATAATATGACAAGTTTATCTATCACAGATACTATATAATACAACAAGTTTATCTATTATCTAGTTTATCTATCACAGATACTATATAATACAACAAGTTTATCTATTATTCAGTTTATCTATCACAGATACTATATGATACAGCAGGTTTATCTATTATCTAGTTTATCTATCACAGATACTATATAATACAACAATTTTATATATTATCTAGTCTAGCTATCACAGATACTATATAATACAACAAGTTTATCTATTATCTAGTTTATCTATCACAGATACTATGTAATACAACAAGTTTATCTATTATCTAGTTTATCTATCACAGATACTATATAATACAACAAGATTATCTATTATGTAGTTTATCTATCACAGATACTATATAGTACAACAAGTTTATCTATTATCTAGTTTATCTATCACAGATACTATATAATACAACAAGTTTATCTATTATCTAGTTTATCTGTCACAGATACTATATGATACAGCAGGTTTATCTATTATCTAGTTTATCTATCACAGATACTATACAATACAACAACTTTATCTATTATCTAGTTTATCTATCACATATACTATATAATACAACAAGTTTATCTATTATCTAGTTTATCTATCACAGATACTATATAATACAACAAGTTTATATATTATCTAGTTTATCTATCACAGATACTATACAATACAACAATACATAATATGACAAGTTTATCTATCACAGATACTATATAATACAACAAGTTTATCTATTATCTAGTTTATCTATCACAGATACTATATAATACAACAAGTTTATCTATTATTCAGTTTATCTATCACAGATACTATATAATACAACAGGTTTATCTATTATCTAGTTTACCTATCACGGATACTATACAATACAACAATATATAATATAACAAGGTTATCTATTATCTAGTTTATCTATCACAGATAATATATAATACAACAAGTTTATCTATTATCTAGTTTATCTATCACAGATACTATATGATACAGCAGGTTTATCTATTATCTAGTTTATCTATCACAGATACTATATAATACAACAATTTTATATATTATCTAGTCTAGCTATCACAGATACTATATAATACAACAAGTTTATCTATTATCTAGTTTATCTATCACAGATACTATATAATACAACAAGTTTATCTATTATCTACTCTAGCTATCACAGATACTATATAATACAACAATATATAATATAACAAGTTTATCTATTATCTAGTTTATCTATCACAGATAATATATAATACAACAAGTTTATCTATTATCTAGTTTATCTATCACAGATACTATATAATACAACAAGTTTATCTATTATCTAGTTTATCTATCACAGATACTATATAATACAACAAATTTATCTATTATTCAGTTTATCTATCACAGATACTATATAATACAACAAGTTTATCTATTATTCAGTTTATCTATCACAGATACTATATAATACAACAGGTTTATCTATTATCTAGTTTATCTATCACAGATACTATATAATATAACAGGTTTATCTATTATCTACTCTAGCTATCACAGATACTATATAATACAACAATATATAATATAACAAGTTTATCTATTATCTAGTTTATCTATCACAGATAATATATAATACAACAAGTTTATCTATTATCTAGTTTATCTATCACAGATACTATATAATACAACAAGTTTATCTATTATCTAGTTTATCTATCACAGATACTATATAATATAACAGGTTTATCTATTATCTAGTCTAGCTATCACATATACTATATAATACAACAAGTTTATCTATTATTCAGTTTATCTATCACAGATACTATATAATACAATAGGTTTATCTATTATCTAGTTTACCTATCACGGATACTATACAATACAACAATATATAATATAACAAGTTTATCTATTATCTAGTCTAGCTATCACAGATACTATATAATACAACAAGTTTATCTATTATCTAGTTTATCTATCACAGAAACTATATAATACAACAAATTTATCTATTATTCAGTTTATCTATCACAGATACTATATAATACAACAAGTTTATCTATTATCTAGTTTATCTATCACAGATACTATATAATACAACAAGATTATCTATTATCTAGTTTATCTATCACAGATACTATATAGTACAACAAGTTTATCTATTATCTAGTTTATCTATCACAGATACTATATAATATAACAGGTTTATCTATTATCTAGTCTAGCTATCACAGATACTATATAATACAACAAGTTTATCTATTATCTAGTTTATCTATCACAGATACTATATAATACAACAAATTTGTCTATTATTCAGTTTATCTATCACAGATACTATATAATACAACAAGTTTATCTATTATTCAGTTTATCTATCACAGATACTATATAATACAACAGGTTTATCTATTATCTAGTTTATCTATCACAGATACTATATAATACAACAAGTTTATCTATTATCTACTCTAGCTATCACAGATACTATATAATACAACAATATATAATATAACAAGTTTATCTATTATCTAGTTTATCCATCACAGATAATATATAATACAACAAGTTTATCTATTATCTAGTTTATCTATCACAGATACTATATATACAACAAGTTTATCTATTATCTAGTTTATCTATCACAGATACTATATAATACAACAAATTTATCTATTATTCAGTTTATCTATCACAGATACTATATAATACAACAAGTTTATCTATTATTCAGTTTATCTATCACAGATACTATATAATACAACAGGTTTATCTATTATCTAGTTTATCTATCACAGATACTATATAATATAACAGGTTTATCTATTATCTACTCTAGCTATCACAGATACTATATAATACAACAATATATAATATAACAAGTTTATCTATTATCTAGTTTATCTATCACAGATAATATATAATACAACAAGTTTATCTATTATTCAGTTTATCTATCACAGATACTATATAATACAATAGGTTTATCTATTATCTAGTTTACCTATCACGGATATTATACAATACAACAATATATAATATAACAAGTTTATCTATTATCTAGTCTAGCTATCACAGATACTATATAATACAACAAGTTTATCTATTATCTAGTTTATCTATCACAGATACTATATAATACAACAAATTTATCTATTATTCAGTTTATCTATCACAGATACTATATAATACAACAAGTTTATCTATTATTCAGTTTATCTATCACAGATACTATAAAATACAACAGGTTTATCTATTATCTAGTTTATCTATCACAGATACTATATAATACAACAAGTTTATCTATTATCTAGTTTATCTATCACAGATACTATATAATACAACAGGTTTATCTATTATCTAGTTTATCTATCACAGATACTATATAATACAACAAGTTTATCTATTATCTAGTTTATCTATCACAGATACTATATAATATAACAGGTTTATCTATTATCTAGTCTAGCTATCACAGATACTATATAATACAACAATATATAATATAACAAGTTTATCTATTATCTAGTTTATCTATCACAGATAATATATAATACAACAAGTTTATCTATTATCTAGTTTATCTATCACAGATACTATATAATATAACAGGTTTATCTATTATCTAGTCTAGCTATCACATATACTATATAATACAACAAGTTTATCTATTATTCAGTTTATCTATCACAGATACTATATAATACAATAGGTTTATCTATTATCTAGTTTACCTATCACGGATACGATACAATACAACAATATATAATATAACAAGTTTATCTATTATCTAGTCTAGCTATCACAGATACTATATAATACAACAAATTTATCTATTATTCAGTTTATCTATCACAGATACTATATAATACAACAAGTTTATCTATTATTCAGTTTATCTATCACAGATACTATATAATACAACAGGTTTATCTATTATCTAGTTTACCTATCACGGATACTATACAATACAACAATATATAATATAACAAGTTTATCTATTATCTAGTTTATCTATCACAGATAATATATAATACAACAAGTTTATCTATTATCTAGTTTATCTATCACAGATACTATATAATATAACAGGTTTATCTATTATCTAGTCTAGCTATCACATATACTATATAATACAACAAGTTTATCTATTATTCAGTTTATCTATCACAGATACTATATAATACAATAGGTTTATCTATTATCTAGTTTACCTATCACGGATACGATACAATACAACAATATATAATATAACAAGTTTATCTATTATCTAGTCTAGCTATCACAGATACTATATAATACAACAAGTTTATCTATTATCTAGTTTATCTATCACAGATACTATATAATACAACAAATTTATCTATTATTCAGTTTATCTATCACAGATACTATATAGTACAACAGGTTTATCTATTATCTAGTTTACCTATCACGAATACTATACAATACAACAATATATAATATAACAAGTTTATATATTATCTAGTTTATCTATCACAGATACTATATAATACAACAGGTTTATCTATTATTTAGTTTATCTATCACAGATACTATACAATACAACAATATATAATAGAACAAGTTTATCTATTATCTAGTTTATCTATCACAGATAATATATAATACAACAGGTTTATCTATTATCTAGTTTATCTATCACAGATACTATATAATATAACAAGTTTATCTATTATCTAGTTTATCTATCACAGATACTATATAATACAACAAGTTTATATATTATCTAGTTTATCTATCACAGATACTATACAATGCAACAACTTTATCTATTATCTAGTTTATCTATCACAGATACTATACAATATAACAGGTTTATCTATTATCTAGTTTATCTATCACAGATACTATGTAATACAACAATTTTATCTATTATCTAGTTTATCTATCACAGATACTATATAATACAACAAGATTATCTATTATGTAGTTTATCTATCACAGATACTATATAATACAACAAGTTTATCTATTATCTAGTTTATCTGTCACAGATACTATATGATACAGCAGGTTTATCTATTATCTAGTTTATCTATCACAGATACTATACAATACAACAACTTTATCTATTATCTAGTTTATCTATCACATATACTATATAATACAACAAGTTTATCTATTATCTAGTTTATCTATCACAGATACTATATAATACAACAAGTTTATATATTATCTAGTTTATCTATCACAGATACTATACAATACAACAATACATAATATGACAAGTGTATCTATCACAGATACTATATAATACAACAAGTTTATCTATTATCTAGTTTATCTATCACAGATACTATATAATACAACAAGTTTATCTATTATTCAGTTTATCTATCACAGATACTATATAATACAACAGGTTTATCTATTATCTAGTTTACCTATCACGTATACTATACAATACAACAATATATAATATAACAAGGTTATCTATTATCTAGTTTATCTATCACAGATAATATATAATACAACAAGTTTATCTATTATCTAGTTTATCTATCACAGATACTATATGATACAGCAGGTTTATCTATTATCTAGTTTATCTATCACAGATACTATATAATACAACAATTTTATATATTATCTAGTCTAGCTATCACAGATACTATATAATACAACAAGTTTATCTATTATCTAGTTTATCTATCACAGATACTATGTAATACAACAAGTTTATCTATTATCTAGTTTATCTATCACAGATACTATATAATACAACAAGTTTATCTATTATCTAGTTTATCTATCACAGATACTATATAATACAACAAGATTATCTATTATCTAGTTTATCTATCACAGATACTATATAGTACAACAAGTTTATCTATTATCTAGTTTATCTATCACAGATACTATATGATACAGCAGGTTTATCTATTATCTAGTTTATCTATCACAGATACTATACAATACAACAACTTTATCTATTATCTAGTTTATCTATCACATAAACTATATAATACAACAAGTTTATCTATTATCTAGTTTATCTATCACATATACTATACAATACAACAATACATAATATGACAAGTTTATCTATCACAGATACTATATAATACAACAAGTTTATCTATTATCTAGTTTATCTATCACAGATACTATATAATACAACAAGTTTATCTATTATTCAGTTTATCTATCACAGATACTATATGATACAGCAGGTTTATCTATTATCTAGTTTATCTATCACAGATACTATATAATACAACAATTTTATATATTATCTAGTCTAGCTATCACAGATACTATATAATACAACAAGTTTATCTATTATCTAGTTTATCTATCACAGATACTATGTAATACAACAAGTTTATCTATTATCTAGTTTATCTATCACAGATACTATATAATACAACAAGTTTATCTATTATCTAGTTTATCTATCACAGATACTATATAATACAACAAGATTATCTATTATCTAGTTTATCTATCACAGATACTATATAGTACAACAAGTTTATCTATTATCTAGTTTATCTATCACAGATACTATATGATACAGCAGGTTTATCTATTATCTAGTTTATCTATCACAGATACTATACAATACAACAACTTTATCTATTATCTAGTTTATCTATCACATAAACTATATAATACAACAAGTTTATCTATTATCTAGTTTATCTATCACATATACTATATAATACAACAAGTTTATATATTATCTAGTTTATCTATCACAGATACTATACAATACAACAATACATAATATGACAAGTTTATCTATCACAGATACTATATAATACAACAAGTTTATCTATTATCTAGTTTATCTATCACAGATACTATATGATACAGCAGGTTTATCTATTATCTAGTTTATCTATCACAGATACTATACAATACAACAACTTTATCTATTATCTAGTTTATCTATCACATAAACTATATAATACAACAAGTTTATCTATTATCTAGTTTATCTATCACATATACTATATAATACAACAAGTTTATATATTATCTAGTTTATCTATCACAGATACTATACAATACAACAATACATAATATGACAAGTTTATCTATCGCAGATACTATATAATACAACAAGTTTATCTATTATCTAGTTTCTCTATCACAGATACTATATAATACAACAACTTTATCTATTATCTAGTCTAGCTATCACAGATACTATATAATACAACAAGTTTATCTATTATCTAGTTTACCTATCACGGATACTATACAATACAACAATATATAATATAACAAGTTTATCTATTATCTAGTTTATCTATCACAGATAATATATAATACAACAAGTTTATCTATTATCTAGTTTATCTATCACAGATACTATATAATATAACAGGTTTATCTATTATCTAGTCTAGCTATCACATATACTATATAATACAACAAGTTTATCTATTATTCAGTTTATCTATCACAGATACTATATAATACAATAGGTTTATCTATTATCTAGTTTACGTATCACGGATACTATACAATACAACAATATATAATATAAAAAGTTTATCTATTATCTAGTCTAGCTATCACAGATACTATATAATACAACAAGTTTATCTATTATCTAGTTTATCTATCACAGATACTATATAATACAACAAATTTATCTATTATTCAGTTTATCTATCACAGATACTATATAGTACAACAGGTTTATCTATTATCTAGTTTACCTATCACGAATACTATACAATACAACAATATATAATATAACAAGTTTATATATTATCTAGTTTATCTATCACAGATACTATATAATACAACAAGTTTATCTATTATCTAGTTTATCTATCACAGATACTATATAATACAACAGGTTTATCTATTATTTAGTTTATCTATCACAGATACTATATAATACAACAATATATAATAGAACAAGTTTATCTATTATCTAGTTTATCTATCACAGATAATATATAATACAACAGGTTTATCTATTATCTAGTTTATCTATCACAGATACTATATAATATAACAAGTTTATCTATTATCTAGTTTATCTATCACAGAAACTATATAATACAACAAGTTTATATATTATCTAGTTTATCTATCACAGATACAATACAATGCAACAACTTTATCTATTATCTAGTTTATCTATCACAGATACTATACAATATAACAGGTTTATCTATTATCTAGTTTATCTATCACAGATACTATGTAATACAACAATTTTATCTATTATGTAGTTTATCTATCACAGATACTATATAGTACAACAAGTTTATCTATTATCTAGTTTATCTATCACAGATACTATATAATACAACAAGTTTATCTATTATCTAGTTTATCTGTCACAGATACTATATGATACAGCAGGTTTATCTATTATCTAGTTTATCTATCACAGATACTATACAATACAACAACTTTATCTATTATCTAGTTTATCTATCACATATACTATATAATACAACAAGTTTATCTATTATCTAGTTTATCTATCACAGATACTATATAATACAACAAGTTTATATATTATCTAGTTTATCTATCACAGATACTATACAATACAACAATATATAATATGACAAGTTTATCTATCACAGATACTATATAATACAACAAGTTTATCTATTATCTAGTTTATCTATCACAGATACTATATAATACAACAAGTTTATCTATTATTCAGTTTATCTATCACAGATACTATATAATACAACAGGTTTATCTATTATCTAGTTTACCTATCACGGATACTATACAATACAACAATATATAATATAACAAGGTTATCTATTATCTAGTTTATCTATCACAGATAATATATAATACAACAAGTTTATCTATTATCTAGTTTATCTATCACAGATACTATATGATACAGCAGGTTTATCTATTATCTAGTTTATCTATCACAGATACTATATAATACAACAATTTTATATATTATCTAGTCTAGCTATCACAGATACTATATAATACAACAAGTTTATCTATTATCTAGTTTATCTATCACAGATACTATGTAATACAACAAGTTTATCTATTATCTAGTTTATCTATCACAGATACTATATAATACAACAAGTTTATCTATTATCTAGTTTATCTATCACAGATACTATATAATACAACAAGATTATCTATTATCTAGTTTATCTATCACAGATACTATATAGTACAACAAGTTTATCTATTATCTAGTTTATCTATCACAGATACTATATAATATAACAGGTTTATCTATTATCTAGTCTAGCTATCACAGATACTATATAATACAACAAGTTTATCTATTATCTAGTTTATCTATCACAGATACTATATAATACAACAAATTTATCTATTATTCAGTTTATCTATCACAGATACTATATAATACAACAAGTTTATCTATTATTCAGTTTATCTATCACAGATACTATATAATACAACAAGTTTATCTATTATCTAGTTTATCTATCACAGATACTATATAATATAACAGGTTTATCTATTATCCAGTCTAGCTATCACAGATACTATATAATACAACAGGTTTATCTATTATCTAGTTTACCTATCACGGATACTATACAATACAACAATATATAATATAACAAGTTTATCTATTATCTAGTTTATCTATCACAGATAATATATAATACAACAAGTTTATCTATTTATCTAGTTTATCTATCACAGATACTATATAATATAACAAGTTTATCTATTATCTAGTCTAGCTATCACATATACTATATAATACAACAAGTTTATCTATTATTCAGTTTATCTATCACAGATACTATATAATACAATAGGTTTATCTATTATCTAGTTTACCTATCACGGATACGATACAATACAACAATATATAATATAACAAGTTTATCTATTATCTAGTCTAGCTATCACAGATACTATATAATACAACAAGTTTATCTATTATCTAGTTTATCTATCACAGATACTATATAATACAACAAATTTATCTATTATTCAGTTTATCTATCACAGATACTATATAGTACAACAGGTTTATCTATTATCTAGTTTACCTATCACGAATACTATACAATACAACAATATATAATATAACAAGTTTATATATTATCTAGTTTATCTATCACAGATACTATATAATACAACAAGTTTATCTATTATCTAGTTTATCTATCACAGATACTATATAATACAACAGGTTTATCTATTATCTAGTTTATCTGTCACAGATACTATATGATACAGCAGGTTTATCTATTATCTAGTTTATCTATCACAGATACTATACAATACAACAACTTTATCTATTATCTAGTTTATCTATCAGATATACTATATAATACAACAAGTTTATCTATTATCTAGTTTATCTATCACAGATACTATATAATACAACAAGTTTATATATTATCTAGTTTATCTATCACAGATACTATACAATACAACAATACATAATATGACAAGTTTATCTATCACAGATACTATATAATACAACAAGTTTATCTATTATCTAGTTTATCTATCACAGATACTATATAATACAACAAGTTTATCTATTATTCAGTTTATCTATCACAGATACTATATAATACAACAGGTTTATCTATTATCTAGTTTACCTATCACGGATACTATACAATACAACAATATATAATATAACAAGGTTATCTATTATCTAGTTTATCTATCACAGATAATATATAATACAACAAGTTTATCTATTATCTATTTTATCTATCACAGATACTATATGATACAGCAGGTTTATCTATTATGTAGTTTATCTATCACAGATAATATATAATACAACAAGTTTATCTATTATCTAGTTTATCTATCACAGATACTATATAATACAACAAGATTATCTATTATGTAGTTTATCTATCACAGATACTATATAGTACAACAAGTTTATCTATTATCTAGTTTATCTATCACAGATACTATATAATACAACAAGTTTATCTATTATCTAGTTTATCTGTCACAGATACTATATGATACAGCAGGTTTATCTATTATCTAGTTTATCTATCACAGATACTATACAATACAACAACTTTATCTATTATCTAGTTTATCTATCACATATACTATATAATACAACAAGTTTATCTATTATCTAGTTTATCTATCACAGATACTATATAATACAACAAGTTTATATATTATCTAGTTTATCTATCACAGATACTATACAATACAACAATACATAATATGACAAGTTTATCTATCACAGATACTATATAATACAACAAGTTTATCTATTATCTAGTTTATCTATCACAGATACTATATAATACAACAAGTTTATCTATTATTCAGTTTATCTATCACAGATACTATATAATACAACAGGTTTATCTATTATCTAGTTTACCTATCACGGATACTATACAATACAACAATATATAATATAACAAGGTTATCTATTATCTAGTTTATCTATCACAGATAATATATAATACAACAAGTTTATCTATTATCTAGTTTATCTATCACAGATACTATATGATACAGCAGGTTTATCTATTATCTAGTTTATCTATCACAGATACTATATAATACAACAATTTTATATATTATCTAGTCTAGCTATCACAGATACTATATAATACAACAAGTTTATCTATTATCTAGTTTATCTATCACAGATACTATGTAATACAACAAGTTTATCTATTATCTAGTTTATCTATCACAGATACTATATAATACAACAAGTTTATCTATTATCTAGTTTATCTATCACAGATACTATATAATACAACAAGATTATCTATTATCTAGTTTATCTATCACAGATACTATATAGTACAACAAGTTTATCTATTATCTAGTTTATCTATCACAGATACTATATAATATAACAGGTTTATCTATTATCTAGTTTATCTATCACAGATACTATATAATACAACAAATTTATCTATTATTCAGTTTATCTATCACAGATACTATATAATACAACAAGTTTATCTATTATTCAGTTTATCTATCACAGATACTATATAATACAACAGGTTTATCTATTATCTAGTTTATCTATCACAGATACTATATAATATAACAGGTTTATCTATTATCTACTCTAGCTATCACAGATACTATATAATACAACAATATATAATATAACAAGTTTATCTATTATCTAGTTTATCTATCACAGATAATATATAATACAACAAGTTTATCTATTATCTAGTTTATCTATCACAGATACTATATAATACAACAAGTTTATCTATTATCTAGTTTATCTATCACAGATACTATATAATACAACAAATTTATCTATTATTCAGTTTATCTATCACAGATACTATATAATACAACAAGTTTATCTATTATTCAGTTTATCTATCACAGATACTATATAATACAACAGGTTTATCTATTATCTAGTTTATCTATCACAGATACTATATAATATAACAGGTTTATCTATTATCTACTCTAGCTATCACAGATACTATATAATACAACAATATATAATACAACAGGTTTATCTATTATCTAGTTTACCTATCACGGATACTATACAATACAACAATATATAATATAACAAGTTTATCTATTATCTAGTTTATCTATCACAGATAATATATAATACAACAAGTTTATCTATTATCTAGTTTATCTATCACAGATACTATATAATATAACAGGTTTATCTATTATCTAGTCTAGCTATCACATATACTATATAATACAACAAGTTTATCTATTATTCAGTTTATCTATCACAGATACTATATAATACAATAGGTTTATCTATTATCTAGTTTACCTATCACGGATACGATACAATACAACAATATATAATATAACAAGTTTATCTATTATCTAGTCTAGCTATCACAGATACTATATAATACAACAAGTTTATCTATTATCTAGTTTATCTATCACAGATACTATATAATACAACAAATTTATCTATTATTCAGTTTATCTATCACAGATACTATATAGTACAACAGGTTTATCTATTATCTAGTTTACCTATCACGAATACTATACAATACAACAATATATAATATAACAAGTTTATATATTATCTAGTTTATCTATCACAGATACTATATAATACAACAGGTTTATCTATTATTTAGTTTATCTATCACAGATACTATACAATACAACAATATATAATAGAACAAGTTTATCTATTATCTAGTTTATCTATCACAGATAATATATAATACAACAGGTTTATCTATTATCTAGTTTATCTATCACAGATACTATATAATATAACAAGTTTATCTATTATCTAGTTTATCTATCACAGATACTATATAATACAACAAGTTTATATATTATCTAGTTTATCTATCACAGATACTATACAATGCAACAACTTTATCTATTATCTAGTTTATCTATCACAGATACTATACAATATAACAGGTTTATCTATTATCTAGTTTATCTATCACAGATACTATGTAATACAACAATTTTATCTATTATCTAGTTTATCTATCACAGATACTATATAATACAACAAGATTATCTATTATGTAGTTTATCTATCACAGATACTATATAATACAACAAGTTTATCTATTATCTAGTTTATCTGTCACAGATACTATATGATACAGCAGGTTTATCTATTATCTAGTTTATCTATCACAGATACTATACAATACAACAACTTTATCTATTATCTAGTTTATCTATCACATATACTATATAATACAACAAGTTTATCTATTATCTAGTTTATCTATCACAGATACTATATAATACAACAAGTTTATATATTATCTAGTTTATCTATCACAGATACTATACAATACAACAATACATAATATGACAAGTGTATCTATCACAGATACTATATAATACAACAAGTTTATCTATTATCTAGTTTATCTATCACAGATACTATATAATACAACAAGTTTATCTATTATTCAGTTTATCTATCACAGATACTATATAATACAACAGGTTTATCTATTATCTAGTTTACCTATCACGTATACTATACAATACAACAATATATAATATAACAAGGTTATCTATTATCTAGTTTATCTATCACAGATAATATATAATACAACAAGTTTATCTATTATCTAGTTTATCTATCACAGATACTATATGATACAGCAGGTTTATCTATTATCTAGTTTATCTATCACAGATACTATATAATACAACAATTTTATATATTATCTAGTCTAGCTATCACAGATACTATATAATACAACAAGTTTATCTATTATCTAGTTTATCTATCACAGATACTATGTAATACAACAAGTTTATCTATTATCTAGTTTATCTATCACAGATACTATATAATACAACAAGTTTATCTATTATCTAGTTTATCTATCACAGATACTATATAATACAACAAGATTATCTATTATCTAGTTTATCTATCACAGATACTATATAGTACAACAAGTTTATCTATTATCTAGTTTATCTATCACAGATACTATATGATACAGCAGGTTTATCTATTATCTAGTTTATCTATCACAGATACTATACAATACAACAACTTTATCTATTATCTAGTTTATCTATCACATAAACTATATAATACAACAAGTTTATCTATTATCTAGTTTATCTATCACATATACTATACAATACAACAATACATAATATGACAAGTTTATCTATCACAGATACTATATAATACAACAAGTTTATCTATTATCTAGTTTATCTATCACAGATACTATATAATACAACAAGTTTATCTATTATTCAGTTTATCTATCACAGATACTATATGATACAGCAGGTTTATCTATTATCTAGTTTATCTATCACAGATACTATATAATACAACAATTTTATATATTATCTAGTCTAGCTATCACAGATACTATATAATACAACAAGTTTATCTATTATCTAGTTTATCTATCACAGATACTATGTAATACAACAAGTTTATCTATTATCTAGTTTATCTATCACAGATACTATATAATACAACAAGTTTATCTATTATCTAGTTTATCTATCACAGATACTATATAATACAACAAGATTATCTATTATCTAGTTTATCTATCACAGATACTATATAGTACAACAAGTTTATCTATTATCTAGTTTATCTATCACAGATACTATATGATACAGCAGGTTTATCTATTATCTAGTTTATCTATCACAGATACTATACAATACAACAACTTTATCTATTATCTAGTTTATCTATCACATAAACTATATAATACAACAAGTTTATCTATTATCTAGTTTATCTATCACATATACTATATAATACAACAAGTTTATATATTATCTAGTTTATCTATCACAGATACTATACAATACAACAATACATAATATGACAAGTTTATCTATCACAGATACTATATAATACAACAAGTTTATCTATTATCTAGTTTATCTATCACAGATACTATATGATACAGCAGGTTTATCTATTATCTAGTTTATCTATCACAGATACTATACAATACAACAACTTTATCTATTATCTAGTTTATCTATCACATAAACTATATAATACAACAAGTTTATCTATTATCTAGTTTATCTATCACATATACTATATAATACAACAAGTTTATATATTATCTAGTTTATCTATCACAGATACTATACAATACAACAATACATAATATGACAAGTTTATCTATCGCAGATACTATATAATACAACAAGTTTATCTATTATCTAGTTTCTCTATCACAGATACTATATAATACAACAACTTTATCTATTATCTAGTCTAGCTATCACAGATACTATATAATACAACAAGTTTATCTATTATCTAGTTTACCTATCACGGATACTATACAATACAACAATATATAATATAACAAGTTTATCTATTATCTAGTTTATCTATCACAGATAATATATAATACAACAAGTTTATCTATTATCTAGTTTATCTATCACAGATACTATATAATATAACAGGTTTATCTATTATCTAGTCTAGCTATCACATATACTATATAATACAACAAGTTTATCTATTATTCAGTTTATCTATCACAGATACTATATAATACAATAGGTTTATCTATTATCTAGTTTACGTATCACGGATACTATACAATACAACAATATATAATATAAAAAGTTTATCTATTATCTAGTCTAGCTATCACAGATACTATATAATACAACAAGTTTATCTATTATCTAGTTTATCTATCACAGATACTATATAATACAACAAATTTATCTATTATTCAGTTTATCTATCACAGATACTATATAGTACAACAGGTTTATCTATTATCTAGTTTACCTATCACGAATACTATACAATACAACAATATATAATATAACAAGTTTATATATTATCTAGTTTATCTATCACAGATACTATATAATACAACAAGTTTATCTATTATCTAGTTTATCTATCACAGATACTATATAATACAACAGGTTTATCTATTATTTAGTTTATCTATCACAGATACTATATAATACAACAATATATAATAGAACAAGTTTATCTATTATCTAGTTTATCTATCACAGATAATATATAATACAACAGGTTTATCTATTATCTAGTTTATCTATCACAGATACTATATAATATAACAAGTTTATCTATTATCTAGTTTATCTATCACAGAAACTATATAATACAACAAGTTTATATATTATCTAGTTTATCTATCACAGATACAATACAATGCAACAACTTTATCTATTATCTAGTTTATCTATCACAGATACTATACAATATAACAGGTTTATCTATTATCTAGTTTATCTATCACAGATACTATGTAATACAACAATTTTATCTATTATGTAGTTTATCTATCACAGATACTATATAGTACAACAAGTTTATCTATTATCTAGTTTATCTATCACAGATACTATATAATACAACAAGTTTATCTATTATCTAGTTTATCTGTCACAGATACTATATGATACAGCAGGTTTATCTATTATCTAGTTTATCTATCACAGATACTATACAATACAACAACTTTATCTATTATCTAGTTTATCTATCACATATACTATATAATACAACAAGTTTATCTATTATCTAGTTTATCTATCACAGATACTATATAATACAACAAGTTTATATATTATCTAGTTTATCTATCACAGATACTATACAATACAACAATATATAATATGACAAGTTTATCTATCACAGATACTATATAATACAACAAGTTTATCTATTATCTAGTTTATCTATCACAGATACTATATAATACAACAAGTTTATCTATTATTCAGTTTATCTATCACAGATACTATATAATACAACAGGTTTATCTATTATCTAGTTTACCTATCACGGATACTATACAATACAACAATATATAATATAACAAGGTTATCTATTATCTAGTTTATCTATCACAGATAATATATAATACAACAAGTTTATCTATTATCTAGTTTATCTATCACAGATACTATATGATACAGCAGGTTTATCTATTATCTAGTTTATCTATCACAGATACTATATAATACAACAATTTTATATATTATCTAGTCTAGCTATCACAGATACTATATAATACAACAAGTTTATCTATTATCTAGTTTATCTATCACAGATACTATGTAATACAACAAGTTTATCTATTATCTAGTTTATCTATCACAGATACTATATAATACAACAAGTTTATCTATTATCTAGTTTATCTATCACAGATACTATATAATACAACAAGATTATCTATTATCTAGTTTATCTATCACAGATACTATATAGTACAACAAGTTTATCTATTATCTAGTTTATCTATCACAGATACTATATAATATAACAGGTTTATCTATTATCTAGTCTAGCTATCACAGATACTATATAATACAACAAGTTTATCTATTATCTAGTTTATCTATCACAGATACTATATAATACAACAAATTTATCTATTATTCAGTTTATCTATCACAGATACTATATAATACAACAAGTTTATCTATTATTCAGTTTATCTATCACAGATACTATATAATACAACAAGTTTATCTATTATCTAGTTTATCTATCACAGATACTATATAATATAACAGGTTTATCTATTATCCAGTCTAGCTATCACAGATACTATATAATACAACAGGTTTATCTATTATCTAGTTTACCTATCACGGATACTATACAATACAACAATATATAATATAACAAGTTTATCTATTATCTAGTTTATCTATCACAGATAATATATAATACAACAAGTTTATCTATTTATCTAGTTTATCTATCACAGATACTATATAATATAACAAGTTTATCTATTATCTAGTCTAGCTATCACATATACTATATAATACAACAAGTTTATCTATTATTCAGTTTATCTATCACAGATACTATATAATACAATAGGTTTATCTATTATCTAGTTTACCTATCACGGATACGATACAATACAACAATATATAATATAACAAGTTTATCTATTATCTAGTCTAGCTATCACAGATACTATATAATACAACAAGTTTATCTATTATCTAGTTTATCTATCACAGATACTATATAATACAACAAATTTATCTATTATTCAGTTTATCTATCACAGATACTATATAGTACAACAGGTTTATCTATTATCTAGTTTACCTATCACGAATACTATACAATACAACAATATATAATATAACAAGTTTATATATTATCTAGTTTATCTATCACAGATACTATATAATACAACAAGTTTATCTATTATCTAGTTTATCTATCACAGATACTATATAATACAACAGGTTTATCTATTATCTAGTTTATCTGTCACAGATACTATATGATACAGCAGGTTTATCTATTATCTAGTTTATCTATCACAGATACTATACAATACAACAACTTTATCTATTATCTAGTTTATCTATCAGATATACTATATAATACAACAAGTTTATCTATTATCTAGTTTATCTATCACAGATACTATATAATACAACAAGTTTATATATTATCTAGTTTATCTATCACAGATACTATACAATACAACAATACATAATATGACAAGTTTATCTATCACAGATACTATATAATACAACAAGTTTATCTATTATCTAGTTTATCTATCACAGATACTATATAATACAACAAGTTTATCTATTATTCAGTTTATCTATCACAGATACTATATAATACAACAGGTTTATCTATTATCTAGTTTACCTATCACGGATACTATACAATACAACAATATATAATATAACAAGGTTATCTATTATCTAGTTTATCTATCACAGATAATATATAATACAACAAGTTTATCTATTATCTATTTTATCTATCACAGATACTATATGATACAGCAGGTTTATCTATTATGTAGTTTATCTATCACAGATAATATATAATACAACAAGTTTATCTATTATCTAGTTTATCTATCACAGATACTATATAATACAACAAGATTATCTATTATGTAGTTTATCTATCACAGATACTATATAGTACAACAAGTTTATCTATTATCTAGTTTATCTATCACAGATACTATATAATACAACAAGTTTATCTATTATCTAGTTTATCTGTCACAGATACTATATGATACAGCAGGTTTATCTATTATCTAGTTTATCTATCACAGATACTATACAATACAACAACTTTATCTATTATCTAGTTTATCTATCACATATACTATATAATACAACAAGTTTATCTATTATCTAGTTTATCTATCACAGATACTATATAATACAACAAGTTTATATATTATCTAGTTTATCTATCACAGATACTATACAATACAACAATACATAATATGACAAGTTTATCTATCACAGATACTATATAATACAACAAGTTTATCTATTATCTAGTTTATCTATCACAGATACTATATAATACAACAAGTTTATCTATTATTCAGTTTATCTATCACAGATACTATATAATACAACAGGTTTATCTATTATCTAGTTTACCTATCACGGATACTATACAATACAACAATATATAATATAACAAGGTTATCTATTATCTAGTTTATCTATCACAGATAATATATAATACAACAAGTTTATCTATTATCTAGTTTATCTATCACAGATACTATATGATACAGCAGGTTTATCTATTATCTAGTTTATCTATCACAGATACTATATAATACAACAATTTTATATATTATCTAGTCTAGCTATCACAGATACTATATAATACAACAAGTTTATCTATTATCTAGTTTATCTATCACAGATACTATGTAATACAACAAGTTTATCTATTATCTAGTTTATCTATCACAGATACTATATAATACAACAAGTTTATCTATTATCTAGTTTATCTATCACAGATACTATATAATACAACAAGATTATCTATTATCTAGTTTATCTATCACAGATACTATATAGTACAACAAGTTTATCTATTATCTAGTTTATCTATCACAGATACTATATAATATAACAGGTTTATCTATTATCTAGTTTATCTATCACAGATACTATATAATACAACAAATTTATCTATTATTCAGTTTATCTATCACAGATACTATATAATACAACAAGTTTATCTATTATTCAGTTTATCTATCACAGATACTATATAATACAACAGGTTTATCTATTATCTAGTTTATCTATCACAGATACTATATAATATAACAGGTTTATCTATTATCTACTCTAGCTATCACAGATACTATATAATACAACAATATATAATATAACAAGTTTATCTATTATCTAGTTTATCTATCACAGATAATATATAATACAACAAGTTTATCTATTATCTAGTTTATCTATCACAGATACTATATAATACAACAAGTTTATCTATTATCTAGTTTATCTATCACAGATACTATATAATACAACAAATTTATCTATTATTCAGTTTATCTATCACAGATACTATATAATACAACAAGTTTATCTATTATTCAGTTTATCTATCACAGATACTATATAATACAACAGGTTTATCTATTATCTAGTTTATCTATCACAGATACTATATAATATAACAGGTTTATCTATTATCTACTCTAGCTATCACAGATACTATATAATACAACAATATATAATATAACAAGTTTATCTATTATCTAGTTTATCTATCACAGATACTATATAATACAACAAATTTATCTATTATTCAGTTTATCTATCACAGATACTATATAATACAACAAATTTATCTATTATTCAGTTTATCTATCACAGATACTATATAATACAACAAGTTTATCTATTATCTAGTTTATCTATCACAGATACTATATAATACAACAAGATTATCTATTATCTAGTTTATCTATCACAGATACTATATAATACAACAAGTTTATCTATTATCTAGTTTATCTATCACAGATACTATATAATACAACAAATTTGTCTATTATTCAGTTTATCTATCACAGATACTATATAATACAACAAGTTTATCTATTATTCAGTTTATCTATCACAGATACTATATAATACAACAGGTTTATCTATTATCTAGTTTATCTATCACAGATACTATATAATACAACAAGTTTATCTATTATCTACTCTAGCTATCACAGATACTATATAATACAACAATATATAATATAACAAGTTTATCTATTATCTAGTTTATCCATCACAGATAATATATAATACAACAAGTTTATCTATTATCTAGTTTATCTATCACAGATACTATATATACAACAAGTTTATCTATTATCTAGTTTATCTATCACAGATACTATATAATACAACAAATTTATCTATTATTCAGTTTATCTATCACAGATACTATATAATACAACAAGTTTATCTATTATTCAGTTTATCTATCACAGATACTATATAATACAACAGGTTTATCTATTATCTAGTTTATCTATCACAGATACTATATAATATAACAGGTTTATCTATTATCTACTCTAGCTATCACAGATACTATATAATACAACAATATATAATATAACAAGTTTATCTATTATCTAGTTTATCTATCACAGATAATATATAATACAACAAGTTTATCTATTATTCAGTTTATCTATCACAGATACTATATAATACAATAGGTTTATCTATTATCTAGTTTACCTATCACGGATATTATACAATACAACAATATATAATATAACAAGTTTATCTATTATCTAGTCTAGCTATCACAGATACTATATAATACAACAAGTTTATCTATTATCTAGTTTATCTATCACAGATACTATATAATACAACAAATTTATCTATTATTCAGTTTATCTATCACAGATACTATATAATACAACAAGTTTATCTATTATTCAGTTTATCTATCACAGATACTATATAATACAACAGGTTTATCTATTATCTAGTTTATCTATCACAGATACTATATAATACAACAAGTTTATCTATTATCTAGTTTATCTATCACAGATACTATATAATACAACAGGTTTATCTATTATCTAGTTTATCTATCACAGATACTATATAATACAACAAGTTTATCTATTATCTAGTTTATCTATCACAGATACTATATAATATAACAGGTTTATCTATTATCTAGTCTAGCTATCACAGATACTATATAATACAACAATATATAATATAACAAGTTTATCTATTATCTAGTTTATCTATCACAGATAATATATAATACAACAAGTTTATCTATTATCTAGTTTATCTATCACAGATACTATATAATATAACAGGTTTATCTATTATCTAGTCTAGCTATCACATATACTATATAATACAACAAGTTTATCTATTATTCAGTTTATCTATCACAGATACTATATAATACAATAGGTTTATCTATTATCTAGTTTACCTATCACGGATACGATACAATACAACAATATATAATATAACAAGTTTATCTATTATCTAGTCTAGCTATCACAGATACTATATAATACAACAAGTTTATCTATTATCTAGTTTATCTATCACAGATACTATATAATACAACAAATTTATCTATTATTCAGTTTATCTATCACAGATACTATATAGTACAACAGGTTTATCTATTATCTAGTTTACCTATCACGAATACTATACAATACAACAATATATAATATAACAAGTTTATATATTATCTAGTTTATCTATCACAGATACTATATAATACAACAGGTTTATCTATTATTTAGTTTATCTATCACAGATACTATACAATACAACAATATATAATAGAACAAGTTTATCTATTATCTAGTTTATCTATCACAGATAATATATAATACAACAGGTTTATCTATTATCTAGTTTATCTATCACAGATACTATATAATATAACAAGTTTATCTATTATCTAGTTTATCTATCACAGATACTATATAATACAACAAGTTTATATATTATCTAGTTTATCTATCACAGATACTATACAATGCAACAACTTTATCTATTATCTAGTTTATCTATCACAGATACTATACAATATAACAGGTTTATCTATTATCTAGTTTATCTATCACAGATACTATGTAATACAACAATTTTATCTATTATCTAGTTTATCTATCACAGATACTATATAATACAACAAGATTATCTATTATGTAGTTTATCTATCACAGATACTATATAATACAACAAGTTTATCTATTATCTAGTTTATCTGTCACAGATACTATATGATACAGCAGGTTTATCTATTATCTAGTTTATCTATCACAGATACTATACAATACAACAACTTTATCTATTATCTAGTTTATCTATCACATATACTATATAATACAACAAGTTTATCTATTATCTAGTTTATCTATCACAGATACTATATAATACAACAAGTTTATATATTATCTAGTTTATCTATCACAGATACTATACAATACAACAATACATAATATGACAAGTTTATCTATCACAGATACTATATAATACAACAAGTTTGTCTATTATCTAGTTTATCTATCACAGATACTATATAATACAACAAGTTTATCTATTATTCAGTTTATCTATCACAGATACTATATAATACAACAGGTTTATCTATTATCTAGTTTACCTATCACGTATACTATACAATACAACAATATATAATATAACAAGGTTATCTATTATCTAGTTTATCTATCACAGATAATATATAATACAACAAGTTTATCTATTATCTAGTTTATCTATCACAGATACTATATGATACAGCAGGTTTATCTATTATCTAGTTTATCTATCACAGATACTATATAATACAACAATTTTATATATTATCTAGTCTAGCTATCACAGATACTATATAATACAACAAGTTTATCTATTATCTAGTTTATCTATCACAGATACTATGTAATACAACAAGTTTATCTATTATCTAGTTTATCTATCACAGATACTATATAATACAACAAGTTTATCTATTATCTAGTTTATCTATCACAGATACTATATAATACAACAAGATTATCTATTATCTAGTTTATCTATCACAGATACTATATAGTACAACAAGTTTATCTATTATCTAGTTTATCTATCACAGATACTATATGATACAGCAGGTTTATCTATTATCTAGTTTATCTATCACAGATACTATACAATACAACAACTTTATCTATTATCTAGTTTATCTATCACATAAACTATATAATACAACAAGTTTATCTATTATCTAGTTTATCTATCACATATACTATATAATACAACAAGTTTATATATTATCTAGTTTATCTATCACAGATACTATACAATACAACAATACATAATATGACAAGTTTATCTATCACAGATACTATATAATACAACAAGTTTATCTATTATCTAGTTTATCTATCACAGATACTATATGATACAGCAGGTTTATCTATTATCTAGTTTATCTATCACAGATACTATACAATACAACAACTTTATCTATTATCTAGTTTATCTATCACATAAACTATATAATACAACAAGTTTATCTATTATCTAGTTTATCTATCACATATACTATATAATACAACAACTTTATATATTATCTAGTTTATCTATCACAGATACTATACAATACAACAATACATAATATGACAAGTTTATCTATCACAGATACTATATAATACAACAAGTTTATCTATTATCTAGTTTATCTATCACAGATACTATATAATACAACAAGTTTATCTATTATTCAGTTTATCTATCACAGATACTATATGATACAGCAGGTTTATCTATTATCTAGTTTATCTATCACAGATACTATATAATACAACAATTTTATATATTATCTAGTCTAGCTATCACAGATACTATATAATACAACAAGTTTATCTATTATCTAGTTTATCTATCACAGATACTATGTAATACAACAAGTTTATCTATTATCTAGTTTATCTATCACAGATACTATATAATACAACAAGATTATCTATTATGTAGTTTATCTATCACAGATACTATATAGTACAACAAGTTTATCTATTATCTAGTTTATCTATCACAGATACTATATAATACAACAAGTTTATCTATTATCTAGTTTATCTGTCACAGATACTATATGATACAGCAGGTTTATCTATTATCTAGTTTATCTATCACAGATACTATACAATACAACAACTTTATCTATTATCTAGTTTATCTATCACATATACTATATAATACAACAAGTTTATCTATTATCTAGTTTATCTATCACAGATACTATATAATACAACAAGTTTATATATTATCTAGTTTATCTATCACAGATACTATACAATACAACAATACATAATATGACAAGTTTATCTATCACAGATACTATATAATACAACAAGTTTATCTATTATCTAGTTTATCTATCACAGATACTATATAATACAACAAGTTTATCTATTATTCAGTTTATCTATCACAGATACTATATAATACAACAGGTTTATCTATTATCTAGTTTACCTATCACGGATACTATACAATACAACAATATATAATATAACAAGGTTATCTATTATCTAGTTTATCTATCACAGATACTATATGATACAGCAGGTTTATCTATTATCTAGTTTATCTATCACAGATACTATACAATACAACAACTTTATCTATTATCTAGTTTATCTATCACATAAACTATATAATACAACAAGTTTATCTATTATCTAGTTTATCTATCACATATACTATATAATACAACAAGTTTATATATTATCTAGTTTATCTATCACAGATACTATACAATACAACAATACATAATATGACAAGTTTATCTATCACAGATACTATATAATACAACAAGTTTATCTATTATCTAGTTTATCTATCACAGATACTATATGATACAGCAGGTTTATCTATTATCTAGTTTATCTATCACAGATACTATACAATACAACAACTTTATCTATTATCTAGTTTATCTATCACATAAACTATATAATACAACAAGTTTATCTATTATCTAGTTTATCTATCACATATACTATATAATACAACAACTTTATATATTATCTAGTTTATCTATCACAGATACTATACAATACAACAATACATAATATGACAAGTTTATCTATCACAGATACTATATAATACAACAAGTTTATCTATTATCTAGTTTATCTATCACAGATACTATATAATACAACAAGTTTATCTATTATTCAGTTTATCTATCACAGATACTATATGATACAGCAGGTTTATCTATTATCTAGTTTATCTATCACAGATACTATATAATACAACAATTTTATATATTATCTAGTCTAGCTATCACAGATACTATATAATACAACAAGTTTATCTATTATCTAGTTTATCTATCACAGATACTATGTAATACAACAAGTTTATCTATTATCTAGTTTATCTATCACAGATACTATATAATACAACAAGATTATCTATTATGTAGTTTATCTATCACAGATACTATATAGTACAACAAGTTTATCTATTATCTAGTTTATCTATCACAGATACTATATAATACAACAAGTTTATCTATTATCTAGTTTATCTGTCACAGATACTATATGATACAGCAGGTTTATCTATTATCTAGTTTATCTATCACAGATACTATACAATACAACAACTTTATCTATTATCTAGTTTATCTATCACATATACTATATAATACAACAAGTTTATCTATTATCTAGTTTATCTATCACAGATACTATATAATACAACAAGTTTATATATTATCTAGTTTATCTATCACAGATACTATACAATACAACAATACATAATATGACAAGTTTATCTATCACAGATACTATATAATACAACAAGTTTATCTATTATCTAGTTTATCTATCACAGATACTATATAATACAACAAGTTTATCTATTATTCAGTTTATCTATCACAGATACTATATAATACAACAGGTTTATCTATTATCTAGTTTACCTATCACGGATACTATACAATACAACAATATATAATATAACAAGGTTATCTATTATCTAGTTTATCTATCACAGATAATATATAATACAACAAGTTTATCTATTATCTAGTTTATCTATCACAGATACTATATGATACAGCAGGTTTATCTATTATCTAGTTTATCTATCACAGATACTATATAATACAACAATTTTATATATTATCTAGTCTAGCTATCACAGATACTATATAATACAACAAGTTTATCTATTATCTAGTTTATCTATCACAGATACTATATAATACAACAAGTTTATCTATTATCTACTCTAGCTATCACAGATACTATATAATACAACAATATATAATATAACAAGTTTATCTATTATCTAGTTTATCTATCACAGATAATATATAATACAACAAGTTTATCTATTATCTAGTTTATCTATCACAGATACTATATAATACAACAAGTTTATCTATTATCTAGTTTATCTATCACAGATACTATATAATACAACAAATTTATCTATTATTCAGTTTATCTATCACAGATACTATATAATACAACAAGTTTATCTATTATTCAGTTTATCTATCACAGATACTATATAATACAACAGGTTTATCTATTATCTAGTTTATCTATCACAGATACTATATAATATAACAGGTTTATCTATTATCTACTCTAGCTATCACAGATACTATATAATACAACAATATATAATATAACAAGTTTATCTATTATCTAGTTTATCTATCACAGATAATATATAATACAACAAGTTTATCTATTATCTAGTTTATCTATCACAGATACTATATAATACAACAAGTTTATCTATTATCTAGTTTATCTATCACAGATACTATATAATATAACAGGTTTATCTATTATCTAGTCTAGCTATCACATATACTATATAATACAACAAGTTTATCTATTATTCAGTTTATCTATCACAGATACTATATAATACAATAGGTTTATCTATTATCTAGTTTACCTATCACGGATACTATACAATACAACAATATATAATATAACAAGTTTATCTATTATCTAGTCTAGCTATCACAGATACTATATAATACAACAAGTTTATCTATTATCTAGTTTATCTATCACAGATACTATATAATACAACAAATTTATCTATTATTCAGTTTATCTATCACAGATACTATATAATACAACAAGTTTATCTATTATCTAGTTTATCTATCACAGATACTATATAATACAACAAGATTATCTATTATCTAGTTTATCTATCACAGATACTATATAGTACAACAAGTTTATCTATTATCTAGTTTATCTATCACAGATACTATATAATATAACAGGTTTATCTATTATCTAGTCTAGCTATCACAGATACTATATAATACAACAAGTTTATCTATTATCTAGTTTATCTATCACAGATACTATATAATACAACAAATTTGTCTATTATTCAGTTTATCTATCACAGATACTATATAATACAACAAGTTTATCTATTATTCAGTTTATCTATCACAGATACTATATAATACAACAGGTTTATCTATTATCTAGTTTATCTATCACAGATACTATATAATACAACAAGTTTATCTATTATCTACTCTAGCTATCACAGATACTATATAATACAACAATATATAATATAACAAGTTTATCTATTATCTAGTTTATCCATCACAGATAATATATAATACAACAAGTTTATCTATTATCTAGTTTATCTATCACAGATACTATATATACAACAAGTTTATCTATTATCTAGTTTATCTATCACAGATACTATATAATACAACAAATTTATCTATTATTCAGTTTATCTATCACAGATACTATATAATACAACAAGTTTATCTATTATTCAGTTTATCTATCACAGATACTATATAATACAACAGGTTTATCTATTATCTAGTTTATCTATCACAGATACTATATAATATAACAGGTTTATCTATTATCTACTCTAGCTATCACAGATACTATATAATACAACAATATATAATATAACAAGTTTATCTATTATCTAGTTTATCTATCACAGATAATATATAATACAACAAGTTTATCTATTATTCAGTTTATCTATCACAGATACTATATAATACAATAGGTTTATCTATTATCTAGTTTACCTATCACGGATATTATACAATACAACAATATATAATATAACAAGTTTATCTATTATCTAGTCTAGCTATCACAGATACTATATAATACAACAAGTTTATCTATTATCTAGTTTATCTATCACAGATACTATATAATACAACAAATTTATCTATTATTCAGTTTATCTATCACAGATACTATATAATACAACAAGTTTATCTATTATTCAGTTTATCTATCACAGATACTATAAAATACAACAGGTTTATCTATTATCTAGTTTATCTATCACAGATACTATATAATACAACAAGTTTATCTATTATCTAGTTTATCTATCACAGATACTATATAATACAACAGGTTTATCTATTATCTAGTTTATCTATCACAGATACTATATAATACAACAAGTTTATCTATTATCTAGTTTATCTATCACAGATACTATATAATATAACAGGTTTATCTATTATCTAGTCTAGCTATCACAGATACTATATAATACAACAATATATAATATAACAAGTTTATCTATTATCTAGTTTATCTATCACAGATAATATATAATACAACAAGTTTATCTATTATCTAGTTTATCTATCACAGATACTATATAATATAACAGGTTTATCTATTATCTAGTCTAGCTATCACATATACTATATAATACAACAAGTTTATCTATTATTCAGTTTATCTATCACAGATACTATATAATACAATAGGTTTATCTATTATCTAGTTTACCTATCACGGATACGATACAATACAACAATATATAATATAACAAGTTTATCTATTATCTAGTCTAGCTATCACAGATACTATATAATACAACAAATTTATCTATTATTCAGTTTATCTATCACAGATACTATATAATACAACAAGTTTATCTATTATTCAGTTTATCTATCACAGATACTATATAATACAACAGGTTTATCTATTATCTAGTTTACCTATCACGGATACTATACAATACAACAATATATAATATAACAAGTTTATCTATTATCTAGTTTATCTATCACAGATAATATATAATACAACAAGTTTATCTATTATCTAGTTTATCTATCACAGATACTATATAATATAACAGGTTTATCTATTATCTAGTCTAGCTATCACATATACTATATAATACAACAAGTTTATCTATTATTCAGTTTATCTATCACAGATACTATATAATACAATAGGTTTATCTATTATCTAGTTTACCTATCACGGATACGATACAATACAACAATATATAATATAACAAGTTTATCTATTATCTAGTCTAGCTATCACAGATACTATATAATACAACAAGTTTATCTATTATCTAGTTTATCTATCACAGATACTATATAATACAACAAATTTATCTATTATTCAGTTTATCTATCACAGATACTATATAGTACAACAGGTTTATCTATTATCTAGTTTACCTATCACGAATACTATACAATACAACAATATATAATATAACAAGTTTATATATTATCTAGTTTATCTATCACAGATACTATATAATACAACAGGTTTATCTATTATTTAGTTTATCTATCACAGATACTATACAATACAACAATATATAATAGAACAAGTTTATCTATTATCTAGTTTATCTATCACAGATAATATATAATACAACAGGTTTATCTATTATCTAGTTTATCTATCACAGATACTATATAATATAACAAGTTTATCTATTATCTAGTTTATCTATCACAGATACTATATAATACAACAAGTTTATATATTATCTAGTTTATCTATCACAGATACTATACAATGCAACAACTTTATCTATTATCTAGTTTATCTATCACAGATACTATACAATATAACAGGTTTATCTATTATCTAGTTTATCTATCACAGATACTATGTAATACAACAATTTTATCTATTATCTAGTTTATCTATCACAGATACTATATAATACAACAAGATTATCTATTATGTAGTTTATCTATCACAGATACTATATAATACAACAAGTTTATCTATTATCTAGTTTATCTGTCACAGATACTATATGATACAGCAGGTTTATCTATTATCTAGTTTATCTATCACAGATACTATACAATACAACAACTTTATCTATTATCTAGTTTATCTATCACATATACTATATAATACAACAAGTTTATCTATTATCTAGTTTATCTATCACAGATACTATATAATACAACAAGTTTATATATTATCTAGTTTATCTATCACAGATACTATACAATACAACAATACATAATATGACAAGTGTATCTATCACAGATACTATATAATACAACAAGTTTATCTATTATCTAGTTTATCTATCACAGATACTATATAATACAACAAGTTTATCTATTATTCAGTTTATCTATCACAGATACTATATAATACAACAGGTTTATCTATTATCTAGTTTACCTATCACGTATACTATACAATACAACAATATATAATATAACAAGGTTATCTATTATCTAGTTTATCTATCACAGATAATATATAATACAACAAGTTTATCTATTATCTAGTTTATCTATCACAGATACTATATGATACAGCAGGTTTATCTATTATCTAGTTTATCTATCACAGATACTATATAATACAACAATTTTATATATTATCTAGTCTAGCTATCACAGATACTATATAATACAACAAGTTTATCTATTATCTAGTTTATCTATCACAGATACTATGTAATACAACAAGTTTATCTATTATCTAGTTTATCTATCACAGATACTATATAATACAACAAGTTTATCTATTATCTAGTTTATCTATCACAGATACTATATAATACAACAAGATTATCTATTATCTAGTTTATCTATCACAGATACTATATAGTACAACAAGTTTATCTATTATCTAGTTTATCTATCACAGATACTATATGATACAGCAGGTTTATCTATTATCTAGTTTATCTATCACAGATACTATACAATACAACAACTTTATCTATTATCTAGTTTATCTATCACATAAACTATATAATACAACAAGTTTATCTATTATCTAGTTTATCTATCACATATACTATACAATACAACAATACATAATATGACAAGTTTATCTATCACAGATACTATATAATACAACAAGTTTATCTATTATCTAGTTTATCTATCACAGATACTATATAATACAACAAGTTTATCTATTATTCAGTTTATCTATCACAGATACTATATGATACAGCAGGTTTATCTATTATCTAGTTTATCTATCACAGATACTATATAATACAACAATTTTATATATTATCTAGTCTAGCTATCACAGATACTATATAATACAACAAGTTTATCTATTATCTAGTTTATCTATCACAGATACTATGTAATACAACAAGTTTATCTATTATCTAGTTTATCTATCACAGATACTATATAATACAACAAGTTTATCTATTATCTAGTTTATCTATCACAGATACTATATAATACAACAAGATTATCTATTATCTAGTTTATCTATCACAGATACTATATAGTACAACAAGTTTATCTATTATCTAGTTTATCTATCACAGATACTATATGATACAGCAGGTTTATCTATTATCTAGTTTATCTATCACAGATACTATACAATACAACAACTTTATCTATTATCTAGTTTATCTATCACATAAACTATATAATACAACAAGTTTATCTATTATCTAGTTTATCTATCACATATACTATATAATACAACAAGTTTATATATTATCTAGTTTATCTATCACAGATACTATACAATACAACAATACATAATATGACAAGTTTATCTATCACAGATACTATATAATACAACAGGTTTATCTATTATCTAGTTTATCTATCACAGATACTATATGATACAGCAGGTTTATCTATTATCTAGTTTATCTATCACAGATACTATACAATACAACAACTTTATCTATTATCTAGTTTATCTATCACATAAACTATATAATACAACAAGTTTATCTATTATCTAGTTTATCTATCACATATACTATATAATACAACAAGTTTATATATTATCTAGTTTATCTATCACAGATACTATACAATACAACAATACATAATATGACAAGTTTATCTATCGCAGATACTATATAATACAACAAGTTTATCTATTATCTAGTTTCTCTATCACAGATACTATATAATACAACAACTTTATCTATTATCTAGTCTAGCTATCACAGATACTATATAATACAACAAGTTTATCTATTATCTAGTTTACCTATCACGGATACTATACAATACAACAATATATAATATAACAAGTTTATCTATTATCTAGTTTATCTATCACAGATAATATATAATACAACAAGTTTATCTATTATCTAGTTTATCTATCACAGATACTATATAATATAACAGGTTTATCTATTATCTAGTCTAGCTATCACATATACTATATAATACAACAAGTTTATCTATTATTCAGTTTATCTATCACAGATACTATATAATACAATAGGTTTATCTATTATCTAGTTTACGTATCACGGATACTATACAATACAACAATATATAATATAAAAAGTTTATCTATTATCTAGTCTAGCTATCACAGATACTATATAATACAACAAGTTTATCTATTATCTAGTTTATCTATCACAGATACTATATAATACAACAAATTTATCTATTATTCAGTTTATCTATCACAGATACTATATAGTACAACAGGTTTATCTATTATCTAGTTTACCTATCACGAATACTATACAATACAACAATATATAATATAACAAGTTTATATATTATCTAGTTTATCTATCACAGATACTATATAATACAACAAGTTTATCTATTATCTAGTTTATCTATCACAGATACTATATAATACAACAGGTTTATCTATTATTTAGTTTATCTATCACAGATACTATATAATACAACAATATATAATAGAACAAGTTTATCTATTATCTAGTTTATCTATCACAGATAATATATAATACAACAGGTTTATCTATTATCTAGTTTATCTATCACAGATACTATATAATATAACAAGTTTATCTATTATCTAGTTTATCTATCACAGAAACTATATAATACAACAAGTTTATATATTATCTAGTTTATCTATCACAGATACAATACAATGCAACAACTTTATCTATTATCTAGTTTATCTATCACAGATACTATACAATATAACAGGTTTATCTATTATCTAGTTTATCTATCACAGATACTATGTAATACAACAATTTTATCTATTATGTAGTTTATCTATCACAGATACTATATAGTACAACAAGTTTATCTATTATCTAGTTTATCTATCACAGATACTATATAATACAACAAGTTTATCTATTATCTAGTTTATCTGTCACAGATACTATATGATACAGCAGGTTTATCTATTATCTAGTTTATCTATCACAGATACTATACAATACAACAACTTTATCTATTATCTAGTTTATCTATCACATATACTATATAATACAACAAGTTTATCTATTATCTAGTTTATCTATCACAGATACTATATAATACAACAAGTTTATATATTATCTAGTTTATCTATCACAGATACTATACAATACAACAATACATAATATGACAAGTTTATCTATCACAGATACTATATAATACAACAAGTTTATCTATTATCTAGTTTATCTATCACAGATACTATATAATACAACAAGTTTATCTATTATTCAGTTTATCTATCACAGATACTATATAATACAACAGGTTTATCTATTATCTAGTTTACCTATCACGGATACTATACAATACAACAATATATAATATAACAAGGTTATCTATTATCTAGTTTATCTATCACAGATAATATATAATACAACAAGTTTATCTATTATCTAGTTTATCTATCACAGATACTATATGATACAGCAGGTTTATCTATTATCTAGTTTATCTATCACAGATACTATATAATACAACAATTTTATATATTATCTAGTCTAGCTATCACAGATACTATATAATACAACAAGTTTATCTATTATCTAGTTTATCTATCACAGATACTATGTAATACAACAAGTTTATCTATTATCTAGTTTATCTATCACAGATACTATATAATACAACAAGTTTATCTATTATCTAGTTTATCTATCACAGATACTATATAATACAACAAGATTATCTATTATCTAGTTTATCTATCACAGATACTATATAGTACAACAAGTTTATCTATTATCTAGTTTATCTATCACAGATACTATATAATATAACAGGTTTATCTATTATCTAGTCTAGCTATCACAGATACTATATAATACAACAAGTTTATCTATTATCTAGTTTATCTATCACAGATACTATATAATACAACAAATTTATCTATTATTCAGTTTATCTATCACAGATACTATATAATACAACAAGTTTATCTATTATTCAGTTTATCTATCACAGATACTATATAATACAACAGGTTTATCTATTATCTAGTTTATCTATCACAGATACTATATAATATAACAGGTTTATCTATTATCTACTCTAGCTATCACAGATACTATATAATACAACAATATATAATATAACAAGTTTATCTATTATCTAGTTTATCTATCACAGATAATATATAATACAACAAGTTTATCTATTATCTAGTTTATCTATCACAGATACTATATAATACAACAAGTTTATCTATTATCTAGTTTATCTATCACAGATACTATATAATACAACAAATTTATCTATTATTCAGTTTATCTATCACAGATACTATATAATACAACAAGTTTATCTATTATTCAGTTTATCTATCACAGATACTATATAATACAACAGGTTTATCTATTATCTAGTTTATCTATCACAGATACTATATAATATAACAGGTTTATCTATTATCTACTCTAGCTATCACAGATACTATATAATACAACAATATATAATATAACAAGTTTATCTATTATCTAGTTTATCTATCACAGATACTATATAATACAACAAATTTATCTATTATTCAGTTTATCTATCACAGATACTATATAATACAACAAATTTATCTATTATTCAGTTTATCTATCACAGATACTATATAATACAACAAGTTTATCTATTATCTAGTTTATCTATCACAGATACTATATAATACAACAAGTTTATCTATTATCTAGTTTATCTATCACAGATACTATATAATACAACAAATTTGTCTATTATTCAGTTTATCTATCACAGATACTATATAATACAACAAGTTTATCTATTATTCAGTTTATCTATCACAGATACTATATAATACAACAGGTTTATCTATTATCTAGTTTATCTATCACAGATACTATATAATACAACAAGTTTATCTATTATCTACTCTAGCTATCACAGATACTATATAATACAACAATATATAATATAACAAGTTTATCTATTATCTAGTTTATCCATCACAGATAATATATAATACAACAAGTTTATCTATTATCTAGTTTATCTATCACAGATACTATATATACAACAAGTTTATCTATTATCTAGTTTATCTATCACAGATACTATATAATACAACAAATTTATCTATTATTCAGTTTATCTATCACAGATACTATATAATACAACAAGTTTATCTATTATTCAGTTTATCTATCACAGATACTATATAATACAACAGGTTTATCTATTATCTAGTTTATCTATCACAGATACTATATAATATAACAGGTTTATCTATTATCTACTCTAGCTATCACAGATACTATATAATACAACAATATATAATATAACAAGTTTATCTATTATCTAGTTTATCTATCACAGATAATATATAATACAACAAGTTTATCTATTATTCAGTTTATCTATCACAGATACTATATAATACAATAGGTTTATCTATTATCTAGTTTACCTATCACGGATATTATACAATACAACAATATATAATATAACAAGTTTATCTATTATCTAGTCTAGCTATCACAGATACTATATAATACAACAAGTTTATCTATTATCTAGTTTATCTATCACAGATACTATATAATACAACAAATTTATCTATTATTCAGTTTATCTATCACAGATACTATATAATACAACAAGTTTATCTATTATTCAGTTTATCTATCACAGATACTATATAATACAACAGGTTTATCTATTATCTAGTTTATCTATCACAGATACTATATAATACAACAAGTTTATCTATTATCTAGTTTATCTATCACAGATACTATATAATACAACAGGTTTATCTATTATCTAGTTTATCTATCACAGATACTATATAATACAACAAGTTTATCTATTATCTAGTTTATCTATCACAGATACTATATAATATAACAGGTTTATCTATTATCTAGTCTAGCTATCACAGATACTATATAATACAACAATATATAATATAACAAGTTTATCTATTATCTAGTTTATCTATCACAGATAATATATAATACAACAAGTTTATCTATTATCTAGTTTATCTATCACAGATACTATATAATATAACAGGTTTATCTATTATCTAGTCTAGCTATCACATATACTATATAATACAACAAGTTTATCTATTATTCAGTTTATCTATCACAGATACTATATAATACAATAGGTTTATCTATTATCTAGTTTACCTATCACGGATACGATACAATACAACAATATATAATATAACAAGTTTATCTATTATCTAGTCTAGCTATCACAGATACTATATAATACAACAAATTTATCTATTATTCAGTTTATCTATCACAGATACTATATAATACAACAAGTTTATCTATTATTCAGTTTATCTATCACAGATACTATATAATACAACAGGTTTATCTATTATCTAGTTTACCTATCACGGATACTATACAATACAACAATATATAATATAACAAGTTTATCTATTATCTAGTTTATCTATCACAGATAATATATAATACAACAAGTTTATCTATTATCTAGTTTATCTATCACAGATACTATATAATATAACAGGTTTATCTATTATCTAGTCTAGCTATCACATATACTATATAATACAACAAGTTTATCTATTATTCAGTTTATCTATCACAGATACTATATAATACAATAGGTTTATCTATTATCTAGTTTACCTATCACGGATACGATACAATACAACAATATATAATATAACAAGTTTATCTATTATCTAGTCTAGCTATCACAGATACTATATAATACAACAAGTTTATCTATTATCTAGTTTATCTATCACAGATACTATATAATACAACAAATTTATCTATTATTCAGTTTATCTATCACAGATACTATATAGTACAACAGGTTTATCTATTATCTAGTTTACCTATCACGAATACTATACAATACAACAATATATAATATAACAAGTTTATATATTATCTAGTTTATCTATCACAGATACTATATAATACAACAGGTTTATCTATTATTTAGTTTATCTATCACAGATACTATACAATACAACAATATATAATAGAACAAGTTTATCTATTATCTAGTTTATCTATCACAGATAATATATAATACAACAGGTTTATCTATTATCTAGTTTATCTATCACAGATACTATATAATATAACAAGTTTATCTATTATCTAGTTTATCTATCACAGATACTATATAATACAACAAGTTTATATATTATCTAGTTTATCTATCACAGATACTATACAATGCAACAACTTTATCTATTATCTAGTTTATCTATCACAGATACTATACAATATAACAGGTTTATCTATTATCTAGTTTATCTATCACAGATACTATGTAATACAACAATTTTATCTATTATCTAGTTTATCTATCACAGATACTATATAATACAACAAGATTATCTATTATGTAGTTTATCTATCACAGATACTATATAATACAACAAGTTTATCTATTATCTAGTTTATCTGTCACAGATACTATACAATACAACAACTTTATCTATTATCTAGTTTATCTATCACATATACTATACAATACAACAACTTTATCTATTATCTACTCTAGCTATCACAGATACTATATAATACAACAATATATAATATAACAAGTTTATCTATTATCTAGTTTATCCATCACAGATAATATATAATACAACAAGTTTATCTATTATCTAGTTTATCTATCACAGATACTATATATACAACAAGTTTATCTATTATCTAGTTTATCTATCACAGATACTATATAATACAACAAATTTATCTATTATTCAGTTTATCTATCACAGATACTATATAATACAACAAGTTTATCTATTATTCAGTTTATCTATCACAGATACTATATAATACAACAGGTTTATCTATTATCTAGTTTATCTATCACAGATACTATATAATATAACAGGTTTATCTATTATCTACTCTAGCTATCACAGATACTATATAATACAACAATATATAATATAACAAGTTTATCTATTATCTAGTTTATCTATCACAGATAATATATAATACAACAAGTTTATCTATTATTCAGTTTATCTATCACAGATACTATATAATACAATAGGTTTATCTATTATCTAGTTTACCTATCACGGATATTATACAATACAACAATATATAATATAACAAGTTTATCTATTATCTAGTCTAGCTATCACAGATACTATATAATACAACAAGTTTATCTATTATCTAGTTTATCTATCACAGATACTATATAATACAACAAATTTATCTATTATTCAGTTTATCTATCACAGATACTATATAATACAACAAGTTTATCTATTATTCAGTTTATCTATCACAGATACTATATAATACAACAGGTTTATCTATTATCTAGTTTATCTATCACAGATACTATATAATACAACAAGTTTATCTATTATCTAGTTTATCTATCACAGATACTATATAATACAACAGGTTTATCTATTATCTAGTTTATCTATCACAGATACTATATAATACAACAAGTTTATCTATTATCTAGTTTATCTATCACAGATACTATATAATATAACAGGTTTATCTATTATCTAGTCTAGCTATCACAGATACTATATAATACAACAATATATAATATAACAAGTTTATCTATTATCTAGTTTATCTATCACAGATAATATATAATACAACAAGTTTATCTATTATCTAGTTTATCTATCACAGATACTATATAATATAACAGGTTTATCTATTATCTAGTCTAGCTATCACATATACTATATAATACAACAAGTTTATCTATTATTCAGTTTATCTATCACAGATACTATATAATACAATAGGTTTATCTATTATCTAGTTTACCTATCACGGATACGATACAATACAACAATATATAATATAACAAGTTTATCTATTATCTAGTCTAGCTATCACAGATACTATATAATACAACAAATTTATCTATTATTCAGTTTATCTATCACAGATACTATATAATACAACAAGTTTATCTATTATTCAGTTTATCTATCACAGATACTATATAATACAACAGGTTTATCTATTATCTAGTTTACCTATCACGGATACTATACAATACAACAATATATAATATAACAAGTTTATCTATTATCTAGTTTATCTATCACAGATAATATATAATACAACAAGTTTATCTATTATCTAGTTTATCTATCACAGATACTATATAATATAACAGGTTTATCTATTATCTAGTCTAGCTATCACATATACTATATAATACAACAAGTTTATCTATTATTCAGTTTATCTATCACAGATACTATATAATACAATAGGTTTATCTATTATCTAGTTTACCTATCACGGATACGATACAATACAACAATATATAATATAACAAGTTTATCTATTATCTAGTCTAGCTATCACAGATACTATATAATACAACAAGTTTATCTATTATCTAGTTTATCTATCACAGATACTATATAATACAACAAATTTATCTATTATTCAGTTTATCTATCACAGATACTATATAGTACAACAGGTTTATCTATTATCTAGTTTACCTATCACGAATACTATACAATACAACAATATATAATATAACAAGTTTATATATTATCTAGTTTATCTATCACAGATACTATATAATACAACAGGTTTATCTATTATTTAGTTTATCTATCACAGATACTATACAATACAACAATATATAATAGAACAAGTTTATCTATTATCTAGTTTATCTATCACAGATAATATATAATACAACAGGTTTATCTATTATCTAGTTTATCTATCACAGATACTATATAATATAACAAGTTTATCTATTATCTAGTTTATCTATCACAGATACTATATAATACAACAAGTTTATATATTATCTAGTTTATCTATCACAGATACTATACAATGCAACAACTTTATCTATTATCTAGTTTATCTATCACAGATACTATACAATATAACAGGTTTATCTATTATCTAGTTTATCTATCACAGATACTATGTAATACAACAATTTTATCTATTATCTAGTTTATCTATCACAGATACTATATAATACAACAAGATTATCTATTATGTAGTTTATCTATCACAGATACTATATAATACAACAAGTTTATCTATTATCTAGTTTATCTGTCACAGATACTATATGATACAGCAGGTTTATCTATTATCTAGTTTATCTATCACAGATACTATACAATACAACAACTTTATCTATTATCTAGTTTATCTATCACATATACTATATAATACAACAAGTTTATCTATTATCTAGTTTATCTATCACAGATACTATATAATACAACAAGTTTATATATTATCTAGTTTATCTATCACAGATACTATACAATACAACAATACATAATATGACAAGTTTATCTATCACAGATACTATATAATACAACAAGTTTATCTATTATCTAGTTTATCTATCACAGATACTATATAATACAACAAGTTTATCTATTATTCAGTTTATCTATCACAGATACTATATAATACAACAGGTTTATCTATTATCTAGTTTACCTATCACGTATACTATACAATACAACAATATATAATATAACAAGGTTATCTATTATCTAGTTTATCTATCACAGATAATATATAATACAACAAGTTTATCTATTATCTAGTTTATCTATCACAGATACTATATGATACAGCAGGTTTATCTATTATCTAGTTTATCTATCACAGATACTATATAATACAACAATTTTATATATTATCTAGTCTAGCTATCACAGATACTATATAATACAACAAGTTTATCTATTATCTAGTTTATCTATCACAGATACTATGTAATACAACAAGTTTATCTATTATCTAGTTTATCTATCACAGATACTATATAATACAACAAGTTTATCTATTATCTAGTTTATCTATCACAGATACTATATAATACAACAAGATTATCTATTATCTAGTTTATCTATCACAGATACTATATAGTACAACAAGTTTATCTATTATCTAGTTTATCTATCACAGATACTATATGATACAGCAGGTTTATCTATTATCTAGTTTATCTATCACAGATACTATACAATACAACAACTTTATCTATTATCTAGTTTATCTATCACATAAACTATATAATACAACAAGTTTATCTATTATCTAGTTTATCTATCACATATACTATATAATACAACAAGTTTATATATTATCTAGTTTATCTATCACAGATACTATACAATACAACAATACATAATATGACAAGTTTATCTATCACAGATACTATATAATACAACAAGTTTATCTATTATCTAGTTTATCTATCACAGATACTATATGATACAGCAGGTTTATCTATTATCTAGTTTATCTATCACAGATACTATACAATACAACAACTTTATCTATTATCTAGTTTATCTATCACATAAACTATATAATACAACAAGTTTATCTATTATCTAGTTTATCTATCACATATACTATATAATACAACAACTTTATATATTATCTAGTTTATCTATCACAGATACTATACAATACAACAATACATAATATGACAAATTTATCTATCACAGATACTATATAATACAACAAGTTTATCTATTATCTAGTTTATCTATCACAGATACTATATAATACAACAAGTTTATCTATTATTCAGTTTATCTATCACAGATACTATATGATACAGCAGGTTTATCTATTATCTAGTTTATCTATCACAGATACTATATAATACAACAATTTTATATATTATCTAGTCTAGCTATCACAGATACTATATAATACAACAAGTTTATCTATTATCTAGTTTATCTATCACAGATACTATGTAATACAACAAGTTTATCTATTATCTAGTTTATCTATCACAGATACTATATAATACAACAAGATTATCTATTATGTAGTTTATCTATCACAGATACTATATAGTACAACAAGTTTATCTATTATCTAGTTTATCTATCACAGATACTATATAATACAACAAGTTTATCTATTATCTAGTTTATCTGTCACAGATACTATATGATACAGCAGGTTTATCTATTATCTAGTTTATCTATCACAGATACTATACAATACAACAACTTTATCTATTATCTAGTTTATCTATCACATATACTATATAATACAACAAGTTTATCTATTATCTAGTTTATCTATCACAGATACTATATAATACAACAAGTTTATATATTATCTAGTTTATCTATCACAGATACTATACAATACAACAATACATAATATGACAAGTTTATCTATCACAGATACTATATAATACAACAAGTTTATCTATTATCTAGTTTATCTATCACAGATACTATATAATACAACAAGTTTATCTATTATTCAGTTTATCTATCACAGATACTATATAATACAACAGGTTTATCTATTATCTAGTTTACCTATCACGGATACTATACAATACAACAATATATAATATAACAAGGTTATCTATTATCTAGTTTATCTATCACAGATAATATATAATACAACAAGTTTATCTATTATCTAGTTTATCTATCACAGATACTATATGATACAGCAGGTTTATCTATTATCTAGTTTATCTATCACAGATACTATATAATACAACAATTTTATATATTATCTAGTCTAGCTATCACAGATACTATATAATACAACAAGTTTATCTATTATCTAGTTTATCTATCACAGATACTATGTAATACAACAAGTTTATCTATTATCTAGTTTATCTATCACAGATACTATATAATACAACAAGTTTATCTATTATCTAGTTTATCTATCACAGATACTATATAATACAACAAGATTATCTATTATCTAGTTTATCTATCACAGATACTATATAGTACAACAAGTTTATCTATTATCTAGTTTATCTATCACAGATACTATATAATATAACAGGTTTATCTATTATCTAGTCTAGCTATCACAGATACTATATAATACAACAAGTTTATCTATTATCTAGTTTATCTATCACAGATACTATATAATACAACAAGTTTATCTATTATTCAGTTTATCTATCACAGATACTATATAATACAACAAGTTTATCTATTATTCAGTTTATCTATCACAGATACTATATAATACAACAGGTTTATCTATTATCTAGTTTATCTATCACAGATACTATATAATATAACAGGTTTATCTATTATCTACTCTAGCTATCACAGATACTATATAATACAACAATATATAATATAACAAGTTTATATATTATCTAGTTTATCTATCACAGATAATATATAATACAACAAGTTTATCTATTATCTAGTTTATCTATCACAGATACTATATAATACAACAAGTTTATCTATTATCTAGTTTATCTATCACAGATACTATATAATACAACAAATTTATCTATTATTCAGTTTATCTATCACAGATACTATATAATACAACAAGTTTATCTATTATTCAGTTTATCTATCACAGATACTATATAATACAACAGGTTTATCTATTATCTAGTTTATCTATCACAGATACTATATAATATAACAGGTTTATCTATTATCTACTCTAGCTATCACAGATACTATATAATACAACAATATATAATATAACAAGTTTATCTATTATCTAGTTTATCCATCACAGATAATATATAATACAACAAGTTTATCTATTATCTAGTTTATCTATCACAGATACTATATATACAACAAGTTTATCTATTATCTAGTTTATCTATCACAGATACTATATAATACAACAAATTTATCTATTATTCAGTTTATCTATCACAGATACTATATAATACAACAAGTTTATCTATTATTCAGTTTATCTATCACAGATACTATATAATACAACAGGTTTATCTATTATCTAGTTTATCTATCACAGATACTATATAATATAACAGGTTTATCTATTATCTACTCTAGCTATCACAGATACTATATAATACAACAATATATAATATAACAAGTTTATCTATTATCTAGTTTATCTATCACAGATAATATATAATACAACAAGTTTATCTATTATCTAGTTTATCTATCACAGATACTATATAATACAACAAGTTTATCTATTATCTAGTTTATCTATCACAGATACTATATAATATAACAGGTTTATCTATTATCTAGTCTAGCTATCACATATACTATATAATACAACAAGTTTATCTATTATTCAGTTTATCTATCACAGATACTATATAATACAATAGGTTTATCTATTATCTAGTTTACCTATCACGGATACTATACAATACAACAATATATAATATAACAAGTTTATCTATTATCTAGTCTAGCTATCACAGATACTATATAATACAACAAGTTTATCTATTATCTAGTTTATCTATCACAGATACTATATAATACAACAAATTTATCTATTATTCAGTTTATCTATCACAGATACTATATAATACAACAAGTTTATCTATTATCTAGTTTATCTATCACAGATACTATATAATACAACAAGATTATCTATTATCTAGTTTATCTATCACAGATACTATATAGTACAACAAGTTTATCTATTATCTAGTTTATCTATCACAGATACTATATAATATAACAGGTTTATCTATTATCTAGTCTAGCTATCACAGATACTATATAATACCACAAGTTTATCTATTATCTAGTTTATCTATCACAGATACTATATAATACAACAAATTTATCTATTATTCAGTTTATCTATCACAGATACTATATAATACAACAAGTTTATCTATTATTCAGTTTATCTATCACAAATACTATATAATACAACAGGTTTATCTATTATCTAGTTTATCTATCACAGATACTATATAATATAACAGGTTTATCTATTATCTACTCTAGCTATCACAGATACTATATAATACAACAATATATAATATAACAAGTTTATCTATTATCTAGTTTATCTATCACAGATAATATATAATACAACAAGTTTATCTATTATTCAGTTTATCTATCACAGATACTATATAATACAATAGGTTTATCTATTATCTAGTTTACCTATCACGGATATTATACAATACAACAATATATAATATAACAAGTTTATCTATTATCTAGTCTAGCTATCACAGATACTATATAATACAACAAGTTTATCTATTATCTAGTTTATCTATCACAGATACTATATAATACAACAAATTTATCTATTATTCAGTTTATCTATCACAGATACTATATAATACAACAAGTTTATCTATTATTCAGTTTATCTATCACAGATACTATATAATACAACAGGTTTATCTATTATCTAGTTTATCTATCACAGATACTATATAATACAACAAGTTTATCTATTATCTAGTTTATCTATCACAGATACTATATAATACAACAGGTTTATCTATTATCTAGTTTATCTATCACAGATACTATATAATACAACAAGTTTATCTATTATCTAGTTTATCTATCACAGATACTATATAATATAACAGGTTTATCTATTATCTAGTCTAGCTATCACAGATACTATATAATACAACAATATATAATATAACAAGTTTATCTATTATCTAGTTTATCTATCACAGATAATATATAATACAACAAGTTTATCTATTATCTAGTTTATCTATCACAGATACTATATAATATAACAGGTTTATCTATTATCTAGTCTAGCTATCACATATACTATATAATACAACAAGTTTATCTATTATTCAGTTTATCTATCACAGATACTATATAATACAATAGGTTTATCTATTATCTAGTTTACCTATCACGGATACGATACAATACAACAATATATAATATAACAAGTTTATCTATTATCTAGTCTAGCTATCACAGATACTATATAATACAACAAGTTTATCTATTATCTAGTTTATCTATCACAGATACTATATAATACAACAAATTTATCTATTATTCAGTTTATCTATCACAGATACTATATAGTACAACAGGTTTATCTATTATCTAGTTTACCTATCACGAATACTATACAATACAACAATATATAATATAACAAGTTTATATATTATCTAGTTTATCTATCACAGATACTATATAATACAACAGGTTTATCTATTATTTAGTTTATCTATCACAGATACTATACAATACAACAATATATAATAGAACAAGTTTATCTATTATCTAGTTTATCTATCACAGATAATATATAATACAACAGGTTTATCTATTATCTAGTTTATCTATCACAGATACTATATAATATAACAAGTTTATCTATTATCTAGTTTATCTATCACAGATACTATATAATACAACAAGTTTATATATTATCTAGTTTATCTATCACAGATACTATACAATGCAACAACTTTATCTATTATCTAGTTTATCTATCACAGATACTATACAATATAACAGGTTTATCTATTATCTAGTTTATCTATCACAGATACTATGTAATACAACAATTTTATCTATTATCTAGTTTATCTATCACAGATACTATATAATACAACAAGATTATCTATTATGTAGTTTATCTATCACAGATACTATATAATACAACAAGTTTATCTATTATCTAGTTTATCTGTCACAGATACTATATGATACAGCAGGTTTATCTATTATCTAGTTTATCTATCACAGATACTATACAATACAACAACTTTATCTATTATCTAGTTTATCTATCACATATACTATATAATACAACAAGTTTATCTATTATCTAGTTTATCTATCACAGATACTATATAATACAACAAGTTTATATATTATCTAGTTTATCTATCACAGATACTATACAATACAACAATACATAATATGACAAGTTTATCTATCACAGATACTATATAATACAACAAGTTTATCTATTATCTAGTTTATCTATCACAGATACTATATAATACAACAAGTTTATCTATTATTCAGTTTATCTATCACAGATACTATATAATACAACAGGTTTATCTATTATCTAGTTTACCTATCACGTATACTATACAATACAACAATATATAATATAACAAGGTTATCTATTATCTAGTTTATCTATCACAGATAATATATAATACAACAAGTTTATCTATTATCTAGTTTATCTATCACAGATACTATATGATACAGCAGGTTTATCTATTATCTAGTTTATCTATCACAGATACTATATAATACAACAATTTTATATATTATCTAGTCTAGCTATCACAGATACTATATAATACAACAAGTTTATCTATTATCTAGTTTATCTATCACAGATACTATGTAATACAACAAGTTTATCTATTATCTAGTTTATCTATCACAGATACTATATAATACAACAAGTTTATCTATTATCTAGTTTATCTATCACAGATACTATATAATACAACAAGATTATCTATTATCTAGTTTATCTATCACAGATACTATATAGTACAACAAGTTTATCTATTATCTAGTTTATCTATCACAGATACTATATGATACAGCAGGTTTATCTATTATCTAGTTTATCTATCACAGATACTATACAATACAACAACTTTATCTATTATCTAGTTTATCTATCACATAAACTATATAATACAACAAGTTTATCTATTATCTAGTTTATCTATCACATATACTATATAATACAACAAGTTTATATATTATCTAGTTTATCTATCACAGATACTATACAATACAACAATACATAATATGACAAGTTTATCTATCACAGATACTATATAATACAACAAGTTTATCTATTATCTAGTTTATCTATCACAGATACTATATGATACAGCAGGTTTATCTATTATCTAGTTTATCTATCACAGATACTATACAATACAACAACTTTATCTATTATCTAGTTTATCTATCACATAAACTATATAATACAACAAGTTTATCTATTATCTAATTTATCTATCACATATACTATATAATACAACAACTTTATATATTATCTAGTTTATCTATCACAGATACTATACAATACAACAATACATAATATGACAAGTTTATCTATCACAGATACTATATAATACAACAAGTTTATCTATTATCTAGTTTATCTATCACAGATACTATATAATACAACAAGTTTATCTATTATTCAGTTTATCTATCACAGATACTATATGATACAGCAGGTTTATCTATTATCTAGTTTATCTATCACAGATACTATATAATACAACAATTTTATATATTATCTAGTCTAGCTATCACAGATACTATATAATACAACAAGTTTATCTATTATCTAGTTTATCTATCACAGATACTATGTAATACAACAAGTTTATCTATTATCTAGTTTATCTATCACAGATACTATATAATACAACAAGATTATCTATTATGTAGTTTATCTATCACAGATACTATATAGTACAACAAGTTTATCTATTATCTAGTTTATCTATCACAGATACTATATAATACAACAAGTTTATCTATTATCTAGTTTATCTGTCACAGATACTATATGATACAGCAGGTTTATCTATTATCTAGTTTATCTATCACAGATACTATACAATACAACAACTTTATCTATTATCTAGTTTATCTATCACATATACTATATAATACAACAAGTTTATCTATTATCTAGTTTATCTATCACAGATACTATATAATACAACAAGTTTATATATTATCTAGTTTATCTATCACAGATACTATACAATACAACAATACATAATATGACAAGTTTATCTATCACAGATACTATATAATACAACAAGTTTATCTATTATCTAGTTTATCTATCACAGATACTATATAATACAACAAGTTTATCTATTATTCAGTTTATCTATCACAGATACTATATAATACAACAGGTTTATCTATTATCTAGTTTACCTATCACGGATACTATACAATACAACAATATATAATATAACAAGGTTATCTATTATCTAGTTTATCTATCACAGATAATATATAATACAACAAGTTTATCTATTATCTAGTTTATCTATCACAGATACTATATGATACAGCAGGTTTATCTATTATCTAGTTTATCTATCACAGATACTATATAATACAACAATTTTATATATTATCTAGTCTAGCTATCACAGATACTATATAATACAACAAGTTTATCTATTATCTAGTTTATCTATCACAGATACTATGTAATACAACAAGTTTATCTATTATCTAGTTTATCTATCACAGATACTATATAATACAACAAGTTTATCTATTATCTAGTTTATCTATCACAGATACTATATAATACAACAAGATTATCTATTATCTAGTTTATCTATCACAGATACTATATAGTACAACAAGTTTATCTATTATCTAGTTTATCTATCACAGATACTATATAATATAACAGGTTTATCTATTATCTAGTCTAGCTATCACAGATACTATATAATACAACAAGTTTATCTATTATCTAGTTTATCTATCACAGATACTATATAATACAACAAATTTATCTATTATTCAGTTTATCTATCACAGATACTATATAATACAACAAGTTTATCTATTATTCAGTTTATCTATCACAGATACTATATAATACAACAGGTTTATCTATTATCTAGTTTATCTATCACAGATACTATATAATATAACAGGTTTATCTATTATCTACTCTAGCTATCACAGATACTATATAATACAACAATATATAATATAACAAGTTTATCTATTATCTAGTTTATCTATCACAGATAATATATAATACAACAAGTTTATCTATTATCTAGTTTATCTATCACAGATACTATATAATACAACAAGTTTATCTATTATCTAGTTTATCTATCACAGATACTATATAATACAACAAATTTATCTATTATTCAGTTTATCTATCACAGATACTATATAATACAACAAGTTTATCTATTATTCAGTTTATCTATCACAGATACTATATAATACAACAGGTTTATCTATTATCTAGTTTATCTATCACAGATACTATATAATATAACAGGTTTATCTATTATCTACTCTAGCTATCACAGATACTATATAATACAACAATATATAATATAACAAGTTTATCTATTATCTAGTTTATCTATCACAGATAATATATAATACAACAAGTTTATCTATTATCTAGTTTATCTATCACAGATACTATATAATACAACAAGTTTATCTATTATCTAGTTTATCTATCACAGATACTATATAATATAACAGGTTTATCTATTATCTAGTCTAGCTATCACATATACTATATAATACAACAAGTTTATCTATTATTCAGTTTATCTATCACAGATACTATATAATACAATAGGTTTATCTATTATCTAGTTTACCTATCACGGATACTATACAATACAACAATATATAATATAACAAGTTTATCTATTATCTAGTCTAGCTATCACAGATACTATATAATACAACAAGTTTATCTATTATCTAGTTTATCTATCACAGATACTATATAATACAACAAATTTATCTATTATTCAGTTTATCTATCACAGATACTATATAATACAACAAGTTTATCTATTATCTAGTTTATCTATCACAGATACTATATAATACAACAAGATTATCTATTATCTAGTTTATCTATCACAGATACTATATAGTACAACAAGTTTATCTATTATCTAGTTTATCTATCACAGATACTATATAATATAACAGGTTTATCTATTATCTAGTCTAGCTATCACAGATACTATATAATACAACAAGTTTATCTATTATCTAGTTTATCTATCACAGATACTATATAATACAACAAATTTGTCTATTATTCAGTTTATCTATCACAGATACTATATAATACAACAAGTTTATCTATTATCTAGTTTATCTATCACAGATACTATATAATATAACAGGTTTATCTATTATCTAGTCTAGCTATCACAGATACTATATAATACAACAATATATAATATAACAAGTTTATCTATTATCTAGTTTATCTATCACAGATAATATATAATACAACAAGTTTATCTATTATCTAGTTTATCTATCACAGATACTATATAATATAACAGGTTTATCTATTATCTAGTCTAGCTATCACATATACTATATAATACAACAAGTTTATCTATTATTCAGTTTATCTATCACAGATACTATATAATACAATAGGTTTATCTATTATCTAGTTTACCTATCACGGATACGATACAATACAACAATATATAATATAACAAGTTTATCTATTATCTAGTCTAGCTATCACAGATACTATATAATACAACAAATTTATCTATTATTCAGTTTATCTATCACAGATACTATATAATACAACAAGTTTATCTATTATTCAGTTTATCTATCACAGATACTATATAATACAACAGGTTTATCTATTATCTAGTTTACCTATCACGGATACTATACAATACAACAATATATAATATAACAAGTTTATCTATTATCTAGTTTATCTATCACAGATAATATATAATACAACAAGTTTATCTATTATCTAGTTTATCTATCACAGATACTATATAATATAACAGGTTTATCTATTATCTAGTCTAGCTATCACATATACTATATAATACAACAAGTTTATCTATTATTCAGTTTATCTATCACAGATACTATATAATACAATAGGTTTATCTATTATCTAGTTTACCTATCACGGATACGATACAATACAACAATATATAATATAACAAGTTTATCTATTATCTAGTCTAGCTATCACAGATACTATATAATACAACAAGTTTATCTATTATCTAGTTTATCTATCACAGATACTATATAATACAACAAATTTATCTATTATTCAGTTTATCTATCACAGATACTATATAGTACAACAGGTTTATCTATTATCTAGTTTACCTATCACGAATACTATACAATACAACAATATATAATATAACAAGTTTATATATTATCTAGTTTATCTATCACAGATACTATATAATACAACAGGTTTATCTATTATTTAGTTTATCTATCACAGATACTATACAATACAACAATATATAATAGAACAAGTTTATCTATTATCTAGTTTATCTATCACAGATAATATATAATACAACAGGTTTATCTATTATCTAGTTTATCTATCACAGATACTATATAATATAACAAGTTTATCTATTATCTAGTTTATCTATCACAGATACTATATAATACAACAAGTTTATATATTATCTAGTTTATCTATCACAGATACTATACAATGCAACAACTTTATCTATTATCTAGTTTATCTATCACAGATACTATACAATATAACAGGTTTATCTATTATCTAGTTTATCTATCACAGATACTATGTAATACAACAATTTTATCTATTATCTAGTTTATCTATCACAGATACTATATAATACAACAAGATTATCTATTATGTAGTTTATCTATCACAGATACTATATAATACAACAAGTTTATCTATTATCTAGTTTATCTGTCACAGATACTATATGATACAGCAGGTTTATCTATTATCTAGTTTATCTATCACAGATACTATACAATACAACAACTTTATCTATTATCTAGTTTATCTATCACATATACTATATAATACAACAAGTTTATCTATTATCTAGTTTATCTATCACAGATACTATATAATACAACAAGTTTATATATTATCTAGTTTATCTATCACAGATACTATACAATACAACAATACATAATATGACAAGTGTATCTATCACAGATACTATATAATACAACAAGTTTATCTATTATCTAGTTTATCTATCACAGATACTATATAATACAACAAGTTTATCTATTATTCAGTTTATCTATCACAGATACTATATAATACAACAGGTTTATCTATTATCTAGTTTACCTATCACGTATACTATACAATACAACAATATATAATATAACAAGGTTATCTATTATCTAGTTTATCTATCACAGATAATATATAATACAACAAGTTTATCTATTATCTAGTTTATCTATCACAGATACTATATGATACAGCAGGTTTATCTATTATCTAGTTTATCTATCACAGATACTATATAATACAACAATTTTATATATTATCTAGTCTAGCTATCACAGATACTATATAATACAACAAGTTTATCTATTATCTAGTTTATCTATCACAGATACTATGTAATACAACAAGTTTATCTATTATCTAGTTTATCTATCACAGATACTATATAATACAACAAGTTTATCTATTATCTAGTTTATCTATCACAGATACTATATAATACAACAAGATTATCTATTATCTAGTTTATCTATCACAGATACTATATAGTACAACAAGTTTATCTATTATCTAGTTTATCTATCACAGATACTATATGATACAGCAGGTTTATCTATTATCTAGTTTATCTATCACAGATACTATACAATACAACAACTTTATCTATTATCTAGTTTATCTATCACATAAACTATATAATACAACAAGTTTATCTATTATCTAGTTTATCTATCACATATACTATACAATACAACAATACATAATATGACAAGTTTATCTATCACAGATACTATATAATACAACAAGTTTATCTATTATCTAGTTTATCTATCACAGATACTATATAATACAACAAGTTTATCTATTATTCAGTTTATCTATCACAGATACTATATGATACAGCAGGTTTATCTATTATCTAGTTTATCTATCACAGATACTATATAATACAACAATTTTATATATTATCTAGTCTAGCTATCACAGATACTATATAATACAACAAGTTTATCTATTATCTAGTTTATCTATCACAGATACTATGTAATACAACAAGTTTATCTATTATCTAGTTTATCTATCACAGATACTATATAATACAACAAGTTTATCTATTATCTAGTTTATCTATCACAGATACTATATAATACAACAAGATTATCTATTATCTAGTTTATCTATCACAGATACTATATAGTACAACAAGTTTATCTATTATCTAGTTTATCTATCACAGATACTATATGATACAGCAGGTTTATCTATTATCTAGTTTATCTATCACAGATACTATACAATACAACAACTTTATCTATTATCTAGTTTATCTATCACATAAACTATATAATACAACAAGTTTATCTATTATCTAGTTTATCTATCACATATACTATATAATACAACAAGTTTATCTATTATCTAGTTTACGTATCACGGATACTATACAATACAACAATATATAATATAAAAAGTTTATCTATTATCTAGTCTAGCTATCACAGATACTATATAATACAACAAGTTTATCTATTATCTAGTTTATCTATCACAGATACTATATAATACAACAAATTTATCTATTATTCAGTTTATCTATCACAGATACTATATAGTACAACAGGTTTATCTATTATCTAGTTTACCTATCACGAATACTATACAATACAACAATATATAATATAACAAGTTTATATATTATCTAGTTTATCTATCACAGATACTATATAATACAACAAGTTTATCTATTATCTAGTTTATCTATCACAGATACTATATAATACAACAGGTTTATCTATTATTTAGTTTATCTATCACAGATACTATACAATACAACAATACATAATATGACAAGTTTATCTATCACAGATACTATATAATACAACAGGTTTATCTATTATCTAGTTTATCTATCACAGATACTATATGATACAGCAGGTTTATCTATTATCTAGTTTATCTATCACAGATACTATACAATACAACAACTTTATCTATTATCTAGTTTATCTATCACATAAACTATATAATACAACAAGTTTATCTATTATCTAGTTTATCTATCACATATACTATATAATACAACAAGTTTATATATTATCTAGTTTATCTATCACAGATACTATACAATACAACAATACATAATATGACAAGTTTATCTATCGCAGATACTATATAATACAACAAGTTTATCTATTATCTAGTTTCTCTATCACAGATACTATATAATACAACAACTTTATCTATTATCTAGTCTAGCTATCACAGATACTATATAATACAACAAGTTTATCTATTATCTAGTTTACCTATCACGGATACTATACAATACAACAATATATAATATAACAAGTTTATCTATTATCTAGTTTATCTATCACAGATAATATATAATACAACAAGTTTATCTATTATCTAGTTTATCTATCACAGATACTATATAATATAACAGGTTTATCTATTATCTAGTCTAGCTATCACATATACTATATAATACAACAAGTTTATCTATTATTCAGTTTATCTATCACAGATACTATATAATACAATAGGTTTATCTATTATCTAGTTTACGTATCACGGATACTATACAATACAACAATATATAATATAAAAAGTTTATCTATTATCTAGTCTAGCTATCACAGATACTATATAATACAACAAGTTTATCTATTATCTAGTTTATCTATCACAGATACTATATAATACAACAAATTTATCTATTATTCAGTTTATCTATCACAGATACTATATAGTACAACAGGTTTATCTATTATCTAGTTTACCTATCACGAATACTATACAATACAACAATATATAATATAACAAGTTTATATATTATCTAGTTTATCTATCACAGATACTATATAATACAACAAGTTTATCTATTATCTAGTTTATCTATCACAGATACTATATAATACAACAGGTTTATCTATTATTTAGTTTATCTATCACAGATACTATATAATACAACAATATATAATAGAACAAGTTTATCTATTATCTAGTTTATCTATCACAGATAATATATAATACAACAGGTTTATCTATTATCTAGTTTATCTATCACAGATACTATATAATATAACAAGTTTATCTATTATCTAGTTTATCTATCACAGAAACTATATAATACAACAAGTTTATATATTATCTAGTTTATCTATCACAGATACAATACAATGCAACAACTTTATCTATTATCTAGTTTATCTATCACAGATACTATACAATATAACAGGTTTATCTATTATCTAGTTTATCTATCACAGATACTATGTAATACAACAATTTTATCTATTATGTAGTTTATCTATCACAGATACTATATAGTACAACAAGTTTATCTATTATCTAGTTTATCTATCACAGATACTATATAATACAACAAGTTTATCTATTATCTAGTTTATCTGTCACAGATACTATATGATACAGCAGGTTTATCTATTATCTAGTTTATCTATCACAGATACTATACAATACAACAACTTTATCTATTATCTAGTTTATCTATCACATATACTATATAATACAACAAGTTTATCTATTATCTAGTTTATCTATCACAGATACTATATAATACAACAAGTTTATATATTATCTAGTTTATCTATCACAGATACTATACAATACAACAATACATAATATGACAAGTTTATCTATCACAGATACTATATAATACAACAAGTTTATCTATTATCTAGTTTATCTATCACAGATACTATATAATACAACAAGTTTATCTATTATTCAGTTTATCTATCACAGATACTATATAATACAACAGGTTTATCTATTATCTAGTTTACCTATCACGGATACTATACAATACAACAATATATAATATAACAAGGTTATCTATTATCTAGTTTATCTATCACAGATAATATATAATACAACAAGTTTATCTATTATCTAGTTTATCTATCACAGATACTATATGATACAGCAGGTTTATCTATTATCTAGTTTATCTATCACAGATACTATATAATACAACAATTTTATATATTATCTAGTCTAGCTATCACAGATACTATATAATACAACAAGTTTATCTATTATCTAGTTTATCTATCACAGATACTATGTAATACAACAAGTTTATCTATTATCTAGTTTATCTATCACAGATACTATATAATACAACAAGTTTATCTATTATCTAGTTTATCTATCACAGATACTATATAATACAACAAGATTATCTATTATCTAGTTTATCTATCACAGATACTATATAGTACAACAAGTTTATCTATTATCTAGTTTATCTATCACAGATACTATATAATATAACAGGTTTATCTATTATCTAGTCTAGCTATCACAGATACTATATAATACAACAAGTTTATCTATTATCTAGTTTATCTATCACAGATACTATATAATACAACAAATTTATCTATTATTCAGTTTATCTATCACAGATACTATATAATACAACAAGTTTATCTATTATTCAGTTTATCTATCACAGATACTATATAATACAACAGGTTTATCTATTATCTAGTTTATCTATCACAGATACTATATAATATAACAGGTTTATCTATTATCTACTCTAGCTATCACAGATACTATATAATACAACAATATATAATATAACAAGTTTATCTATTATCTAGTTTATCTATCACAGATAATATATAATACAACAAGTTTATCTATTATCTAGTTTATCTATCACAGATACTATATAATACAACAAGTTTATCTATTATCTAGTTTATCTATCACAGATACTATATAATACAACAAATTTATCTATTATTCAGTTTATCTATCACAGATACTATATAATACAACAAGTTTATCTATTATTCAGTTTATCTATCACAGATACTATATAATACAACAGGTTTATCTATTATCTAGTTTATCTATCACAGATACTATATAATATAACAGGTTTATCTATTATCTACTCTAGCTATCACAGATACTATATAATACAACAATATATAATATAACAAGTTTATCTATTATCTAGTTTATCTATCACAGATACTATATAATACAACAAATTTATCTATTATTCAGTTTATCTATCACAGATACTATATAATACAACAAATTTATCTATTATTCAGTTTATCTATCACAGATACTATATAATACAACAAGTTTATCTATTATCTAGTTTATCTATCACAGATACTATATAATACAACAAGTTTATCTATTATCTAGTTTATCTATCACAGATACTATATAATACAACAAATTTGTCTATTATTCAGTTTATCTATCACAGATACTATATAATACAACAAGTTTATCTATTATTCAGTTTATCTATCACAGATACTATATAATACAACAGGTTTATCTATTATCTAGTTTATCTATCACAGATACTATATAATACAACAAGTTTATCTATTATCTACTCTAGCTATCACAGATACTATATAATACAACAATATATAATATAACAAGTTTATCTATTATCTAGTTTATCCATCACAGATAATATATAATACAACAAGTTTATCTATTATCTAGTTTATCTATCACAGATACTATATATACAACAAGTTTATCTATTATCTAGTTTATCTATCACAGATACTATATAATACAACAAATTTATCTATTATTCAGTTTATCTATCACAGATACTATATAATACAACAAGTTTATCTATTATTCAGTTTATCTATCACAGATACTATATAATACAACAGGTTTATCTATTATCTAGTTTATCTATCACAGATACTATATAATATAACAGGTTTATCTATTATCTACTCTAGCTATCACAGATACTATATAATACAACAATATATAATATAACAAGTTTATCTATTATCTAGTTTATCTATCACAGATAATATATAATACAACAAGTTTATCTATTATTCAGTTTATCTATCACAGATACTATATAATACAATAGGTTTATCTATTATCTAGTTTACCTATCACGGATATTATACAATACAACAATATATAATATAACAAGTTTATCTATTATCTAGTCTAGCTATCACAGATACTATATAATACAACAAGTTTATCTATTATCTAGTTTATCTATCACAGATACTATATAATACAACAAATTTATCTATTATTCAGTTTATCTATCACAGATACTATATAATACAACAAGTTTATCTATTATTCAGTTTATCTATCACAGATACTATATAATACAACAGGTTTATCTATTATCTAGTTTATCTATCACAGATACTATATAATACAACAAGTTTATCTATTATCTAGTTTATCTATCACAGATACTATATAATACAACAGGTTTATCTATTATCTAGTTTATCTATCACAGATACTATATAATACAACAAGTTTATCTATTATCTAGTTTATCTATCACAGATACTATATAATATAACAGGTTTATCTATTATCTAGTCTAGCTATCACAGATACTATATAATACAACAATATATAATATAACAAGTTTATCTATTATCTAGTTTATCTATCACAGATAATATATAATACAACAAGTTTATCTATTATCTAGTTTATCTATCACAGATACTATATAATATAACAGGTTTATCTATTATCTAGTCTAGCTATCACATATACTATATAATACAACAAGTTTATCTATTATTCAGTTTATCTATCACAGATACTATATAATACAATAGGTTTATCTATTATCTAGTTTACCTATCACGGATACGATACAATACAACAATATATAATATAACAAGTTTATCTATTATCTAGTCTAGCTATCACAGATACTATATAATACAACAAATTTATCTATTATTCAGTTTATCTATCACAGATACTATATAATACAACAAGTTTATCTATTATTCAGTTTATCTATCACAGATACTATATAATACAACAGGTTTATCTATTATCTAGTTTACCTATCACGGATACTATACAATACAACAATATATAATATAACAAGTTTATCTATTATCTAGTTTATCTATCACAGATAATATATAATACAACAAGTTTATCTATTATCTAGTTTATCTATCACAGATACTATATAATATAACAGGTTTATCTATTATCTAGTCTAGCTATCACATATACTATATAATACAACAAGTTTATCTATTATTCAGTTTATCTATCACAGATACTATATAATACAATAGGTTTATCTATTATCTAGTTTACCTATCACGGATACGATACAATACAACAATATATAATATAACAAGTTTATCTATTATCTAGTCTAGCTATCACAGATACTATATAATACAACAAGTTTATCTATTATCTAGTTTATCTATCACAGATACTATATAATACAACAAATTTATCTATTATTCAGTTTATCTATCACAGATACTATATAGTACAACAGGTTTATCTATTATCTAGTTTACCTATCACGAATACTATACAATACAACAATATATAATATAACAAGTTTATATATTATCTAGTTTATCTATCACAGATACTATATAATACAACAGGTTTATCTATTATTTAGTTTATCTATCACAGATACTATACAATACAACAATATATAATAGAACAAGTTTATCTATTATCTAGTTTATCTATCACAGATAATATATAATACAACAGGTTTATCTATTATCTAGTTTATCTATCACAGATACTATATAATATAACAAGTTTATCTATTATCTAGTTTATCTATCACAGATACTATATAATACAACAAGTTTATATATTATCTAGTTTATCTATCACAGATACTATACAATGCAACAACTTTATCTATTATCTAGTTTATCTATCACAGATACTATACAATATAACAGGTTTATCTATTATCTAGTTTATCTATCACAGATACTATGTAATACAACAATTTTATCTATTATCTAGTTTATCTATCACAGATACTATATAATACAACAAGATTATCTATTATGTAGTTTATCTATCACAGATACTATATAATACAACAAGTTTATCTATTATCTAGTTTATCTGTCACAGATACTATACAATACAACAACTTTATCTATTATCTAGTTTATCTATCACATATACTATACAATACAACAACTTTATCTATTATCTACTCTAGCTATCACAGATACTATATAATACAACAATATATAATATAACAAGTTTATCTATTATCTAGTTTATCCATCACAGATAATATATAATACAACAAGTTTATCTATTATCTAGTTTATCTATCACAGATACTATATATACAACAAGTTTATCTATTATCTAGTTTATCTATCACAGATACTATATAATACAACAAATTTATCTATTATTCAGTTTATCTATCACAGATACTATATAATACAACAAGTTTATCTATTATTCAGTTTATCTATCACAGATACTATATAATACAACAGGTTTATCTATTATCTAGTTTATCTATCACAGATACTATATAATATAACAGGTTTATCTATTATCTACTCTAGCTATCACAGATACTATATAATACAACAATATATAATATAACAAGTTTATCTATTATCTAGTTTATCTATCACAGATAATATATAATACAACAAGTTTATCTATTATTCAGTTTATCTATCACAGATACTATATAATACAATAGGTTTATCTATTATCTAGTTTACCTATCACGGATATTATACAATACAACAATATATAATATAACAAGTTTATCTATTATCTAGTCTAGCTATCACAGATACTATATAATACAACAAGTTTATCTATTATCTAGTTTATCTATCACAGATACTATATAATACAACAAATTTATCTATTATTCAGTTTATCTATCACAGATACTATATAATACAACAAGTTTATCTATTATTCAGTTTATCTATCACAGATACTATATAATACAACAGGTTTATCTATTATCTAGTTTATCTATCACAGATACTATATAATACAACAAGTTTATCTATTATCTAGTTTATCTATCACAGATACTATATAATACAACAGGTTTATCTATTATCTAGTTTATCTATCACAGATACTATATAATACAACAAGTTTATCTATTATCTAGTTTATCTATCACAGATACTATATAATATAACAGGTTTATCTATTATCTAGTCTAGCTATCACAGATACTATATAATACAACAATATATAATATAACAAGTTTATCTATTATCTAGTTTATCTATCACAGATAATATATAATACAACAAGTTTATCTATTATCTAGTTTATCTATCACAGATACTATATAATATAACAGGTTTATCTATTATCTAGTCTAGCTATCACATATACTATATAATACAACAAGTTTATCTATTATTCAGTTTATCTATCACAGATACTATATAATACAATAGGTTTATCTATTATCTAGTTTACCTATCACGGATACGATACAATACAACAATATATAATATAACAAGTTTATCTATTATCTAGTCTAGCTATCACAGATACTATATAATACAACAAATTTATCTATTATTCAGTTTATCTATCACAGATACTATATAATACAACAAGTTTATCTATTATTCAGTTTATCTATCACAGATACTATATAATACAACAGGTTTATCTATTATCTAGTTTACCTATCACGGATACTATACAATACAACAATATATAATATAACAAGTTTATCTATTATCTAGTTTATCTATCACAGATAATATATAATACAACAAGTTTATCTATTATCTAGTTTATCTATCACAGATACTATATAATATAACAGGTTTATCTATTATCTAGTCTAGCTATCACATATACTATATAATACAACAAGTTTATCTATTATTCAGTTTATCTATCACAGATACTATATAATACAATAGGTTTATCTATTATCTAGTTTACCTATCACGGATACGATACAATACAACAATATATAATATAACAAGTTTATCTATTATCTAGTCTAGCTATCACAGATACTATATAATACAACAAGTTTATCTATTATCTAGTTTATCTATCACAGATACTATATAATACAACAAATTTATCTATTATTCAGTTTATCTATCACAGATACTATATAGTACAACAGGTTTATCTATTATCTAGTTTACCTATCACGAATACTATACAATACAACAATATATAATATAACAAGTTTATATATTATCTAGTTTATCTATCACAGATACTATATAATACAACAGGTTTATCTATTATTTAGTTTATCTATCACAGATACTATACAATACAACAATATATAATAGAACAAGTTTATCTATTATCTAGTTTATCTATCACAGATAATATATAATACAACAGGTTTATCTATTATCTAGTTTATCTATCACAGATACTATATAATATAACAAGTTTATCTATTATCTAGTTTATCTATCACAGATACTATATAATACAACAAGTTTATATATTATCTAGTTTATCTATCACAGATACTATACAATGCAACAACTTTATCTATTATCTAGTTTATCTATCACAGATACTATACAATATAACAGGTTTATCTATTATCTAGTTTATCTATCACAGATACTATGTAATACAACAATTTTATCTATTATCTAGTTTATCTATCACAGATACTATATAATACAACAAGATTATCTATTATGTAGTTTATCTATCACAGATACTATATAATACAACAAGTTTATCTATTATCTAGTTTATCTGTCACAGATACTATACAATACAACAACTTTATCTATTATCTAGTTTATCTATCACATATACTATACAATACAACAACTTTATCTATTATCTACTCTAGCTATCACAGATACTATATAATACAACAATATATAATATAACAAGTTTATCTATTATCTAGTTTATCCATCACAGATAATATATAATACAACAAGTTTATCTATTATCTAGTTTATCTATCACAGATACTATATATACAACAAGTTTATCTATTATCTAGTTTATCTATCACAGATACTATATAATACAACAAATTTATCTATTATTCAGTTTATCTATCACAGATACTATATAATACAACAAGTTTATCTATTATTCAGTTTATCTATCACAGATACTATATAATACAACAGGTTTATCTATTATCTAGTTTATCTATCACAGATACTATATAATATAACAGGTTTATCTATTATCTACTCTAGCTATCACAGATACTATATAATACAACAATATATAATATAACAAGTTTATCTATTATCTAGTTTATCTATCACAGATAATATATAATACAACAAGTTTATCTATTATTCAGTTTATCTATCACAGATACTATATAATACAATAGGTTTATCTATTATCTAGTTTACCTATCACGGATATTATACAATACAACAATATATAATATAACAAGTTTATCTATTATCTAGTCTAGCTATCACAGATACTATATAATACAACAAGTTTATCTATTATCTAGTTTATCTATCACAGATACTATATAATACAACAAATTTATCTATTATTCAGTTTATCTATCACAGATACTATATAATACAACAAGTTTATCTATTATTCAGTTTATCTATCACAGATACTATATAATACAACAGGTTTATCTATTATCTAGTTTATCTATCACAGATACTATATAATACAACAAGTTTATCTATTATCTAGTTTATCTATCACAGATACTATATAATACAACAGGTTTATCTATTATCTAGTTTATCTATCACAGATACTATATAATACAACAAGTTTATCTATTATCTAGTTTATCTATCACAGATACTATATAATATAACAGGTTTATCTATTATCTAGTCTAGCTATCACAGATACTATATAATACAACAATATATAATATAACAAGTTTATCTATTATCTAGTTTATCTATCACAGATAATATATAATACAACAAGTTTATCTATTATCTAGTTTATCTATCACAGATACTATATAATATAACAGGTTTATCTATTATCTAGTCTAGCTATCACATATACTATATAATACAACAAGTTTATCTATTATTCAGTTTATCTATCACAGATACTATATAATACAATAGGTTTATCTATTATCTAGTTTACCTATCACGGATACGATACAATACAACAATATATAATATAACAAGTTTATCTATTATCTAGTCTAGCTATCACAGATACTATATAATACAACAAGTTTATCTATTATCTAGTTTATCTATCACAGATACTATATAATACAACAAATTTATCTATTATTCAGTTTATCTATCACAGATACTATATAGTACAACAGGTTTATCTATTATCTAGTTTACCTATCACGAATACTATACAATACAACAATATATAATATAACAAGTTTATATATTATCTAGTTTATCTATCACAGATACTATATAATACAACAGGTTTATCTATTATTTAGTTTATCTATCACAGATACTATACAATACAACAATATATAATAGAACAAGTTTATCTATTATCTAGTTTATCTATCACAGATAATATATAATACAACAGGTTTATCTATTATCTAGTTTATCTATCACAGATACTATATAATATAACAAGTTTATCTATTATCTAGTTTATCTATCACAGATACTATATAATACAACAAGTTTATATATTATCTAGTTTATCTATCACAGATACTATACAATGCAACAACTTTATCTATTATCTAGTTTATCTATCACAGATACTATACAATATAACAGGTTTATCTATTATCTAGTTTATCTATCACAGATACTATGTAATACAACAATTTTATCTATTATCTAGTTTATCTATCACAGATACTATATAATACAACAAGATTATCTATTATGTAGTTTATCTATCACAGATACTATATAATACAACAAGTTTATCTATTATCTAGTTTATCTGTCACAGATACTATATGATACAGCAGGTTTATCTATTATCTAGTTTATCTATCACAGATACTATACAATACAACAACTTTATCTATTATCTAGTTTATCTATCACATATACTATATAATACAACAAGTTTATCTATTATCTAGTTTATCTATCACAGATACTATATAATACAACAAGTTTATATATTATCTAGTTTATCTATCACAGATACTATACAATACAACAATACATAATATGACAAGTTTATCTATCACAGATACTATATAATACAACAAGTTTATCTATTATCTAGTTTATCTATCACAGATACTATATAATACAACAAGTTTATCTATTATTCAGTTTATCTATCACAGATACTATATAATACAACAGGTTTATCTATTATCTAGTTTACCTATCACGTATACTATACAATACAACAATATATAATATAACAAGGTTATCTATTATCTAGTTTATCTATCACAGATAATATATAATACAACAAGTTTATCTATTATCTAGTTTATCTATCACAGATACTATATGATACAGCAGGTTTATCTATTATCTAGTTTATCTATCACAGATACTATATAATACAACAATTTTATATATTATCTAGTCTAGCTATCACAGATACTATATAATACAACAAGTTTATCTATTATCTAGTTTATCTATCACAGATACTATGTAATACAACAAGTTTATCTATTATCTAGTTTATCTATCACAGATACTATATAATACAACAAGTTTATCTATTATCTAGTTTATCTATCACAGATACTATATAATACAACAAGATTATCTATTATCTAGTTTATCTATCACAGATACTATATAGTACAACAAGTTTATCTATTATCTAGTTTATCTATCACAGATACTATATGATACAGCAGGTTTATCTATTATCTAGTTTATCTATCACAGATACTATACAATACAACAACTTTATCTATTATCTAGTTTATCTATCACATAAACTATATAATACAACAAGTTTATCTATTATCTAGTTTATCTATCACATATACTATATAATACAACAAGTTTATATATTATCTAGTTTATCTATCACAGATACTATACAATACAACAATGCATAATATGACAAGTTTATCTATCACAGATACTATATAATACAACAAGTTTATCTATTATCTAGTTTATCTATCACAGATACTATATGATACAGCAGGTTTATCTATTATCTAGTTTATCTATCACAGATACTATACAATACAACAACTTTATCTATTATCTAGTTTATCTATCACATAAACTATATAATACAACAAGTTTATCTATTATCTAGTTTATCTATCACATATACTATATAATACAACAACTTTATATATTATCTAGTTTATCTATCACAGATACTATACAATACAACAATACATAATATGACAAATTTATCTATCACAGATACTATATAATACAACAAGTTTATCTATTATCTAGTTTATCTATCACAGATACTATATAATACAACAAGTTTATCTATTATTCAGTTTATCTATCACAGATACTATATGATACAGCAGGTTTATCTATTATCTAGTTTATCTATCACAGATACTATATAATACAACAATTTTATATATTATCTAGTCTAGCTATCACAGATACTATATAATACAACAAGTTTATCTATTATCTAGTTTATCTATCACAGATACTATGTAATACAACAAGTTTATCTATTATCTAGTTTATCTATCACAGATACTATATAATACAACAAGATTATCTATTATGTAGTTTATCTATCACAGATACTATATAGTACAACAAGTTTATCTATTATCTAGTTTATCTATCACAGATACTATATAATACAACAAGTTTATCTATTATCTAGTTTATCTGTCACAGATACTATATGATACAGCAGGTTTATCTATTATCTAGTTTATCTATCACAGATACTATACAATACAACAACTTTATCTATTATCTAGTTTATCTATCACATATACTATATAATACAACAAGTTTATCTATTATCTAGTTTATCTATCACAGATACTATATAATACAACAAGTTTATATATTATCTAGTTTATCTATCACAGATACTATACAATACAACAATACATAATATGACAAGTTTATCTATCACAGATACTATATAATACAACAAGTTTATCTATTATCTAGTTTATCTATCACAGATACTATATAATACAACAAGTTTATCTATTATTCAGTTTATCTATCACAGATACTATATAATACAACAGGTTTATCTATTATCTAGTTTACCTATCACGGATACTATACAATACAACAATATATAATATAACAAGGTTATCTATTATCTAGTTTATCTATCACAGATAATATATAATACAACAAGTTTATCTATTATCTAGTTTATCTATCACAGATACTATATGATACAGCAGGTTTATCTATTATCTAGTTTATCTATCACAGATACTATATAATACAACAATTTTATATATTATCTAGTCTAGCTATCACAGATACTATATAATACAACAAGTTTATCTATTATCTAGTTTATCTATCACAGATACTATGTAATACAACAAGTTTATCTATTATCTAGTTTATCTATCACAGATACTATATAATACAACAAGTTTATCTATTATCTAGTTTATCTATCACAGATACTATATAATACAACAAGATTATCTATTATCTAGTTTATCTATCACAGATACTATATAGTACAACAAGTTTATCTATTATCTAGTTTATCTATCACAGATACTATATAATATAACAGGTTTATCTATTATCTAGTCTAGCTATCACAGATACTATATAATACAACAAGTTTATCTATTATCTAGTTTATCTATCACAGATACTATATAATACAACAAGTTTATCTATTATTCAGTTTATCTATCACAGATACTATATAATACAACAAGTTTATCTATTATTCAGTTTATCTATCACAGATACTATATAATACAACAGGTTTATCTATTATCTAGTTTATCTATCACAGATACTATATAATATAACAGGTTTATCTATTATCTACTCTAGCTATCACAGATACTATATAATACAACAATATATAATATAACAAGTTTATCTATTATCTAGTTTATCTATCACAGATAATATATAATACAACAAGTTTATCTATTATCTAGTTTATCTATCACAGATACTATATAATACAACAAGTTTATCTATTATCTAGTTTATCTATCACAGATACTATATAATACAACAAATTTATCTATTATTCAGTTTATCTATCACAGATACTATATAATACAACAAGTTTATCTATTATTCAGTTTATCTATCACAGATACTATATAATACAACAGGTTTATCTATTATCTAGTTTATCTATCACAGATACTATATAATATAACAGGTTTATCTATTATCTACTCTAGCTATCACAGATACTATATAATACAACAATATATAATATAACAAGTTTATCTATTATCTAGTTTATCCATCACAGATAATATATAATACAACAAGTTTATCTATTATCTAGTTTATCTATCACAGATACTATATATACAACAAGTTTATCTATTATCTAGTTTATCTATCACAGATACTATATAATACAACAAATTTATCTATTATTCAGTTTATCTATCACAGATACTATATAATACAACAAGTTTATCTATTATTCAGTTTATCTATCACAGATACTATATAATACAACAGGTTTATCTATTATCTAGTTTATCTATCACAGATACTATATAATATAACAGGTTTATCTATTATCTACTCTAGCTATCACAGATACTATATAATACAACAATATATAATATAACAAGTTTATCTATTATCTAGTTTATCTATCACAGATAATATATAATACAACAAGTTTATCTATTATCTAGTTTATCTATCACAGATACTATATAATACAACAAGTTTATCTATTATCTAGTTTATCTATCACAGATACTATATAATATAACAGGTTTATCTATTATCTAGTCTAGCTATCACATATACTATATAATACAACAAGTTTATCTATTATTCAGTTTATCTATCACAGATACTATATAATACAATAGGTTTATCTATTATCTAGTTTACCTATCACGGATACTATACAATACAACAATATATAATATAACAAGTTTATCTATTATCTAGTCTAGCTATCACAGATACTATATAATACAACAAGTTTATCTATTATCTAGTTTATCTATCACAGATACTATATAATACAACAAATTTATCTATTATTCAGTTTATCTATCACAGATACTATATAATACAACAAGTTTATCTATTATCTAGTTTATCTATCACAGATACTATATAATACAACAAGATTATCTATTATCTAGTTTATCTATCACAGATACTATATAGTACAACAAGTTTATCTATTATCTAGTTTATCTATCACAGATACTATATAATATAACAGGTTTATCTATTATCTAGTCTAGCTATCACAGATACTATATAATACCACAAGTTTATCTATTATCTAGTTTATCTATCACAGATACTATATAATACAACAAATTTGTCTATTATTCAGTTTATCTATCACAGATACTATATAATACAACAAGTTTATCTATTATTCAGTTTATCTATCACAGATACTATATAATACAACAGGTTTATCTATTATCTAGTTTATCTATCACAGATACTATATAATACAACAAGTTTATCTATTATCTACTCTAGCTATCACAGATACTATATAATACAACAATATATAATATAACAAGTTTATCTATTATCTAGTTTATCCATCACAGATAATATATAATACAACAAGTTTATCTATTATCTAGTTTATCTATCACAGATACTATATATACAACAAGTTTATCTATTATCTAGTTTATCTATCACAGATACTATATAATACAACAAATTTATCTATTATTCAGTTTATCTATCACAGATACTATATAATACAACAAGTTTATCTATTATTCAGTTTATCTATCACAAATACTATATAATACAACAGGTTTATCTATTATCTAGTTTATCTATCACAGATACTATATAATATAACAGGTTTATCTATTATCTACTCTAGCTATCACAGATACTATATAATACAACAATATATAATATAACAAGTTTATCTATTATCTAGTTTATCTATCACAGATAATATATAATACAACAAGTTTATCTATTATTCAGTTTATCTATCACAGATACTATATAATACAATAGGTTTATCTATTATCTAGTTTACCTATCACGGATATTATACAATACAACAATATATAATATAACAAGTTTATCTATTATCTAGTCTAGCTATCACAGATACTATATAATACAACAAGTTTATCTATTATCTAGTTTATCTATCACAGATACTATATAATACAACAAATTTATCTATTATTCAGTTTATCTATCACAGATACTATATAATACAACAAGTTTATCTATTATTCAGTTTATCTATCACAGATACTATATAATACAACAGGTTTATCTATTATCTAGTTTATCTATCACAGATACTATATAATACAACAAGTTTATCTATTATCTAGTTTATCTATCACAGATACTATATAATACAACAGGTTTATCTATTATCTAGTTTATCTATCACAGATACTATATAATATAACAGGTTTATCTATTATCTACTCTAGCTATCACAGATACTATATAATACAACAATATATAATATAACAAGTTTATCTATTATCTAGTTTATCTATCACAGATAATATATAATACAACAAGTTTATCTATTATCTAGTTTATCTATCACAGATACTATATAATACAACAAGTTTATCTATTATCTAGTTTATCTATCACAGATACTATATAATACAACAAATTTATCTATTATTCAGTTTATCTATCACAGATACTATATAATACAACAAGTTTATCTATTATTCAGTTTATCTATCACAGATACTATATAATACAACAGGTTTATCTATTATCTAGTTTATCTATCACAGATACTATATAATATAACAGGTTTATCTATTATCTACTCTAGCTATCACAGATACTATATAATACAACAATATATAATATAACAAGTTTATCTATTATCTAGTTTATCCATCACAGATAATATATAATACAACAAGTTTATCTATTATCTAGTTTATCTATCACAGATACTATATATACAACAAGTTTATCTATTATCTAGTTTATCTATCACAGATACTATATAATACAACAAATTTATCTATTATTCAGTTTATCTATCACAGATACTATATAATACAACAAGTTTATCTATTATTCAGTTTATCTATCACAGATACTATATAATACAACAGGTTTATCTATTATCTAGTTTATCTATCACAGATACTATATAATATAACAGGTTTATCTATTATCTACTCTAGCTATCACAGATACTATATAATACAACAATATATAATATAACAAGTTTATCTATTATCTAGTTTATCTATCACAGATAATATATAATACAACAAGTTTATCTATTATCTAGTTTATCTATCACAGATACTATATAATACAACAAGTTTATCTATTATCTAGTTTATCTATCACAGATACTATATAATATAACAGGTTTATCTATTATCTAGTCTAGCTATCACATATACTATATAATACAACAAGTTTATCTATTATTCAGTTTATCTATCACAGATACTATATAATACAATAGGTTTATCTATTATCTAGTTTACCTATCACGGATACTATACAATACAACAATATATAATATAACAAGTTTATCTATTATCTAGTCTAGCTATCACAGATACTATATAATACAACAAGTTTATCTATTATCTAGTTTATCTATCACAGATACTATATAATACAACAAATTTATCTATTATTCAGTTTATCTATCACAGATACTATATAATACAACAAGTTTATCTATTATCTAGTTTATCTATCACAGATACTATATAATACAACAAGATTATCTATTATCTAGTTTATCTATCACAGATACTATATAGTACAACAAGTTTATCTATTATCTAGTTTATCTATCACAGATACTATATAATATAACAGGTTTATCTATTATCTAGTCTAGCTATCACAGATACTATATAATACCACAAGTTTATCTATTATCTAGTTTATCTATCACAGATACTATATAATACAACAAATTTGTCTATTATTCAGTTTATCTATCACAGATACTATATAATACAACAAGTTTATCTATTATTCAGTTTATCTATCACAGATACTATATAATACAACAGGTTTATCTATTATCTAGTTTATCTATCACAGATACTATATAATACAACAAGTTTATCTATTATCTACTCTAGCTATCACAGATACTATATAATACAACAATATATAATATAACAAGTTTATCTATTATCTAGTTTATCCATCACAGATAATATATAATACAACAAGTTTATCTATTATCTAGTTTATCTATCACAGATACTATATATACAACAAGTTTATCTATTATCTAGTTTATCTATCACAGATACTATATAATACAACAAATTTATCTATTATTCAGTTTATCTATCACAGATACTATATAATACAACAAGTTTATCTATTATTCAGTTTATCTATCACAAATACTATATAATACAACAGGTTTATCTATTATCTAGTTTATCTATCACAGATACTATATAATATAACAGGTTTATCTATTATCTACTCTAGCTATCACAGATACTATATAATACAACAATATATAATATAACAAGTTTATCTATTATCTAGTTTATCTATCACAGATAATATATAATACAACAAGTTTATCTATTATTCAGTTTATCTATCACAGATACTATATAATACAATAGGTTTATCTATTATCTAGTTTACCTATCACGGATATTATACAATACAACAATATATAATATAACAAGTTTATCTATTATCTAGTCTAGCTATCACAGATACTATATAATACAACAAGTTTATCTATTATCTAGTTTATCTATCACAGATACTATATAATACAACAAATTTATCTATTATTCAGTTTATCTATCACAGATACTATATAATACAACAAGTTTATCTATTATTCAGTTTATCTATCACAGATACTATATAATACAACAGGTTTATCTATTATCTAGTTTATCTATCACAGATACTATATAATACAACAAGTTTATCTATTATCTAGTTTATCTATCACAGATACTATATAATACAACAGGTTTATCTATTATCTAGTTTATCTATCACAGATACTATATAATACAACAAGTTTATCTATTATCTAGTTTATCTATCACAGATACTATATAATATAACAGGTTTATCTATTATCTAGTCTAGCTATCACAGATACTATATAATACAACAATATATAATATAACAAGTTTATCTATTATCTAGTTTATCTATCACAGATAATATATAATACAACAAGTTTATCTATTATCTAGTTTATCTATCACAGATACTATATAATATAACAGGTTTATCTATTATCTAGTCTAGCTATCACATATACTATATAATACAACAAGTTTATCTATTATTCAGTTTATCTATCACAGATACTATATAATACAATAGGTTTATCTATTATCTAGTTTACCTATCACGGATACGATACAATACAACAATATATAATATAACAAGTTTATCTATTATCTAGTCTAGCTATCACAGATACTATATAATACAACAAGTTTATCTATTATCTAGTTTATCTATCACAGATACTATATAATACAACAAATTTATCTATTATTCAGTTTATCTATCACAGATACTATATAGTACAACAGGTTTATCTATTATCTAGTTTACCTATCACGAATACTATACAATACAACAATATATAATATAACAAGTTTATATATTATCTAGTTTATCTATCACAGATACTATATAATACAACAGGTTTATCTATTATTTAGTTTATCTATCACAGATACTATACAATACAACAATATATAATAGAACAAGTTTATCTATTATCTAGTTTATCTATCACAGATAATATATAATACAACAGGTTTATCTATTATCTAGTTTATCTATCACAGATACTATATAATATAACAAGTTTATCTATTATCTAGTTTATCTATCACAGATACTATATAATACAACAAGTTTATATATTATCTAGTTTATCTATCACAGATACTATACAATGCAACAACTTTATCTATTATCTAGTTTATCTATCACAGATACTATACAATATAACAGGTTTATCTATTATCTAGTTTATCTATCACAGATACTATGTAATACAACAATTTTATCTATTATCTAGTTTATCTATCACAGATACTATATAATACAACAAGATTATCTATTATGTAGTTTATCTATCACAGATACTATATAATACAACAAGTTTATCTATTATCTAGTTTATCTGTCACAGATACTATATGATACAGCAGGTTTATCTATTATCTAGTTTATCTATCACAGATACTATACAATACAACAACTTTATCTATTATCTAGTTTATCTATCACATATACTATATAATACAACAAGTTTATCTATTATCTAGTTTATCTATCACAGATACTATATAATACAACAAGTTTATATATTATCTAGTTTATCTATCACAGATACTATACAATACAACAATACATAATATGACAAGTTTATCTATCACAGATACTATATAATACAACAAGTTTATCTATTATCTAGTTTATCTATCACAGATACTATATAATACAACAAGTTTATCTATTATTCAGTTTATCTATCACAGATACTATATAATACAACAGGTTTATCTATTATCTAGTTTACCTATCACGTATACTATACAATACAACAATATATAATATAACAAGGTTATCTATTATCTAGTTTATCTATCACAGATAATATATAATACAACAAGTTTATCTATTATCTAGTTTATCTATCACAGATACTATATGATACAGCAGGTTTATCTATTATCTAGTTTATCTATCACAGATACTATATAATACAACAATTTTATATATTATCTAGTCTAGCTATCACAGATACTATATAATACAACAAGTTTATCTATTATCTAGTTTATCTATCACAGATACTATGTAATACAACAAGTTTATCTATTATCTAGTTTATCTATCACAGATACTATATAATACAACAAGTTTATCTATTATCTAGTTTATCTATCACAGATACTATATAATACAACAAGATTATCTATTATCTAGTTTATCTATCACAGATACTATATAGTACAACAAGTTTATCTATTATCTAGTTTATCTATCACAGATACTATATGATACAGCAGGTTTATCTATTATCTAGTTTATCTATCACAGATACTATACAATACAACAACTTTATCTATTATCTAGTTTATCTATCACATAAACTATATAATACAACAAGTTTATCTATTATCTAGTTTATCTATCACATATACTATATAATACAACAAGTTTATATATTATCTAGTTTATCTATCACAGATACTATACAATACAACAATACATAATATGACAAGTTTATCTATCACAGATACTATATAATACAACAAGTTTATCTATTATCTAGTTTATCTATCACAGATACTATATGATACAGCAGGTTTATCTATTATCTAGTTTATCTATCACAGATACTATACAATACAACAACTTTATCTATTATCTAGTTTATCTATCACATAAACTATATAATACAACAAGTTTATCTATTATCTAGTTTATCTATCACATATACTATATAATACAACAACTTTATATATTATCTAGTTTATCTATCACAGATACTATACAATACAACAATACATAATATGACAAGTTTATCTATCACAGATACTATATAATACAACAAGTTTATCTATTATCTAGTTTATCTATCACAGATACTATATAATACAACAAGTTTATCTATTATTCAGTTTATCTATCACAGATACTATATGATACAGCAGGTTTATCTATTATCTAGTTTATCTATCACAGATACTATATAATACAACAATTTTATATATTATCTAGTCTAGCTATCACAGATACTATATAATACAACAAGTTTATCTATTATCTAGTTTATCTATCACAGATACTATGTAATACAACAAGTTTATCTATTATCTAGTTTATCTATCACAGATACTATATAATACAACAAGATTATCTATTATGTAGTTTATCTATCACAGATACTATATAGTACAACAAGTTTATCTATTATCTAGTTTATCTATCACAGATACTATATAATACAACAAGTTTATCTATTATCTAGTTTATCTGTCACAGATACTATATGATACAGCAGGTTTATCTATTATCTAGTTTATCTATCACAGATACTATACAATACAACAACTTTATCTATTATCTAGTTTATCTATCACATATACTATATAATACAACAAGTTTATCTATTATCTAGTTTATCTATCACAGATACTATATAATACAACAAGTTTATATATTATCTAGTTTATCTATCACAGATACTATACAATACAACAATACATAATATGACAAGTTTATCTATCACAGATACTATATAATACAACAAGTTTATCTATTATCTAGTTTATCTATCACAGATACTATATAATACAACAAGTTTATCTATTATTCAGTTTATCTATCACAGATACTATATAATACAACAGGTTTATCTATTATCTAGTTTACCTATCACGGATACTATACAATACAACAATATATAATATAACAAGGTTATCTATTATCTAGTTTATCTATCACAGATAATATATAATACAACAAGTTTATCTATTATCTAGTTTATCTATCACAGATACTATATGATACAGCAGGTTTATCTATTATCTAGTTTATCTATCACAGATACTATATAATACAACAATTTTATATATTATCTAGTCTAGCTATCACAGATACTATATAATACAACAAGTTTATCTATTATCTAGTTTATCTATCACAGATACTATGTAATACAACAAGTTTATCTATTATCTAGTTTATCTATCACAGATACTATATAATACAACAAGTTTATCTATTATCTAGTTTATCTATCACAGATACTATATAATACAACAAGATTATCTATTATCTAGTTTATCTATCACAGATACTATATAGTACAACAAGTTTATCTATTATCTAGTTTATCTATCACAGATACTATATAATATAACAGGTTTATCTATTATCTAGTCTAGCTATCACAGATACTATATAATACAACAAGTTTATCTATTATCTAGTTTATCTATCACAGATACTATATAATACAACAAATTTATCTATTATTCAGTTTATCTATCACAGATACTATATAATACAACAAGTTTATCTATTATTCAGTTTATCTATCACAGATACTATATAATACAACAGGTTTATCTATTATCTAGTTTATCTATCACAGATACTATATAATATAACAGGTTTATCTATTATCTACTCTAGCTATCACAGATACTATATAATACAACAATATATAATATAACAAGTTTATCTATTATCTAGTTTATCTATCACAGATAATATATAATACAACAAGTTTATCTATTATCTAGTTTATCTATCACAGATACTATATAATACAACAAGTTTATCTATTATCTAGTTTATCTATCACAGATACTATATAATACAACAAATTTATCTATTATTCAGTTTATCTATCACAGATACTATATAATACAACAAGTTTATCTATTATTCAGTTTATCTATCACAGATACTATATAATACAACAGGTTTATCTATTATCTAGTTTATCTATCACAGATACTATATAATATAACAGGTTTATCTATTATCTACTCTAGCTATCACAGATACTATATAATACAACAATATATAATATAACAAGTTTATCTATTATCTAGTTTATCTATCACAGATAATATATAATACAACAAGTTTATCTATTATCTAGTTTATCTATCACAGATACTATATAATACAACAAGTTTATCTATTATCTAGTTTATCTATCACAGATACTATATAATATAACAGGTTTATCTATTATCTAGTCTAGCTATCACATATACTATATAATACAACAAGTTTATCTATTATTCAGTTTATCTATCACAGATACTATATAATACAATAGGTTTATCTATTATCTAGTTTACCTATCACGGATACTATACAATACAACAATATATAATATAACAAGTTTATCTATTATCTAGTCTAGCTATCACAGATACTATATAATACAACAAGTTTATCTATTATCTAGTTTATCTATCACAGATACTATATAATACAACAAATTTATCTATTATTCAGTTTATCTATCACAGATACTATATAATACAACAAGTTTATCTATTATCTAGTTTATCTATCACAGATACTATATAATACAACAAGATTATCTATTATCTAGTTTATCTATCACAGATACTATATAGTACAACAAGTTTATCTATTATCTAGTTTATCTATCACAGATACTATATAATATAACAGGTTTATCTATTATCTAGTCTAGCTATCACAGATACTATATAATACAACAAGTTTATCTATTATCTAGTTTATCTATCACAGATACTATATAATACAACAAATTTGTCTATTATTCAGTTTATCTATCACAGATACTATATAATACAACAAGTTTATCTATTATTCAGTTTATCTATCACAGATACTATATAATACAACAGGTTTATCTATTATCTAGTTTATCTATCACAGATACTATATAATACAACAAGTTTATCTATTATCTACTCTAGCTATCACAGATACTATATAATACAACAATATATAATATAACAAGTTTATCTATTATCTAGTTTATCCATCACAGATAATATATAATACAACAAGTTTATCTATTATCTAGTTTATCTATCACAGATACTATATATACAACAAGTTTATCTATTATCTAGTTTATCTATCACAGATACTATATAATACAACAAATTTATCTATTATTCAGTTTATCTATCACAGATACTATATAATACAACAAGTTTATCTATTATTCAGTTTATCTATCACAGATACTATATAATACAACAGGTTTATCTATTATCTAGTTTATCTATCACAGATACTATATAATATAACAGGTTTATCTATTATCTAGTTTATCTATCACAGATACTATACAATACAACAACTTTATCTATTATCTAGTTTATCTATCACATATACTATATAATACAACAAGTTTATCTATTATCTAGTTTATCTATCACAGATACTATATAATACAACAAGTTTATATATTATCTAGTTTATCTATCACAGATACTATACAATACAACAATACATAATATGACAAGTTTATCTATCACAGATACTATATAATACAACAAGTTTATCTATTATCTAGTTTATCTATCACAGATACTATATAATACAACAAGTTTATCTATTATTCAGTTTATCTATCACAGATACTATATAATACAACAGGTTTATCTATTATCTAGTTTACCTATCACGGATACTATACAATACAACAATATATAATATAACAAGGTTATCTATTATCTAGTTTATCTATCACAGATAATATATAATACAACAAGTTTATCTATTATCTAGTTTATCTATCACAGATACTATATGATACAGCAGGTTTATCTATTATCTAGTTTATCTATCACAGATACTATATAATACAACAATTTTATATATTATCTAGTCTAGCTATCACAGATACTATATAATACAACAAGTTTATCTATTATCTAGTTTATCTATCACAGATACTATGTAATACAACAAGTTTATCTATTATCTAGTTTATCTATCACAGATACTATATAATACAACAAGTTTATCTATTATCTAGTTTATCTATCACAGATACTATATAATACAACAAGATTATCTATTATCTAGTTTATCTATCACAGATACTATATAGTACAACAAGTTTATCTATTATCTAGTTTATCTATCACAGATACTATATAATATAACAGGTTTATCTATTATCTAGTCTAGCTATCACAGATACTATATAATACAACAAGTTTATCTATTATCTAGTTTATCTATCACAGATACTATATAATACAACAAGTTTATCTATTATTCAGTTTATCTATCACAGATACTATATAATACAACAAGTTTATCTATTATTCAGTTTATCTATCACAGATACTATATAATACAACAGGTTTATCTATTATCTAGTTTATCTATCACAGATACTATATAATATAACAGGTTTATCTATTATCTACTCTAGCTATCACAGATACTATATAATACAACAATATATAATATAACAAGTTTATCTATTATCTAGTTTATCTATCACAGATAATATATAATACAACAAGTTTATCTATTATCTAGTTTATCTATCACAGATACTATATAATACAACAAGTTTATCTATTATCTAGTTTATCTATCACAGATACTATATAATATAACAGGTTTATCTATTATCTAGTCTAGCTATCACAGATACTATATAATACAACAAGTTTATCTATTATCTAGTTTATCTATCACAGATACTATATAATACAACAAATTTATCTATTATTCAGTTTATCTATCACAGATACTATATAATACAACAAGTTTATCTATTATTCAGTTTATCTATCACAGATACTATATAATACAACAGGTTTATCTATTATCTAGTTTATCTATCACAGATACTATATAATATAACAGGTTTATCTATTATCTACTCTAGCTATCACAGATACTATATAATACAACAATATATAATATAACAAGTTTATCTATTATCTAGTTTATCTATCACAGATAATATATAATACAACAAGTTTATCTATTATCTAGTTTATCTATCACAGATACTATATAATACAACAAGTTTATCTATTATCTAGTTTATCTATCACAGATACTATATAATACAACAAATTTATCTATTATTCAGTTTATCTATCACAGATACTATATAATACAACAAGTTTATCTATTATTCAGTTTATCTATCACAGATACTATATAATACAACAGGTTTATCTATTATCTAGTTTATCTATCACAGATACTATATAATATAACAGGTTTATCTATTATCTACTCTAGCTATCACAGATACTATATAATACAACAATATATAATATAACAAGTTTATCTATTATCTAGTTTATCTATCACAGATAATATATAATACAACAAGTTTATCTATTATCTAGTTTATCTATCACAGATACTATATAATACAACAAGTTTATCTATTATCTAGTTTATCTATCACAGATACTATATAATATAACAGGTTTATCTATTATCTAGTCTAGCTATCACATATACTATATAATACAACAAGTTTATCTATTATTCAGTTTATCTATCACAGATACTATATAATACAATAGGTTTATCTATTATCTAGTTTACCTATCACGGATACTATACAATACAACAATATATAATATAACAAGTTTATCTATTATCTAGTCTAGCTATCACAGATACTATATAATACAACAAGTTTATCTATTATCTAGTTTATCTATCACAGATACTATATAATACAACAAATTTATCTATTATTCAGTTTATCTATCACAGATACTATATAATACAACAAGTTTATCTATTATCTAGTTTATCTATCACAGATACTATATAATACAACAAGATTATCTATTATCTAGTTTATCTATCACAGATACTATATAGTACAACAAGTTTATCTATTATCTAGTTTATCTATCACAGATACTATATAATATAACAGGTTTATCTATTATCTAGTCTAGCTATCACAGATACTATATAATACAACAAGTTTATCTATTATCTAGTTTATCTATCACAGATACTATATAATACAACAAATTTGTCTATTATTCAGTTTATCTATCACAGATACTATATAATACAACAAGTTTATCTATTATTCAGTTTATCTATCACAGATACTATATAATACAACAGGTTTATCTATTATCTAGTTTATCTATCACAGATACTATATAATACAACAAGTTTATCTATTATCTACTCTAGCTATCACAGATACTATATAATACAACAATATATAATATAACAAGTTTATCTATTATCTAGTTTATCCATCACAGATAATATATAATACAACAAGTTTATCTATTATCTAGTTTATCTATCACAGATACTATATATACAACAAGTTTATCTATTATCTAGTTTATCTATCACAGATACTATATAATACAACAAATTTATCTATTATTCAGTTTATCTATCACAGATACTATATAATACAACAAGTTTATCTATTATTCAGTTTATCTATCACAGATACTATATAATACAACAGGTTTATCTATTATCTAGTTTATCTATCACAGATACTATATAATATAACAGGTTTATCTATTATCTACTCTAGCTATCACAGATACTATATAATACAACAATATATAATATAACAAGTTTATCTATTATCTAGTTTATCTATCACAGATAATATATAATACAACAAGTTTATCTATTATTCAGTTTATCTATCACAGATACTATATAATACAATAGGTTTATCTATTATCTAGTTTACCTATCACAGATACTATATGATACAGCAGGTTTATCTATTATCTAGTTTATCTATCACAGATACTATACAATACAACAACTTTATCTATTATCTAGTTTATCTATCACATATACTATATAATACAACAAGTTTATCTATTATCTAGTTTATCTATCACAGATACTATATAATACAACAAGTTTATATATTATCTAGTTTATCTATCACAGATACTATACAATACAACAATACATAATATGACAAGTTTATCTATCACAGATACTATATAATACAACAAGTTTATCTATTATCTAGTTTATCTATCACAGATACTATATAATACAACAAGTTTATCTATTATTCAGTTTATCTATCACAGATACTATATAATACAACAGGTTTATCTATTATCTAGTTTACCTATCACGGATACTATACAATACAACAATATATAATATAACAAGGTTATCTATTATCTAGTTTATCTATCACAGATAATATATAATACAACAAGTTTATCTATTATCTAGTTTATCTATCACAGATACTATATGATACAGCAGGTTTATCTATTATCTAGTTTATCTATCACAGATACTATATAATACAACAATTTTATATATTATCTAGTCTAGCTATCACAGATACTATATAATACAACAAGTTTATCTATTATCTAGTTTATCTATCACAGATACTATGTAATACAACAAGTTTATCTATTATCTAGTTTATCTATCACAGATACTATATAATACAACAAGTTTATCTATTATCTAGTTTATCTATCACAGATACTATATAATACAACAAGATTATCTATTATCTAGTTTATCTATCACAGATACTATATAGTACAACAAGTTTATCTATTATCTAGTTTATCTATCACAGATACTATATAATATAACAGGTTTATCTATTATCTAGTCTAGCTATCACAGATACTATATAATACAACAAGTTTATCTATTATCTAGTTTATCTATCACAGATACTATATAATACAACAAGTTTATCTATTATTCAGTTTATCTATCACAGATACTATATAATACAACAAGTTTATCTATTATTCAGTTTATCTATCACAGATACTATATAATACAACAGGTTTATCTATTATCTAGTTTATCTATCACAGATACTATATAATATAACAGGTTTATCTATTATCTACTCTAGCTATCACAGATACTATATAATACAACAATATATAATATAACAAGTTTATCTATTATCTAGTTTATCTATCACAGATAATATATAATACAACAAGTTTATCTATTATCTAGTTTATCTATCACAGATACTATATAATACAACAAGTTTATCTATTATCTAGTTTATCTATCACAGATACTATATAATACAACAAATTTATCTATTATTCAGTTTATCTATCACAGATACTATATAATACAACAAGTTTATCTATTATTCAGTTTATCTATCACAGATACTATATAATACAACAGGTTTATCTATTATCTAGTTTATCTATCACAGATACTATATAATATAACAGGTTTATCTATTATCTACTCTAGCTATCACAGATACTATATAATACAACAATATATAATATAACAAGTTTATCTATTATCTAGTTTATCCATCACAGATAATATATAATACAACAAGTTTATCTATTATCTAGTTTATCTATCACAGATACTATATATACAACAAGTTTATCTATTATCTAGTTTATCTATCACAGATACTATATAATACAACAAATTTATCTATTATTCAGTTTATCTATCACAGATACTATATAATACAACAAGTTTATCTATTATTCAGTTTATCTATCACAGATACTATATAATACAACAGGTTTATCTATTATCTAGTTTATCTATCACAGATACTATATAATATAACAGGTTTATCTATTATCTACTCTAGCTATCACAGATACTATATAATACAACAATATATAATATAACAAGTTTATCTATTATCTAGTTTATCTATCACAGATAATATATAATACAACAAGTTTATCTATTATCTAGTTTATCTATCACAGATACTATATAATACAACAAGTTTATCTATTATCTAGTTTATCTATCACAGATACTATATAATATAACAGGTTTATCTATTATCTAGTCTAGCTATCACATATACTATATAATACAACAAGTTTATCTATTATTCAGTTTATCTATCACAGATACTATATAATACAATAGGTTTATCTATTATCTAGTTTACCTATCACGGATACTATACAATACAACAATATATAATATAACAAGTTTATCTATTATCTAGTCTAGCTATCACAGATACTATATAATACAACAAGTTTATCTATTATCTAGTTTATCTATCACAGATACTATATAATACAACAAATTTATCTATTATTCAGTTTATCTATCACAGATACTATATAATACAACAAGTTTATCTATTATCTAGTTTATCTATCACAGATACTATATAATACAACAAGATTATCTATTATCTAGTTTATCTATCACAGATACTATATAGTACAACAAGTTTATCTATTATCTAGTTTATCTATCACAGATACTATATAATATAACAGGTTTATCTATTATCTAGTCTAGCTATCACAGATACTATATAATACCACAAGTTTATCTATTATCTAGTTTATCTATCACAGATACTATATAATACAACAAATTTGTCTATTATTCAGTTTATCTATCACAGATACTATATAATACAACAAGTTTATCTATTATTCAGTTTATCTATCACAGATACTATATAATACAACAGGTTTATCTATTATCTAGTTTATCTATCACAGATACTATATAATACAACAAGTTTATCTATTATCTACTCTAGCTATCACAGATACTATATAATACAACAATATATAATATAACAAGTTTATCTATTATCTAGTTTATCCATCACAGATAATATATAATACAACAAGTTTATCTATTATCTAGTTTATCTATCACAGATACTATATATACAACAAGTTTATCTATTATCTAGTTTATCTATCACAGATACTATATAATACAACAAATTTATCTATTATTCAGTTTATCTATCACAGATACTATATAATACAACAAGTTTATCTATTATTCAGTTTATCTATCACAAATACTATATAATACAACAGGTTTATCTATTATCTAGTTTATCTATCACAGATACTATATAATATAACAGGTTTATCTATTATCTACTCTAGCTATCACAGATACTATATAATACAACAATATATAATATAACAAGTTTATCTATTATCTAGTTTATCTATCACAGATAATATATAATACAACAAGTTTATCTATTATTCAGTTTATCTATCACAGATACTATATAATACAATAGGTTTATCTATTATCTAGTTTACCTATCACGGATATTATACAATACAACAATATATAATATAACAAGTTTATCTATTATCTAGTCTAGCTATCACAGATACTATATAATACAACAAGTTTATCTATTATCTAGTTTATCTATCACAGATACTATATAATACAACAAATTTATCTATTATTCAGTTTATCTATCACAGATACTATATAATACAACAAGTTTATCTATTATTCAGTTTATCTATCACAGATACTATATAATACAACAGGTTTATCTATTATCTAGTTTATCTATCACAGATACTATATAATACAACAAGTTTATCTATTATCTAGTTTATCTATCACAGATACTATATAATACAACAGGTTTATCTATTATCTAGTTTATCTATCACAGATACTATATAATACAACAAGTTTATCTATTATCTAGTTTATCTATCACAGATACTATATAATATAACAGGTTTATCTATTATCTAGTCTAGCTATCACAGATACTATATAATACAACAATATATAATATAACAAGTTTATCTATTATCTAGTTTATCTATCACAGATAATATATAATACAACAAGTTTATCTATTATCTAGTTTATCTATCACAGATACTATATAATATAACAGGTTTATCTATTATCTAGTCTAGCTATCACATATACTATATAATACAACAAGTTTATCTATTATTCAGTTTATCTATCACAGATACTATATAATACAATAGGTTTATCTATTATCTAGTTTACCTATCACGGATACGATACAATACAACAATATATAATATAACAAGTTTATCTATTATCTAGTCTAGCTATCACAGATACTATATAATACAACAAGTTTATCTATTATCTAGTTTATCTATCACAGATACTATATAATACAACAAATTTATCTATTATTCAGTTTATCTATCACAGATACTATATAGTACAACAGGTTTATCTATTATCTAGTTTACCTATCACGAATACTATACAATACAACAATATATAATATAACAAGTTTATATATTATCTAGTTTATCTATCACAGATACTATATAATACAACAGGTTTATCTATTATTTAGTTTATCTATCACAGATACTATACAATACAACAATATATAATAGAACAAGTTTATCTATTATCTAGTTTATCTATCACAGATAATATATAATACAACAGGTTTATCTATTATCTAGTTTATCTATCACAGATACTATATAATATAACAAGTTTATCTATTATCTAGTTTATCTATCACAGATACTATATAATACAACAAGTTTATATATTATCTAGTTTATCTATCACAGATACTATACAATGCAACAACTTTATCTATTATCTAGTTTATCTATCACAGATACTATACAATATAACAGGTTTATCTATTATCTAGTTTATCTATCACAGATACTATGTAATACAACAATTTTATCTATTATCTAGTTTATCTATCACAGATACTATATAATACAACAAGATTATCTATTATGTAGTTTATCTATCACAGATACTATATAATACAACAAGTTTATCTATTATCTAGTTTATCTGTCACAGATACTATATGATACAGCAGGTTTATCTATTATCTAGTTTATCTATCACAGATACTATACAATACAACAACTTTATCTATTATCTAGTTTATCTATCACATATACTATATAATACAACAAGTTTATCTATTATCTAGTTTATCTATCACAGATACTATATAATACAACAAGTTTATATATTATCTAGTTTATCTATCACAGATACTATACAATACAACAATACATAATATGACAAGTTTATCTATCACAGATACTATATAATACAACAAGTTTATCTATTATCTAGTTTATCTATCACAGATACTATATAATACAACAAGTTTATCTATTATTCAGTTTATCTATCACAGATACTATATAATACAACAGGTTTATCTATTATCTAGTTTACCTATCACGTATACTATACAATACAACAATATATAATATAACAAGGTTATCTATTATCTAGTTTATCTATCACAGATAATATATAATACAACAAGTTTATCTATTATCTAGTTTATCTATCACAGATACTATATGATACAGCAGGTTTATCTATTATCTAGTTTATCTATCACAGATACTATATAATACAACAATTTTATATATTATCTAGTCTAGCTATCACAGATACTATATAATACAACAAGTTTATCTATTATCTAGTTTATCTATCACAGATACTATGTAATACAACAAGTTTATCTATTATCTAGTTTATCTATCACAGATACTATATAATACAACAAGTTTATCTATTATCTAGTTTATCTATCACAGATACTATATAATACAACAAGATTATCTATTATCTAGTTTATCTATCACAGATACTATATAGTACAACAAGTTTATCTATTATCTAGTTTATCTATCACAGATACTATATGATACAGCAGGTTTATCTATTATCTAGTTTATCTATCACAGATACTATACAATACAACAACTTTATCTATTATCTAGTTTATCTATCACATAAACTATATAATACAACAAGTTTATCTATTATCTAGTTTATCTATCACATATACTATATAATACAACAAGTTTATATATTATCTAGTTTATCTATCACAGATACTATACAATACAACAATACATAATATGACAAGTTTATCTATCACAGATACTATATAATACAACAAGTTTATCTATTATCTAGTTTATCTATCACAGATACTATATGATACAGCAGGTTTATCTATTATCTAGTTTATCTATCACAGATACTATACAATACAACAACTTTATCTATTATCTAGTTTATCTATCACATAAACTATATAATACAACAAGTTTATCTATTATCTAGTTTATCTATCACATATACTATATAATACAACAACTTTATATATTATCTAGTTTATCTATCACAGATACTATACAATACAACAATACATAATATGACAAGTTTATCTATCACAGATACTATATAATACAACAAGTTTATCTATTATCTAGTTTATCTATCACAGATACTATATAATACAACAAGTTTATCTATTATTCAGTTTATCTATCACAGATACTATATGATACAGCAGGTTTATCTATTATCTAGTTTATCTATCACAGATACTATATAATACAACAATTTTATATATTATCTAGTCTAGCTATCACAGATACTATATAATACAACAAGTTTATCTATTATCTAGTTTATCTATCACAGATACTATGTAATACAACAAGTTTATCTATTATCTAGTTTATCTATCACAGATACTATATAATACAACAAGATTATCTATTATGTAGTTTATCTATCACAGATACTATATAGTACAACAAGTTTATCTATTATCTAGTTTATCTATCACAGATACTATATAATACAACAAGTTTATCTATTATCTAGTTTATCTGTCACAGATACTATATGATACAGCAGGTTTATCTATTATCTAGTTTATCTATCACAGATACTATACAATACAACAACTTTATCTATTATCTAGTTTATCTATCACATATACTATATAATACAACAAGTTTATCTATTATCTAGTTTATCTATCACAGATACTATATAATACAACAAGTTTATATATTATCTAGTTTATCTATCACAGATACTATACAATACAACAATACATAATATGACAAGTTTATCTATCACAGATACTATATAATACAACAAGTTTATCTATTATCTAGTTTATCTATCACAGATACTATATAATACAACAAGTTTATCTATTATTCAGTTTATCTATCACAGATACTATATAATACAACAGGTTTATCTATTATCTAGTTTACCTATCACGGATACTATACAATACAACAATATATAATATAACAAGGTTATCTATTATCTAGTTTATCTATCACAGATAATATATAATACAACAAGTTTATCTATTATCTAGTTTATCTATCACAGATACTATATGATACAGCAGGTTTATCTATTATCTAGTTTATCTATCACAGATACTATATAATACAACAATTTTATATATTATCTAGTCTAGCTATCACAGATACTATATAATACAACAAGTTTATCTATTATCTAGTTTATCTATCACAGATACTATGTAATACAACAAGTTTATCTATTATCTAGTTTATCTATCACAGATACTATATAATACAACAAGTTTATCTATTATCTAGTTTATCTATCACAGATACTATATAATACAACAAGATTATCTATTATCTAGTTTATCTATCACAGATACTATATAGTACAACAAGTTTATCTATTATCTAGTTTATCTATCACAGATACTATATAATATAACAGGTTTATCTATTATCTAGTCTAGCTATCACAGATACTATATAATACAACAAGTTTATCTATTATCTAGTTTATCTATCACAGATACTATATAATACAACAAATTTATCTATTATTCAGTTTATCTATCACAGATACTATATAATACAACAAGTTTATCTATTATTCAGTTTATCTATCACAGATACTATATAATACAACAGGTTTATCTATTATCTAGTTTATCTATCACAGATACTATATAATATAACAGGTTTATCTATTATCTACTCTAGCTATCACAGATACTATATAATACAACAATATATAATATAACAAGTTTATCTATTATCTAGTTTATCTATCACAGATAATATATAATACAACAAGTTTATCTATTATCTAGTTTATCTATCACAGATACTATATAATACAACAAGTTTATCTATTATCTAGTTTATCTATCACAGATACTATATAATACAACAAATTTATCTATTATTCAGTTTATCTATCACAGATACTATATAATACAACAAGTTTATCTATTATTCAGTTTATCTATCACAGATACTATATAATACAACAGGTTTATCTATTATCTAGTTTATCTATCACAGATACTATATAATATAACAGGTTTATCTATTATCTACTCTAGCTATCACAGATACTATATAATACAACAATATATAATATAACAAGTTTATCTATTATCTAGTTTATCTATCACAGATAATATATAATACAACAAGTTTATCTATTATCTAGTTTATCTATCACAGATACTATATAATACAACAAGTTTATCTATTATCTAGTTTATCTATCACAGATACTATATAATATAACAGGTTTATCTATTATCTAGTCTAGCTATCACATATACTATATAATACAACAAGTTTATCTATTATTCAGTTTATCTATCACAGATACTATATAATACAATAGGTTTATCTATTATCTAGTTTACCTATCACGGATACTATACAATACAACAATATATAATATAACAAGTTTATCTATTATCTAGTCTAGCTATCACAGATACTATATAATACAACAAGTTTATCTATTATCTAGTTTATCTATCACAGATACTATATAATACAACAAATTTATCTATTATTCAGTTTATCTATCACAGATACTATATAATACAACAAGTTTATCTATTATCTAGTTTATCTATCACAGATACTATATAATACAACAAGATTATCTATTATCTAGTTTATCTATCACAGATACTATATAGTACAACAAGTTTATCTATTATCTAGTTTATCTATCACAGATACTATATAATATAACAGGTTTATCTATTATCTAGTCTAGCTATCACAGATACTATATAATACAACAAGTTTATCTATTATCTAGTTTATCTATCACAGATACTATATAATACAACAAATTTGTCTATTATTCAGTTTATCTATCACAGATACTATATAATACAACAAGTTTATCTATTATTCAGTTTATCTATCACAGATACTATATAATACAACAGGTTTATCTATTATCTAGTTTATCTATCACAGATACTATATAATACAACAAGTTTATCTATTATCTACTCTAGCTATCACAGATACTATATAATACAACAATATATAATATAACAAGTTTATCTATTATCTAGTTTATCCATCACAGATAATATATAATACAACAAGTTTATCTATTATCTAGTTTATCTATCACAGATACTATATATACAACAAGTTTATCTATTATCTAGTTTATCTATCACAGATACTATATAATACAACAAATTTATCTATTATTCAGTTTATCTATCACAGATACTATATAATACAACAAGTTTATCTATTATTCAGTTTATCTATCACAGATACTATATAATACAACAGGTTTATCTATTATCTAGTTTATCTATCACAGATACTATATAATATAACAGGTTTATCTATTATCTACTCTAGCTATCACAGATACTATATAATACAACAATATATAATATAACAAGTTTATCTATTATCTAGTTTATCTATCACAGATAATATATAATACAACAAGTTTATCTATTATTCAGTTTATCTATCACAGATACTATATAATACAATAGGTTTATCTATTATCTAGTTTACCTATCACGGATATTATACAATACAACAATATATAATATAACAAGTTTATCTATTATCTAGTCTAGCTATCACAGATACTATATAATACAACAAGTTTATCTATTATCTAGTTTATCTATCACAGATACTATATAATACAACAAATTTATCTATTATTCAGTTTATCTATCACAGATACTATATAATACAACAAGTTTATCTATTATTCAGTTTATCTATCACAGATACTATATAATACAACAGGTTTATCTATTATCTAGTTTATCTATCACAGATACTATATAATACAACAAGTTTATCTATTATCTAGTTTATCTATCACAGATACTATATAATACAACAAGTTTATCTATTATCTAGTTTATCTATCACAGATACTATATAATACAACAGGTTTATCTATTATCTAGTTTATCTATCACAGATACTATATAATACAACAAGTTTATCTATTATCTAGTTTATCTATCACAGATACTATATAATATAACAGGTTTATCTATTATCTAGTCTAGCTATCACAGATACTATATAATACAACAATATATAATATAACAAGTTTATCTATTATCTAGTTTATCTATCACAGATAATATATAATACAACAAGTTTATCTATTATCTAGTTTATCTATCACAGATACTATATAATATAACAGGTTTATCTATTATCTAGTCTAGCTATCACATATACTATATAATACAACAAGTTTATCTATTATTCAGTTTATCTATCACAGATACTATATAATACAATAGGTTTATCTATTATCTAGTTTACCTATCACGGATACGATACAATACAACAATATATAATATAACAAGTTTATCTATTATCTAGTCTAGCTATCACAGATACTATATAATACAACAAGTTTATCTATTATCTAGTTTATCTATCACATATACTATATAATACAACAAGTTTATATATTATCTAGTTTATCTATCACAGATACTATACAATACAACAATACATAATATGACAAGTTTATCTATCACAGATACTATATAATACAACAAGTTTATCTATTATCTAGTTTATCTATCACAGATACTATATGATACAGCAGGTTTATCTATTATCTAGTTTATCTATCACAGATACTATACAATACAACAACTTTATCTATTATCTAGTTTATCTATCACATAAACTATATAATACAACAAGTTTATCTATTATCTAGTTTATCTATCACATATACTATATAATACAACAACTTTATATATTATCTAGTTTATCTATCACAGATACTATACAATACAACAATACATAATATGACAAGTTTATCTATCACAGATACTATATAATACAACAAGTTTATCTATTATCTAGTTTATCTATCACAGATACTATATAATACAACAAGTTTATCTATTATTCAGTTTATCTATCACAGATACTATATGATACAGCAGGTTTATCTATTATCTAGTTTATCTATCACAGATACTATATAATACAACAATTTTATATATTATCTAGTCTAGCTATCACAGATACTATATAATACAACAAGTTTATCTATTATCTAGTTTATCTATCACAGATACTATGTAATACAACAAGTTTATCTATTATCTAGTTTATCTATCACAGATACTATATAATACAACAAGATTATCTATTATGTAGTTTATCTATCACAGATACTATATAGTACAACAAGTTTATCTATTATCTAGTTTATCTATCACAGATACTATATAATACAACAAGTTTATCTATTATCTAGTTTATCTGTCACAGATACTATATGATACAGCAGGTTTATCTATTATCTAGTTTATCTATCACAGATACTATACAATACAACAACTTTATCTATTATCTAGTTTATCTATCACATATACTATATAATACAACAAGTTTATCTATTATCTAGTTTATCTATCACAGATACTATATAATACAACAAGTTTATATATTATCTAGTTTATCTATCACAGATACTATACAATACAACAATACATAATATGACAAGTTTATCTATCACAGATACTATATAATACAACAAGTTTATCTATTATCTAGTTTATCTATCACAGATAATATATAATACAACAAGTTTATCTATTATTCAGTTTATCTATCACAGATACTATATAATACAACAGGTTTATCTATTATCTAGTTTATCTATCACAGATACTATATAATACAACAAGTTTATCTATTATCTAGTTTATCTGTCACAGATACTATATGATACAGCAGGTTTATCTATTATCTAGTTTATCTATCACAGATACTATACAATACAACAACTTTATCTATTATCTAGTTTATCTATCACATATACTATATAATACAACAAGTTTATCTATTATCTAGTTTATCTATCACAGATACTATATAATACAACAAGTTTATATATTATCTAGTTTATCTATCACAGATACTATACAATACAACAATACATAATATGACAAGTTTATCTATCACAGATACTATATAATACAACAAGTTTATCTATTATCTAGTTTATCTATCACAGATACTATATAATACAACAAGATTATCTATTATCTAGTTTATCTATCACAGATACTATATAGTACAACAAGTTTATCTATTATCTAGTTTATCTATCACAGATACTATATAATATAACAGGTTTATCTATTATCTAGTCTAGCTATCACAGATACTATATAATACAACAAGTTTATCTATTATCTAGTTTATCTATCACAGATACTATATAATACAACAAATTTATCTATTATTCAGTTTATCTATCACAGATACTATATAATACAACAAGTTTATCTATTATTCAATTTATCTATCACAGATACTATATAATACAACAGGTTTATCTATTATCTAGTTTATCTATCACAGATACTATATAATATAACAGGTTTATCTATTATCTACTCTAGCTATCACAGATACTATATAATACAACAATATATAATATAACAAGTTTATCTATTATCTAGTTTATCTATCACAGATAATATATAATACAACAAGTTTATCTATTATCTAGTTTATCTATCACAGATACTATATAATACAACAAGTTTATCTATTATCTAGTTTATCTATCACAGATACTATATAATACAACAAATTTATCTATTATTCAGTTTATCTATCACAGATACTATATAATACAACAAGTTTATCTATTATTCAGTTTATCTATCACAGATACTATATAATACAACAGGTTTATCTATTATCTAGTTTATCTATCACAGATACTATATAATATAACAGGTTTATCTATTATCTACTCTAGCTATCACAGATACTATATAATACAACAATATATAATATAACAAGTTTATCTATTATCTAGTTTATCTATCACAGATAATATATAATACAACAAGTTTATCTATTATCTAGTTTATCTATTACAGATACTATATAATACAACAAGTTTATCTATTATCTAGTTTATCTATCACAGATACTATATAATATAACAGGTTTATCTATTATCTAGTCTAGCTATCACATATACTATATAATACAACAAGTTTATCTATTATTCAGTTTATCTATCACAGATACTATATAATACAATAGGTTTATCTATTATCTAGTTTACCTATCACGGATACTATACAATACAACAATATATAATATAACAAGTTTATCTATTATCTAGTCTAGCTATCACAGATACTATATAATACAACAAGTTTATCTATTATCTAGTTTATCTATCACAGATACTATATAATACAACAAATTTATCTATTATTCAGTTTATCTATCACAGATACTATATAATACAACAAGTTTATCTATTATCTAGTTTATCTATCACAGATACTATATAATACAACAAGATTATCTATTATCTAGTTTATCTATCACAGATACTATATAGTACAACAAGTTTATCTATTATCTAGTTTATCTATCACAGATACTATATAATATAACAGGTTTATCTATTATCTAGTCTAGCTATCACAGATACTATATAATACAACAAGTTTATCTATTATCTAGTTTATCTATCACAGATACTATATAATACAACAAATTTGTCTATTATTCAGTTTATCTATCACAGATACTATATAATACAACAAGTTTATCTATTATTCAGTTTATCTATCACAGATACTATATAATACAACAGGTTTATCTATTATCTAGTTTATCTATCACAGATACTATATAATACAACAAGTTTATCTATTATCTACTCTAGCTATCACAGATACTATATAATACAACAATATATAATATAACAAGTTTATCTATTATCTAGTTTATCCATCACAGATAATATATAATACAACAAGTTTATCTATTATCTAGTTTATCTATCACAGATACTATATATACAACAAGTTTATCTATTATCTAGTTTATCTATCACAGATACTATATAATACAACAAATTTATCTATTATTCAGTTTATCTATCACAGATACTATATAATACAACAAGTTTATCTATTATTCAGTTTATCTATCACAGATACTATATAATACAACAGGTTTATCTATTATCTAGTTTATCTATCACAGATACTATATAATATAACAGGTTTATCTATTATCTACTCTAGCTATCACAGATACTATATAATACAACAATATATAATATAACAAGTTTATCTATTATCTAGTTTATCTATCACAGATAATATATAATACAACAAGTTTATCTATTATTCAGTTTATCTATCACAGATACTATATAATACAATAGGTTTATCTATTATCTAGTTTACCTATCACGGATATTATACAATACAACAATATATAATATAACAAGTTTATCTATTATCTAGTCTAGCTATCACAGATACTATATAATACAACAAGTTTATCTATTATCTAGTTTATCTATCACAGATACTATATAATACAACAAATTTATCTATTATTCAGTTTATCTATCACAGATACTATATAATACAACAAGTTTATCTATTATTCAGTTTATCTATCACAGATACTATATAATACAACAGGTTTATCTATTATCTAGTTTATCTATCACAGATACTATATAATACAACAAGTTTATCTATTATCTAGTTTATCTATCACAGATACTATATAATACAACAGGTTTATCTATTATCTAGTTTATCTATCACAGATACTATATAATACAACAAGTTTATCTATTATCTAGTTTATCTATCACAGATACTATATAATATAACAGGTTTATCTATTATCTAGTCTAGCTATCACAGATACTATATAATACAACAATATATAATATAACAAGTTTATCTATTATCTAGTTTATCTATCACAGATAATATATAATACAACAAGTTTATCTATTATCTAGTTTATCTATCACAGATACTATATAATATAACAGGTTTATCTATTATCTAGTCTAGCTATCACATATACTATATAATACAACAAGTTTATCTATTATCTAGTTTATCTGTCACAGATACTATATGATACAGCAGGTTTATCTATTATCTAGTTTATCTATCACAGATACTATACAATACAACAACTTTATCTATTATCTAGTTTATCTATCACATATACTATATAATACAACAAGTTTATCTATTATCTAGTTTATCTATCACAGATACTATATAATACAACAAGTTTATATATTATCTAGTTTATCTATCACAGATACTATACAATACAACAATACATAATATGACAAGTTTATCTATCACAGATACTATATAATACAACAAGTTTATCTATTATCTAGTTTATCTATCACAGATACTATATAATACAACAAGTTTATCTATTATTCAGTTTATCTATCACAGATACTATATAATACAACAGGTTTATCTATTATCTAGTTTACCTATCACGGATACTATACAATACAACAATATATAATATAACAAGGTTATCTATTATCTAGTTTATCTATCACAGATAATATATAATACAACAAGTTTATCTATTATCTAGTTTATCTATCACAGATACTATATGATACAGCAGGTTTATCTATTATCTAGTTTATCTATCACAGATACTATATAATACAACAATTTTATATATTATCTAGTCTAGCTATCACAGATACTATATAATACAACAAGTTTATCTATTATCTAGTTTATCTATCACAGATACTATGTAATACAACAAGTTTATCTATTATCTAGTTTATCTATCACAGATACTATATAATACAACAAGTTTATCTATTATCTAGTTTATCTATCACAGATACTATATAATACAACAAGATTATCTATTATCTAGTTTATCTATCACAGATACTATATAGTACAACAAGTTTATCTATTATCTAGTTTATCTATCACAGATACTATATAATATAACAGGTTTATCTATTATCTAGTCTAGCTATCACAGATACTATATAATACAACAAGTTTATCTATTATCTAGTTTATCTATCACAGATACTATATAATACAACAAATTTATCTATTATTCAGTTTATCTATCACAGATACTATATAATACAACAAGTTTATCTATTATTCAGTTTATCTATCACAGATACTATATAATACAACAGGTTTATCTATTATCTAGTTTATCTATCACAGATACTATATAATATAACAGGTTTATCTATTATCTACTCTAGCTATCACAGATACTATATAATACAACAATATATAATATAACAAGTTTATCTATTATCTAGTTTATCTATCACAGATAATATATAATACAACAAGTTTATCTATTATCTAGTTTATCTATCACAGATACTATATAATACAACAAGTTTATCTATTATCTAGTTTATCTATCACAGATACTATATAATACAACAAATTTATCTATTATTCAGTTTATCTATCACAGATACTATATAATACAACAAGTTTATCTATTATTCAGTTTATCTATCACAGATACTATATAATACAACAGGTTTATCTATTATCTAGTTTATCTATCACAGATACTATATAATATAACAGGTTTATCTATTATCTACTCTAGCTATCACAGATACTATATAATACAACAATATATAATATAACAAGTTTATCTATTATCTAGTTTATCTATCACAGATAATATATAATACAACAAGTTTATCTATTATCTAGTTTATCTATCACAGATACTATATAATACAACAAGTTTATCTATTATCTAGTTTATCTATCACAGATACTATATAATATAACAGGTTTATCTATTATCTAGTCTAGCTATCACATATACTATATAATACAACAAGTTTATCTATTATTCAGTTTATCTATCACAGATACTATATAATACAATAGGTTTATCTATTATCTAGTTTACCTATCACGGATACTATACAATACAACAATATATAATATAACAAGTTTATCTATTGTCTAGTCTAGCTATCACAGATACTATATAATACAACAAGTTTATCTATTATCTAGTTTATCTATCACAGATACTATATAATACAACAAATTTATCTATTATTCAGTTTATCTATCACAGATACTATATAATACAACAAGTTTATCTATTATCTAGTTTATCTATCACAGATACTATATAATACAACAAGATTATCTATTATCTAGTTTATCTATCACAGATACTATATAGTACAACAAGTTTATCTATTATCTAGTTTATCTATCACAGATACTATATAATATAACAGGTTTATCTATTATCTAGTCTAGCTATCACAGATACTATATAATACAACAAGTTTATCTATTATCTAGTTTATCTATCACAGATACTATATAATACAACAAATTTGTCTATTATTCAGTTTATCTATCACAGATACTATATAATACAACAAGTTTATCTATTATTCAGTTTATCTATCACAGATACTATATAATACAACAGGTTTATCTATTATCTAGTTTATCTATCACAGATACTATATAATACAACAAGTTTATCTATTATCTACTCTAGCTATCACAGATACTATATAATACAACAATATATAATATAACAAGTTTATCTATTATCTAGTTTATCCATCACAGATAATATATAATACAACAAGTTTATCTATTATCTAGTTTATCTATCACAGATACTATATATACAACAAGTTTATCTATTATCTAGTTTATCTATCACAGATACTATATAATACAACAAATTTATCTATTATTCAGTTTATCTATCACAGATACTATATAATACAACAAGTTTATCTATTATTCAGTTTATCTATCACAGATACTATATAATACAACAGGTTTATCTATTATCTAGTTTATCTATCACAGATACTATATAATATAACAGGTTTATCTATTATCTACTCTAGCTATCACAGATACTATATAATACAACAATATATAATATAACAAGTTTATCTATTATCTAGTTTATCTATCACAGATAATATATAATACAACAAGTTTATCTATTATTCAGTTTATCTATCACAGATACTATATAATACAATAGGTTTATCTATTATCTAGTTTACCTATCACGGATATTATACAATACAACAATATATAATATAACAAGTTTATCTATTATCTAGTCTAGCTATCACAGATACTATATAATACAACAAGTTTATCTATTATCTAGTTTATCTATCACAGATACTATATAATACAACAAATTTATCTATTATTCAGTTTATCTATCACAGATACTATATAATACAACAAGTTTATCTATTATTCAGTTTATCTATCACAGATACTATATAATACAACAGGTTTATCTATTATCTAGTTTATCTATCACAGATACTATATAATACAACAAGTTTATCTATTATCTAGTTTATCTATCACAGATACTATATAATACAACAGGTTTATCTATTATCTAGTTTATCTATCACAGATACTATATAATACAACAAGTTTATCTATTATCTAGTTTATCTATCACAGATACTATATAATATAACAGGTTTATCTATTATCTAGTCTAGCTATCACAGATACTATATAATACAACAATATATAATATAACAAGTTTATCTATTATCTAGTTTATCTATCACAGATAATATATAATACAACAAGTTTATCTATTATCTAGTTTATCTATCACAGATACTATATAATATAACAGGTTTATCTATTATCTAGTCTAGCTATCACATATACTATATAATACAACAAGTTTATCTATTATTCAGTTTATCTATCACAGATACTATATAATACAATAGGTTTATCTATTATCTAGTTTACCTATCACGGATACGATACAATACAACAATATATAATATAACAAGTTTATCTATTATCTAGTCTAGCTATCACAGATACTATATAATACAACAAGTTTATCTATTATCTAGTTTATCTATCACATATACTATATAATACAACAAGTTTATATATTATCTAGTTTATCTATCACAGATACTATACAATACAACAATACATAATATGACAAGTTTATCTATCACAGATACTATATAATACAACAAGTTTATCTATTATCTAGTTTATCTATCACAGATACTATATGATACAGCAGGTTTATCTATTATCTAGTTTATCTATCACAGATACTATACAATACAACAACTTTATCTATTATCTAGTTTATCTATCACATAAACTATATAATACAACAAGTTTATCTATTATCTAGTTTATCTATCACATATACTATATAATACAACAACTTTATATATTATCTAGTTTATCTATCACAGATACTATACAATACAACAATACATAATATGACAAGTTTATCTATCACAGATACTATATAATACAACAAGTTTATCTATTATCTAGTTTATCTATCACAGATACTATATAATACAACAAGTTTATCTATTATTCAGTTTATCTATCACAGATACTATATGATACAGCAGGTTTATCTATTATCTAGTTTATCTATCACAGATACTATATAATACAACAATTTTATATATTATCTAGTCTAGCTATCACAGATACTATATAATACAACAAGTTTATCTATTATCTAGTTTATCTATCACAGATACTATGTAATACAACAAGTTTATCTATTATCTAGTTTATCTATCACAGATACTATATAATACAACAAGATTATCTATTATGTAGTTTATCTATCACAGATACTATATAGTACAACAAGTTTATCTATTATCTAGTTTATCTATCACAGATACTATATAATACAACAAGTTTATCTATTATCTAGTTTATCTGTCACAGATACTATATGATACAGCAGGTTTATCTATTATCTAGTTTATCTATCACAGATACTATACAATACAACAACTTTATCTATTATCTAGTTTATCTATCACATATACTATATAATACAACAAGTTTATCTATTATCTAGTTTATCTATCACAGATACTATATAATACAACAAGTTTATATATTATCTAGTTTATCTATCACAGATACTATACAATACAACAATACATAATATGACAAGTTTATCTATCACAGATACTATATAATACAACAAGTTTATCTATTATCTAGTTTATCTATCACAGATACTATATAATACAACAAGTTTATCTATTATTCAGTTTATCTATCACAGATACTATATAATACAACAGGTTTATCTATTATCTAGTTTACCTATCACGGATACTATACAATACAACAATATATAATATAACAAGGTTATCTATTATCTAGTTTATCTATCACAGATAATATATAATACAACAAGTTTATCTATTATCTAGTTTATCTATCACAGATACTATATGATACAGCAGGTTTATCTATTATCTAGTTTATCTATCACAGATACTATATAATACAACAATTTTATATATTATCTAGTCTAGCTATCACAGATACTATATAATACAACAAGTTTATCTATTATCTAGTTTATCTATCACAGATACTATGTAATACAACAAGTTTATCTATTATCTAGTTTATCTATCACAGATACTATATAATACAACAAGTTTATCTATTATCTAGTTTATCTATCACAGATACTATATAATACAACAAGATTATCTATTATCTAGTTTATCTATCACAGATACTATATAGTACAACAAGTTTATCTATTATCTAGTTTATCTATCACAGATACTATATAATATAACAGGTTTATCTATTATCTAGTCTAGCTATCACAGATACTATATAATACAACAAGTTTATCTATTATCTAGTTTATCTATCACAGATACTATATAATACAACAAATTTATCTATTATTCAGTTTATCTATCACAGATACTATATAATACAACAAGTTTATCTATTATTCAGTTTATCTATCACAGATACTATATAATACAACAGGTTTATCTATTATCTAGTTTATCTATCACAGATACTATATAATATAACAGGTTTATCTATTATCTACTCTAGCTATCACAGATACTATATAATACAACAATATATAATATAACAAGTTTATCTATTATCTAGTTTATCTATCACAGATAATATATAATACAACAAGTTTATCTATTATCTAGTTTATCTATCACAGATACTATATAATACAACAAGTTTATCTATTATCTAGTTTATCTATCACAGATACTATATAATACAACAAATTTATCTATTATTCAGTTTATCTATCACAGATACTATATAATACAACAAGTTTATCTATTATTCAGTTTATCTATCACAGATACTATATAATACAACAGGTTTATCTATTATCTAGTTTATCTATCACAGATACTATATAATATAACAGGTTTATCTATTATCTACTCTAGCTATCACAGATACTATATAATACAACAATATATAATATAACAAGTTTATCTATTATCTAGTTTATCTATCACAGATAATATATAATACAACAAGTTTATCTATTATCTAGTTTATCTATCACAGATACTATATAATACAACAAGTTTATCTATTATCTAGTTTATCTATCACAGATACTATATAATATAACAGGTTTATCTATTATCTAGTCTAGCTATCACATATACTATATAATACAACAAGTTTATCTATTATTCAGTTTATCTATCACAGATACTATATAATACAATAGGTTTATCTATTATCTAGTTTACCTATCACGGATACTATACAATACAACAATATATAATATAACAAGTTTATCTATTATCTAGTCTAGCTATCACAGATACTATATAATACAACAAGTTTATCTATTATCTAGTTTATCTATCACAGATACTATATAATACAACAAATTTATCTATTATTCAGTTTATCTATCACAGATACTATATAATACAACAAGTTTATCTATTATCTAGTTTATCTATCACAGATACTATATAATACAACAAGATTATCTATTATCTAGTTTATCTATCACAGATACTATATAGTACAACAAGTTTATCTATTATCTAGTTTATCTATCACAGATACTATATAATATAACAGGTTTATCTATTATCTAGTCTAGCTATCACAGATACTATATAATACAACAAGTTTATCTATTATCTAGTTTATCTATCACAGATACTATATAATACAACAAATTTGTCTATTATTCAGTTTATCTATCACAGATACTATATAATACAACAAGTTTATCTATTATTCAGTTTATCTATCACAGATACTATATAATACAACAGGTTTATCTATTATCTAGTTTATCTATCACAGATACTATATAATACAACAAGTTTATCTATTATCTACTCTAGCTATCACAGATACTATATAATACAACAATATATAATATAACAAGTTTATCTATTATCTAGTTTATCCATCACAGATAATATATAATACAACAAGTTTATCTATTATCTAGTTTATCTATCACAGATACTATATATACAACAAGTTTATCTATTATCTAGTTTATCTATCACAGATACTATATAATACAACAAATTTATCTATTATTCAGTTTATCTATCACAGATACTATATAATACAACAAGTTTATCTATTATTCAGTTTATCTATCACAGATACTATATAATACAACAGGTTTATCTATTATCTAGTTTATCTATCACAGATACTATATAATATAACAGGTTTATCTATTATCTACTCTAGCTATCACAGATACTATATAATACAACAATATATAATATAACAAGTTTATCTATTATCTAGTTTATCTATCACAGATAATATATAATACAACAAGTTTATCTATTATTCAGTTTATCTATCACAGATACTATATAATACAATAGGTTTATCTATTATCTAGTTTACCTATCACGGATATTATACAATACAACAATATATAATATAACAAGTTTATCTATTATCTAGTCTAGCTATCACAGATACTATATAATACAACAAGTTTATCTATTATCTAGTTTATCTATCACAGATACTATATAATACAACAAATTTATCTATTATTCAGTTTATCTATCACAGATACTATATAATACAACAAGTTTATCTATTATTCAGTTTATCTATCACAGATACTATATAATACAACAGGTTTATCTATTATCTAGTTTATCTATCACAGATACTATATAATACAACAAGTTTATCTATTATCTAGTTTATCTATCACAGATACTATATAATACAACAGGTTTATCTATTATCTAGTTTATCTATCACAGATACTATATAATACAACAAGTTTATCTATTATCTAGTTTATCTATCACAGATACTATATAATATAACAGGTTTATCTATTATCTAGTCTAGCTATCACAGATACTATATAATACAACAATATATAATATAACAAGTTTATCTATTATCTAGTTTATCTATCACAGATAATATATAATACAACAAGTTTATCTATTATCTAGTTTATCTATCACAGATACTATATAATATAACAGGTTTATCTATTATCTAGTCTAGCTATCACATATACTATATAATACAACAAGTTTATCTATTATTCAGTTTATCTATCACAGATACTATATAATACAATAGGTTTATCTATTATCTAGTTTACCTATCACGGATACGATACAATACAACAATATATAATATAACAAGTTTATCTATTATCTAGTCTAGCTATCACAGATACTATATAATACAACAAATTTATCTATTATTCAGTTTATCTATCACAGATACTATATAATACAACAAGTTTATCTATTATTCAGTTTATCTATCACAGATACTATATAATACAACAGGTTTATCTATTATCTAGTTTACCTATCACGGATACTATACAATACAACAATATATAATATAACAAGTTTATCTATTATCTAGTTTATCTATCACAGATAATATATAATACAACAAGTTTATCTATTATCTAGTTTATCTATCACAGATACTATATAATATAACAGGTTTATCTATTATCTAGTCTAGCTATCACATATACTATATAATACAACAAGTTTATCTATTATTCAGTTTATCTATCACAGATACTATATAATACAATAGGTTTATCTATTATCTAGTTTACCTATCACGGATACGATACAATACAACAATATATAATATAACAAGTTTATCTATTATCTAGTCTAGCTATCACAGATACTATATAATACAACAAGTTTATCTATTATCTAGTTTATCTATCACAGATACTATATAATACAACAAATTTATCTATTATTCAGTTTATCTATCACAGATACTATATAGTACAACAGGTTTATCTATTATCTAGTTTACCTATCACGAATACTATACAATACAACAATATATAATATAACAAGTTTATATATTATCTAGTTTATCTATCACAGATACTATATAATACAACAGGTTTATCTATTATTTAGTTTATCTATCACAGATACTATACAATACAACAATATATAATAGAACAAGTTTATCTATTATCTAGTTTATCTATCACAGATAATATATAATACAACAGGTTTATCTATTATCTAGTTTATCTATCACAGATACTATATAATATAACAAGTTTATCTATTATCTAGTTTATCTATCACAGATACTATATAATACAACAAGTTTATATATTATCTAGTTTATCTATCACAGATACTATACAATGCAACAACTTTATCTATTATCTAGTTTATCTATCACAGATACTATACAATATAACAGGTTTATCTATTATCTAGTTTATCTATCACAGATACTATGTAATACAACAATTTTATCTATTATCTAGTTTATCTATCACAGATACTATATAATACAACAAGATTATCTATTATGTAGTTTATCTATCACAGATACTATATAATACAACAAGTTTATCTATTATCTAGTTTATCTGTCACAGATACTATATGATACAGCAGGTTTATCTATTATCTAGTTTATCTATCACAGATACTATACAATACAACAACTTTATCTATTATCTAGTTTATCTATCACATATACTATATAATACAACAAGTTTATCTATTATCTAGTTTATCTATCACAGATACTATATAATACAACAAGTTTATATATTATCTAGTTTATCTATCACAGATACTATACAATACAACAATACATAATATGACAAGTGTATCTATCACAGATACTATACAATACAACAATACATAATATGACAAGTGTATCTATCACAGATACTATATAATACAACAAGTTTATCTATTATCTAGTTTATCTATCACAGATACTATATAATACAACAAGTTTATCTATTATTCAGTTTATCTATCACAGATACTATATAATACAACAGGTTTATCTATTATCTAGTTTACCTATCACGTATACTATACAATACAACAATATATAATATAACAAGGTTATCTATTATCTAGTTTATCTATCACAGATAATATATAATACAACAAGTTTATCTATTATCTAGTTTATCTATCACAGATACTATATGATACAGCAGGTTTATCTATTATCTAGTTTATCTATCACAGATACTATATAATACAACAATTTTATATATTATCTAGTCTAGCTATCACAGATACTATATAATACAACAAGTTTATCTATTATCTAGTTTATCTATCACAGATACTATGTAATACAACAAGTTTATCTATTATCTAGTTTATCTATCACAGATACTATATAATACAACAAGTTTATCTATTATCTAGTTTATCTATCACAGATACTATATAATACAACAAGATTATCTATTATCTAGTTTATCTATCACAGATACTATATAGTACAACAAGTTTATCTATTATCTAGTTTATCTATCACAGATACTATATGATACAGCAGGTTTATCTATTATCTAGTTTATCTATCACAGATACTATACAATACAACAACTTTATCTATTATCTAGTTTATCTATCACATAAACTATATAATACAACAAGTTTATCTATTATCTAGTTTATCTATCACATATACTATATAATACAACAAGTTTATATATTATCTAGTTTATCTATCACAGATACTATACAATACAACAATACATAATATGACAAGTTTATCTATCACAGATACTATATAATACAACAAGTTTATCTATTATCTAGTTTATCTATCACAGATACTATATGATACAGCAGGTTTATCTATTATCTAGTTTATCTATCACAGATACTATACAATACAACAACTTTATCTATTATCTAGTTTATCTATCACATAAACTATATAATACAACAAGTTTATCTATTATCTAGTTTATCTATCACATATACTATATAATACAAGTTTATATATTATCTAGTTTATCTATCACAGATACTATACAATACAACAATACATAATATGACAAGTTTATCTATCACAGATACTATATAATACAACAAGTTTATATATTATCTAGTTTATCTATCACAGATACTATACAATACAACAATACATAATATGACAAGTTTATCTATCACAGATACTATATAATACAACAAGTTTATCTATTATCTAGTTTATCTATCACAGATACTATATGATACAGCAGGTTTATCTATTATCTAGTTTATCTATCAGAGATACTATACAATACAACAACTTTATCTATTATCTAGTTTATCTATCACATAAACTATATAATACAACAAGTTTATCTATTATCTAGTTTATCTATCACATATACTATATAATACAACAAGTTTATATATTATCTAGTTTATCTATCACAGATACTATACAATACAACAATACATAATATGACAAGTTTATCTATCACAGATACTATATAATACAACAAGTTTATCTATTATCTAGTTTATCTATCACAGATACTATATGATACAGCAGGTTTATCTATTATCTAGTTTATCTATCACAGATACTATACAACACAACAACTTTATCTATTATCTAGTTTATCTATCACATAAACTATATAATACAACAAGTTTATCTATTATCTAGTTTATCTATCACATATACTATATAATACAACAAGTTTATATATTATCTAGTTTATCTATCACAGATACTATACAATACAACAATACATAATATGACAAGTTTATCTATCACAGATACTATATAATACAACAAGTTTATCTATTATCTAGTTTATCTATCACAGATACTATATGATACAGCAGGTTTATCTATTATCTAGTTTATCTATCACAGATACTATACAATACAACAACTTTATCTATTATCTAGTTTATCTATCACATAAACTATATAATACAACAAGTTTATCTATTATCTAGTTTATCTATCACATATACTATATAATACAACAAGTTTATATATTATCTAGTTTATCTATCACAGATACTATACAATACAACAATACATAATATGACAAGTTTATCTATCACAGATACTATATAATACAACAAGTTTATATATTATCTAGTTTATCTATCACAGATACTATACAATACAACAATACATAATATGACAAGTTTATCTATCACAGATACTATATAATACAACAAGTTTATCTATTATCTAGTTTATCTATCACAGATACTATATGATACAGCAGGTTTATCTATTATCTAGTTTATCTATCACAGATACTATACAATACAACAACTTTATCTATTATCTAGTTTATCTATCACATAAACTATATAATACAACAAGTTTATATATTATCTAGTTTATCTATCACAGATACTATACAATACAACAATACATAATATGACAAGTTTATCTATCACAGATACTATATAATACAACAAGTTTATCTATTATCTAGTTTATCTATCACAGATACTATATAATACAACAAGTTTATCTATTATCTAGTTTATCTATCACAGATACTATATAATATAACAGGTTTATCTATTATCTAGTCTAGCTATCACATATACTATATAATACAACAAGTTTATCTATTATTCAGTTTATCTATCACAGATACTATATAATACAATAGGTTTATCTATTATCTAGTTTACCTATCACGGATACTATACAATACAACAATATATAATATAACAAGTTTATCTATTATCTAGTCTAGCTATCACAGATACTATATAATACAACAAGTTTATCTATTATCTAGTTTATCTATCACAGATACTATATAATACAACAAATTTATCTATTATTCAGTTTATCTATCACAGATACTATATAATACAACAAGTTTATCTATTATCTAGTTTATCTATCACAGATACTATATAATACAACAAGATTATCTATTATCTAGTTTATCTATCACAGATACTATATAGTACAACAAGTTTATCTATTATCTAGTTTATCTATCACAGATACTATATAATATAACAGGTTTATCTATTATCTAGTCTAGCTATCACAGATACTATATAATACAACAAGTTTATCTATTATCTAGTTTATCTATCACAGATACTATATAATACAACAAATTTGTCTATTATTCAGTTTATCTATCACAGATACTATATAATACAACAAGTTTATCTATTATTCAGTTTATCTATCACAGATACTATATAATACAACAGGTTTATCTATTATCTAGTTTATCTATCACAGATACTATATAATACAACAAGTTTATCTATTATCTACTCTAGCTATCACAGATACTATATAATACAACAAATTTGTCTATTATTCAGTTTATCTATCACAGATACTATATAATACAACAAGTTTATCTATTATTCAGTTTATCTATCACAGATACTATATAATACAACAGGTTTATCTATTATCTAGTTTATCTATCACAGATACTATATAATACAACAAGTTTATCTATTATCTACTCTAGCTATCACAGATACTATATAATACAACAATATATAATATAACAAGTTTATCTATTATCTAGTTTATCCATCACAGATAATATATAATACAACAAGTTTATCTATTATCTAGTTTATCTATCACAGATACTATATATACAACAAGTTTATCTATTATCTAGTTTATCTATCACAGATACTATATAATACAACAAATTTATCTATTATTCAGTTTATCTATCACAGATACTATATAATACAACAAGTTTATCTATTATTCAGTTTATCTATCACAGATACTATATAATACAACAGGTTTATCTATTATCTAGTTTATCTATCACAGATACTATATAATATAACAGGTTTATCTATTATCTACTCTAGCTATCACAGATACTATATAATACAACAATATATAATATAACAAGTTTATCTATTATCTAGTTTATCTATCACAGATAATATATAATACAACAAGTTTATCTATTATTCAGTTTATCTATCACAGATACTATATAATACAATAGGTTTATCTATTATCTAGTTTACCTATCACGGATATTATACAATACAACAATATATAATATAACAAGTTTATCTATTATCTAGTCTAGCTATCACAGATACTATATAATACAACAAGTTTATCTATTATCTAGTTTATCTATCACAGATACTATATAATACAACAAATTTATCTATTATTCAGTTTATCTATCACAGATACTATATAATACAACAAGTTTATCTATTATTCAGTTTATCTATCACAGATACTATATAATACAACAGGTTTATCTATTATCTAGTTTATCTATCACAGATACTATATAATACAACAAGTTTATCTATTATCTAGTTTATCTATCACAGATACTATATAATACAACAGGTTTATCTATTATCTAGTTTATCTATCACAGATACTATATAATACAACAAGTTTATCTATTATCTAGTTTATCTATCACAGATACTATATAATATAACAGGTTTATCTATTATCTAGTCTAGCTATCACAGATACTATATAATACAACAATATATAATATAACAAGTTTATCTATTATCTAGTTTATCTATCACAGATAATATATAATACAACAAGTTTATCTATTATCTAGTTTATCTATCACAGATACTATATAATATAACAGGTTTATCTATTATCTAGTCTAGCTATCACATATACTATATAATACAACAAGTTTATCTATTATTCAGTTTATCTATCACAGATACTATATAATACAATAGGTTTATCTATTATCTAGTTTACCTATCACGGATACGATACAATACAACAATATATAATATAACAAGTTTATCTATTATCTAGTCTAGCTATCACAGATACTATATAATACAACAAGTTTATCTATTATCTAGTTTATCTATCACATATACTATATAATACAACAAGTTTATATATTATCTAGTTTATCTATCACAGATACTATACAATACAACAATACATAATATGACAAGTTTATCTATCACAGATACTATATAATACAACAAGTTTATCTATTATCTAGTTTATCTATCACAGATACTATATGATACAGCAGGTTTATCTATTATCTAGTTTATCTATCACAGATACTATACAATACAACAACTTTATCTATTATCTAGTTTATCTATCACATAAACTATATAATACAACAAGTTTATCTATTATCTAGTTTATCTATCACATATACTATATAATACAACAACTTTATATATTATCTAGTTTATCTATCACAGATACTATACAATACAACAATACATAATATGACAAGTTTATCTATCACAGATACTATATAATACAACAAGTTTATCTATTATCTAGTTTATCTATCACAGATACTATATAATACAACAAGTTTATCTATTATTCAGTTTATCTATCACAGATACTATATGATACAGCAGGTTTATCTATTATCTAGTTTATCTATCACAGATACTATATAATACAACAATTTTATATATTATCTAGTCTAGCTATCACAGATACTATATAATACAACAAGTTTATCTATTATCTAGTTTATCTATCACAGATACTATGTAATACAACAAGTTTATCTATTATCTAGTTTATCTATCACAGATACTATATAATACAACAAGATTATCTATTATGTAGTTTATCTATCACAGATACTATATAGTACAACAAGTTTATCTATTATCTAGTTTATCTATCACAGATACTATATAATACAACAAGTTTATCTATTATCTAGTTTATCTGTCACAGATACTATATGATACAGCAGGTTTATCTATTATCTAGTTTATCTATCACAGATACTATACAATACAACAACTTTATCTATTATCTAGTTTATCTATCACATATACTATATAATACAACAAGTTTATCTATTATCTAGTTTATCTATCACAGATACTATATAATACAACAAGTTTATATATTATCTAGTTTATCTATCACAGATACTATACAATACAACAATACATAATATGACAAGTTTATCTATCACAGATACTATATAATACAACAAGTTTATCTATTATCTAGTTTATCTATCACAGATACTATATAATACAACAAGTTTATCTATTATTCAGTTTATCTATCACAGATACTATATAATACAACAGGTTTATCTATTATCTAGTTTACCTATCACGGATACTATACAATACAACAATATATAATATAACAAGGTTATCTATTATCTAGTTTATCTATCACAGATAATATATAATACAACAAGTTTATCTATTATCTAGTTTATCTATCACAGATACTATATGATACAGCAGGTTTATCTATTATCTAGTTTATCTATCACAGATACTATATAATACAACAATTTTATATATTATCTAGTCTAGCTATCACAGATACTATATAATACAACAAGTTTATCTATTATCTAGTTTATCTATCACAGATACTATGTAATACAACAAGTTTATCTATTATCTAGTTTATCTATCACAGATACTATATAATACAACAAGTTTATCTATTATCTAGTTTATCTATCACAGATACTATATAATACAACAAGATTATCTATTATCTAGTTTATCTATCACAGATACTATATAGTACAACAAGTTTATCTATTATCTAGTTTATCTATCACAGATACTATATAATATAACAGGTTTATCTATTATCTAGTCTAGCTATCACAGATACTATATAATACAACAAGTTTATCTATTATCTAGTTTATCTATCACAGATACTATATAATACAACAAATTTATCTATTATTCAGTTTATCTATCACAGATACTATATAATACAACAAGTTTATCTATTATTCAGTTTATCTATCACAGATACTATATAATACAACAGGTTTATCTATTATCTAGTTTATCTATCACAGATACTATATAATATAACAGGTTTATCTATTATCTACTCTAGCTATCACAGATACTATATAATACAACAATATATAATATAACAAGTTTATCTATTATCTAGTTTATCTATCACAGATAATATATAATACAACAAGTTTATCTATTATCTAGTTTATCTATCACAGATACTATATAATACAACAAGTTTATCTATTATCTAGTTTATCTATCACAGATACTATATAATACAACAAATTTATCTATTATTCAGTTTATCTATCACAGATACTATATAATACAACAAGTTTATCTATTATTCAGTTTATCTATCACAGATACTATATAATACAACAGGTTTATCTATTATCTAGTTTATCTATCACAGATACTATATAATATAACAGGTTTATCTATTATCTACTCTAGCTATCACAGATACTATATAATACAACAATATATAATATAACAAGTTTATCTATTATCTAGTTTATCTATCACAGATAATATATAATACAACAAGTTTATCTATTATCTAGTTTATCTATCACAGATACTATATAATACAACAAGTTTATCTATTATCTAGTTTATCTATCACAGATACTATATAATATAACAGGTTTATCTATTATCTAGTCTAGCTATCACATATACTATATAATACAACAAGTTTATCTATTATTCAGTTTATCTATCACAGATACTATATAATACAATAGGTTTATCTATTATCTAGTTTACCTATCACGGATACTATACAATACAACAATATATAATATAACAAGTTTATCTATTATCTAGTCTAGCTATCACAGATACTATATAATACAACAAGTTTATCTATTATCTAGTTTATCTATCACAGATACTATATAATACAACAAATTTATCTATTATTCAGTTTATCTATCACAGATACTATATAATACAACAAGTTTATCTATTATCTAGTTTATCTATCACAGATACTATATAATACAACAAGATTATCTATTATCTAGTTTATCTATCACAGATACTATATAGTACAACAAGTTTATCTATTATCTAGTTTATCTATCACAGATACTATATAATATAACAGGTTTATCTATTATCTAGTCTAGCTATCACAGATACTATATAATACAACAAGTTTATCTATTATCTAGTTTATCTATCACAGATACTATATAATACAACAAATTTGTCTATTATTCAGTTTATCTATCACAGATACTATATAATACAACAAGTTTATCTATTATTCAGTTTATCTATCACAGATACTATATAATACAACAGGTTTATCTATTATCTAGTTTATCTATCACAGATACTATATAATACAACAAGTTTATCTATTATCTACTCTAGCTATCACAGATACTATATAATACAACAATATATAATATAACAAGTTTATCTATTATCTAGTTTATCCATCACAGATAATATATAATACAACAAGTTTATCTATTATCTAGTTTATCTATCACAGATACTATATATACAACAAGTTTATCTATTATCTAGTTTATCTATCACAGATACTATATAATACAACAAATTTATCTATTATTCAGTTTATCTATCACAGATACTATATAATACAACAAGTTTATCTATTATTCAGTTTATCTATCACAGATACTATATAATACAACAGGTTTATCTATTATCTAGTTTATCTATCACAGATACTATATAATATAACAGGTTTATCTATTATCTACTCTAGCTATCACAGATACTATATAATACAACAATATATAATATAACAAGTTTATCTATTATCTAGTTTATCTATCACAGATAATATATAATACAACAAGTTTATCTATTATTCAGTTTATCTATCACAGATACTATATAATACAATAGGTTTATCTATTATCTAGTTTACCTATCACGGATATTATACAATACAACAATATATAATATAACAAGTTTATCTATTATCTAGTCTAGCTATCACAGATACTATATAATACAACAAGTTTATCTATTATCTAGTTTATCTATCACAGATACTATATAATACAACAAATTTATCTATTATTCAGTTTATCTATCACAGATACTATATAATACAACAAGTTTATCTATTATTCAGTTTATCTATCACAGATACTATATAATACAACAGGTTTATCTATTATCTAGTTTATCTATCACAGATACTATATAATACAACAAGTTTATCTATTATCTAGTTTATCTATCACAGATACTATATAATACAACAGGTTTATCTATTATCTAGTTTATCTATCACAGATACTATATAATACAACAAGTTTATCTATTATCTAGTTTATCTATCACAGATACTATATAATATAACAGGTTTATCTATTATCTAGTCTAGCTATCACAGATACTATATAATACAACAATATATAATATAACAAGTTTATCTATTATCTAGTTTATCTATCACAGATAATATATAATACAACAAGTTTATCTATTATCTAGTTTATCTATCACAGATACTATATAATATAACAGGTTTATCTATTATCTAGTCTAGCTATCACATATACTATATAATACAACAAGTTTATCTATTATTCAGTTTATCTATCACAGATACTATATAATACAATAGGTTTATCTATTATCTAGTTTACCTATCACGGATACGATACAATACAACAATATATAATATAACAAGTTTATCTATTATCTAGTCTAGCTATCACAGATACTATATAATACAACAAATTTATCTATTATTCAGTTTATCTATCACAGATACTATATAATACAACAAGTTTATCTATTATTCAGTTTATCTATCACAGATACTATATAATACAACAGGTTTATCTATTATCTAGTTTACCTATCACGGATACTATACAATACAACAATATATAATATAACAAGTTTATCTATTATCTAGTTTATCTATCACAGATAATATATAATACAACAAGTTTATCTATTATCTAGTTTATCTATCACAGATACTATATAATATAACAGGTTTATCTATTATCTAGTCTAGCTATCACATATACTATATAATACAACAAGTTTATCTATTATTCAGTTTATCTATCACAGATACTATATAATACAATAGGTTTATCTATTATCTAGTTTACCTATCACGGATACGATACAATACAACAATATATAATATAACAAGTTTATCTATTATCTAGTCTAGCTATCACAGATACTATATAATACAACAAGTTTATCTATTATCTAGTTTATCTATCACAGATACTATATAGTACAACAGGTTTATCTATTATCTAGTTTACCTATCACGAATACTATACAATACAACAATATATAATATAACAAGTTTATATATTATCTAGTTTATCTATCACAGATACTATATAATACAACAGGTTTATCTATTATTTAGTTTATCTATCACAGATACTATACAATACAACAATATATAATAGAACAAGTTTATCTATTATCTAGTTTATCTATCACAGATAATATATAATACAACAGGTTTATCTATTATCTAGTTTATCTATCACAGATACTATATAATATAACAAGTTTATCTATTATCTAGTTTATCTATCACAGATACTATATAATACAACAAGTTTATATATTATCTAGTTTATCTATCACAGATACTATACAATGCAACAACTTTATCTATTATCTAGTTTATCTATCACAGATACTATACAATATAACAGGTTTATCTATTATCTAGTTTATCTATCACAGATACTATGTAATACAACAATTTTATCTATTATCTAGTTTATCTATCACAGATACTATATAATACAACAAGATTATCTATTATGTAGTTTATCTATCACAGATACTATATAATACAACAAGTTTATCTATTATCTAGTTTATCTGTCACAGATACTATATGATACAGCAGGTTTATCTATTATCTAGTTTATCTATCACAGATACTATACAATACAACAACTTTATCTATTATCTAGTTTATCTATCACATATACTATATAATACAACAAGTTTATCTATTATCTAGTTTATCTATCACAGATACTATATAATACAACAAGTTTATATATTATCTAGTTTATCTATCACAGATACTATACAATACAACAATACATAATATGACAAGTGTATCTATCACAGATACTATATAATACAACAAGTTTATCTATTATCTAGTTTATCTATCACAGATACTATATAATACAACAAGTTTATCTATTATTCAGTTTATCTATCACAGATACTATATAATACAACAGGTTTATCTATTATCTAGTTTACCTATCACGTATACTATACAATACAACAATATATAATATAACAAGGTTATCTATTATCTAGTTTATCTATCACAGATAATATATAATACAACAAGTTTATCTATTATCTAGTTTATCTATCACAGATACTATATGATACAGCAGGTTTATCTATTATCTAGTTTATCTATCACAGATACTATATAATACAACAATTTTATATATTATCTAGTCTAGCTATCACAGATACTATATAATACAACAAGTTTATCTATTATCTAGTTTATCTATCACAGATACTATGTAATACAACAAGTTTATCTATTATCTAGTTTATCTATCACAGATACTATATAATACAACAAGTTTATCTATTATCTAGTTTATCTATCACAGATACTATATAATACAACAAGATTATCTATTATCTAGTTTATCTATCACAGATACTATATAGTACAACAAGTTTATCTATTATCTAGTTTATCTATCACAGATACTATATGATACAGCAGGTTTATCTATTATCTAGTTTATCTATCACAGATACTATACAATACAACAACTTTATCTATTATCTAGTTTATCTATCACATAAACTATATAATACAACAAGTTTATCTATTATCTAGTTTATCTATCACATATACTATATAATACAACAAGTTTATATATTATCTAGTTTATCTATCACAGATACTATACAATACAACAATACATAATATGACAAGTTTATCTATCACAGATACTATATAATACAACAAGTTTATCTATTATCTAGTTTATCTATCACAGATACTATATGATACAGCAGGTTTATCTATTATCTAGTTTATCTATCACAGATACTATACAATACAACAACTTTATCTATTATCTAGTTTATCTATCACATAAACTATATAATACAACAAGTTTATCTATTATCTAGTTTATCTATCACATATACTATATAATACAAGTTTATATATTATCTAGTTTATCTATCACAGATACTATACAATACAACAATACATAATATGACAAGTTTATCTATCACAGATACTATATAATACAACAAGTTTATATATTATCTAGTTTATCTATCACAGATACTATACAATACAACAATACATAATATGACAAGTTTATCTATCACAGATACTATATAATACAACAAGTTTATCTATTATCTAGTTTATCTATCACAGATACTATATGATACAGCAGGTTTATCTATTATCTAGTTTATCTATCAGAGATACTATACAATACAACAACTTTATCTATTATCTAGTTTATCTATCACATAAACTATATAATACAACAAGTTTATCTATTATCTAGTTTATCTATCACATATACTATATAATACAACAAGTTTATATATTATCTAGTTTATCTATCACAGATACTATACAATACAACAATACATAATATGACAAGTTTATCTATCACAGATACTATATAATACAACAAGTTTATCTATTATCTAGTTTATCTATCACAGATACTATATGATACAGCAGGTTTATCTATTATCTAGTTTATCTATCACAGATACTATACAACACAACAACTTTATCTATTATCTAGTTTATCTATCACATAAACTATATAATACAACAAGTTTATCTATTATCTAGTTTATCTATCACATATACTATATAATACAACAAGTTTATATATTATCTAGTTTATCTATCACAGATACTATACAATACAACAATACATAATATGACAAGTTTATCTATCACAGATACTATATAATACAACAAGTTTATCTATTATCTAGTTTATCTATCACAGATACTATATGATACAGCAGGTTTATCTATTATCTAGTTTATCTATCACAGATACTATACAATACAACAACTTTATCTATTATCTAGTTTATCTATCACATAAACTATATAATACAACAAGTTTATCTATTATCTAGTTTATCTATCACATATACTATATAATACAACAAGTTTATATATTATCTAGTTTATCTATCACAGATACTATACAATACAACAATACATAATATGACAAGTTTATCTATCACAGATACTATATAATACAACAAGTTTATATATTATCTAGTTTATCTATCACAGATACTATACAATACAACAATACATAATATTACAAGTTTATCTATCACAGATACTATATAATACAACAAGTTTATCTATTATCTAGTTTATCTATCACAGATACTATATGATACAGCAGGTTTATCTATTATCTAGTTTATCTATCACAGATACTATACAATACAACAACTTTATCTATTATCTAGTTTATCTATCACATAAACTATATAATACAACAAGTTTATATATTATCTAGTTTATCTATCACAGATACTATACAATACAACAATACATAATATGACAAGTTTATCTATCACAGATACTATATAATACAACAAGTTTATCTATTATCTAGTTTATCTATCACAGATACTATATAATACAACAAGTTTATCTATTATCTAGTTTATCTATCACAGATACTATATAATATAACAGGTTTATCTATTATCTAGTCTAGCTATCACATATACTATATAATACAACAAGTTTATCTATTATTCAGTTTATCTATCACAGATACTATATAATACAATAGGTTTATCTATTATCTAGTTTACCTATCACGGATACTATACAATACAACAATATATAATATAACAAGTTTATCTATTATCTAGTCTAGCTATCACAGATACTATATAATACAACAAGTTTATCTATTATCTAGTTTATCTATCACAGATACTATATAATACAACAAATTTATCTATTATTCAGTTTATCTATCACAGATACTATATAATACAACAAGTTTATCTATTATCTAGTTTATCTATCACAGATACTATATAATACAACAAGATTATCTATTATCTAGTTTATCTATCACAGATACTATATAGTACAACAAGTTTATCTATTATCTAGTTTATCTATCACAGATACTATATAATATAACAGGTTTATCTATTATCTAGTCTAGCTATCACAGATACTATATAATACAACAAGTTTATCTATTATCTAGTTTATCTATCACAGATACTATATAATACAACAAATTTGTCTATTATTCAGTTTATCTATCACAGATACTATATAATACAACAAGTTTATCTATTATTCAGTTTATCTATCACAGATACTATATAATACAACAGGTTTATCTATTATCTAGTTTATCTATCACAGATACTATATAATACAACAAGTTTATCTATTATCTACTCTAGCTATCACAGATACTATATAATACAACAAATTTGTCTATTATTCAGTTTATCTATCACAGATACTATATAATACAACAAGTTTATCTATTATTCAGTTTATCTATCACAGATACTATATAATACAACAGGTTTATCTATTATCTAGTTTATCTATCACAGATACTATATAATACAACAAGTTTATCTATTATCTACTCTAGCTATCACAGATACTATATAATACAACAATATATAATATAACAAGTTTATATATTATCTAGTTTATCCATCACAGATAATATATAATACAACAAGTTTATCTATTATCTAGTTTATCTATCACAGATACTATATATACAACAAGTTTATCTATTATCTAGTTTATCTATCACAGATACTATATAATACAACAAATTTATCTATTATTCAGTTTATCTATCACAGATACTATATAATACAACAAGTTTATCTATTATTCAGTTTATCTATCACAGATACTATATAATACAACAGGTTTATCTATTATCTAGTTTATCTATCACAGATACTATATAATATAACAGGTTTATCTATTATCTACTCTAGCTATCACAGATACTATATAATACAACAATATATAATATAACAAGTTTATCTATTATCTAGTTTATCTATCACAGATAATATATAATACAACAAGTTTATCTATTATTCAGTTTATCTATCACAGATACTATATAATACAATAGGTTTATCTATTATCTAGTTTACCTATCACGGATATTATACAATACAACAATATATAATATAACAAGTTTATCTATTATCTAGTCTAGCTATCACAGATACTATATAATACAACAAGTTTATCTATTATCTAGTTTATCTATCACAGATACTATATAATACAACAAATTTATCTATTATTCAGTTTATCTATCACAGATACTATATAATACAACAAGTTTATCTATTATTCAGTTTATCTATCACAGATACTATATAATACAACAGGTTTATCTATTATCTAGTTTATCTATCACAGATACTATATAATACAACAAGTTTATCTATTATCTAGTTTATCTATCACAGATACTATATAATACAACAGGTTTATCTATTATCTAGTTTATCTATCACAGATACTATATAATACAACAAGTTTATCTATTATCTAGTTTATCTATCACAGATACTATATAATATAACAGGTTTATCTATTATCTAGTCTAGCTATCACAGATACTATATAATACAACAATATATAATATAACAAGTTTATCTATTATCTAGTTTATCTATCACAGATAATATATAATACAACAAGTTTATCTATTATCTAGTTTATCTATCACAGATACTATATAATATAACAGGTTTATCTATTATCTAGTCTAGCTATCACATATACTATATAATACAACAAGTTTATCTATTATTCAGTTTATCTATCACAGATACTATATAATACAATAGGTTTATCTATTATCTAGTTTACCTATCACGGATACGATACAATACAACAATATATAATATAACAAGTTTATCTATTATCTAGTCTAGCTATCACAGATACTATATAATACAACAAATTTATCTATTATTCAGTTTATCTATCACAGATACTATATAATACAACAAGTTTATCTATTATTCAGTTTATCTATCACAGATACTATATAATACAACAGGTTTATCTATTATCTAGTTTACCTATCACGGATACTATACAATACAACAATATATAATATAACAAGTTTATCTATTATCTAGTTTATCTATCACAGATAATATATAATACAACAAGTTTATCTATTATCTAGTTTATCTATCACAGATACTATATAATATAACAGGTTTATCTATTATCTAGTCTAGCTATCACATATACTATATAATACAACAAGTTTATCTATTATTCAGTTTATCTATCACAGATACTATATAATACAATAGGTTTATCTATTATCTAGTTTACCTATCACGGATACGATACAATACAACAATATATAATATAACAAGTTTATCTATTATCTAGTCTAGCTATCACAGATACTATATAATACAACAAGTTTATCTATTATCTAGTTTATCTATCACAGATACTATATAATACAACAAATTTATCTATTATTCAGTTTATCTATCACAGATACTATATAGTACAACAGGTTTATCTATTATCTAGTTTACCTATCACGAATACTATACAATACAACAATATATAATATAACAAGTTTATATATTATCTAGTTTATCTATCACAGATACTATATAATACAACAGGTTTATCTATTATTTAGTTTATCTATCACAGATACTATACAATACAACAATATATAATAGAACAAGTTTATCTATTATCTAGTTTATCTATCACAGATAATATATAATACAACAGGTTTATCTATTATCTAGTTTATCTATCACAGATACTATATAATATAACAAGTTTATCTATTATCTAGTTTATCTATCACAGATACTATATAATACAACAAGTTTATATATTATCTAGTTTATCTATCACAGATACTATACAATGCAACAACTTTATCTATTATCTAGTTTATCTATCACAGATACTATATAATATAACAGGTTTATCTATTATCTAGTCTAGCTATCACAGATACTATATAATACAACAAGTTTATCTATTATCTAGTTTATCTATCACAGATACTATATAATACAACAAATTTGTCTATTATTCAGTTTATCTATCACAGATACTATATAATACAACAAGTTTATCTATTATTCAGTTTATCTATCACAGATACTATATAATACAACAGGTTTATCTATTATCTAGTTTATCTATCACAGATACTATATAATACAACAAGTTTATCTATTATCTACTCTAGCTATCACAGATACTATATAATACAACAAATTTGTCTATTATTCAGTTTATCTATCACAGATACTATATAATACAACAAGTTTATCTATTATTCAGTTTATCTATCACAGATACTATATAATACAACAGGTTTATCTATTATCTAGTTTATCTATCACAGATACTATATAATACAACAAGTTTATCTATTATCTACTCTAGCTATCACAGATACTATATAATACAACAATATATAATATAACAAGTTTATCTATTATCTAGTTTATCCATCACAGATAATATATAATACAACAAGTTTATCTATTATCTAGTTTATCTATCACAGATACTATATATACAACAAGTTTATCTATTATCTAGTTTATCTATCACAGATACTATATAATACAACAAATTTATCTATTATTCAGTTTATCTATCACAGATACTATATAATACAACAAGTTTATCTATTATTCAGTTTATCTATCACAGATACTATATAATACAACAGGTTTATCTATTATCTAGTTTATCTATCACAGATACTATATAATATAACAGGTTTATCTATTATCTACTCTAGCTATCACAGATACTATATAATACAACAATATATAATATAACAAGTTTATCTATTATCTAGTTTATCTATCACAGATAATATATAATACAACAAGTTTATCTATTATTCAGTTTATCTATCACAGATACTATATAATACAATAGGTTTATCTATTATCTAGTTTACCTATCACGGATATTATACAATACAACAATATATAATATAACAAGTTTATCTATTATCTAGTCTAGCTATCACAGATACTATATAATACAACAAGTTTATCTATTATCTAGTTTATCTATCACAGATACTATATAATACAACAAATTTATCTATTATTCAGTTTATCTATCACAGATACTATATAATACAACAAGTTTATCTATTATTCAGTTTATCTATCACAGATACTATATAATACAACAGGTTTATCTATTATCTAGTTTATCTATCACAGATACTATATAATACAACAAGTTTATCTATTATCTAGTTTATCTATCACAGATACTATATAATACAACAGGTTTATCTATTATCTAGTTTATCTATCACAGATACTATATAATACAACAAGTTTATCTATTATCTAGTTTATCTATCACAGATACTATATAATATAACAGGTTTATCTATTATCTAGTCTAGCTATCACAGATACTATATAATACAACAATATATAATATAACAAGTTTATCTATTATCTAGTTTATCTATCACAGATAATATATAATACAACAAGTTTATCTATTATCTAGTTTATCTATCACAGATACTATATAATATAACAGGTTTATCTATTATCTAGTCTAGCTATCACATATACTATATAATACAACAAGTTTATCTATTATTCAGTTTATCTATCACAGATACTATATAATACAATAGGTTTATCTATTATCTAGTTTACCTATCACGGATACGATACAATACAACAATATATAATATAACAAGTTTATCTATTATCTAGTCTAGCTATCACAGATACTATATAATACAACAAATTTATCTATTATTCAGTTTATCTATCACAGATACTATATAATACAACAAGTTTATCTATTATTCAGTTTATCTATCACAGATACTATATAATACAACAGGTTTATCTATTATCTAGTTTACCTATCACGGATACTATACAATACAACAATATATAATATAACAAGTTTATCTATTATCTAGTTTATCTATCACAGATAATATATAATACAACAAGTTTATCTATTATCTAGTTTATCTATCACAGATACTATATAATATAACAGGTTTATCTATTATCTAGTCTAGCTATCACATATACTATATAATACAACAAGTTTATCTATTATTCAGTTTATCTATCACAGATACTATATAATACAATAGGTTTATCTATTATCTAGTTTACCTATCACGGATACGATACAATACAACAATATATAATATAACAAGTTTATCTATTATCTAGTCTAGCTATCACAGATACTATATAATACAACAAGTTTATCTATTATCTAGTTTATCTATCACAGATACTATATAATACAACAAATTTATCTATTATTCAGTTTATCTATCACAGATACTATATAGTACAACAGGTTTATCTATTATCTAGTTTACCTATCACGAATACTATACAATACAACAATATATAATATAACAAGTTTATATATTATCTAGTTTATCTATCACAGATACTATATAATACAACAGGTTTATCTATTATTTAGTTTATCTATCACAGATACTATACAATACAACAATATATAATAGAACAAGTTTATCTATTATCTAGTTTATCTATCACAGATAATATATAATACAACAGGTTTATCTATTATCTAGTTTATCTATCACAGATACTATATAATATAACAAGTTTATCTATTATCTAGTTTATCTATCACAGATACTATATAATACAACAAGTTTATATATTATCTAGTTTATCTATCACAGATACTATACAATGCAACAACTTTATCTATTATCTAGTTTATCTATCACAGATACTATACAATATAACAGGTTTATCTATTATCTAGTTTATCTATCACAGATACTATGTAATACAACAATTTTATCTATTATCTAGTTTATCTATCACAGATACTATATAATACAACAAGATTATCTATTATGTAGTTTATCTATCACAGATACTATATAATACAACAAGTTTATCTATTATCTAGTTTATCTGTCACAGATACTATATGATACAGCAGGTTTATCTATTATCTAGTTTATCTATCACAGATACTATACAATACAACAACTTTATCTATTATCTAGTTTATCTATCACATATACTATATAATACAACAAGTTTATCTATTATCTAGTTTATCTATCACAGATACTATATAATACAACAAGTTTATATATTATCTAGTTTATCTATCACAGATACTATACAATACAACAATACATAATATGACAAGTGTATCTATCACAGATACTATATAATACAACAAGTTTATCTATTATCTAGTTTATCTATCACAGATACTATATAATACAACAAGTTTATCTATTATTCAGTTTATCTATCACAGATACTATATAATACAACAGGTTTATCTATTATCTAGTTTACCTATCACGTATACTATACAATACAACCATATATAATATAACAAGGTTATCTATTATCTAGTTTATCTATCACAGATAATATATAATACAACAAGTTTATCTATTATCTAGTTTATCTATCACAGATACTATATAATATAACAGGTTTATCTATTATCTAGTCTAGCTATCACATATACTATATAATACAACAAGTTTATCTATTATTCAGTTTATCTATCACAGATACTATATAATACAATAGGTTTATCTATTATCTAGTTTACCTATCACGGATACGATACAATACAACAATATATAATATAACAAGTTTATCTATTATCTAGTTTATCTATCACAGATACTATATAATACAACAGGTTTATCTATTATCTAGTTTATCTATCACAGATACTATATAATACAACAAGTTTATCTATTATCTAGTTTATCTATCACAGATACTATATAATATAACAGGTTTATCTATTATCTAGTCTAGCTATCACAGATACTATATAATACAACAATATATAATATAACAAGTTTATCTATTATCTAGTTTATCTATCACAGATAATATATAATACAACAAGTTTATCTATTATCTAGTTTATCTATCACAGATACTATATAATATAACAGGTTTATCTATTATCTAGTCTAGCTATCACATATACTATATAATACAACAAGTTTATCTATTATTCAGTTTATCTATCACAGATACTATATAATACAATAGGTTTATCTATTATCTAGTTTACCTATCACGGATACGATACAATACAACAATATATAATATAACAAGTTTATCTATTATCTAGTCTAGCTATCACAGATACTATATAATACAACAAATTTATCTATTATTCAGTTTATCTATCACAGATACTATATAATACAACAAGTTTATCTATTATTCAGTTTATCTATCACAGATACTATATAATACAACAGGTTTATCTATTATCTAGTTTACCTATCACGGATACTATACAATACAACAATATATAATATAACAAGTTTATCTATTATCTAGTTTATCTATCACAGATAATATATAATACAACAAGTTTATCTATTATCTAGTTTATCTATCACAGATACTATATAATATAACAGGTTTATCTATTATCTAGTCTAGCTATCACATATACTATATAATACAACAAGTTTATCTATTATTCAGTTTATCTATCACAGATACTATATAATACAATAGGTTTATCTATTATCTAGTTTACCTATCACGGATACGATACAATACAACAATATATAATATAACAAGTTTATCTATTATCTAGTCTAGCTATCACAGATACTATATAATACAACAAGTTTATCTATTATCTAGTTTATCTATCACAGATACTATATAATACAACAAATTTATCTATTATTCAGTTTATCTATCACAGATACTATATAGTACAACAGGTTTATCTATTATCTAGTTTACCTATCACGAATACTATACAATACAACAATATATAATATAACAAGTTTATATATTATCTAGTTTATCTATCACAGATACTATATAATACAACAGGTTTATCTATTATTTAGTTTATCTATCACAGATACTATACAATACAACAATATATAATAGAACAAGTTTATCTATTATCTAGTTTATCTATCACAGATAATATATAATACAACAGGTTTATCTATTATCTAGTTTATCTATCACAGATACTATATAATATAACAAGTTTATCTATTATCTAGTTTATCTATCACAGATACTATATAATACAACAAGTTTATATATTATCTAGTTTATCTATCACAGATACTATACAATGCAACAACTTTATCTATTATCTAGTTTATCTATCACAGATACTATACAATATAACAGGTTTATCTATTATCTAGTTTATCTATCACAGATACTATGTAATACAACAATTTTATCTATTATCTAGTTTATCTATCACAGATACTATATAATACAACAAGATTATCTATTATGTAGTTTATCTATCACAGATACTATATAATACAACAAGTTTATCTATTATCTAGTTTATCTGTCACAGATACTATATGATACAGCAGGTTTATCTATTATCTAGTTTATCTATCACAGATACTATACAATACAACAACTTTATCTATTATCTAGTTTATCTATCACATATACTATATAATACAACAAGTTTATCTATTATCTAGTTTATCTATCACAGATACTATATAATACAACAAGTTTATATATTATCTAGTTTATCTATCACAGATACTATACAATACAACAATACATAATATGACAAGTGTATCTATCACAGATACTATATAATACAACAAGTTTATCTATTATCTAGTTTATCTATCACAGATACTATATAATACAACAAGTTTATCTATTATTCAGTTTATCTATCACAGATACTATATAATACAACAGGTTTATCTATTATCTAGTTTACCTATCACGTATACTATACAATACAACCATATATAATATAACAAGGTTATCTATTATCTAGTTTATCTATCACAGATAATATATAATACAACAAGTTTATCTATTATCTAGTTTATCTATCACAGATACTATATGATACAGCAGGTTTATCTATTATCTAGTTTATCTATCACAGATACTATATAATACAACAATTTTATATATTATCTAGTCTAGCTATCACAGATACTATATAATACAACAAGTTTATCTATTATCTAGTTTATCTATCACAGATACTATGTAATACAACAAGTTTATCTATTATCTAGTTTATCTATCACAGATACTATATAATACAACAAGTTTATCTATTATCTAGTTTATCTATCACAGATACTATATAATACAACAAGATTATCTATTATCTAGTTTATCTATCACAGATACTATATAGTACAACAAGTTTATCTATTATCTAGTTTATCTATCACAGATACTATATGATACAGCAGGTTTATCTATTATCTAGTTTATCTATCACAGATACTATACAATACAACAACTTTATCTATTATCTAGTTTATCTATCACATAAACTATATAATACAACAAGTTTATCTATTATCTAGTTTATCTATCACATATACTATATAATACAACAAGTTTATATATTATCTAGTTTATCTATCACAGATACTATACAATACAACAATACATAATATGACAAGTTTATCTATCACAGATACTATATAATACAACAAGTTTATCTATTATCTAGTTTATCTATCACAGATACTATATGATACAGCAGGTTTATCTATTATCTAGTTTATCTATCACAGATACTATACAATACAACAACTTTATCTATTATCTAGTTTATCTATCACATAAACTATATAATACAACAAGTTTATCTATTATCTAGTTTATCTATCACATATACTATATAATACAAGTTTATATATTATCTAGTTTATCTATCACAGATACTATACAATACAACAATACATAATATGACAAGTTTATCTATCACAGATACTATATAATACAACAAGTTTATATATTATCTAGTTTATCTATCACAGATACTATACAATACAACAATACATAATATGACAAGTTTATCTATCACAGATACTATATAATACAACAAGTTTATCTATTATCTAGTTTATCTATCACAGATACTATATGATACAGCAGGTTTATCTATTATCTAGTTTATCTATCAGAGATACTATACAATACAACAACTTTATCTATTATCTAGTTTATCTATCACATAAACTATATAATACAACAAGTTTATCTATTATCTAGTTTATCTATCACATATACTATATAATACAACAAGTTTATATATTATCTAGTTTATCTATCACAGATACTATACAATACAACAATACATAATATGACAAGTTTATCTATCACAGATACTATATAATACAACAAGTTTATCTATTATCTAGTTTATCTATCACAGATACTATATGATACAGCAGGTTTATCTATTATCTAGTTTATCTATCACAGATACTATACAACACAACAACTTTATCTATTATCTAGTTTATCTATCACATAAACTATATAATACAACAAGTTTATCTATTATCTAGTTTATCTATCACATATACTATATAATACAACAAGTTTATATATTATCTAGTTTATCTATCACAGATACTATACAATACAACAATACATAATATGACAAGTTTATCTATCACAGATACTATATAATACAACAAGTTTATATATTATCTAGTTTATCTATCACAGATACTATACAATACAACAATACATAATATGACAAGTTTATCTATCACAGATACTATATAATACAACAAGTTTATCTATTATCTAGTTTATCTATCACAGATACTATATGATACAGCAGGTTTATCTATTATCTAGTTTATCTATCACAGATACTATACAATACAACAACTTTATCTATTATCTAGTTTATCTATCACATAAACTATATAATACAACAAGTTTATCTATTATCTAGTTTATCTATCACATATACTATATAATACAACAACTTTATATATTATCTAGTTTATCTATCACAGATACTATACAATACAACAATACATAATATGACAAGTTTATCTATCACAGATACTATATAATACAACAAGTTTATCTATTATCTAGTTTATCTATTACAGATACTATATAATACAACAAGTTTATCTATTATTCAGTTTATCTATCACAGATACTATATGATACAGCAGGTTTATCTATTATCTAGTTTATCTATCACAGATACTATATAATACAACAATTTTATATATTATCTAGTCTAGCTATCACAGATACTATATAATACAACAAGTTTATCTATTATCTAGTTTATCTATCACAGATACTATGTAATACAACAAGTTTATCTATTATCTAGTTTATCTATCACAGATACTATATAATACAACAAGATTATCTATTATGTAGTTTATCTATCACAGATACTATATAGTACAACAAGTTTATCTATTATCTAGTTTATCTATCACAGATACTATATAATACAACAAGTTTATCTATTATCTAGTTTATCTGTCACAGATACTATATGATACAGCAGGTTTATCTATTATCTAGTTTATCTATCACAGATACTATACAATACAACAACTTTATCTATTATCTAGTTTATCTATCACATATACTATATAATACAACAAGTTTATCTATTATCTAGTTTATCTATCACAGATACTATATAATACAACAAGTTTATATATTATCTAGTTTATCTATCACAGATACTATACAATACAACAATACATAATATGACAAGTTTATCTATCACAGATACTATATAATACAACAAGTTTATCTATTATCTAGTTTATCTATCACAGATACTATATAATACAACAAGTTTATCTATTATTCAGTTTATCTATCACAGATACTATATAATACAACAGGTTTATCTATTATCTAGTTTACCTATCACGGATACTATACAATACAACAATATATAATATAACAAGGTTATCTATTATCTAGTTTATCTATCACAGATAATATATAATACAACAAGTTTATCTATTATCTAGTTTATCTATCACAGATACTATATGATACAGCAGGTTTATCTATTATCTAGTTTATCTATCACAGATACTATATAATACAACAATTTTATATATTATCTAGTCTAGCTATCACAGATACTATATAATACAACAAGTTTATCTATTATCTAGTTTATCTATCACAGATACTATGTAATACAACAAGTTTATCTATTATCTAGTTTATCTATCACAGATACTATATAATACAACAAGTTTATCTATTATCTAGTTTATCTATCACAGATACTATATAATACAACAAGATTATCTATTATCTAGTTTATCTATCACAGATACTATATAGTACAACAAGTTTATCTATTATCTAGTTTATCTATCACAGATACTATATAATATAACAGGTTTATCTATTATCTAGTCTAGCTATCACAGATACTATATAATACAACAAGTTTATCTATTATCTAGTTTATCTATCACAGATACTATATAATACAACAAATTTATCTATTATTCAGTTTATCTATCACAGATACTATATAATACAACAAGTTTATCTATTATTCAGTTTATCTATCACAGATACTATATAATACAACAGGTTTATCTATTATCTAGTTTATCTATCACAGATACTATATAATATAACAGGTTTATCTATTATCTACTCTAGCTATCACAGATACTATATAATACAACAATATATAATATAACAAGTTTATCTATTATCTAGTTTATCTATCACAGATAATATATAATACAACAAGTTTATCTATTATCTAGTTTATCTATCACAGATACTATATAATACAACAAGTTTATCTATTATCTAGTTTATCTATCACAGATACTATATAATACAACAAATTTATCTATTATTCAGTTTATCTATCACAGATACTATATAATACAACAAGTTTATCTATTATTCAGTTTATCTATCACAGATACTATATAATACAACAGGTTTATCTATTATCTAGTTTATCTATCACAGATACTATATAATATAACAGGTTTATCTATTATCTACTCTAGCTATCACAGATACTATATAATACAACAATATATAATATAACAAGTTTATCTATTATCTAGTTTATCTATCACAGATAATATATAATACAACAAGTTTATCTATTATCTAGTTTATCTATCACAGATACTATATAATACAACAAGTTTATCTATTATCTAGTTTATCTATCACAGATACTATATAATATAACAGGTTTATCTATTATCTAGTCTAGCTATCACATATACTATATAATACAACAAGTTTATCTATTATTCAGTTTATCTATCACAGATACTATATAATACAATAGGTTTATCTATTATCTAGTTTACCTATCACGGATACTATACAATACAACAATATATAATATAACAAGTTTATCTATTATCTAGTCTAGCTATCACAGATACTATATAATACAACAAGTTTATCTATTATCTAGTTTATCTATCACAGATACTATATAATACAACAAATTTATCTATTATTCAGTTTATCTATCACAGATACTATATAATACAACAAGTTTATCTATTATCTAGTTTATCTATCACAGATACTATATAATACAACAAGATTATCTATTATCTAGTTTATCTATCACAGATACTATATAGTACAACAAGTTTATCTATTATCTAGTTTATCTATCACAGATACTATATAATATAACAGGTTTATCTATTATCTAGTCTAGCTATCACAGATACTATATAATACAACAAGTTTATCTATTATCTAGTTTATCTATCACAGATACTATATAATACAACAAATTTGTCTATTATTCAGTTTATCTATCACAGATACTATATAATACAACAAGTTTATCTATTATTCAGTTTATCTATCACAGATACTATATAATACAACAGGTTAATCTATTATCTAGTTTATCTATCACAGATACTATATAATACAACAAGTTTATCTATTATCTACTCTATCTATCACAGATACTATATAATACAACAATATATAATATAACAAGTTTATCTATTATCTAGTTTATCCATCACAGATAATATATAATACAACAAGTTTATCTATTATCTAGTTTATCTATCACAGATACTATATAATACAACAGGTTTATCTATTATCTAGTTTATCTATCACAGATACTATATAATATAACAGGTTTATCTATTATCTACTCTAGCTATCACAGATACTATATAATACAACAATATATAATATAACAAGTTTATCTATTATCTAGTTTATCTATCACAGATAATATATAATACAACAAGTTTATCTATTATTCAGTTTATCTATCACAGATACTATATAATACAATAGGTTTATCTATTATCTAGTTTACCTATCACGGATATTATACAATACAACAATATATAATATAACAAGTTTATCTATTATCTAGTCTAGCTATCACAGATACTATATAATACAACAAGTTTATCTATTATCTAGTTTATCTATCACAGATACTATATAATACAACAAATTTATCTATTATTCAGTTTATCTATCACAGATACTATATAATACAACAAGTTTATCTATTATTCAGTTTATCTATCACAGATACTATATAATACAACAGGTTTATCTATTATCTAGTTTATCTATCACAGATACTATATAATACAACAAGTTTATCTATTATCTAGTTTATCTATCACAGATACTATATAATACAACAGGTTTATCTATTATCTAGTTTATCTATCACAGATACTATATAATACAACAAGTTTATCTATTATCTAGTTTATCTATCACAGATACTATATAATATAACAGGTTTATCTATTATCTAGTCTAGCTATCACAGATACTATATAATACAACAATATATAATATAACAAGTTTATCTATTATCTAGTTTATCTATCACAGATAATATATAATACAACAAGTTTATCTATTATCTAGTTTATCTATCACAGATACTATATAATATAACAGGTTTATCTATTATCTAGTCTAGCTATCACATATACTATATAATACAACAAGTTTATCTATTATTCAGTTTATCTATCACAGATACTATATAATACAATAGGTTTATCTATTATCTAGTTTACCTATCACGGATACGATACAATACAACAATATATAATATAACAAGTTTATCTATTATCTAGTCTAGCTATCACAGATACTATATAATACAACAAATTTATCTATTATTCAGTTTATCTATCACAGATACTATATAATACAACAAGTTTATCTATTATTCAGTTTATCTATCACAGATACTATATAATACAACAGGTTTATCTATTATCTAGTTTACCTATCACGGATACTATACAATACAACAATATATAATATAACAAGTTTATCTATTATCTAGTTTATCTATCACAGATAATATATAATACAACAAGTTTATCTATTATCTAGTTTATCTATCACAGATACTATATAATATAACAGGTTTATCTATTATCTAGTCTAGCTATCACATATACTATATAATACAACAAGTTTATCTATTATTCAGTTTATCTATCACAGATACTATATAATACAATAGGTTTATCTATTATCTAGTTTACCTATCACGGATACGATACAATACAACAATATATAATATAACAAGTTTATCTATTATCTAGTCTAGCTATCACAGATACTATATAATACAACAAGTTTATCTATTATCTAGTTTATCTATCACAGATACTATATAATACAACAAATTTATCTATTATTCAGTTTATCTATCACAGATACTATATAGTACAACAGGTTTATCTATTATCTAGTTTACCTATCACGAATACTATACAATACAACAATATATAATATAACAAGTTTATATATTATCTAGTTTATCTATCACAGATACTATACAATATAACAGGTTTATCTATTATCTAGTTTATCTATCACAGATACTATGTAATACAACAATTTTATCTATTATCTAGTTTATCTATCACAGATACTATATAATACAACAAGATTATCTATTATGTAGTTTATCTATCACAGATACTATATAATACAACAAGTTTATCTATTATCTAGTTTATCTGTCACAGATACTATATGATACAGCAGGTTTATCTATTATCTAGTTTATCTATCACAGATACTATACAATACAACAACTTTATCTATTATCTAGTTTATCTATCACATATACTATATAATACAACAAGTTTATCTATTATCTAGTTTATCTATCACAGATACTATATAATACAACAAGTTTATATATTATCTAGTTTATCTATCACAGATACTATACAATACAACAATACATAATATGACAAGTGTATCTATCACAGATACTATATAATACAACAAGTTTATCTATTATCTAGTTTATCTATCACAGATACTATATAATACAACAAGTTTATCTATTATTCAGTTTATCTATCACAGATACTATATAATACAACAGGTTTATCTATTATCTAGTTTACCTATCACGTATACTATACAATACAACAATATATAATATAACAAGGTTATCTATTATCTAGTTTATCTATCACAGATAATATATAATACAACAAGTTTATCTATTATCTAGTTTATCTATCACAGATACTATATGATACAGCAGGTTTATCTATTATCTAGTTTATCTATCACAGATACTATATAATACAACAATTTTATATATTATCTAGTCTAGCTATCACAGATACTATATAATACAACAAGTTTATCTATTATCTAGTTTATCTATCACAGATACTATGTAATACAACAAGTTTATCTATTATCTAGTTTATCTATCACAGATACTATATAATACAACAAGTTTATCTATTATCTAGTTTATCTATCACAGATACTATATAATACAACAAGATTATCTATTATCTAGTTTATCTATCACAGATACTATATAGTACAACAAGTTTATCTATTATCTAGTTTATCTATCACAGATACTATATGATACAGCAGGTTTATCTATTATCTAGTTTATCTATCACAGATACTATACAATACAACAACTTTATCTATTATCTAGTTTATCTATCACATAAACTATATAATACAACAAGTTTATCTATTATCTAGTTTATCTATCACATATACTATATAATACAACAAGTTTATATATTATCTAGTTTATCTATCACAGATACTATACAATACAACAATACATAATATGACAAGTTTATCTATCACAGATACTATATAATACAACAAGTTTATCTATTATCTAGTTTATCTATCACAGATACTATATGATACAGCAGGTTTATCTATTATCTAGTTTATCTATCACAGATACTATACAATACAACAACTTTATCTATTATCTAGTTTATCTATCACATAAACTATATAATACAACAAGTTTATCTATTATCTAGTTTATCTATCACATATACTATATAATACAAGTTTATATATTATCTAGTTTATCTATCACAGATACTATACAATACAACAATACATAATATGACAAGTTTATCTATCACAGATACTATATAATACAACAAGTTTATATATTATCTAGTTTATCTATCACAGATACTATACAATACAACAATACATAATATGACAAGTTTATCTATCACAGATACTATATAATACAACAAGTTTATCTATTATCTAGTTTATCTATCACAGATACTATATGATACAGCAGGTTTATCTATTATCTAGTTTATCTATCAGAGATACTATACAATACAACAACTTTATCTATTATCTAGTTTATCTATCACATAAACTATATAATACAACAAGTTTATCTATTATCTAGTTTATCTATCACATATACTATATAATACAACAAGTTTATATATTATCTAGTTTATCTATCACAGATACTATACAATACAACAATACATAATATGACAAGTTTATCTATCACAGATACTATATAATACAACAAGTTTATCTATTATCTAGTTTATCTATCACAGATACTATATGATACAGCAGGTTTATCTATTATCTAGTTTATCTATCACAGATACTATACAACACAACAACTTTATCTATTATCTAGTTTATCTATCACATAAACTATATAATACAACAAGTTTATCTATTATCTAGTTTATCTATCACATATACTATATAATACAACAAGTTTATATATTATCTAGTTTATCTATCACAGATACTATACAATACAACAATACATAATATGACAAGTTTATCTATCACAGATACTATATAATACAACAAGTTTATCTATTATCTAGTTTATCTATCACAGATACTATATGATACAGCAGGTTTATCTATTATCTAGTTTATCTATCACAGATACTATACAATACAACAACTTTATCTATTATCTAGTTTATCTATCACATAAACTATATAATACAACAAGTTTATCTATTATCTAGTTTATCTATCACATATACTATATAATACAACAAGTTTATATATTATCTAGTTTATCTATCACAGATACTATACAATACAACAATACATAATATGACAAGTTTATCTATCACAGATACTATATAATACAACAAGTTTATATATTATCTAGTTTATCTATCACAGATACTATACAATACAACAATACATAATATGACAAGTTTATCTATCACAGATACTATATAATACAACAAGTTTATCTATTATCTAGTTTATCTATCACAGATACTATATGATACAGCAGGTTTATCTATTATCTAGTTTATCTATCACAGATACTATACAATACAACAACTTTATCTATTATCTAGTTTATCTATCACATAAACTATATAATACAACAAGTTTATATATTATCTAGTTTATCTATCACAGATACTATACAATACAACAATACATAATATGACAAGTTTATCTATCACAGATACTATATAATACAACAAGTTTATCTATTATCTAGTTTATCTATCACAGATACTATATAATACAACAAGTTTATCTATTATTCAGTTTATCTATCACAGATACTATATGATACAGCAGGTTTATCTATTATCTAGTTTATCTATCACAGATACTATATAATACAACAATTTTATATATTATCTAGTCTAGCTATCACAGATACTATATAATACAACAAGTTTATCTATTATCTAGTTTATCTATCACAGATACTATGTAATACAACAAGTTTATCTATTATCTAGTTTATCTATCACAGATACTATATAATACAACAAGTTTATCTATTATCTAGTTTATCTATCACAGATACTATATAATACAACAAGATTATCTATTATCTAGTTTATCTATCACAGATACTATATAGTACAACAAGTTTATCTATTATCTAGTTTATCTATCACAGATACTATATGATACAGCAGGTTTATCTATTATCTAGTTTATCTATCACAGATACTATACAATACAACAACTTTATCTATTATCTAGTTTATCTATCACATAAACTATATAATACAACAAGTTTATCTATTATCTAGTTTATCTATCACATATACTATATAATACAACAAGTTTATATATTATCTAGTTTATCTATCACAGATACTATACAATACAACAATACATAATATGACAAGTTTATCTATCACAGATACTATATAATACAACAAGTTTATCTATTATCTAGTTTATCTATCACAGATACTATATGATACAGCAGGTTTATCTATTATCTAGTTTATCTATCACAGATACTATACAATACAACAACTTTATCTATTATCTAGTTTATCTATCACATAAACTATATAATACAACAAGTTTATCTATTATCTAGTTTATCTATCACATATACTATATAATACAACAAGTTTATATATTATCTAGTTTATCTATCACAGATACTATACAATACAACAATACATAATATGACAAGTTTATCTATCACAGATACTATATAATACAACAAGTTTATATATTATCTAGTTTATCTATCACAGATACTATACAATACAACAATACATAATATGACAAGTTTATCTATCACAGATACTATATAATACAACAAGTTTATCTATTATCTAGTTTATCTATCACAGATACTATATGATACAGCAGGTTTATCTATTATCTAGTTTATCTATCACAGATACTATACAATACAACAACTTTATCTATTATCTAGTTTATCTATCACATAAACTATATAATACAACAAGTTTATATATTATCTAGTTTATCTATCACAGATACTATACAATACAACAATACATAATATGACAAGTTTATCTATCACAGATACTATATAATACAACAAGTTTATCTATTATCTAGTTTATCTATCACAGATACTATATAATACAACAAGTTTATCTATTATTCAGTTTATCTATCACAGATACTATATGATACAGCAGGTTTATCTATTATCTAGTTTATCTATCACAGATACTATATAATACAACAATTTTATATATTATCTAGTCTAGCTATCACAGATACTATATAATACAACAAGTTTATCTATTATCTAGTTTATCTATCACAGATACTATGTAATACAACAAGTTTATCTATTATCTAGTTTATCTATCACAGATACTATATAATACAACAAGTTTATCTATTATCTAGTTTATCTATCACAGATACTATATAATACAACAAGATTATCTATTATCTAGTTTATCTATCACAGATACTATATAGTACAACAAGTTTATCTATTATCTAGTTTATCTATCACAGATACTATATGATACAGCAGGTTTATCTATTATCTAGTTTATCTATCACAGATACTATACAATACAACAACTTTATCTATTATCTAGTTTATCTATCACATAAACTATATAATACAACAAGTTTATCTATTATCTAGTTTATCTATCACATATACTATATAATACAACAAGTTTATATATTATCTAGTTTATCTATCACAGATACTATACAATACAACAATACATAATATGACAAGTTTATCTATCACAGATACTATATAATACAACAAGTTTATCTATTATCTAGTTTATCTATCACAGATACTATATGATACAGCAGGTTTATCTATTATCTAGTTTATCTATCACAGATACTATACAATACAACAACTTTATCTATTATCTAGTTTATCTATCACATAAACTATATAATACAACAAGTTTATCTATTATCTAGTTTATCTATCACATATACTATATAATACAACAAGTTTATATATTATCTAGTTTATCTATCACAGATACTATACAATACAACAATACATAATATGACAAGTTTATCTATCGCAGATACTATATAATACAACAAGTTTATCTATTATCTAGTTTCTCTATCACAGATACTATATAATACAACAACTTTATCTATTATCTAGTCTAGCTATCACAGATACTATATAATACAACAAGTTTATCTATTATCTAGTTTACCTATCACGGATACTATACAATACAACAATATATAATATAACAAGTTTATCTATTATCTAGTTTATCTATCACAGATAATATATAATACAACAAGTTTATCTATTATCTAGTTTATCTATCACAGATACTATATAATACAACAAGATTATCTATTATCTAGTTTATCTATCACAGATACTATATAGTACAACAAGTTTATCTATTATCTAGTTTATCTATCACAGATACTATATGATACAGCAGGTTTATCTATTATCTAGTTTATCTATCACAGATACTATACAATACAACAACTTTATCTATTATCTAGTTTATCTATCACATAAACTATATAATACAACAAGTTTATCTATTATCTAGTTTATCTATCACATATACTATATAATACAACAAGTTTATATATTATCTAGTTTATCTATCACAGATACTATACAATACAACAATACATAATATGACAAGTTTATCTATCACAGATACTATATAATACAACAAGTTTATCTATTATCTAGTTTATCTATCACAGATACTATATGATACAGCAGGTTTATCTATTATCTAGTTTATCTATCACAGATACTATACAATACAACAACTTTATCTATTATCTAGTTTATCTATCACATAAACTATATAATACAACAAGTTTATCTATTATCTAGTTTATCTATCACATATACTATATAATACAACAAGTTTATATATTATCTAGTTTATCTATCACAGATACTATACAATACAACAATACATAATATGACAAGTTTATCTATCGCAGATACTATATAATACAACAAGTTTATCTATTATCTAGTTTCTCTATCACAGATACTATATAATACAACAACTTTATCTATTATCTAGTCTAGCTATCACAGATACTATATAATACAACAAGTTTATTTATTATCTAGTTTACCTATCACGGATACTATACAATACAACAATATATAATATAACAAGTTTATCTATTATCTAGTTTATCTATCACAGATAATATATAATACAACAAGTTTATCTATTATCTAGTTTATCTATCACAGATACTATATAATATAACAGGTTTATCTATTATCTAGTCTAGCTATCACATATACTATATAATACAACAAGTTTATCTATTATTCAGTTTATCTATCACAGATACTATATAATACAATAGGTTTATCTATTATCTAGTTTACGTATCACGGATACTATACAATACAACAATATATAATATAAAAAGTTTATCTATTATCTAGTCTAGCTATCACAGATACTATATAATACAACAAGTTTATCTATTATCTAGTTTATCTATCACAGATACTATATAATACAACAAATTTATCTATTATTCAGTTTATCTATCACAGATACTATATAGTACAACAGGTTTATCTATTATCCAGTTTACCTATCACGAATACTATACAATACAACAATATATAATATAACAAGTTTATCTATTATCTAGTTTATCTATCACAGATAATATATAATACAACAGGTTTATCTATTATCTAGTTTATCTATCACAGATACTATATAATATAACAAGTTTATCTATTATCTAGTTTATCTATCACAGAAACTATATAATACAACAAGTTTATATATTATCTAGTTTATCTATCACAGATACAATACAATGCAACAACTTTATCTATTATCTAGTTTATCTATCACAGATACTATACAATATAACAGGTTTATCTATTATCTAGTTTATCTATCACAGATACTATGTAATACAACAATTTTATCTATTATCTAGTTTATCTATCACAGATACTATATAATACAACAAGATTATCTATTATGTAGTTTATCTATCACAGATACTATATAGTACAACAAGTTTATCTATTATCTAGTTTATCTATCACAGATACTATATAATACAACAAGTTTATCTATTATCTAGTTTATCTTTCACAGATACTATATGATACAGCAGGTTTATCTATTATCTAGTTTATCTATCACAGATACTATACAATACAACAACTTTATCTATTATCTAGTTTATCTATCACATATACTATATAATACAACAAGTTTATATATTATCTAGTTTATCTATCACAGATACTATACAATACAACAATACATAATATGACAAGTTTATCTATCACAGATACTATATAATACAGCAAGTTTATCTATTATCTAGTTTATCTATCACAGATACTATATAATATAACAAGTTTATCTATTATCTAGTTTATCTATCACAGATACTATATAATACAACAACTTTATCTATTATCTAGTTTATCTATCACAGATACTATATAATACAACAAGTTTATCTATTATCTAGTTTATCTATCACAGATACTATATAATACAACAAGCTTATCTATTATCTAGTTTTTCTATCACAGATACTATATAATACAACAAGTTTATCTATCACAGATACTATATAATACAACAAGTTTATCTATTATCTAATTTATCTATCACAGATACTATATAATACAGCAAGTTTATCTATTATCTAGTTTATCTTTCACAAATACTATATAATACAAAATTTTTATCTATTATCTAGTTTATCTATCACAGATACTATACAATACAACAATACATAATATGACAAGTTTATCTATCACAGATACTATATAATACAACAAGTTTATCTATTATCTAGTTTATCTATCACAGATACTATATAATACAACAAGTTTATCTATTATTCAGTTTATCTATCACGGATACTATACAATACAACAATATATAATATAACAAGGTTATCTATTATCTAGTTTATTTATCACAGATAATATATAATACAACAAGTTTATCTATTATCTAGTTTATCTATCACAGATACTATATAATACAACAATTTTATCTATTATCTAGTCTAGCTATCACAGATACTATATAATACAACAAGTTTATCTATTATCTTGTTTATCTATCACAGATACTATATAATACAACAAGTTTATCTATTATCTAGTTTATCTATCACAGATACTATATAATACAACAAGATTATCTATTATCTAGTTTATCTATCACAGATACTATATAGTACAACAAGTTTATCTATTATCTAGTTTATCTATCACAGATACTATATAATACAACAAGTTTATCTATCACAGATACTATATAATACAACATGTTTATCTATTATCTAGTTTACCTATCACGGATACTATACAATACAACAATATATAATATAACAAGTTTATCTATTATCTAGTTTATCTATCACAGATACTATATAATACAACAAGTTTATCTATTATCTAGTTTATCTATCACAGATACTATATAATATAACAGGTTTATCTATTATCTAGTCTAGCTATCACAGATACTATATAATACAACAAGTTTATCTATTATCTAGTTTATCTATCACAGATACTATATAATAGAACAAGTTTATCTATTATCTAGTTTGTCTATCAAAGATACTATATAATACAACAGGTTTATCTATTATCTAGTTTATCTATCACAGATACTATATAATACAACAATATATAATATAACAAGTCTATCTATCAGAGATACTATATAATACAACAAGTTTATCTATTATCTAGTTTATCTATCACAGATACTATATAATATAACAGGTTTAACTATTATCTAGTTTATCTATCACAGATACTATAAAATACAACAAGTTTATCTATTATCTAGTTTATCTATCACAGATACTATATAATACAACAAGTTTATCTATTATCTAGTTTATCTATCACAGATACTATATAATACAACAAGTTTATCTATTATCTAGTTTATCTATCACAGATACTATATAATACAACAGGTTTATCTATTATTCAGTTTATCTATCACAGATACTATATAATATATTATATAGTATATGTGATAGATAACCTAGATAATAGATAAACTTGTTGTATTATATAGTATCTGTGATAGATAACCTAGATAATAGATAAACTTGTTGTATTATATAGTATCTGTGATAGATAAACTAGATAATACATACAGTTGTTGTATTGTATAGAATCTGTGATAGATAAACTAGATAATAGATAGACTTGCTGTATTATATAGTATTTGTGATAGATAAACTAGATAATAGATAAACTTGTTGTATTATATAGTATCTGTGATAGATAAACTAGCTAATAGATAAACTTGTTGTATTATATAGTATCTGTGATAGATAACCTAGATAATAGATAAACTTGTTGTATTATATAGTATCTGTGATAGATAAACTAGATAATACATACAGTTGTTGTATTGTATAGTATCTGTGATTGATAAACTAGATGATAGATAAACTTGCTGTATTATATAGTATCTGTGAAAGATAAACTTGTTGTATTATATAGTATCTGTGATAGATAACCTAGATAATAGATAAACTTGTTGTATTATATAGTATCTGTGATAGATAACCTAGATAATAGATAAACTTGTTGTATTATATAGTATCTGTGATAGATAACCTAGATAATAGATAAACTTGTTGTATTATATAGTATCTGTGATAGATAACCTAGATAATAGATAAACTTGTTGTATTATATAGTATCTGTGATAGATAATAGATTAAGTTGTTGTATTGTATAGTATCTGTGATAGATAAACTAGATAATAGATAAACTTGTTGTATTATATAGTATCTGTGATAGATAAACTAGATAATAGATAAACTTGTTGTATTATATAGTATCTGTGATAGATAACCTAGATAATAGATAAACTTGTTGTATTATATAGTATCTGTGATAGATAAACTTGTTGTATTATATAGTATCTGTGATAGATAAACTTGTTGTATTATATAGTATCTGTGATAGATAAACTAGATAATAGATAAACTTGTTGTATTATATAGTATCTGTGATAGATAATCTAGACAATAGATAAACTTGTTGTATTATATAGTATCTGTGATAGATAAACTAGATAATAGATAAACTTGCTGTATTATATAGTATCTGTGATAGAAAATCTAGATAATAGATAAACTTGTTGTATTATATAGCATCTGTGATAGATAAACTAGATAATAGATAAACTTGTTGTATTATATAGTATCTGTGATAGATAAACTAGATAATAGATAAACTTGTTGTATTATATAGTATCTGTGATAGATAAACTTGTTGTATTATATAGTATCTGTGATAGATAAACTTGTTGTACTATATATTATCTGTGATAGATAAACTAGATAATAGATAAACTTGTTGTATTATACAGTATCTGGGATAGATAATCTAGATAATAGATAAACTTGTTGTATTATATAGTATCTGTGATAGATAAACTTGTTGTATTATATAGTATCTGTGATAGATAAACTAGATAATAGATAAAAATTTTGTATTATATAATATTTGTGATAGATAAACTATATAATAGATAAACTTGCTGTATTATATAGTATCTGTGATAGATATACTAGATAATAGATAAACTTGTTGTATTATATAGTATCTGTGATAGATATACTAGATAATAGATAAACTTGTTGTATTATATAGTATCTGTGATAGATAAACTTGTTGTATTATATAGTATCTGTGATAGATAACCTAGATAATAGATAAACTTGTTGTATTATATAGTATCTGTGATAGATAACCTAGATAATAGATAAACTTGTTGTATTATATAGTATCTGTGATAGATAATAGATTAAGTTGTTGTATTGTATAGTATCTGTTATAGATAAACTAGATAATAGATAGACTTGATGTATTATATAGTATATGTGATAAATACACTAGATAATAGATAAACTTGTTGTATTATATAGTATCTGTGATAGATAAACTAGATAATAGATAAACTTGTTGTATTATATAGTATCTGTGATAGATAAACTAGATAATAGATAAACTTGTTGTATTATATAGTATCTGTGATAGATAAACTAGATAATAGATAAACTTGTTGTATTATATAGTATCTGTGATAGATAAACTTGTTGTATTATATAGTATCTGTGATAGATAAACTTGTTGTATTATATAGTATCTGTGATAGATAAACTGGATAATAGATAAACTTGCTGTATTATATAGTATCTGTGATAGATAATCTAGATAATAGATAAACTTGTTGTATTATATAGCATCTGTGATAGATAAACTAGATAATAGATAAACTTGTTGTATTATATAGTATCTGTGATAGATAAACTTGTTGTATTATATAGTATCTGTGATAGATAAACTTGTTGTATTATATAGTATCTGTGATAGATAAACTAGATAATAGATAAACTTGTTGTATTATATAGTATCTGTGATAGATAAACTAGATAATAGATAAACTTGTTGTATTATATAGTATCTGTGATAGATAAACTAGATAATAGATAAACTTGTTGTATTATATAGTATCTGTGATAGATAAACTAGATAATAGATAAACTTGTTGTATTATATAGTATCTGTGATAGATAAACTAGATAATAGATAAACTTATTGTATTATATAGTATCTGTGATAGATAAACTAGATAATAGATAAACTTATTGTATTATATAGTATCTGTGATAGATAAACTAGAAAATAGATAAACTTGTTGTATTATATATTATCTGTGATAGATAAACTAGATAATAGATAAACTTGTTGTATTATATAGTATCTGTGATAGATAAACTAGATAATAGATAAACTTGTTGTATTATATAGTATCTGTGATAGATAAACTTGTTGTATTATATAGTATCTGTGATAGATAAACTAGATAATAGATAAACTTGCTGTATTATATAGTATCTGTGATAGATAATCTGGATAATAGATAAACTTGTTGTATTATATAGTATCTGTGATAGAAAAACTAGATAATAGATAAACTTGCTGTATTATATAGTATCTGTGATAGATAAACTAGATAATAGATAAACTTGTTGTATTATATAGTATCTGTGATAGATAAACTTGTTGTATTATATAGTATCTGTGATAGATAAACTAGATAATAGATAAACTTGTTGTATTATATAGTATCTGTGATAGATAAACTAGATAATAGATAAACTTGTTGTATTATATAGTATCTGTGATAGATAAACTAGATAATAGATAAACTTGTTGTATTATATAGTATCTGTGATAGATAAACTAGATAATAGATAAACTTGTTGTATTATATAGTATCTGTGATAGATAAACTTGTTGTATTATATAGTATCTGTGATAGATAAACTAGATAATAGATAAACTTGCTGTATTATATAGTATCTGTGATAGATAATCTGGATAATAGATAAACTTGTTGTATTATAAAGCATCTGTGATAGATAAACTAGATAATAGATAAACTTGTTGTATTATATAGTATCTGTGATAGATAAACTAGATAATAGACAAACTTGTTGTATTATATAGTATCTGTGATAGATAAACTAGATAATAGATAAACTTGTTGTATTATATAGTATCTGTGATAGATAAACTAGATAATAGATAAACATTTTGTATTATATAGTATTTGTGAAAGATAAACTAGATAATAGATAAACTTGCTGTATTATATAGTATCTGTGATAGATAAACTAGATAATAGATAAACTTGTTGTATTATATAGTATCTGTGATAGATAAACTTGTTGTATTATGTAGTATCTGTGATAGATAAACTTGTTGTATTATATAGTATCTGTGATAGATAAACTAGATAATAGATAAACTTGTTGTATTATATAGTATCTGTGATAGATAATCTAGATAATAGATAAACTTGTTGTATTATATAGTATCTGTGATAGATAAACTAGATAATAGATAAACTTGCTGTATTATATAGTATCTGTGATAGATAATCTAGATAATAGATAAACTTGTTGTATTATATAGCATCTGTGATAGATAAACTAGATAATAGATAAACTTGTTGTATTATATAGTATCTGTGATAGATAAACTTGTTGTATTATATAGTATCTGTGATAGATAAACTAGATAATAGATAAACTTGTTGTATTATATAGTATCTGTGATAGATAAACTAGATAATAGATAAACTTGTTGTATTATATAGTATCTGTGATAGATAAACTAGATAATAGATAAACTTGTTGTATTATATAGTATCTGTGATAGATAAACTTGTTGTATTATATAGTATCTGTGATAGATAAACTAGATAATAGATAAACTTGTTGTATTATATAGTATCTGTGATAGATAAACTTGTTGTATTATATAGTATCTGTGATAGATAAACTAGATAATAGATAAGCTTGTTGTATTATATAGTATCTGTGATAGATAAACTTGTTGTATTATATAGTATCTGTGATAGATAACCTAGATAATAGATAAACTTGTTGTATTATATAGTATCTGTGATAGATAACCTAGATAATAGATAAACTTGTTGTATTATATAGTATCTGTGATAGATAATAAATTAAGTTGTTGTATTGTATAGTATCTGTTATAGATAAACTAGATAATAGATAAACTTGATGTATTATATAGTATCTGTGATAAATAAACTAGATAATAGATAAACTTGTTGTATTATATAGTATCTGTGATAGATAAACTAGATAATAGATAAACTTGTTGTATTATATAGTATCTGTGATAGATAAACTAGATAATAGATAAACTTGTTGTATTATATAGTATCTGTGATAGATAAACTTGTTGTATTATATAGTATCTGTGATAGATAAACTTGTTGTATTATATAGTATCTGTGATAGATAAACTAGATAATAGATAAACTTGTTGTATTATATAGTATCTGTGATAGATAAACTAGATAATAGATAAACTTGTTGTATTATATAGTATCTGTGATAGATAATCTAGATAATAGATAAACTTGTTGTATTATATAGTATCTGTGATAGATAAACTAGATAATAGATAAACTTGCTGTATTATATAGTATCTGTGATAGATAATCTAGATAATAGATAAACTTGTTGTATTATATAGCATCTGTGATAGATAAACTAGATAATAGATAAACTTGTTGTATTATATAGTATCTGTGATAGATAAACTTGTTGTATTATATAGTATCTGTGATAGATAAACTAGATAATAGACAAACTTGTTGTATTATATAGTATCTGTGATAGATAAACTAGATAATAGATAAACTTGTTGTATTATATAGTATCTGTGATAGATAAACTAGATAATAGATAAACTTGCTGTATTATATAGTATCTGTGATAGATAAACTAGATAATAGATAAACTTGTTGTATTATATAGTATCTGTGATCGATAAACTTGTTGTATTATATAGTATCTGTTATAGATAAACTAGATAATAGATAAACTTGTTGTATTATATAGTATCTGTGATAGATAAACTAGATAATAGATAAACTTGTTGTATTATATAGTATCTGTGATAGATAAACTAGATAATAGATAAACTTGTTGTATTATATAGTATCTGTGATAGATAAACTAGATAATAGATAAACTTGTTGTATTATATAGCATCTGTGATAGATAAACTTGTTGTATTATATAGTATCTGTGATAGATAAACTAGATAATAGATAAACTTGTTGTATTATATAGTATCTGTGATAGATAAACTAGATAATAGATAAACTTGTTGTATTATATAGTATCTGTGATAGATAAACTTGTTGTATTATATAGTATCTGTGATAGATAAACTAGATAATAGATAAACTTGCTGTATTATATAGTATCTGTGATAGATAATCTGGATAATAGATAAACTTGTTGTATTATAAAGCATCTGTGATAGATAAACTAGATAATAGATAAACTTGTTGTATTATATAGTATCTGTGATAGATAAACTAGATAATAGACAAACTTGTTGTATTATATAGTATCTGTGATAGATAAACTAGATAATAGATAAACTTGTTGTATTATATAGTATCTGTGATAGATAAACTAGATAATAGATAAACATTTTGTATTATATAGTATTTGTGAAAGATAAACTAGATAATAGATAAACTTGCTGTATTATATAGTATCTGTGATAGATAAACTAGATAATAGATAAACTTGTTGTATTATATAGTATCTGTGATAGATAAACTTGTTGTATTATGTAGTATCTGTGATAGATAAACTTGTTGTATTATATAGTATCTGTGATAGATAAACTAGATAATAGATAAACTTGTTGTATTATATAGTATCTGTGATAGATAATCTAGATAATAGATAAACTTGTTGTATTATATAGTATCTGTGATAGATAAACTAGATAATAGATAAACTTGCTGTATTATATAGTATCTGTGATAGATAATCTAGATAATAGATAAACTTGTTGTATTATATAGCATCTGTGATAGATAAACTAGATAATAGATAAACTTGTTGTATTATATAGTATCTGTGATAGATAAACTTGTTGTATTATATAGTATCTGTGATAGATAAACTAGATAATAGATAAACTTGTTGTATTATATAGTATCTGTGATAGATAAACTAGATAATAGATAAACTTGTTGTATTATATAGTATCTGTGATAGATAAACTTGTTGTATTATATAGTATCTGTGATAGATAAACTAGATAATAGATAAACTTGTTGTATTATATAGTATCTGTGATAGATAAACTTGTTGTATTATATAGTATCTGTGATAGATAAACTAGATAATAGATAAGCTTGTTGTATTATATAGTATCTGTGATAGATAAACTTGTTGTATTATATAGTATCTGTGATAGATAACCTAGATAATAGATAAACTTGTTGTATTATATAGTATCTGTGATAGATAACCTAGATAATAGATAAACTTGTTGTATTATATAGTATCTGTGATAGATAATAAATTAAGTTGTTGTATTGTATAGTATCTGTTATAGATAAACTAGATAATAGATAAACTTGATGTATTATATAGTATCTGTGATAAATAAACTAGATAATAGATAAACTTGTTGTATTATATAGTATCTGTGATAGATAAACTAGATAATAGATAAACTTGTTGTATTATATAGTATCTGTGATAGATAAACTAGATAATAGATAAACTTGTTGTATTATATAGTATCTGTGATAGATAAACTTGTTGTATTATATAGTATCTGTGATAGATAAACTTGTTGTATTATATAGTATCTGTGATAGATAAACTAGATAATAGATAAACTTGTTGTATTATATAGTATCTGTGATAGATAAACTAGATAATAGATAAACTTGTTGTATTATATAGTATCTGTGATAGATAATCTAGATAATAGATAAACTTGTTGTATTATATAGTATCTGTGATAGATAAACTAGATAATAGATAAACTTGCTGTATTATATAGTATCTGTGATAGATAATCTAGATAATAGATAAACTTGTTGTATTATATAGCATCTGTGATAGATAAACTAGATAATAGATAAACTTGTTGTATTATATAGTATCTGTGATAGATAAACTTGTTGTATTATATAGTATCTGTGATAGATAAACTTGTTGTATTATATAGTATCTGTGATAGATAAACTAGATAATAGATAAACTTGTTGTATTATATAGTATCTGTGATAGATAAACTAGATAATAGATAAACTTGTTGTATTATATAGTATCTGTGATAGATAAACTAGATAATAGATAAACTTGTTGTATTATATAGTATCTGTGATAGATAAACTAGATAATAGATAAACTTGTTGTATTATATAGTATCTGTGATAGATAAACTAGATAATAGATAAACTTGTTGTATTATATAGTATCTGTGATAGATAAACTAGATAATAGATAAACTTGTTGTATTATATAGTATATGTGATAGATAAACTAGATAATAGATAAACTTGTTGTATTATATAGTATCTGTGATAGATAAACTAGATAATAGATAAACTTGTTGTATTATATAGTATCTGTGATAGATAAACTTGTTGTATTATATAGTATCTGTGATAGATAAACTAGATAATAGATAAACTTGCTGTATTATGTAGTATCTGTTATAGATAATCTGGATAATAGATAAACTTGTTGTATTATAAAGCATCTGTGATAGATAAACTAGATAATAGATAAACTTGTTGTATTATATAGTATCTGTGATAGATAAACTAGATAATAGACAAACTTGTTGTATTATATAGTATCTGTGATAGATAAACTAGATAATAGATAAACTTGTTGTATTATATAGTATCTGTGATAGATAAACTAGATAATAGATAAACTTGCTGTATTATATAGTATCTGTGATAGATAAACTAGATAATAGATAAACTTGTTGTATTATATAGTATCTGTGATCGATAAACTTGTTGTATTATATAGTATCTGTTATAGATAAACTAGATAATAGATAAACTTGTTGTATTATATAGTATCTGTGATAGATAAACTAGATAATAGATAAACTTGTTGTATTATATAGTATCTGTGATAGATAAACTAGATAATAGATAAACTTGTTGTATTATATAGTATCTGTGATAGATAAACTAGATAATAGATAAACTTGTTGTATTATATAGCATCTGTGATAGATAAACTTGTTGTATTATATAGTATCTGTGATAGATAAACTAGATAATAGATAAAATTGTTGTATTATATAGTATCTGTGATAGATAAACTAGATAATAGATAAACTTGTTGTATTATATAGTATCTGTGATAGATAAACTAGATAATAGATAAACTTGTTGTATTATATAGTATCTGTGATAGATAAACTAGATAATAGATAAACTTGTTGTATTATATAGTATCTGTGATAGATAAACTAGATAATAGATAAACTTGTTGTATTATATAGTATCTGTGATAGATAAACTTGTTGTATTATATAGTATCTGTGATAGATAAACTAGATAATAGATAAACTTGCTGTATTATATAGTATCTGTGATAGATAATCTGGATAATAGATAAACTTGTTGTATTATAAAGCATCTGTGATAGATAAACTAGATAATAGATAAACTTGTTGTATTATATAGTATCTGTGATAGATAAACTAGATAATAGACAAACTTGTTGTATTATATAGTATCTGTGATAGATAAACTAGATAATAGATAAACTTGTTGTATTATATAGTATCTGTGATAGATAAACTAGATAATAGATAAAAATTTTGTATTATATAGTATTTGTGAAAGATAAACTAGATAATAGATAAACTTGCTGTATTATATAGTATCTGTGATAGATAAATTAGATAATAGATAAACTTGTTGTATTATATAGTATCTGTGATAGATAAACTTGTTGTATTATATAGTATCTGTGATAGATAAACTTGTTGTATTATATAGTATCTGTGATAGATAAACTAGATAATAGATAAGCTTGTTGTATTATATAGTATCTGTGATAGATAAACTAGATAATAGATAAACTTGTTGTATTATATAGTATCTGTGATAGATAAACTAGATAATAGATAAAGTTGTTGTATTATATAGTATCTGTGATAGATAAACTAGATAATAGATAAACTTGTTATATTATATAGTATCTGTGATAGATAAACTAGATAATAGATAAACTTGCTGTATTATATAGTATCTGTGATAGATAAACTAGATAATAGATAAAGTTGTTGTATTATATAGTATCTGTGATCGATAAATTAGATAATAGATAACTTTGTTGTATTATATAGTATCTGTGATAGATAACCTAGATAATAGATAAACTTGTTGTATTATATAGTATCTGTGATAGATAAACTAGATAATACATACAGTTGTTGTATTGTATTGTATCTGTGATAGATAAACTAGATAATAGATAAACTTGCTGTATTATATAATATCTTTGATAGATAAACTAGATAATAGATAAACTTGTTGTATTATATACTATCTGTGATAGGTAAACTAGATAATAGGTAAATTTGTTGTATTATATAGTATCTGTGATAGATAAACTAGATAATAGATAAACTTGTTGTATTATATAGTATCTGTGATAGATAACCTAGATAATAGATAAACTTGTTGTATTATATAGTATCTGTGATAGATAAACTAGATAATAGATAAACTTGTTGTATTATATAGTATCTGTGATAGATAAACTTGTTGTATTATATAGTATCTGTGATAGATAAACTTGTTGTATTATATAGTATCTGTGATAGATAAACTAGATAATAGATAAACTTGTTGTATTATATAGTATCTGTGATAGATAATCTAGATAATAGATAAACTTGTTGTATTATATAGTATCTGTGATAGATAAACTAGATAATAGATAAACTTGCTGTATTATATAGTATCTGTGATAGATAATCAAGATAATAGATAAACTTGTTGTATTATATAGCATCTGTGATAGATAAACTAGATAATAGATAAACTTGTTGTATTATATAGTATCTGTGATAGATAAACTTGTTGTATTATATAGTATCTGTGATAGATAAACTAGATAATAGATAAACTTGTTGTATTATATAGTATCTGTGATAGATAAACTAGATAATAGATAAACTTGTTGTATTATATAGTATCTGTGATAGATAAACTAGATAATAGATAAACTTGTTGTATTATATAGTATCTGTGATAGATAAACTAGATAATAGATAAACTTGTTGTATTATATAGTATCTGTGATAGATAAACTAGATAATAGATAAACTTGTTGTATTATATAGTATCTGTGATAGATAAACTAGATAATAGATAAACTTGTTGTATTATATAGTATCTGTGATAGATAAACTAGATAATAGATAAACTTGTTGTATTATATAGTATCTGTGATAGATAAACTAGATAATAGATAAACTTGTTGTATTATATAGTATCTGTGATAGATAAACTTGTTGTATTATATAGTATCTGTGATAGATAAACTAGATAATAGATAAACTTGTTGTATTATATAGTATCTGTGATAGATAAACTAGATAATAGATAAACTTGTTGTATTATATAGTATCTGTGATAGATAAACTAGATAATAGATAAACTTGTTGTATTATATAGTATCTGTGATAGATAAACTTGTTGTATTATATAGTATCTGTGATAGATAAACTAGATAATAGATAAACTTGCTGTATCATATAGTATCTGTGATAGATAATCTGGATAATAGATAAACTTGTTGTATTATAAAGCATCTGTGATAGATAAACTAGATAATAGATAAACTTGTTGTATTATATAGTATCTGTGATAGATAAACTAGATAATAGACAAACTTGTTGTATTATATAGTATCTGTGATAGATAAACTAGATAATAGATAAACTTGTTGTATTATATAGTATCTGTGATAGATAAACTAGATAATAGATAAAAATTTTGTATTATATAGTATTTGTGAAAGATAAACTAGATAATAGATAAACTTGCTGTATTATATAGTATCTGTGATAGATAAACTAGATAATAGATAAACTTGTTGTATTATATAGTATCTGTGATAGATAAACTTGTTGTATTATATAGTATCTGTGATAGATAAACTTGTTGTATTATATAGTATCTGTGATAGATAAACTAGATAATAGATAAGCTTGTTGTATTATATAGTATCTGTGATAGATAAACTAGATAATAGATAAACTTGTTGTATTATATAGTATCTGTGATAGATAAACTAGATAATAGATAAAGTTGTTGTATTATATAGTATCTGTGATAGATAAACTAGATAATAGATAAACTTGTTATATTATATAGTATCTGTGATAGATAAACTAGATAATAGATAAACTTGCTGTATTATATAGTATCTGTGATAGATAAACTAGATAATAGATAAAGTTGTTGTATTATATAGTATCTGTGATAGATAAACTAGATAATAGATAACTTTGTTGTATTATATAGTATCTGTGATAGATAACCTAGATAATAGATAAACTTGTTGTATTATATAGTATCTGTGATAGATAAACTAGATAATACATACAGTTGTTGTATTGTATAGTATCTGTGATAGATAAACTAGATAATAGATAAACTTGCTGTATTATATAGTATCTGTGATAGATAAACTAGATAATAGATAAACTTGTTGTATTATATAGTATCTGTGATAGGTAAACTAGATAATAGGTAACTTTGTTGTATTATATAGTATCTGTGATAGATAAACTAGATAATAGATAAACTTGTTGTATTATATAGTATCTGTGATAGATAACCTAGATAATAGATAAACTTGTTGTATTATATAGTATCTGTGATAGATAACCTAGATAATAGATAAACTTGTTGTATTATATAGTATCTGTGATAGATAAACTAGATAATTCATACAGTTGTTGTATTGTATAGTATCTGTGATAGATAAACTAGATAATAGATAAACTTGCTGTATTATATAGTATCTGTGATAGATAAACTAGATAATAGATAAACTTGTTGTATTATATAGTATCTGTGATAGATAAACTTGTTGTATTATATAGTATCTGTGATAGATAAACTAGATAATAGATAACTTATTTGTATTATATAGTATCTGTGATAGATAACCTAGATAATCGATAAACTTGTTGTATTATATAGTATCTGTGATAGATAAACTAGATAATACATACAGTTGTTGTATTGTATAGTATCTGTGATAGATAAACTAGATAATAGATAAACTTGCTGTATTATATAGTATCTGTGATAGATAAACTAGATAATAGATAAAGTTGTTGTATTATATAGTATCTGTGATAGATAAACTAGATAATAGATAACTTTGTTGTATTATATAGTATCTGTGATAGATAACCTAGATAATAGATAAACTTGCTGTATTATATAGTATCTGTGATAGATAAACTAGATAATAGATAAACTTGTTGTATTATACAGTATCTGGGATAGATAATCTAGATAATAGATAAACTTGTTGTATTATATAGTATCTGTGATAGATAAACTTGTTGTATTATATAGTATCTGTGATAGATAAACTAGATAATAGATAAAAATTTTGTATTATATAATATTTGTGATAGATAAACTATATAATAGATAAACTTGCTGTATTATATAGTATCTGTGATAGATATACTAGATAATAGATAAACTTGTTGTATTATATAGTATCTGTGATAGATATACTAGATAATAGATAAACTTGTTGTATTATATAGTATCTGTGATAGATAAACTTGTTGTATTATATAGTATCTGTGATAGATAACCTAGATAATAGATAAACTTGTTGTATTATATAGTATCTGTGATAGATAACCTAGATAATAGATAAACTTGTTGTATTATATAGTATCTGTGATAGATAATAGATTAAGTTGTTGTATTGTATAGTATCTGTTATAGATAAACTAGATAATAGATAGACTTGATGTATTATATAGTATATGTGATAAATACACTAGATAATAGATAAACTTGTTGTATTATATAGTATCTGTGATAGATAAACTAGATAATAGATAAACTTGTTGTATTATATAGTATCTGTGATAGATAAACTAGATAATAGATAAACTTGTTGTATTATATAGTATCTGTGATAGATAATCTAGATAATAGATAAACTTGTTGTATTATATAGTATCTGTGATAGATAAACTTGTTGTATTATATAGTATCTGTGATAGATAAACTTGTTGTATTATATAGTATCTGTGATAGATAAACTGGATAATAGATAAACTTGCTGTATTATATAGTATCTGTGATAGATAATCTAGATAATAGATAAACTTGTTGTATTATATAGCATCTGTGATAGATAAACTAGATAATAGATAAACTTGTTGTATTATATAGTATCTGTGATAGATAAACTTGTTGTATTATATAGTATCTGTGATAGATAAACTTGTTGTATTATATAGTATCTGTGATAGATAAACTAGATAATAGATAAACTTGTTGTATTATATAGTATCTGTGATAGATAAACTAGATAATAGATAAACTTGTTGTATTATATAGTATCTGTGATAGATAAACTAGATAATAGATAAACTTGTTGTATTATATAGTATCTGTGATAGATAAACTAGATAATAGATAAACTTATTGTATTATATAGTATCTGTGATAGATAAACTAGATAATAGATAAACTTATTGTATTATATAGTATCTGTGATAGATAAACTAGAAAATAGATAAACTTGTTGTATTATATATTATCTGTGATAGATAAACTAGATAATAGATAAACTTGTTGTATTATATAGTATCTGTGATAGATAAACTAGATAATAGATAAACTTGTTGTATTATATAGTATCTGTGATAGATAAACTTGTTGTATTATATAGTATCTGTGATAGATAAACTAGATAATAGATAAACTTGCTGTATTATATAGTATCTGTGATAGATAATCTGGATAATAGATAAACTTGTTGTATTATATAGTATCTGTGATAGAAAAACTAGATAATAGATAAACTTGCTGTATTATATAGTATCTGTGATAGATAAACTTATTGTATTATATAGTATCTGTGATAGATAAACTAGAAAATAGATAAACTTGTTGTATTATATATTATCTGTGATAGATAAACTAGATAATAGATAAACTTGTTGTATTATATAGTATCTGTGATAGATAAACTAGATAATAGATAAACTTGTTGTATTATATAGTATCTGTGATAGATAAACTTGTTGTATTATATAGTATCTGTGATAGATAAACTAGATAATAGATAAACTTGCTGTATTATATAGTATCTGTGATAGATAATCTGGATAATAGATAAACTTGTTGTATTATATAGTATCTGTGATAGAAAAACTAGATAATAGATAAACTTGCTGTATTATATAGTATCTGTGATAGATAAACTAGATAATAGATAAACTTGTTGTATTATATAGTATCTGTGATAGATAAACTTGTTGTATTATATAGTATCTGTGATAGATAAACTAGATAATAGATAAACTTGTTGTATTATATAGTATCTGTGATAGATAAACTAGATAATAGATAAACTTGTTGTATTATATAGTATCTGTGATAGATAAACTAGATAATTGATAAACTTGTTGTATTATATAGTATCTGTGATAGATAAACTAGATAATAGATAAACTTGTTGTATTATATAGTATCTGTGATAGATAAACTTGTTGTATTATATAGTATCTGTGATAGATAAACTAGATAATAGATAAACTTGCTGTATTATATAGTATCTGTGATAGATAATCTGGATAATAGATAAACTTGTTGTATTATAAAGCATCTGTGATAGATAAACTAGATAATAGATAAACTTGTTGTATTATATAGTATCTGTGATAGATAAACTAGATAATAGACAAACTTGTTGTATTATATAGTATCTGTGATAGATAAACTAGATAATAGATAAACTTGTTGTATTATATAGTATCTGTGATAGATAAACTAGATAATAGATAAACATTTTGTATTATATAGTATTTGTGAAAGATAAACTAGATAATAGATAAACTTGCTGTATTATATAGTATCTGTGATAGATAAACTAGATAATAGATAAACTTGTTGTATTATATAGTATCTGTGATAGATAAACTTGTTGTATTATGTAGTATCTGTGATAGATAAACTTGTTGTATTATATAGTATCTGTGATAGATAAACTAGATAATAGATAAACTTGTTGTATTATATAGTATCTGTGATAGATAATCTAGATAATAGATAAACTTGTTGTATTATATAGTATCTGTGATAGATAAACTAGATAATAGATAAACTTGCTGTATTATATAGTATCTGTGATAGATAATCTAGATAATAGATAAACTTGTTGTATTATATAGCATCTGTGATAGATAAACTAGATAATAGATAAACTTGTTGTATTATATAGTATCTGTGATAGATAAACTTGTTGTATTATATAGTATCTGTGATAGATAAACTAGATAATAGATAAACTTGTTGTATTATATAGTATCTGTGATAGATAAACTAGATAATAGATAAACTTGTTGTATTATATAGTATCTGTGATAGATAAACTTGTTGTATTATATAGTATCTGTGATAGATAAACTAGATAATAGATAAACTTGTTGTATTATATAGTATCTGTGATAGATAAACTTGTTGTATTATATAGTATCTGTGATAGATAAACTAGATAATAGATAAGCTTGTTGTATTATATAGTATCTGTGATAGATAAACTTGTTGTATTATATAGTATCTGTGATAGATAACCTAGATAATAGATAAACTTGTTGTATTATATAGTATCTGTGATAGATAACCTAGATAATAGATAAACTTGTTGTATTATATAGTATCTGTGATAGATAATAAATTAAGTTGTTGTATTGTATAGTATCTGTTATAGATAAACTAGATAATAGATAAACTTGATGTATTATATAGTATCTGTGATAAATAAACTAGATAATAGATAAACTTGTTGTATTATATAGTATCTGTGATAGATAAACTAGATAATAGATAAACTTGTTGTATTATATAGTATCTGTGATAGATAAACTAGATAATAGATAAACTTGTTGTATTATATAGTATCTGTGATAGATAAACTTGTTGTATTATATAGTATCTGTGATAGATAAACTTGTTGTATTATATAGTATCTGTGATAGATAAACTAGATAATAGATAAACTTGTTGTATTATATAGTATCTGTGATAGATAAACTAGATAATAGATAAACTTGTTGTATTATATAGTATCTGTGATAGATAATCTAGATAATAGATAAACTTGTTGTATTATATAGTATCTGTGATAGATAAACTAGATAATAGATAAACTTGCTGTATTATATAGTATCTGTGATAGATAATCTAGATAATAGATAAACTTGTTGTATTATATAGCATCTGTGATAGATAAACTAGATAATAGATAAACTTGTTGTATTATATAGTATCTGTGATAGATAAACTAGATAATAGATAAACTTGTTGTATTATATAGTATCTGTGATAGATAAACTAGATAATAGATAAACTTGTTGTATTATATAGTATCTGTGATAGATAAACTAGATAATAGATAAACTTGTTGTATTATATAGTATCTGTGATAGATAAACTAGATAATAGATAAACTTGTTGTATTATATAGTATCTGTGATAGATAAACTAGATAATAGATAAACTTGTTGTATTATATAGTATCTGTGATAGATAAACTAGATAATAGATAAACTTGTTGTATTATATAGTATCTGTGATAGATAAACTAGATAATAGATAAACTTGTTGTATTATATAGTATATGTGATAGATAAACTAGATAATAGATAAACTTGTTGTATTATATAGTATCTGTGATAGATAAACTAGATAATAGATAAACTTGTTGTATTATATAGTATCTGTGATAGATAAACTTGTTGTATTATATAGTATCTGTGATAGATAAACTAGATAATAGATAAACTTGCTGTATTATGTAGTATCTGTTATAGATAATCTGGATAATAGATAAACTTGTTGTATTATAAAGCATCTGTGATAGATAAACTAGATAATAGATAAACTTGTTGTATTATATAGTATCTGTGATAGATAAACTAGATAATAGACAAACTTGTTGTATTATATAGTATCTGTGATAGATAAACTAGATAATAGATAAACTTGTTGTATTATATAGTATCTGTGATAGATAAACTAGATAATAGATAAACTTGCTGTATTATATAGTATCTGTGATAGATAAACTAGATAATAGATAAACTTGTTGTATTATATAGTATCTGTGATCGATAAACTTGTTGTATTATATAGTATCTGTTATAGATAAACTAGATAATAGATAAACTTGTTGTATTATATAGTATCTGTGATAGATAAACTAGATAATAGATAAACTTGTTGTATTATATAGTATCTGTGATAGATAAACTAGATAATAGATAAACTTGTTGTATTATATAGTATCTGTGATAGATAAACTAGATAATAGATAAACTTGTTGTATTATATAGCATCTGTGATAGATAAACTTGTTGTATTATATAGTATCTGTGATAGATAAACTAGATAATAGATAAACTTGTTGTATTATATAGTATCTGTGATAGATAAACTAGATAATAGATAAACTTGTTGTATTATATAGTATCTGTGATAGATAAACTAGATAATAGATAAACTTGTTGTATTATATAGTATCTGTGATAGATAAACTAGATAATAGATAAACTTGTTGTATTATATAGTATCTGTGATAGATAAACTAGATAATAGATAAACTTGTTGTATTATATAGTATCTGTGATAGATAAACTTGTTGTATTATATAGTATCTGTGATAGATAAACTAGATAATAGATAAACTTGCTGTATTATATAGTATCTGTGATAGATAATCTGGATAATAGATAAACTTGTTGTATTATAAAGCATCTGTGATAGATAAACTAGATAATAGATAAACTTGTTGTATTATATAGTATCTGTGATAGATAAACTAGATAATAGACAAACTTGTTGTATTATATAGTATCTGTGATAGATAAACTAGATAATAGATAAACTTGTTGTATTATATAGTATCTGTGATAGATAAACTAGATAATAGATAAAAATTTTGTATTATATAGTATTTGTGAAAGATAAACTAGATAATAGATAAACTTGCTGTATTATATAGTATCTGTGATAGATAAATTAGATAATAGATAAACTTGTTGTATTATATAGTATCTGTGATAGATAAACTTGTTGTATTATATAGTATCTGTGATAGATAAACTTGTTGTATTATATAGTATCTGTGATAGATAAACTAGATAATAGATAAGCTTGTTGTATTATATAGTATCTGTGATAGATAAACTAGATAATAGATAAACTTGTTGTATTATATAGTATCTGTGATAGATAAACTAGATAATAGATAAAGTTGTTGTATTATATAGTATCTGTGATAGATAAACTAGATGATAGATAAACTTGTTATATTATATAGTATCTGTGATAGATAAACTAGATAATAGATAAACTTGCTGTATTATATAGTATCTGTGATAGATAAACTAGATAATAGATAAAGTTGTTGTATTATATAGTATCTGTGATCGATAAATTAGATAATAGATAACTTTGTTGTATTATATAGTATCTGTGATAGATAACCTAGATAATAGATAAACTTGTTGTATTATATAGTATCTGTGATAGATAAACTAGATAATACATACAGTTGTTGTATTGTATTGTATCTGTGATAGATAAACTAGATAATAGATAAACTTGCTGTATTATATAATATCTTTGATAGATAAACTAGATAATAGATAAACTTGTTGTATTATATACTATCTGTGATAGGTAAACTAGATAATAGGTAACTTTGTTGTATTATATAGTATCTGTGATAGATAAACTAGATAATAGATAAACTTGTTGTATTATATAGTATCTGTGATAGATAACCTAGATAATAGATAAACTTGTTGTATTATATAGTATCTGTGATAGATAAACTAGATAATAGATAAACTTGTTGTATTATATAGTATCTGTGATAGATAAACTTGTTGTATTATATAGTATCTGTGATAGATAAACTTGTTGTATTATATAGTATCTGTGATAGATAAACTAGATAATAGATAAACTTGTTGTATTATATAGTATCTGTGATAGATAATCTAGATAATAGATAAACTTGTTGTATTATATAGTATCTGTGATAGATAAACTAGATAATAGATAAACTTGCTGTATTATATAGTATCTGTGATAGATAATCAAGATAATAGATAAACTTGTTGTATTATATAGCATCTGTGATAGATAAACTAGATAATAGATAAACTTGTTGTATTATATAGTATCTGTGATAGATAAACTTGTTGTATTATATAGTATCTGTGATAGATAAACTAGATAATAGATAAACTTGTTGTATTATATAGTATCTGTGATAGATAAACTAGATAATAGATAAACTTGTTGTATTATATAGTATCTGTGATAGATAAACTAGATAATAGATAAACTTGTTGTATTATATAGTATCTGTGATAGATAAACTAGATAATAGATAAACTTGTTGTATTATATAGTATCTGTGATAGATAAACTAGATAATAGATAAACTTGTTGTATTATATAGTATCTGTGATAGATAAACTAGATAATAGATAAACTTGTTGTATTATATAGTATCTGTGATAGATAAACTAGATAATAGATAAACTTGTTGTATTATATAGAATCTGTGATAGATAAACTAGATAATAGATAAACTTGTTGTATTATATAGTATCTGTGATAGATAAACTTGTTGTATTATATAGTATCTGTGATAGATAAACTAGATAATAGATAAACTTGTTGTATTATATAGTATCTGTGATAGATAAACTAGATAATAGATAAACTTGTTGTATTATATAGTATCTGTGATAGATAAACTAGATAATAGATAAACTTGTTGTATTATATAGTATCTGTGATAGATAAACTTGTTGTATTATATAGTATCTGTGATAGATAAACTAGATAATAGATAAACTTGCTGTATCATATAGTATCTGTGATAGATAATCTGGATAATAGATAAACTTGTTGTATTATAAAGCATCTGTGATAGATAAACTAGATAATAGATAAACTTGTTGTATTATATAGTATCTGTGATAGATAAACTAGATAATAGACAAACTTGTTGTATTATATAGTATCTGTGATAGATAAACTAGATAATAGATAAACTTGTTGTATTATATGGTGTCTGTGATAGATAAACTAGATAATAGATAAAAATTTTGTATTATATAGTATTTGTGAAAGATAAACTAGATAATAGATAAACTTGCTGTATTATATAGTATCTGTGATAGATAAACTAGATAATAGATAAACTTGTTGTATTATATAGTATCTGTGATAGATAAACTTGTTGTATTATATAGTATCTGTGATAGATAAACTTGTTGTATTATATAGTATCTGTGATAGATAAACTAGATAATAGATAAGCTTGTTGTATTATATAGTATCTGTGATAGATAAACTAGATAATAGATAAACTTGTTGTATTATATAGTATCTGTGATAGATAAACTAGATAATAGATAAAGTTGTTGTATTATATAGTATCTGTGATAGATAAACTAGATAATAGATAAACTTGTTATATTATATAGTATCTGTGATAGATAAACTAGATAATAGATAAACTTGCTGTATTATATAGTATCTGTGATAGATAAACTAGATAATAGATAAAGTTGTTGTATTATATAGTATCTGTGATAGATAAACTAGATAATAGATAACTTTGTTGTATTATATAGTATCTGTGATAGATAACCTAGATAATAGATAAACTTGTTGTATTATATAGTATCTGTGATAGATAAACTAGATAATACATACAGTTGTTGTATTGTATAGTATCTGTGATAGATAAACTAGATAATAGATAAACTTGCTGTATTATATAGTATCTGTGATAGATAAACTAGATAATAGATAAACTTGTTGTATTATATAGTATCTGTGATAGGTAAACTAGATAATAGGTAACTTTGTTGTATTATATAGTATCTGTGATAGATAAACTAGATAATAGATAAACTTGTTGTATTATATAGTATCTGTGATAGATAACCTAGATAATAGATAAACTTGTTGTATTATATAGTATCTGTGATAGATAACCTAGATAATAGATAAACTTGTTGTATTATATAGTATCTGTGATAGATAAACTAGATAATTCATACAGTTGTTGTATTGTATAGTATCTGTGATAGATAAACTAGATAATAGATAAACTTGCTGTATTATATAGTATCTGTGATAGATAAACTAGATAATAGATAAACTTGTTGTATTATATAGTATCTGTGATAGATAAACTTGTTGTATTATATAGTATCTGTGATAGATAAACTAGATAATAGATAACTTATTTGTATTATATAGTATCTGTGATAGATAACCTAGATAATCGATAAACTTGTTGTATTATATAGTATCTGTGATAGATAAACTAGATAATACATACAGTTGTTGTATTGTATAGTATCTGTGATAGATAAACTAGATAATAGATAAACTTGCTGTATTATATAGTATCTGTGATAGATAAACTAGATAATAGATAAAGTTGTTGTATTATATAGTATCTGTGATAGATAAACTAGATAATAGATAACTTTGTTGTATTATATAGTATCTGTGATAGATAACCTAGATAATAGATAAACTTGCTGTATTATATAGTATCTGTGATAGATAACCTAGATAATAGATAAACTTGTTGTATTATATAGTATCTGTGATAGATAAACTAGATAATACATACAGTTGTTGTATTGTATATTATCTGTGATAGATAAACTAGATAATAGATAAACTTGCTGTATTATATAGTATCTGTGATAGATGAACTAGATAATAGATAAACTTGTTGTATTATATAGTATCTGTGATAGATAAACTAGATAATAGATAACTTTGTTGTATTATATAGTATATGTGATAGATAACCTAGATAATAGATAAACTTGTTGTATTATATAGTATCTGTGATAGATAAACTAGATAATACATACAGTTGTTGTATTGTATAGTATCTGTGATAGATAAACTAGATAATAGATAAACTTGCTGTATTATATAGTATCTGTGATAGATAAACTAGATAATAGATAAACTTGTTGTATTATATAGTATCTGTGATAGGTAAACTAGATAATAGATAACTTTGTTGTATTATATAGTATCTGTGAAAGATAAACTTGTTGTATTATATAGTATCTGTGATAGATAACCTAGATAATAGATAAACTTGTTGTATTATATAGTATCTGTGATAGATAACCTAGATAATAGATAAACTTGTTGTATTATATAGTATCTGTGATAGATAACCTAGATAATAGATAAACTTGTTGTATTATATAGTATCTGTGATAGATAACCTAGATAATAGATAAACTTGTTGTATTATATAGTATCTGTGATAGATAATAGATTAAGTTGTTGTATTGTATAGTATCTGTGATAGATAAACTAGATAATAGATAAACTTGATGTATTATATAGTATCTGTGATAAATAAACTAGATAATAGATAAACTTGTTGTATTATATAGTATCTGTGATAGATAAACTAGATAATAGATAAACTTGTTGTATTATATAGTATCTGTGATAGATAACCTAGATAATAGATAAACTTGTTGTATTATATAGTATCTGTGATAGATAAACTTGTTGTATTATATAGTATCTGTGATAGATAAACTTGTTGTATTATATAGTATCTGTGATAGATAAACTAGATAATAGATAAACTTGTTGTATTATATAGTATCTGTGATAGATAATCTAGACAATAGATAAACTTGTTGTATTATATAGTATCTGTGATAGATAAACTAGATAATAGATAAACTTGCTGTATTATATAGTATCTGTGATAGAAAATCTAGATAATAGATAAACTTGTTGTATTATATAGCATCTGTGATAGATAAACTAGATAATAGATAAACTTGTTGTATTATATAGTATCTGTGATAGATAAACTAGATAATAGATAAACTTGTTGTATTATATAGTATCTGTGATAGATAAACTTGTTGTATTATATAGTATCTGTGATAGATAAACTTGTTGTACTATATATTATCTGTGATAGATAAACTAGATAATAGATAAACTTGTTGTATTATACAGTATCTGGGATAGATAATCTAGATAATAGATAAACTTGTTGTATTATATAGTATCTGTGATAGATAAACTTGTTGTATTATATAGTATCTGTGATAGATAAACTAGATAATAGATAAAAATTTTGTATTATATAATATTTGTGATAGATAAACTATATAATAGATAAACTTGCTGTATTATATAGTATCTGTGATAGATATACTAGATAATAGATAAACTTGTTGTATTATATAGTATCTGTGATAGATATACTAGATAATAGATAAACTTGTTGTATTATATAGTATCTGTGATAGATAAACTTGTTGTATTATATAGTATCTGTGATAGATAACCTAGATAATAGATAAACTTGTTGTATTATATAGTATCTGTGATAGATAACCTAGATAATAGATAAACTTGTTGTATTATATAGTATCTGTGATAGATAATAGATTAAGTTGTTGTATTGTATAGTATCTGTTATAGATAAACTAGATAATAGATAGACTTGATGTATTATATAGTATATGTGATAAATACACTAGATAATAGATAAACTTGTTGTATTATATAGTATCTGTGATAGATAAACTAGATAATAGATAAACTTGTTGTATTATATAGTATCTGTGATAGATAAACTAGATAATAGATAAACTTGTTGTATTATATAGTATCTGTGATAGATAAACTAGATAATAGATAAAAATTTTGTATTATATAATATTTGTGATAGATAAACTATATAATAGATAAACTTGCTGTATTATATAGTATCTGTGATAGATATACTAGATAATAGATAAACTTGTTGTATTATATAGTATCTGTGATAGATATACTAGATAATAGATAAACTTGTTGTATTATATAGTATCTGTGATAGATAAACTTGTTGTATTATATAGTATCTGTGATAGATAACCTAGATAATAGATAAACTTGTTGTATTATATAGTATCTGTGATAGATAACCTAGATAATAGATAAACTTGTTGTATTATATAGTATCTGTGATAGATAATAGATTAAGTTGTTGTATTGTATAGTATCTGTTATAGATAAACTAGATAATAGATAGACTTGATGTATTATATAGTATATGTGATAAATACACTAGATAATAGATAAACTTGTTGTATTATATAGTATCTGTGATAGATAAACTAGATAATAGATAAACTTGTTGTATTATATAGTATCTGTGATAGATAAACTAGATAATAGATAAACTTGTTGTATTATATAGTATCTGTGATAGATAAACTTGTTGTATTATATAGTATCTGTGATAGATAAACTTGTTGTATTATATAGTATCTGTGATAGATAAACTGGATAATAGATAAACTTGCTGTATTATATAGTATCTGTGATAGATAATCTAGATAATAGATAAACTTGTTGTATTATATAGCATCTGTGATAGATAAACTAGATAATAGATAAACTTGTTGTATTATATAGTATCTGTGATAGATAAACTTGTTGTATTATATAGTATCTGTGATAGATAAACTTGTTGTATTATATAGTATCTGTGATAGATAAACTAGATAATAGATAAACTTGTTGTATTATATAGTATCTGTGATAGATAAACTAGATAATAGATAAACTTGTTGTATTATATAGTATCTGTGATAGATAAACTAGATAATAGATAAACTTGTTGTATTATATAGTATCTGTGATAGATAAACTAGATAATAGATAAACTTATTGTATTATATAGTATCTGTGATAGATAAACTAGATAATAGATAAACTTATTGTATTATATAGTATCTGTGATAGATAAACTAGAAAATAGATAAACTTGTTGTATTATATATTATCTGTGATAGATAAACTAGATAATAGATAAACTTGTTGTATTATATAGTATCTGTGATAGATAAACTAGATAATAGATAAACTTGTTGTATTATATAGTATCTGTGATAGATAAACTTGTTGTATTATATAGTATCTGTGATAGATAAACTAGATAATAGATAAACTTGCTGTATTATATAGTATCTGTGATAGATAATCTGGATAATAGATAAACTTGTTGTATTATATAGTATCTGTGATAGAAAAACTAGATAATAGATAAACTTGCAGTATTATATAGTATCTGTGATAGATAAACTAGATAATAGATAAACTTGTTGTATTATATAGTATCTGTGATAGATAAACTTGTTGTATTATATAGTATCTGTGATAGATAAACTAGATAATAGATAAACTTGTTGTATTATATAGTATCTGTGATAGATAAACTAGATAATAGATAAACTTGTTGTATTATATAGTATCTGTGATAGATAAACTAGATAATAGATAAACTTGTTGTATTATATAGTATCTGTGATAGATAAACTAGATAATAGATAAACTTGTTGTATTATATAGTATCTGTGATAGATAAACTTGTTGTATTATATAGTATCTGTGATAGATAAACTAGATAATAGATAAACTTGCTGTATTATATAGTATCTGTGATAGATAATCTGGATAATAGATAAACTTGTTGTATTATAAAGCATCTGTGATAGATAAACTAGATAATAGATAAACTTGTTGTATTATATAGTATCTGTGATAGATAAACTAGATAATAGATAAACATTTTGTATTATATAGTATTTGTGAAAGATAAACTAGATAATAGATAAACTTGCTGTATTATATAGTATCTGTGATAGATAAACTAGATAATAGATAAACTTGTTGTATTATATAGTATCTGTGATAGATAAACTTGTTGTATTATGTAGTATCTGTGATAGATAAACTTGTTGTATTATATAGTATCTGTGATAGATAAACTAGATAATAGATAAACTTGTTGTATTATATAGTATCTGTGATAGATAATCTAGATAATAGATAAACTTGTTGTATTATATAGTATCTGTGATAGATAAACTAGATAATAGATAAACTTGCTGTATTATATAGTATCTGTGATAGATAATCTAGATAATAGATAAACTTGTTGTATTATATAGCATCTGTGATAGATAAACTAGATAATAGATAAACTTGTTGTATTATATAGTATCTGTGATAGATAAACTTGTTGTATTATATAGTATCTGTGATAGATAAACTAGATAATAGATAAACTTGTTGTATTATATAGTATCTGTGATAGATAAACTAGATAATAGATAAACTTGTTGTATTATATAGTATCTGTGATAGATAAACTTGTTGTATTATATAGTATCTGTGATAGATAAACTAGATAATAGATAAACTTGTTGTATTATATAGTATCTGTGATAGATAAACTTGTTGTATTATATAGTATCTGTGATAGATAAACTAGATAATAGATAAGCTTGTTGTATTATATAGTATCTGTGATAGATAAACTTGTTGTATTATATAGTATCTGTGATAGATAACCTAGATAATAGATAAACTTGTTGTATTATATAGTATCTGTGATAGATAACCTAGATAATAGATAAACTTGTTGTATTATATAGTATCTGTGATAGATAATAAATTAAGTTGTTGTATTGTATAGTATCTGTTATAGATAAACTAGATAATAGATAAACTTGATGTATTATATAGTATCTGTGATAAATAAACTAGATAATAGATAAACTTGTTGTATTATATAGTATCTGTGATAGATAAACTAGATAATAGATAAACTTGTTGTATTATATAGTATCTGTGATAGATAAACTAGATAATAGATAAACTTGTTGTATTATATAGTATCTGTGATAGATAAACTTGTTGTATTATATAGTATCTGTGATAGATAAACTTGTTGTATTATATAGTATCTGTGATAGATAAACTAGATAATAGATAAACTTGTTGTATTATATAGTATCTGTGATAGATAATCTAGATAATAGATAAACTTGTTGTATTATATAGTATCTGTGATAGATAAACTAGATAATAGATAAACTTGCTGTATTATATAGTATCTGTGATAGATAATCTAGATAATAGATAAACTTGTTGTATTATATAGCATCTGTGATAGATAAACTAGATAATAGATAAACTTGTTGTATTATATAGTATCTGTGATAGATAAACTTGTTGTATTATATAGTATCTGTGATAGATAAACTTGTTGTATTATATAGTATCTGTGATAGATAAACTAGATAATAGATAAACTTGTTGTATTATATAGTATCTGTGATAGATAAACTAGATAATAGATAAACTTGTTGTATTATATAGTATCTGTGATAGATAAACTAGATAATAGATAAACTTGTTGTATTATATAGTATCTGTGATAGATAAACTAGATAATAGATAAACTTGTTGTATTATATAGTATCTGTGATAGATAAACTAGATAATAGATAAACTTGTTGTATTATATAGTATCTGTGATAGATAAACTAGATAATAGATAAACTTGTTGTATTATATAGTATATGTGATAGATAAACTAGATAATAGATAAACTTGTTGTATTATATAGTATCTGTGATAGATAAACTAGATAATAGATAAACTTGTTGTATTATATAGTATCTGTGATAGATAAACTTGTTGTATTATATAGTATCTGTGATAGATAAACTAGATAATAGATAAACTTGCTGTATTATGTAGTATCTGTTATAGATAATCTGGATAATAGATAAACTTGTTGTATTATAAAGCATATGTGATAGATAAACTAGATAATAGATAAACTTGTTGTATTATATAGTATCTGTGATAGATAAACTAGATAATAGACAAACTTGTTGTATTATATAGTATCTGTGATAGATAAACTAGATAATAGATAAACTTGTTGTATTATATAGTATCTGTGATAGATAAACTAGATAATAGATAAACTTGCTGTATTATATAGTATCTGTGATAGATAAACTAGATAATAGATAAACTTGTTGTATTATATAGTATCTGTGATCGATAAACTTGTTGTATTATATAGTATCTGTTATAGATAAACTAGATAATAGATAAACTTGTTGTATTATATAGTATCTGTGATAGATAAACTAGATAATAGATAAACTTGTTGTATTATATAGTATCTGTGATAGATAAACTAGATAATAGATAAACTTGTTGTATTATATAGTATCTGTGATAGATAAACTAGATAATAGATAAACTTGTTGTATTATATAGTATCTGTGATAGATAAACTTGTTGTATTATATAGTATCTGTGATAGATAAACTAGATAATAGATAAACTTGTTGTATTATATAGTATCTGTGATAGATAAACTAGATAATAGATAAACTTGTTGTATTATATAGTATCTGTGATAGATAAACTAGATAATAGATAAACTTGTTGTATTATATAGTATCTGTGATAGATAAACTAGATAATAGATAAACTTGTTGTATTATATAGTATCTGTGATAGATAAACTAGATAATAGATAAACTTGTTGTATTATATAGTATCTGTGATAGATAAACTTGTTGTATTATATAGTATCTGTGATAGATAAACTAGATAATAGATAAACTTGCTGTATTATATAGTATCTGTGATAGATAATCTGGATAATAGATAAACTTGTTGTATTATAAAGCATTTGTGATAGATAAACTAGATAATAGATAAACTTGTTGTATTATATAGTATCTGTGATAGATAAACTAGATAATAGACAAACTTGTTGTATTATATAGTATCTGTGATAGATAAACTAGATAATAGATAAACTTGTTGTATTATATAGTATCTGTGATAGATAAACTAGATAATAGATAAAAATTTTGTATTATATAGTATTTGTGAAAGATAAACTAGATAATAGATAAACTTGCTGTATTATATAGTATCTGTGATAGATAAATTAGATAATAGATAAACTTGTTGTATTATATAGTATCTGTGATAGATAAACTTGTTGTATTATATAGTATCTGTGATAGATAAACTTGTTGTATTATATAGTATCTGTGATAGATAAACTAGATAATAGATAAGCTTGTTGTATTATATAGTATCTGTGATAGATAAACTAGATAATAGATAAACTTGTTGTATTATATAGTATCTGTGATAGATAAACTAGATAATAGATAAAGTTGTTGTATTATATAGTATCTGTGATAGATAAACTAGATAATAGATAAACTTGTTATATTATATAGTATCTGTGATAGATAAACTAGATAATAGATAAACTTGCTGTATTATATAGTATCTGTGATAGATAAACTAGATAATAGATAAACTTGCTGTATTATATAGTATCTGTGATAGATAATCAAGATAATAGATAAACTTGTTGTATTATATAGCATCTGTGATAGATAAACTAGATAATAGATAAACTTGTTGTATTATATAGTATCTGTGATAGATAAACTTGTTGTATTATATAGTATCTGTGATAGATAAACTAGATAATAGATAAACTTGTTGTATTATATAGTATCTGTGATAGATAAACTAGATAATAGATAAACTTGTTGTATTATATAGTATCTGTGATAGATAAACTAGATAATAGATAAACTTGTTGTATTATATAGTATCTGTGATAGATAAACTAGATAATAGATAAACTTGTTGTATTATATAGTATCTGTGATAGATAAACTAGATAATAGATAAACTTGTTGTATTATATAGTATCTGTGATAGATAAACTAGATAATAGATAAACTTGTTGTATTATATAGTATCTGTGATAGATAAACTTGTTGTATTATATAGTATCTGTGATAGATAAACTAGATAATAGATAAACTTGTTGTATTATATAGTATCTGTGATAGATAAACTAGATAATAGATAAACTTGTTGTATTATATAGTATCTGTGATAGATAAACTAGATAATAGATAAACTTGTTGTATTATATAGTATCTGTGATAGATAAACTTGTTGTATTATATAGTATCTGTGATAGATAAACTAGATAATAGATAAACTTGCTGTATCATATAGTATCTGTGATAGATAATCTGGATAATAGATAAACTTGTTGTATTATAAAGCATCTGTGATAGATAAACTAGATAATAGATAAACTTGTTGTATTATATAGTATCTGTGATAGATAAACTAGATAATAGACAAACTTGTTGTATTATATAGTATCTGTGATAGATAAACTAGATAATAGATAAACTTGTTGTATTATATAGTATCTGTGATAGATAAACTAGATAATAGATAAAAATTTTGTATTATATAGTATTTGTGAAAGATAAACTAGATAATAGATAAACTTGCTGTATTATATAGTATCTGTGATAGATAAACTAGATAATAGATAAACTTGTTGTATTATATAGTATCTGTGATAGATAAACTTGTTGTATTATATAGTATCTGTGATAGATAAACTTGTTGTATTATATAGTATCTGTGATAGATAAACTAGATAATAGATAAGCTTGTTGTATTATATAGTATCTGTGATAGATAAACTAGATAATAGATAAACTTGTTGTATTATATAGTATCTGTGATAGATAAACTAGATAATAGATAAAGTTGTTGTATTATATAGTATCTGTGATAGATAAACTAGATAATAGATAAACTTGTTATATTATATAGTATCTGTGATAGATAAACTAGATAATAGATAAACTTGCTGTATTATATAGTATCTGTGATAGATAAACTAGATAATAGATAAAGTTGTTGTATTATATAGTATCTGTGATAGATAAACTAGATAATAGATAACTTTGTTGTATTATATAGTATCTGTGATAGATAACCTAGATAATAGATAAACTTGTTGTATTATATAGTATCTGTGATAGATAAACTAGATAATACATACAGTTGTTGTATTGTATAGTATCTGTGATAGATAAACTAGATAATAGATAAACTTGCTGTATTATATAGTATCTGTGATAGATAAACTAGATAATAGATAAACTTGTTGTATTATATAGTATCTGTGATAGGTAAACTAGATAATAGGTAACTTTGTTGTATTATATAGTATCTGTGATAGATAAACTAGATAATAGATAAACTTGTTGTATTATATAGTATCTGTGATAGATAACCTAGATAATAGATAAACTTGTTGTATTATATAGTATCTGTGATAGATAACCTAGATAATAGATAAACTTGTTGTATTATATAGTATCTGTGATAGATAAACTAGATAATTCATACAGTTGTTGTATTGTATAGTATCTGTGATAGATAAACTAGATAATAGATAAACTTGCTGTATTATATAGTATCTGTGATAGATAAACTAGATAATAGATAAACTTGTTGTATTATATAGTATCTGTGATAGATAAACTTGTTGTATTATATAGTATCTGTGATAGATAAACTAGATAATAGATAACTTATTTGTATTATATAGTATCTGTGATAGATAACCTAGATAATCGATAAACTTGTTGTATTATATAGTATCTGTGATAGATAAACTAGATAATACATACAGTTGTTGTATTGTATAGTATCTGTGATAGATAAACTAGATAATAGATAAACTTGCTGTATTATATAGTATCTGTGATAGATAAACTAGATAATAGATAAAGTTGTTGTATTATATAGTATCTGTGATAGATAAACTAGATAATAGATAACTTTGTTGTATTATATAGTATCTGTGATAGATAACCTAGATAATAGATAAACTTGCTGTATTATATAGTATCTGTGATAGATAACCTAGATAATAGATAAACTTGTTGTATTATATAGTATCTGTGATAGATAAACTAGATAATACATACAGTTGTTGTATTGTATATTATCTGTGATAGATAAACTAGATAATAGATAAACTTGCTGTATTATATAGTATCTGTGATAGATAAACTAGATAATAGATAAACTTGTTGTATTATATAGTATCTGTGATAGATAAACTAGATAATAGATAAGCTTGTTGTATTATTTAGTATCTGTGATAGGTAACCTAGATAATAGATAAAGTTGTTGTATTATATAGTATCTGTGATAGATAAACTAGATAATAGATAAGCTTGCTGTATTATATAGTATCTGTGATAGTTAACCTAGATAATAGATAAACTTGTTGTATTATATAGTATCTGTGATAGATAAACTAGATAATAGATAAAGTTGTTGTATTATATAGTATCTGTGATAGATAAACTAGTTAATAGATAAACTTGTTATATTATATAGTATCTGTGATAGATAAACTAGATAATAGATAAACTTGCTGTATTATATAGTATCTGTGATAGATGAACTAGATAATAGATAAACTTGTTGTATTATATAGTATCTGTGATAGATAAACTAGATAATAGATAACTTTGTTGTATTATATAGTATATGTGATAGATAACCTAGATAATAGATAAACTTGTTGTATTATATAGTATCTGTGATAGATAAACTAGATAATACATACAGTTGTTGTATTGTATAGTATCTGTGATAGATAAACTAGATAATAGATAAACTTGCTGTATTATATAGTATCTGTGATAGATAAACTAGATAATAGATAAACTTGTTGTATTATATAGTATCTGTGATAGGTAAACTAGATAATAGATAACTTTGTTGTATTATATAGTATCTGTGATAGATAACCTACATAATACATACAGTTGTTGTATTGTATAGTATCTGTGATAGATAAACTAGATAATAGATAAACTTGGTGTATTATATAGCATCTGTGATAGATAATCTAGATAATAGATAACTTTGTTGTATTATATAGTATCTGTGATAGATAAACTTGTTGTATTTTATAGTATCTGTGATAGATAAACTAGATAATAGATAACTTATTTGTATTATATAGTATCTGTGATAGATAACCTAGATAATCGATAAACTTGTTGTATTATATAGTATCTGTGATAGATAAACTAGATAATACATACAGTTTTTGTATTGTATAGTATCTGTGATAGATAAACTAGATAATAGATAACTTTGTTGTATTATATAGTATCTGTGATAGATAACCTAGATAATAGATAAACTTGTTGTATTATATAGTATCTGTGATAGATAACCTAGATAATAGATAAGCTTGTTGTATTATATAGTATCTGTGATAGATAAACTAGATAATAGATAAGCTTGTTGTATTATATAGTATCTGTGATAGATAAACTAGATAATAGATAAAGTTGTTGTATTATATAGTATCTGTGATAGATAAACTAGATAATAGATAAACTTGCTGTATTATATAGTATCTGTGATAGTTAACCTAGATAATAGATAAACTTGTTGTATTATATAGTATCTGTGATAGATAAACTAGATAATAGATAAAGTTGTTGTATTATATAGTATCTGTGATAGATAAACTAGTTAATAGATAAACTTGTTATATTATATAGTATCTGTGATAGATAAACTAGATAATAGATAAACTTGCTGTATTATATAGTATCTGTGATAGATAAACTAGATAATAGATAAACTTGTTGTATTATATAGTATCTGTGATAGATAAACTAGATAATAGATAACTTTGTTGTATTATATAGTATCTGTGATAGATAACCTAGATAATAGATAAACTTGTTGTATTATATAGTATCTGTGATAGATAAACTTGTTGTATTTTATAGTATCTGTGATAGATAAACTAGATAATAGATAACTTGCTGTATTATATAGTATCTGTGATAGATAAACTAGATAATAGATAAACTTGTTGTATTATATAGTATCTGTGATAGGTAAACTAGATAATAGATAACTTTGTTGTATTATATAGTATCTGTGATAGATAACCTACAGAATACATACAGTTGTTGTATTGTATAGTATCTGTGATAGATAAACTAGATAATAGATAAATTTGCTGTATTATATAGTATCTGTGATAGATAAACTAGATAATAGATAACTTTGTTGTATTATATAGTATCTGTGATAGATAACCTAGATAATAGATAAACTTGTTGTATTATATAGTATCTGTGATAGATAACCTAGATAATAGATAAACTTGTTGTATTATATAGTATCTGTGATAGATAACCTAGATAATAGATAAACTTGTTGTATTATATAGTATCTGTGATAGATAAACTAGATAATACATACAGTTGTTGTATTGTATAGTATCTGTGATAGATAAACTAGATAATAGATAAAGTTGTTGTATTATATAGTATCTGTGATAGATAAACTAGATAATAGATAAACTTGCTGTATTATATAGTATCTGTGATAGATAAACTAGATAATAGATAAAGTTGTTGTATTATATAGTATCTGTGATAGATAAACTAGATAATAGATAAACTTGTTGTATTATATAGTATCTGTGATAGATAATAGATTAAGTTGTTGTATTGTATAGTATCTGTTATAGATAAACTAGATAATAGATAAACTTGATGTATTATATAGTATCTGTGATAAATAAACTAGATAATAGATAAACTTGTTGTATTATATAGTATCTGTGATAGATAAACTAGATAATAGATAAACTTGTTGTATTATATAGTATCTGTGATAGATAAACTAGATAATAGATAAACTTGTTGTATTATATAGTATCTGTGATAGATAAACTTGTTGTATTATATAGTATCTGTGATAGATACACTTGTTGTATTATATAGTATCTGTGATAGATAAACTAGATAATAGATAAACTTGTTGTATTATATAGTATCTGTGATAGATAATCTAGATAATAGATAAACTTGTTGTATTATATAGTATCTGTGATAGATAAACTAGATAATAGATAAACTTGCTGTATTATATAGTATCTGTGATAGATAATCTAGATAATAGATAAACTTGTTGTATTATATAGCATCTGTGATAGATAAACTAGATAATAGATAAACTTGTTGTATTATATAGTATCTGTGATAGATAAACTAGATAATAGATAAACTTGTTGTATTATATAGTATCTGTGATAGATAAACTAGATAATAGATAAACTTGTTGTATTATATAGTATCTGTGATAGATAAACTAGATAATAGATAAACTTGTTGTATTATATAGTATCTGTGATAGATAAACTAGATAATAGATAAACTTGTTGTATTATATAGTATCTGTGATAGATAAACTAGATAATAGATAAACTTGTTGTATTATATAGTATCTGTGATAGATAAACTAGATAATAGATAAACTTGTTGTATTATATAGTATCTGTGATAGATAAACTAGATAATAGATAAACTTGTTGTATTATATAGTATCTGTGATAGATAAACTAGATAATAGATAAACTTGTTGTATTATATAGTATCTGTGATAGATAAACTAGATAATAGATAAACTTGTTGTATTATATAGTATCTGTGATAGATAAACTTGTTGTATTATATAGTATCTGTGATAGATAAACTAGATAATAGATAAACTTGCTGTATTATGTAGTATCTGTGATAGATAATCTGGATAATAGATAAACTTGTTGTATTATAAAGCATCTGTGATAGATAAACTAGATAATAGATAAACTTGTTGTATTATATAGTATCTGTGATAGATAAACTAGATAATAGACAAACTTGTTGTATTATATAGTATCTGTGATAGATAAACTAGATAATAGATAAACTTGTTGTATTATATAGTATCTGTGATAGATAAACTAGATAATAGATAAACTTGCTGTATTATATAGTATCTGTGATAGATAAACTAGATAATAGATAAACTTGTTGTATTATATAGTATCTGTGATCGATAAACTTGTTGTATTATATAGTATCTGTTATAGATAAACTAGATAATAGATAAACTTGTTGTATTATATAGTATCTGTGATAGATAAACTAGATAATAGATAAACTTGTTGTATTATATAGTATCTGTGATAGATAAACTAGATAATAGATAAACTTGTTGTATTATATAGTATCTGTGATAGATAAACTTGTTGTATTATATAGTATCTGTGATAGATAAACTTGTTGTATTATATAGTATCTGTGATAGATAAACTAGATAATAGATAAACATGCTGTATTATATAGTATCTGTGATAGATAATCTGGATAATAGATAAACTTGTTGTATTATAAAGCATCTGTGATAGATAAACTAGATAATAGATAAACTTGTTGTATTATATAGTATCTGTGATAGATAAACTAGATAATAGACAAACTTGTTGTATTATATAGTATCTGTGATAGATAAACTAGATAATAGATAAACTTGTTGTATTATATAGTATCTGTGATAGATAAACTAGATAATAGATAAAAATTTTGTATTATATAGTATTTGTGAAAGATAAACTAGATAATAGATAAACTTGCTGTATTATATAGTATCTGTGATAGATAAATTAGATAATAGATAAACTTGTTGTATTATATAGTATCTGTGATAGATAAACTTGTTGTATTATATAGTATCTGTGATAGGTAAACTTGTTGTATTATATAGTATCTGTGATAGATAAACTAGATAATAGATAAGCTTGTTGTATTATATAGTATCTGTGATAGATAAACTTGTTGTATTTTATAGTATCTGTGATAGATAAACTAGATAATAGATAACTTATTTGTATTATATAGTATCTGTGATAGATAACCTAGATAATCGATAAACTTGTTGTATTATATAGTATCTGTGATAGATAAACTAGATAATACATACAGTTTTTGTATTGTATAGTATCTGTGATAGATAAACTAGATAATAGATAGCTTTGTTGTATTATATAGTATCTGTGATAGATAACCTAGATAATAGATAAACTTGTTGTATTATATAGTATCTGTGATAGATAACCTAGATAATAGATAAACTTGTTGTATTATATAGTATCTGTGATAGATAACCTAGATAATAGATAAACTTGTTGTATTATATAGTATCTGTGATAGATAAACTAGATAATACATACAGTTGTTGTATTGTATAGTATCTGTGATAGATAAACTAGATAATAGATAAAGTTGTTGTATTATATAGTATCTGTGATAGATAAACTAGATAATAGATAAACTTGCTGTATTATATAGTATCTGTGATAGATAAACTAGATAATAGATAAAGTTGTTGTATTATATAGTATCTGTGATAGATAAACTAGATAATAGATAAACTTGTTGTATTATATAGTATCTGTGATAGATAATAGATTAAGTTGTTGTATTGTATAGTATCTGTTATAGATAAACTAGATAATAGATAAACTTGATGTATTATATAGTATCTGTGATAAATAAACTAGATAATAGATAAACTTGTTGTATTATATAGTATCTGTGATAGATAAACTAGATAATAGATAAACTTGTTGTATTATATAGTATCTGTGATAGATAAACTAGATAATAGATAAACTTGTTGTATTATATAGTATCTGTGATAGATAAACTTGTTGTATTATATAGTATCTGTGATAGATAAACTTGTTGTATTATATAGTATCTGTGATAGATAAACTAGATAATAGATAAACTTGTTGTATTATATAGTATCTGTGATAGATAATCTAGATAATAGATAAACTTGTTGTAATATATAGTATCTGTGATAGATAAACTAGATAATAGATAAACTTGCTGTATTATATAGTATCTGTGATAGATAATCTAGATAATAGATAAACTTGTTGTATTATATAGCATCTGTGATAGATAAACTAGATAATAGATAAACTTGTTGTATTATATAGTATCTGTGATAGATAAACTAGATAATAGATAAACTTGTTGTATTATATAGTATCTGTGATAGATAAACTAGATAATAGATAAACTTGTTGTATTATATAGTATCTGTGATAGATAAACTAGATAATAGATAAACTTGTTGTATTATATAGTATCTGTGATAGATAAACTAGATAATAGATAAACTTGTTGTATTATATAGTATCTGTGATAGATAAACTAGATAATAGATAAACTTGTTGTATTATATAGTATCTGTGATAGATAAACTAGATAATAGATAAACTTGTTGTATTATATAGTATCTGTGATAGATAAACTAGATAATAGATAAACTTGTTGTATTATATAGTATCTGTGATAGATAAACTAGATAATAGATAAACTTGTTGTATTATATAGTATCTGTGATAGATAAACTAGATAATAGATAAACTTGTTGTATTATATAGTATCTGTGATAGATAAACTTGTTGTATTATATAGTATCTGTGATAGATAAACTAGATAATAGATAAACTTGCTGTATTATGTAGTATCTGTGATAGATAATCTGGATAATAGATAAACTTGTTGTATTATAAAGCATCTGTGATAGATAAACTAGATAATAGATAAACTTGTTGTATTATATAGTATCTGTGATAGATAAACTAGATAATAGACAAACTTGTTGTATTATATAGTATCTGTGATAGATAAACTAGATAATAGATAAACTTGTTGTATTATATAGTATCTGTGATAGATAAACTAGATAATAGATAAACTTGCTGTATTATATAGTATCTGTGATAGATAAACTAGATAATAGATAAACTTGTTGTATTATATAGTATCTGTGATCGATAAACTTGTTGTATTATATAGTATCTGTTATAGATAAACTAGATAATAGATAAACTTGTTGTATTATATAGTATCTGTGATAGATAAACTAGATAATAGATAAACTTGTTGTATTATATAGTATCTGTGATAGATAAACTAGATAATAGATAAACTTGTTGTATTATATAGTATCTGTGATAGATAAACTAGATAATAGATAAACTTGTTGTATTATATAGTATCTGTGATAGATAAACTTGTTGTATTATATAGTATCTGTGAAAGATAAACTAGATAATAGATAAACATGCTGTATTATATAGTATCTGTGATAGATAATCTGGATAATAGATAAACTTGTTGTATTATAAAGCATCTGTGATAGATAAACTAGATAATAGATAAACTTGTTGTATTATATAGTATCTGTGATAGATAAACTAGATAATAGACAAACTTGTTGTATTATATAGTATCTGTGATAGATAAACTAGATAATAGATAAACTTGTTGTATTATATAGTATCTGTGATAGATAAACTAGATAATAGATAAAAATTTTGTATTATATAGTATTTGTGAAAGATAAACTAGATAATAGATAAACTTGCTGTATTATATAGTATCTGTGATAGATAAATTAGATAATAGATAAACTTGTTGTATTATATAGTATCTGTGATAGATAAACTTGTTGTATTATATAGTATCTGTGATAGGTAAACTTGTTGTATTATATAGTATCTGTGATAGATAAACTAGATAATAGATAAGCTTGTTGTATTATATAGTATCTGTGATAGATAAACTTGTTGTATTTTATAGTATCTGTGATAGATAAACTAGATAATAGATAACTTATTTGTATTATATAGTATCTGTGATAGATAACCTAGATAATCGATAAACTTGTTGTATTATATAGTATCTGTGATAGATAAACTAGATAATACATACAGTTTTTGTATTGTATAGTATCTGTGATAGATAAACTAGATAATAGATAGCTTTGTTGTATTATATAGTATCTGTGATAGATAACCTAGATAATAGATAAACTTGTTGTATTATATAGTATCTGTGATAGATAACCTAGATAATAGATAAACTTGTTGTATTATATAGTATCTGTGATAGATAAACTAGATAATAGATAAGCTTGTTGTATTATATAGTATCTGTGATAGATAAACTAGATAATAGATAAACTTGTTGTATTATATAGTATCTGTGATAGGTAAACTAGATAATAGATAACTTTGTTGTATTATATAGTATCTGTGATAGATAACCTACATAATACATACAGTTGTTGTATTGTATAGTATCTGTGATAGATAAACTAGATAATAGATAAACTTGCTGTATTATATAGTATCTGTGATAGATAAACTAGATAATAGATAACTTTGTTGTATTATATAGTATCTGTGATAGATAACCTAGATAATAGATAAACTTGTTGTATTATATAGTATCTGTGATAGATAACCTAGATAATAGATAAACTTGTTGTATTATATAGTATCTGTGATAGATAACCTAGATAATAGATAAACTTGTTGTATTATATAGTATCTGTGATAGATAAACTAGATAATACATACAGTTGTTGTATTGTATAGTATCTGTGATAGATAAACTAGATAATAGATAAAGTTGTTGTATTATATAGTATCTGTGATAGATAAACTAGATAATAGATAAACTTGCTGTATTATATAGTATCTGTGATAGATAAACTAGATAATAGATAAAGTTGTTGTATTATATAGTATCTGTGATAGATAAACTAGATAATAGATAAACTTGTTGTATTATATAGTATCTGTGATAGATAATAGATTAAGTTGTTGTATTGTATAGTATCTGTTATAGATAAACTAGATAATAGATAAACTTGATGTATTATATAGTATCTGTGATAAATAAACTAGATAATAGATAAACTTGTTGTATTATATAGTATCTGTGATAGATAAACTAGATAATAGATAAACTTGTTGTATTATATAGTATCTGTGATAGATAAACTAGATAATAGATAAACTTGTTGTATTATATAGTATCTGTGATAGATAAACTTGTTGTATTATATAGTATCTGTGATAGATACACTTGTTGTATTATATAGTATCTGTGATAGATAAACTAGATAATAGATAAACTTGTTGTATTATATAGTATCTGTGATAGATAATCTAGATAATAGATAAACTTGTTGTATTATATAGTATCTGTGATAGATAAACTAGATAATAGATAAACTTGCTGTATTATATAGTATCTGTGATAGATAATCTAGATAATAGATAAACTTGTTGTATTATATAGCATCTGTGATAGATAAACTAGATAATAGATAAACTTGTTGTATTATATAGTATCTGTGATAGATAAACTAGATAATAGATAAACTTGTTGTATTATATAGTATCTGTGATAGATAAACTAGATAATAGATAAACTTGTTGTATTATATAGTATCTGTGATAGATAAACTAGATAATAGATAAACTTGTTGTATTATATAGTATCTGTGATAGATAAACTAGATAATAGATAAACTTGTTGTATTATATAGTATCTGTGATAGATAAACTAGATAATAGATAAACTTGTTGTATTATATAGTATCTGTGATAGATAAACTAGATAATAGATAAACTTGTTGTATTATATAGTATCTGTGATAGATAAACTAGATAATAGATAAACTTGTTGTATTATATAGTATCTGTGATAGATAAACTAGATAATAGATAAACTTGTTGTATTATATAGTATCTGTGATAGATAAACTAGATAATAGATAAACTTGTTGTATTATATAGTATCTGTGATAGATAAACTTGTTGTATTATATAGTATCTGTGATAGATAAACTAGATAATAGATAAACTTGCTGTATTATGTAGTATCTGTGATAGATAATCTGGATAATAGATAAACTTGTTGTATTATAAAGCATCTGTGATAGATAAACTAGATAATAGATAAACTTGTTGTATTATATAGTATCTGTGATAGATAAACTAGATAATAGACAAACTTGTTGTATTATATAGTATCTGTGATAGATAAACTAGATAATAGATAAACTTGTTGTATTATATAGTATCTGTGATAGATAAACTAGATAATAGATAAACTTGCTGTATTATATAGTATCTGTGATAGATAAACTAGATAATAGATAAACTTGTTGTATTATATAGTATCTGTGATCGATAAACTTGTTGTATTATATAGTATCTGTTATAGATAAACTAGATAATAGATAAACTTGTTGTATTATATAGTATCTGTGATAGATAAACTAGATAATAGATAAACTTGTTGTATTATATAGTATCTGTGATAGATAAACTAGATAATAGATAAACTTGTTGTATTATATAGTATCTGTGATAGATAAACTAGATAATAGATAAACTTGTTGTATTATATAGTATCTGTGATAGATAAACTAGATAATAGATAAACTTGTTGTATTATATAGTATCTGTGATAGATAAACTAGATAATAGATAAACTTGTTGTATTATATAGTATCTGTGATAGATAAACTTGTTGTATTATATAGTATCTGTGATAGATAAACTAGATAATAGATAAACTTGCTGTATTATGTAGTATCTGTGATAGATAATCTGGATAATAGATAAACTTGTTGTATTATAAAGCATCTGTGATAGATAAACTAGATAATAGATAAACTTGTTGTATTATATAGTATCTGTGATAGATAAACTAGATAATAGACAAACTTGTTGTATTATATAGTATCTGTGATAGATAAACTAGATAATAGATAAACTTGTTGTATTATATAGTATCTGTGATAGATAAACTAGATAATAGATAAACTTGCTGTATTATATAGTATCTGTGATAGATAAACTAGATAATAGATAAACTTGTTGTATTATATAGTATCTGTGATCGATAAACTTGTTGTATTATATAGTATCTGTTATAGATAAACTAGATAATAGATAAACTTGTTGTATTATATAGTATCTGTGATAGATAAACTAGATAATAGATAAACTTGTTGTATTATATAGTATCTGTGATAGATAAACTAGATAATAGATAAACTTGTTGTATTATATAGTATCTGTGATAGATAAACTTGTTGTATTATATAGTATCTGTGATAGATAAACTTGTTGTATTATATAGTATCTGTGATAGATAAACTAGATAATAGATAAACATGCTGTATTATATAGTATCTGTGATAGATAATCTGGATAATAGATAAACTTGTTGTATTATAAAGCATCTGTGATAGATAAACTAGATAATAGATAAACTTGTTGTATTATATAGTATCTGTGATAGATAAACTAGATAATAGACAAACTTGTTGTATTATATAGTATCTGTGATAGATAAACTAGATAATAGATAAACTTGTTGTATTATATAGTATCTGTGATAGATAAACTAGATAATAGATAAAAATTTTGTATTATATAGTATTTGTGAAAGATAAACTAGATAATAGATAAACTTGCTGTATTATATAGTATCTGTGATAGATAAATTAGATAATAGATAAACTTGTTGTATTATATAGTATCTGTGATAGATAAACTTGTTGTATTATATAGTATCTGTGATAGGTAAACTTGTTGTATTATATAGTATCTGTGATAGATAAACTAGATAATAGATAAGCTTGTTGTATTATATAGTATCTGTGATAGATAAACTTGTTGTATTTTATAGTATCTGTGATAGATAAACTAGATAATAGATAACTTATTTGTATTATATAGTATCTGTGATAGATAACCTAGATAATCGATAAACTTGTTGTATTATATAGTATCTGTGATAGATAAACTAGATAATACATACAGTTTTTGTATTGTATAGTATCTGTGATAGATAAACTAGATAATAGATAGCTTTGTTGTATTATATAGTATCTGTGATAGATAACCTAGATAATAGATAAACTTGTTGTATTATATAGTATCTGTGATAGATAACCTAGATAATAGATAAACTTGTTGTATTATATAGTATCTGTGATAGATAACCTAGATAATAGATAAACTTGTTGTATTATATAGTATCTGTGATAGATAACCTAGATAATAGATAAACTTGTTGTATTATATAGTATCTGTGATAGATAAACTAGATAATACATACAGTTGTTGTATTGTATAGTATCTGTGATAGATAAACTAGATAATAGATAAAGTTGTTGTATTATATAGTATCTGTGATAGATAAACTAGATAATAGATAAACTTGCTGTATTATATAGTATCTGTGATAGATAAACTAGATAATAGATAAAGTTGTTGTATTATATAGTATCTGTGATAGATAAACTAGATAATAGATAAACTTGTTGTATTATATAGTATCTGTGATAGATAATAGATTAAGTTGTTGTATTGTATAGTATCTGTTATAGATAAACTAGATAATAGATAAACTTGATGTATTATATAGTATCTGTGATAAATAAACTAGATAATAGATAAACTTGTTGTATTATATAGTATCTGTGATAGATAAACTAGATAATAGATAAACTTGTTGTATTATATAGTATCTGTGATAGATAAACTAGATAATAGATAAACTTGTTGTATTATATAGTATCTGTGATAGATAAACTTGTTGTATTATATAGTATCTGTGATAGATAAACTTGTTGTATTATATAGTATCTGTGATAGATAAACTAGATAATAGATAAACTTGTTGTATTATATAGTATCTGTGATAGATAATCTAGATAATAGATAAACTTGTTGTATTATATAGTATCTGTGATAGATAAACTAGATAATAGATAAACTTGCTGTATTATATAGTATCTGTGATAGATAATCTAGATAATAGATAAACTTGTTGTATTATATAGCATCTGTGATAGATAAACTAGATAATAGATAAACTTGTTGTATTATATAGTATCTGTGATAGATAAACTAGATAATAGATAAACTTGTTGTATTATATAGTATCTGTGATAGATAAACTAGATAATAGATAAACTTGTTGTATTATATAGTATCTGTGATAGATAAACTAGATAATAGATAAACTTGTTGTATTATATAGTATCTGTGATAGATAAACTAGATAATAGATAAACTTGTTGTATTATATAGTATCTGTGATAGATAAACTAGATAATAGATAAACTTGTTGTATTATATAGTATCTGTGATAGATAAACTAGATAATAGATAAACTTGTTGTATTATATAGTATCTGTGATAGATAAACTAGATAATAGATAAACTTGTTGTATTATATAGTATCTGTGATAGATAAACTAGATAATAGATAAACTTGTTGTATTATATAGTATCTGTGATAGATAAACTAGATAATAGATAAACTTGTTGTATTATATAGTATCTGTGATAGATAAACTTGTTGTATTATATAGTATCTGTGATAGATAAACTAGATAATAGATAAACTTGCTGTATTATGTAGTATCTGTGATAGATAATCTGGATAATAGATAAACTTGTTGTATTATAAAGCATCTGTGATAGATAAACTAGATAATAGATAAACTTGTTGTATTATATAGTATCTGTGATAGATAAACTAGATAATAGACAAACTTGTTGTATTATATAGTATCTGTGATAGATAAACTAGATAATAGATAAACTTGTTGTATTATATAGTATCTGTGATAGATAAACTAGATAATAGATAAACTTGCTGTATTATATAGTATCTGTGATAGATAAACTAGATAATAGATAAACTTGTTGTATTATATAGTATCTGTGATCGATAAACTTGTTGTATTATATAGTATCTGTTATAGATAAACTAGATAATAGATAAACTTGTTGTATTATATAGTATCTGTGATAGATAAACTAGATAATAGATAAACTTGTTGTATTATATAGTATCTGTGATAGATAAACTAGATAATAGATAAACTTGTTGTATTATATAGTATCTGTGATAGATAAACTAGATAATAGATAAACTTGTTGTATTATATAGTATCTGTGATAGATAAACTTGTTGTATTATATAGTATCTGTGAAAGATAAACTAGATAATAGATAAACATGCTGTATTATATAGTATCTGTGATAGATAATCTGGATAATAGATAAACTTGTTGTATTATAAAGCATCTGTGATAGATAAACTAGATAATAGATAAACTTGTTGTATTATATAGTATCTGTGATAGATAAACTAGATAATAGACAAACTTGTTGTATTATATAGTATCTGTGATAGATAAACTAGATAATAGATAAACTTGTTGTATTATATAGTATCTGTGATAGATAAACTAGATAATAGATAAAAATTTTGTATTATATAGTATTTGTGAAAGATAAACTAGATAATAGATAAACTTGCTGTATTATATAGTATCTGTGATAGATAAATTAGATAATAGATAAACTTGTTGTATTATATAGTATCTGTGATAGATAAACTTGTTGTATTATATAGTATCTGTGATAGGTAAACTTGTTGTATTATATAGTATCTGTGATAGATAAACTAGATAATAGATAAGCTTGTTGTATTATATAGTATCTGTGATAGATAAACTTGTTGTATTTTATAGTATCTGTGATAGATAAACTAGATAATAGATAACTTATTTGTATTATATAGTATCTGTGATAGATAACCTAGATAATCGATAAACTTGTTGTATTATATAGTATCTGTGATAGATAAACTAGATAATACATACAGTTTTTGTATTGTATAGTATCTGTGATAGATAAACTAGATAATAGATAGCTTTGTTGTATTATATAGTATCTGTGATAGATAACCTAGATAATAGATAAACTTGTTGTATTATATAGTATCTGTGATAGATAACCTAGATAATAGATAAACTTGTTGTATTATATAGTATCTGTGATAGATAAACTAGATAATAGATAAGCTTGTTGTATTATATAGTATCTGTGATAGATAAACTAGATAATAGATAAACTTGTTGTATTATATAGTATCTGTGATAGGTAAACTAGATAATAGATAACTTTGTTGTATTATATAGTATCTGTGATAGATAACCTACATAATACATACAGTTGTTGTATTGTATAGTATCTGTGATAGATAAACTAGATAATAGATAAACTTGCTGTATTATATAGTATCTGTGATAGATAAACTAGATAATAGATAACTTTGTTGTATTATATAGTATCTGTGATAGATAACCTAGATAATAGATAAACTTGTTGTATTATATAGTATCTGTGATAGATAACCTAGATAATAGATAAACTTGTTGTATTATATAGTATCTGTGATAGATAACCTAGATAATAGATAAACTTGTTGTATTATATAGTATCTGTGATAGATAAACTAGATAATACATACAGTTGTTGTATTGTATAGTATCTGTGATAGATAAACTAGATAATAGATAAAGTTGTTGTATTATATAGTATCTGTGATAGATAAACTAGATAATAGATAAACTTGCTGTATTATATAGTATCTGTGATAGATAAACTAGATAATAGATAAAGTTGTTGTATTATATAGTATCTGTGATAGATAAACTAGATAATAGATAAACTTGTTGTATTATATAGTATCTGTGATAGATAATAGATTAAGTTGTTGTATTGTATAGTATCTGTTATAGATAAACTAGATAATAGATAAACTTGATGTATTATATAGTATCTGTGATAAATAAACTAGATAATAGATAAACTTGTTGTATTATATAGTATCTGTGATAGATAAACTAGATAATAGATAAACTTGTTGTATTATATAGTATCTGTGATAGATAAACTAGATAATAGATAAACTTGTTGTATTATATAGTATCTGTGATAGATAAACTTGTTGTATTATATAGTATCTGTGATAGATACACTTGTTGTATTATATAGTATCTGTGATAGATAAACTAGATAATAGATAAACTTGTTGTATTATATAGTATCTGTGATAGATAATCTAGATAATAGATAAACTTGTTGTATTATATAGTATCTGTGATAGATAAACTAGATAATAGATAAACTTGCTGTATTATATAGTATCTGTGATAGATAATCTAGATAATAGATAAACTTGTTGTATTATATAGCATCTGTGATAGATAAACTAGATAATAGATAAACTTGTTGTATTATATAGTATCTGTGATAGATAAACTAGATAATAGATAAACTTGTTGTATTATATAGTATCTGTGATAGATAAACTAGATAATAGATAAACTTGTTGTATTATATAGTATCTGTGATAGATAAACTAGATAATAGATAAACTTGTTGTATTATATAGTATCTGTGATAGATAAACTAGATAATAGATAAACTTGTTGTATTATATAGTATCTGTGATAGATAAACTAGATAATAGATAAACTTGTTGTATTATATAGTATCTGTGATAGATATGATAGATAAACTAGATAATAGATAAACTTGTTGTATTATATAGTATCTGTGATAGATAAACTAGATAATAGATAAACTTGTTGTATTATATAGTATCTGTGATAGATAAACTTGTTGTATTATATAGTATCTGTGAAAGATAAACTAGATAATAGATAAACATGCTGTATTATATAGTATCTGTGATAGATAATCTGGATAATAGATAAACTTGTTGTATTATAAAGCATCTGTGATAGATAAACTAGATAATAGATAAACTTGTTGTATTATATAGTATCTGTGATAGATAAACTAGATAATAGACAAACTTGTTGTATTATATAGTATCTGTGATAGATAAACTAGATAATAGATAAACTTGTTGTATTATATAGTATCTGTGATAGATAAACTAGATAATAGATAAAAATTTTGTATTATATAGTATTTGTGAAAGATAAACTAGATAATAGATAAACTTGCTGTATTATATAGTATCTGTGATAGATAAATTAGATAATAGATAAACTTGTTGTATTATATAGTATCTGTGATAGATAAACTTGTTGTATTATATAGTATCTGTGATAGGTAAACTTGTTGTATTATATAGTATCTGTGATAGATAAACTAGATAATAGATAAGCTTGTTGTATTATATAGTATCTGTGATAGATAAACTTGTTGTATTTTATAGTATCTGTGATAGATAAACTAGATAATAGATAACTTATTTGTATTATATAGTATCTGTGATAGATAACCTAGATAATCGATAAACTTGTTGTATTATATAGTATCTGTGATAGATAAACTAGATAATACATACAGTTTTTGTATTGTATAGTATCTGTGATAGATAAACTAGATAATAGATAGCTTTGTTGTATTATATAGTATCTGTGATAGATAACCTAGATAATAGATAAACTTGTTGTATTATATAGTATCTGTGATAGATAACCTAGATAATAGATAAACTTGTTGTATTATATAGTATCTGTGATAGATAAACTAGATAATAGATAAGCTTGTTGTATTATATAGTATCTGTGATAGATAAACTAGATAATAGATAAAGTTGTTGTATTATATAGTATCTGTGATAGATAAACTAGATAATAGATAAACTTGCTGTATTATATAGTATCTGTGATAGTTAACCTAGATAATAGATAAACTTGTTGTATTATATAGTATCTGTGATAGATAAACTAGATAATAGATAAAGTTGTTGTATTATATAGTATCTGTGATAGATAAACTAGTTAATAGATAAACTTGTTATATTATATAGTATCTGTGATAGATAAACTAGATAATAGATAAACTTGCTGTATTATATAGTATCTGTGATAGATAAACTAGATAATAGATAAACTTGTTGTATTATATAGTATCTGTGATAGATAAACTAGATAATAGATAACTTTGTTGTATTATATAGTATCTGTGATAGATAACCTAGATAATAGATAAACTTGTTGTATTATATAGTATCTGTGATAGATAAACTAGATAATACATACAGTTGTTGTATTGTATAGTATCTGTGATAGATAAACTAGATAATAGATAAACTTGCTGTATTATATAGTATCTGTGATAGATAAACTAGATAATAGATAAACTTGTTGTATTATATAGTATCTGTGATAGGTAAACTAGATAATAGATAACTTTGTTGTATTATATAGTATCTGTGATAGATAACCTACATAATACATACAGTTGTTGTATTGTATAGTATCTGTGATAGATAAACTAGATAATAGATAAACTTGCTGTATTATATAGTATCTGTGATAGATAACCTAGATAATAGATAAACTTGTTGTATTATATAGTATCTGTGATAGATAACCTAGATAATAGATAAACTTGTTGTATTATATAGTATCTGTGATAGATAACCTAGATAATAGATAAACTTGTTGTATTATATAGTATCTGTGATAGATAAACTAGATAATACATACAGTTGTTGTATTGTATAGTATCTGTGATAGATAAACTAGATAATAGATAAAGTTGTTGTATTATATAGTATCTGTGATAGATAAACTAGATAATAGATAAACTTGCTGTATTATATAGTATCTGTGATAGATAAACTAGATAATAGATAAAGTTGTTGTATTATATAGTATCTGTGATAGATAAACTAGATAATAGATAAACTTGTTGTATTATATAGTATCTGTGATAGATAATAGATTAAGTTGTTGTATTGTATAGTATCTGTTATAGATAAACTAGATAATAGATAAACTTGATGTATTATATAGTATCTGTGATAAATAAACTAGATAATAGATAAACTTGTTGTATTATATAGTATCTGTGATAGATAAACTAGATAATAGATAAACTTGTTGTATTATATAGTATCTGTGATAGATAAACTAGATAATAGATAAACTTGTTGTATTATATAGTATCTGTGATAGATAAACTTGTTGTATTATATAGTATCTGTGATAGATAAACTTGTTGTATTATATAGTATCTGTGATAGATAAACTAGATAATAGATAAACTTGTTGTATTATATAGTATCTGTGATAGATAATCTAGATAATAGATAAACTTGTTGTATTATATAGTATCTGTGATAGATAAACTAGATAATAGATAAATTTGCTGTATTATATAGTATCTGTGATAGATAATCTAGATAATAGATAAACTTGTTGTATTATATAGCATCTGTGATAGATAAACTAGATAATAGATAAACTTGTTGTATTATATAGTATCTGTGATAGATAAACTAGATAATAGATAAACTTGTTGTATTATATAGTATCTGTGATAGATAAACTAGATAATAGATAAACTTGTTGTATTATATAGTATCTGTGATAGATAAACTAGATAATAGATAAACTTGTTGTATTATATAGTATCTGTGATAGATAAACTAGATAATAGATAAACTTGTTGTATTATATAGTATCTGTGATAGATAAACTAGATAATAGATAAACTTGTTGTATTATATAGTATCTGTGATAGATAAACTAGATAATAGATAAACTTGTTGTATTATATAGTATCTGTGATAGATAAACTAGATAATAGATAAACTTGTTGTATTATATAGTATCTGTGATAGATAAACTAGATAATAGATAAACTTGTTGTATTATATAGTATCTGTGATAGATAAACTAGATAATAGATAAACTTGTTGTATTATATAGTATCTGTGATAGATAAACTAGATAATAGATAAACTTGTTGTATTATATAGTATCTGTGATAGATAAACTTGTTGTATTATATAGTATCTGTGATAGATAAACTAGATAATAGATAAACTTGCTGTATTATGTAGTATCTGTGATAGATAATCTGGATAATAGATAAACTTGTTGTATTATAAAGCATCTGTGATAGATAAACTAGATAATAGATAAACTTGTTGTATTATATAGTATCTGTGATAGATAAACTAGATAATAGACAAACTTGTTGTATTATATAGTATCTGTGATAGATAAACTAGATAATAGATAAACTTGTTGTATTATATAGTATCTGTGATAGATAAACTAGATAATAGATAAACTTGCTGTATTATATAGTATCTGTGATAGATAAACTAGATAATAGATAAACTTGTTGTATTATATAGTATCTGTGATCGATAAACTTGTTGTATTATATAGTATCTGTTATAGATAAACTAGATAATAGATAAACTTGTTGTATTATATAGTATCTGTGATAGATAAACTAGATAATAGATAAACTTGTTGTATTATATAGTATCTGTGATAGATAAACTAGATAATAGATAAACTTGTTGTATTATATAGTATCTGTGATAGATAAACTAGATAATAGATAAACTTGTTGTATTATATAGTATCTGTGATAGATAAACTTGTTGTATTATATAGTATCTGTGATAGATAAACTAGATAATAGATAAACATGCTGTATTATATAGTATCTGTGATAGATAATCTGGATAATAGATAAACTTGTTGTATTATAAAGCATCTGTGATAGATAAACTAGATAATAGATAAACTTGTTGTATTATATAGTATCTGTGATAGATAAACTAGATAATAGACAAACTTGTTGTATTATATAGTATCTGTGATAGATAAACTAGATAATAGATAAACTTGTTGTATTATATAGTATCTGTGATAGATAAACTAGATAATAGATAAAAATTTTGTATTATATAGTATTTGTGAAAGATAAACTAGATAATAGATAAACTTGCTGTATTATATAGTATCTGTGATAGATAAATTAGATAATAGATAAACTTGTTGTATTATATAGTATCTGTGATAGATAAACTAGATAATAGATAAAGTTGTTGTATTATATAGTATCTGTGATAGATAAACTAGTTAATAGATAAACTTGTTATATTATATAGTATCTGTGATAGATAAACTAGATAATAGATAAACTTGCTGTATTATATAGTATCTGTGATAGATAAACTAGATAATAGATAAACTTGTTGTATTATATAGTATCTGTGATAGATAAACTAGATAATAGATAACTTTGTTGTATTATATAGTATCTGTGATAGATAACCTAGATAATAGATAAACTTGTTGTATTATATAGTATCTGTGATAGATAAACTAGATAATACATACAGTTGTTGTATTGTATAGTATCTGTGATAGATAAACTAGATAATAGATAAACTTGCTGTATTATATAGTATCTGTGATAGATAAACTAGATAATAGATAAACTTGTTGTATTATATAGTATCTGTGATAGGTAAACTAGATAATAGATAACTTTGTTGTATTATATAGTATCTGTGATAGATAACCTACATAATACATACAGTTGTTGTATTGTATAGTATCTGTGATAGATAAACTAGATAATAGATAAACTTGCTGTATTATATAGTATCTGTGATAGATAAACTAGATAATAGATAACTTTGTTGTATTATATAGTATCTGTGATAGATAACCTAGATAATAGATAAACTTGTTGTATTATATAGTATCTGTGATAGATAACCTAGATAATAGATAAACTTGTTGTATTATATAGTATCTGTGATAGATAACCTAGATAATAGATAAACTTGTTGTATTATATAGTATCTGTGATAGATAAACTAGATAATACATACAGTTGTTGTATTGTATAGTATCTGTGATAGATAAACTAGATAATAGATAAAGTTGTTGTATTATATAGTATCTGTGATAGATAAACTAGATAATAGATAAACTTGCTGTATTATATAGTATCTGTGATAGATAAACTAGATAATAGATAAAGTTGTTGTATTATATAGTATCTGTGATAGATAAACTAGATAATAGATAAACTTGTTGTATTATATAGTATCTGTGATAGATAATAGATTAAGTTGTTGTATTGTATAGTATCTGTTATAGATAAACTAGATAATAGATAAACTTGATGTATTATATAGTATCTGTGATAAATAAACTAGATAATAGATAAACTTGTTGTATTATATAGTATCTGTGATAGATAAACTAGATAATAGATAAACTTGTTGTATTATATAGTATCTGTGATAGATAAACTAGATAATAGATAAACTTGTTGTATTATATAGTATCTGTGATAGATAAACTTGTTGTATTATATAGTATCTGTGATAGATAAACTTGTTGTATTATATAGTATCTGTGATAGATAAACTAGATAATAGATAAACTTGTTGTATTATATAGTATCTGTGATAGATAATCTAGATAATAGATAAACTTGTTGTATTATATAGTATCTGTGATAGATAAACTAGATAATAGATAAATTTGCTGTATTATATAGTATCTGTGATAGATAATCTAGATAATAGATAAACTTGTTGTATTATATAGCATCTGTGATAGATAAACTAGATAATAGATAAACTTGTTGTATTATATAGTATCTGTGATAGATAAACTAGATAATAGATAAACTTGTTGTATTATATAGTATCTGTGATAGATAAACTAGATAATAGATAAACTTGTTGTATTATATAGTATCTGTGATAGATAAACTAGATAATAGATAAACTTGTTGTATTATATAGTATCTGTGATAGATAAACTAGATAATAGATAAACTTGTTGTATTATATAGTATCTGTGATAGATAAACTAGATAATAGATAAACTTGTTGTATTATATAGTATCTGTGATAGATAAACTAGATAATAGATAAACTTGTTGTATTATATAGTATCTGTGATAGATAAACTAGATAATAGATAAACTTGTTGTATTATATAGTATCTGTGATAGATAAACTAGATAATAGATAAACTTGTTGTATTATATAGTATCTGTGATAGATAAACTAGATAATAGATAAACTTGTTGTATTATATAGTATCTGTGATAGATAAACTAGATAATAGATAAACTTGTTGTATTATATAGTATCTGTGATAGATAAACTTGTTGTATTATATAGTATCTGTGATAGATAAACTAGATAATAGATAAACTTGCTGTATTATGTAGTATCTGTGATAGATAATCTGGATAATAGATAAACTTGTTGTATTATAAAGCATCTGTGATAGATAAACTAGATAATAGATAAACTTGTTGTATTATATAGTATCTGTGATAGATAAACTAGATAATAGACAAACTTGTTGTATTATATAGTATCTGTGATAGATAAACTAGATAATAGATAAACTTGTTGTATTATATAGTATCTGTGATAGATAAACTAGATAATAGATAAACTTGCTGTATTATATAGTATCTGTGATAGATAAACTAGATAATAGATAAACTTGTTGTATTATATAGTATCTGTGATCGATAAACTTGTTGTATTATATAGTATCTGTTATAGATAAACTAGATAATAGATAAACTTGTTGTATTATATAGTATCTGTGATAGATAAACTAGATAATAGATAAACTTGTTGTATTATATAGTATCTGTGATAGATAAACTAGATAATAGATAAACTTGTTGTATTATATAGTATCTGTGATAGACAAACTAGATAATAGATAAACTTGTTGTATTATATAGTATCTGTGATAGATAAACTTGTTGTATTATATAGTATCTGTGATAGATAAACTAGATAATAGACAAACTTGTTGTATTATATAGTATCTGTGATAGATAAACTAGATAATAGATAAACTTGTTGTATTATATAGTATCTGTGATAGATAAACTAGATAATAGATAAAAATTTTGTATTATATAGTATTTGTGAAAGATAAACTAGATAATAGATAAACTTGCTGTATTATATAGTATCTGTGATAGATAAATTAGATAATAGATAAACTTGTTGTATTATATAGTATCTGTGATAGGTAAACTTGTTGTATTATATAGTATCTGTGATAGATAAACTAGATAATAGATAAGCTTGTTGTATTATATAGTATCTGTGATAGATAAACTAGATAATAGATAAACTTGTTGTATTATATAGTATCTGTGATAGATAAACTAGATAATAGATAAACTTGTTGTATTATATAGTATCTGTGATAGATAAACTAGATAATAGATAAACTTGTTGTATTATATAGTATCTGTGATAGATAAACTAGATAATAGATAAACTTGTTGTATTATATAGTATCTGTGATAGATAAACTAGATAATAGATAAACTTGTTGTATTATATAGTATCTGTGATAGATAAACTAGATAATAGATAAACTTGTTGTATTATATAGTATCTGTGATAGATAAACTAGATAATAGATAAACTTGTTGTATTATATAGTATCTGTGATAGATAAACTTGTTGTATTATATAGTATCTGTGATAGATAAACTAGATAATAGATAAACTTGCTGTATTATGTAGTATCTGTGATAGATAATCTGGATAATAGATAAACTTGTTGTATTATAAAGCATCTGTGATAGATAAACTAGATAATAGATAAACTTGTTGTATTATATAGTATCTGTGATAGATAAACTAGATAATAGACAAACTTGTTGTATTATATAGTATCTGTGATAGATAAACTAGATAATAGATAAACTTGTTGTATTATATAGTATCTGTGATAGATAAACTAGATAATAGATAAACTTGCTGTATTATATAGTATCTGTGATAGATAAACTAGATAATAGATAAACTTGTTGTATTATATAGTATCTGTGATCGATAAACTTGTTGTATTATATAGTATCTGTTATAGATAAACTAGATAATAGATAAACTTGTTGTATTATATAGTATCTGTGATAGATAAACTAGATAATAGATAAACTTGTTGTATTATATAGTATCTGTGATAGATAAACTAGATAATAGATAAACTTGTTGTATTATATAGTATCTGTGATAGACAAACTAGATAATAGATAAACTTGTTGTATTATATAGTATCTGTGATAGATAAACTTGTTGTATTATATAGTATCTGTGATAGATAAACTAGATAATAGACAAACTTGTTGTATTATATAGTATCTGTGATAGATAAACTAGATAATAGATAAACTTGTTGTATTATATAGTATCTGTGATAGATAAACTAGATAATAGATAAAAATTTTGTATTATATAGTATTTGTGAAAGATAAACTAGATAATAGATAAACTTGCTGTATTATATAGTATCTGTGATAGATAAATTAGATAATAGATAAACTTGTTGTATTATATAGTATCTGTGATAGGTAAACTTGTTGTATTATATAGTATCTGTGATAGATAAACTAGATAATAGATAAGCTTGTTGTATTATATAGTATCTGTGATAGATAAACTAGATAATAGATAAACTTGTTGTATTATATAGTATCTGTGATAGATAAACTAGATAATAGATAAAGTTGTTGTATTATATAGTATCTGTGATAGATAAACTAGATAATGGATAAACTTGTTATATTATATAGTATCTGTGATAGATAAACTAGATAATAGATAAACTTGCTATATTATATAGTATCTGTGATAGATAAACTAGATAATAGATAAAGTTGTTGTATTATATAGTATCTGTGATCGATAAACTAGATAATAGATAACTTTGTTGTATTATATAGTATCTGTGATAGATAACCTAGATAATAGATAAACTTGTTGTATTATATAGTATCTGTGATAGATAAACTAGATAATACATACAGTTGTTGTATTGTATAGTATCTGTGATAGATAAACTAGATAATAGATAAACTTGCTGTAATATATAGTATCTTTGATAGATAAACTAGATAATAGATAAACTTGTTGTATTATATAGTATCTGTGATAGGTAAACTAGATAATAGGTAACTTTGTTGTATTATATAGTATCTGTGATAGATAAACTAGATAATAGATAAACTTGTTGTATTATATAGTATCTGTGATAGATAACCTAGATAATAGATAAACTTGTTGTATTATATAGTATCTGTGATAGATAAACTAGATAATAGATAAACTTGTTGTATTATATAGTATCTGTGATAGATAAACTTGTTGTATTATATAGTATCTGTGATAGATAAACTTGTTGTATTATATAGTATCTGTGATAGATAAACTAGATAATAGATAAACTTGTTGTATTATATAGTATCTGTGATAGATAATCTAGATAATAGATAAACTTGTTGTATTATATAGTATCTGTGATAGATAAACTAGATAATAGATAAACTTGCTGTATTATATAGTATCTGTGATAGATAATCTAGATAATAGATAAACTTGTTGTATTATATAGCATCTGTGATAGATAAACTAGATAATAGATAAACTTGTTGTATTATATAGTATCTGTGATAGATAAACTTGTTGTATTATATAGTATCTGTGATAGATAAACTAGATAATAGATAAACTTGTTGTATTATATAGTATCTGTGATAGATAAACTAGATAATAGATAAACTTGTTGTATCATATAGTATCTGTGATAGATAAACTAGATAATAGATAAACTTGTTGTATTATATAGTATCTGTGATAGATAAACTAGATAATAGATAAACTTGTTGTATTATATAGTATCTGTGATAGATAAACTAGATAATAGATAAACTTGTTGTATTATATAGTATCTGTGATAGATAAACTAGATAATAGATAAACTTGTTGTATTATATAGTATCTGTGATAGATAAACTTGTTGCATTATATAGTATCTGTGATAGATAAACTAGATAATAGATAAACTTGCTGTATTATATAGTATCTGTGATAGATAATCTGGATAATAGATAAACTTGTTGTATTATAAAGCATCTGTGATAGATAAACTAGATAATAGATAAACTTGTTGTATTATATAGTATCTGTGATAGATAAACTAGATAATAGACAACTTGTTGTATTATATAGTATCTGTGATAGATAAACTAGATAATAGATAAACTTGTTGTATTATATAGTATCTGTGATAGATAAACTAGATAATAGATAAACTTGCTATATTATATAGTATCTGTGATAGATAAACTAGATAATAGATAAACTTGTTGTATTATATAGTATCTGTGATAGATAAACTTGTTGTATTATATAGTATCTGTGATAGATAAACTAGATAATAGATAAACTTGTTGTATTATATAGTATCTGTGATAGATAAACTAGATAATAGATAAACTTGTTGTATTATATAATATCTGTGATAGATAAACTAGATAATAGATAAACTTGTTGTATTATATAGTATCTGTGATAGATAAACTTGTTGTATTATATAGTATCTGTGATAGATAAACTAGATAATAGATAAACTTGCCGTATTATATAGTATCTGTGATAGATAATCTGGATAATAGATAAACTTGTTGTATTATAAAGCATCTGTGATAGATAAACTAGATAATAGATAAACTTGTTGTATTATATAGTATCTGTGATAGATAAACTAGATAATAGACAAACTTGTTGTATTATATAGTATCTGTGATAGATAAACTAGATAATAGATAAACTTGTTGTATTATATAGTATCTGTGATAGATAAACTAGATAATAGATAAACTTGCTGTATTATATAGTATCTGTGATAGATAAACTAGATAATAGATAAACTTGTTGTATTATATAGTATCTGTGATAGATAAACTTGTTGTATTATATAGTATTTGTGATAGATAAACTTGTTGTATTATATAGTATCTGTGATAGATAAACTAGATAATAGATAAGCTTGTTGTATTATATAGTATCTGTGATAGATAAACTAGATAATAGATAAACTTGTTGTATTATATAGTATCTGTTATAGATAAACTAGATAATAGATAAAGTTGTTGTATTATATAGTATCTGTGATAGATAAACTAGATAATAGATAAACTTGTTATATTATATAGTATCTGTGATAGATAAACTAGATAATAGATAAACTTGCTGTATTATATAGTATCTGTGATAGATAAACTAGATAATAGATAAAGTTGTTGTATTATATAGTATCTGTGATAGATAAACTAGATAATAGATAACTTTGTTGTATTATTTAGTATCTGTGATAGATAACCTAGATAATAGATAAACTTGTTGTATTATATAGTATCTGTGATAGATAAACTAGATAATTCATACAGTTGTTGTATTGTATAGTATCTGTGATAGATAAACTAGATAATAGATAAACTTGCTGTATTATATAGTATCTGTGATAGATAAACTAGATAATAGATAAACTTGTTGTATTATATAGTATCTGTGATAGATAAACTTGTTGTATTATATAGTATCTGTGATAGATAAACTAGATAATAGATAAACTTGCTGTATTATATAGTATCTGTGATAGATAATCTGGATAATAGATAAACTTGTTGTATTATAAAGCATCTGTGATAGATAAACTAGATAATAGATAAACTTGTTGTATTATATAGTATCTGTGATAGATAAACTAGATAATAGACAAACTTGTTGTATTATATAGTATCTGTGATAGATAAACTAGATAATAGATAAACTTGTTGTATTATATAGTATCTGTGATAGATAAACTAGATAATAGATAAAAATTTTGTATTATATAGTATTTGTGAAAGATAAACTAGATAATAGATAAACTTGCTGTATTATATAGTATCTGTGATAGATAGATTAGATAATAGATAAACTTGTTGTATTATATAGTATCTGTGATAGATAAACTTATTGTATTATATAGTATCTGTGATAGATAAACTTGTTGTATTATATAGTATCTGTGATAGATAAACTAGATAATAGATAAGCTTGTTGTATTATATAGTATCTGTGATAGATAAACTAGATAATAGATAAACTTGTTGTATTATATAGTATCTGTGATAGATAAACTAGATAATAGATAAAGTTGTTGTATTATATAGTATCTGTGATAGATAAACTAGATAATAGATAAACTTGTTATATTATATAGTATCTGTGATAGATAAACTAGATAATAGATAAACTTGCTGTATTATATAGTATCTGTGATAGATAAACTAGATAATAGATAAAGTTGTTGTATTATATAGTATCTGTGATCGATAAACTAGATAATAGATAACTTTGTTGTATTATATATTATCTGTGATAGATAACCTAGATAATAGATAAACTTGTTGTATTATATAGTATCTGTGATAGATAAACTAGATAATACATACAGTTGTTGTATTGTATAGTATCTGTGATAGATAAACTAGATAATAGATAAACTTGCTGTATTATATAGTATCTTTGATAGATAAACTAGATAATAGATAAATTTGTTATATTATATAGTATCTGTGATAGGTAAACTAGATAATAGGTAACTTGTTGTATTATATAGTATCTGTGATAGATAAACTAGATAATAGATAAACTTGTTGTATTATATAGTATCTGTGATAGATAACCTAGATAATAGATAAACTTGTTGTATTATATAGTATCTGTGATAGATAAACTAGATAATAGATAAACTTGTTGTATTATATAGTATCTGTGATAGATAAACTTGTTGTATTATATAGTATCTGTGATAGATAAACTTGTTGTATTATATAGTATCTGTGATAGATAAACTAGATAATAGATAAACTTGTTGTATTATATAGTATCTGTGATAGATAATCTAGATAATAGATAAACTTGTTGTATTATATAGTATCTGTGATAGATAAACTAGATAATAGATAAACTTGCTGTATTATATAGTATCTGTGATAGATAATCTAGATAATAGATAAACTTGTTGTATTATATAGCATCTGTGATAGATAAACTAGATAATAGATAAACTTGTTGTATTATATAGTATCTGTGATCGATAAACTTGTTGTATTATATAGTATCTGTGATAGATAAACTAGATAATAGATAAACTTGTTGTATTATATAGTATCTGTGATAGATAAACTAGATAATAGATAAACTTGTTGTATTATATAGTATCTGTGATAGATAAACTAGATAATAGATAAACTTGTTGTATTATATAGTATCTGTGATAGATAAACTAGATAATAGATAAACTTGTTGTATTATATAGTATCTGTGATAGATAAACTAGATAATAGATAAACTTGTTGTATTATATAGTATCTGTGATAGATAAACTTGTTGTATTATATAGTATCTGTGATAGATAAACTAGATAATAGATAAACTTGCTGTATTATATAGTATCTGTGATAGATAATCTGGATAATAGATAAACTTGTTGTATTATAAAGCATCTGTGATAGATAAACTAGATAATAGATAAACTTGTTGTATTATATAGTATCTGTGATAGATAAACTAGATAATAGACAAACTTGTTGTATTATATAGTATCTGTGATAGATAAACTAGAAAATAGATAAACTTGTTGTATTATATAGTATCTGTGATAGATAAACTAGATAATAGATAAACTTGCTATATTATATAGTATCTGTGATAGATAAACTAGATAATAGATAAACTTGTTGTATTATATAGTATCTGTGATAGATAAACTTGTTGTATTATATAGTATCTGTGATAGATAAACTAGATAATAGATAAACTTGTTGTATTATATAGTATCTGTGATAGATAAACTAGATAATAGATAAACTTGTTGTATTATATAGTATCTGTGATAGATAAACTAGATAATAGATAAACTTGTTGTATTATATAGTATCTGTGATAGATAAACTTGTTGTATTATATAGTATCTGTGATAGATAAACTAGATAATAGATAAACTTGCTGTATTATATAGTATCTGTGATAGATAATCTGGATAATAGATAAACTTGTTGTATTATAAAGCATCTGTGATAGATAAACTAGATAATAGATAAACTTGTTGTATTATATAGTATCTGTGATAGATAAACTAGATAATAGACAAACTTGTTGTATTATATAGTATCTGTGATAGATAAACTAGATAATAGATAAATTTGTTGTATTATATAGTATCTGTGATAGATAAACTAGATAATAGATAACAATTTTGTATTATATAGTATTTGTGAAAGATAAACTAGATAATAGATAAACTTGCTGTATTATATAGTATCTGTGATAGATAAACTAGATAATAGATAAACTTGTTGTATTATATAGTATCTGTGATAGATAAACTTGTTGTATTATATAGTATCTGTGATAGATAAACTTGTTGTATTATATAGTATCTGTGATAGATAAACTAGATAATAGATAAGCTTGTTGTATTATATAGTATCTGTGATAGATAAACTAGATAATAGATAAACTTGTTGTATTATATAGTATCTGTGATAGATAAACTAGATAATAGATAAAGTTGTTGTATTATATAGTATCTGTGATAGATAAACTAGATAATAGATAAACTTGTTATATTATATAGTATCTGTGATAGATAAACTAGATAATAGATAAACTTGCTGTATTATATAGTATCTGTGATAGATAAACTAGATAATAGATAAAGTTGTTGTATTATATAGTATCTGTGATAGATAAACTAGATAATAGATAACTTTGTTGTATTATATAGTATCTGTGATAGATAACCTAGATAATAGATAAACTTGTTGTATTATATAGTATCTGTGATAGATAAACTAGATAATACATACAGTTGTTGTATTGTATAGTATCTGTGATAGATAAACTAGATAATAGATAAACTTGCTGTATTATATAGTATCTGTGATAGATAAACTAGATAATAGATAAACTTGTTGTATTATATAGTATCTGTGATAGTTAAACTAGATAATAGGTAACTTTGTTGTATTATATAGTATCTGTGATAGATAAACTAGATAATAGATAAACTTGTTGTATTATATAGTATCTGTGATAGATAAACTAGATAATAGATAAACTTGTTGTATTATATAGTATCTGTGATAGATAACCTAGATAATAGATAAACTTGTTGTATTATATAGTATCTGTGATAGATAAACTAGATAATTCATACAGTTGTTGTATTGTATAGTATCTGTGATAGATAAACTAGATAATAGATAAACTTGCTGTATTATATAGTATCTGTGATAGATAAACTAGATAATAGATAAACTTGTTGTATTATATAGTATCTGTGATAGATAAACTTGTTGTATTATATAGTATCTGTGATAGATAAACTAGATAATAGATAACTTATTTGTATTATATAGTATCTGTGATAGATAACCTAGATAATCGATAAACTTGTTGTATTATATAGTATCTGTGATAGATAAACTAGATAATAGATAAAGTTGTTGTATTATATAGTATCTGTGATAGATAAACTAGATAATAGATAACTTTGTTGTATTATATAGTATCTGTGATAGATAACCTAGATAATAGATAAACTTGTTGTATTATATAGTATCTGTGATAGATAACCTAGATAATAGATAAACTTGTTGTATTATATAGTATCTGTGATAGATAAACTAGATAATACATACAGTTGTTGTATTGTATAGTATCTGTGATAGATAAACTAGATAATAGATAAACTTGCTGTATTATATAGTATCTGTGATAGATAAACTAGATAATAGATAAACTTGTTGTATTATATAGTATCTGTGATAGATAAACTAGATAATAGATAAGCTTGTTGTATTATATAGTATCTGTGATAGATAAACTAGATAATAGATAAAGTTGTTGTATTATACAGTATCTGTGATAGATAAACTAGATAATAGATAAGCTTTCTGTATTATATAGTATCTGTGATAGTTAACCTAGATAATAGATAAACTTGTTGTATTATATAGTATCTGTGATAGATAAACTAGATAATAGATAAACTTGTTGTATTATATAGTATCTGTGATAGATAAACTAGATAATAGATAAACTTGTTGTATTATATAGTATCTGTGATAGATAAACTAGATAATAGATAACTTTGTTGTATTATATAGTATCTGTGATAGATAACCTAGATAATAGATAAACTTGTTGTATTATATAGTATCTGTGATAGATAACCTACATAATACATACAGTTGTTGTATTGTATAGTATCTGTGATAGATAAACTAGATAATAGATAAACTTGCTGTATTATATAGTATCTGTGATAGATAAACTAGATAATAGATAACTTTGTTGTATTATATAGTATCTGTGATAGATAACCTAGATAATAGATAAACTTGTTGTATTATATAGTATCTGTGATAGATAACCTAGATAATAGATAAACTTGTTGTATTATATAGTATCTGTGATAGATAAACTAGATAATAGATAACTTTGTTGTATTATATAGTATCTGTGATAGATAACCTAGATAATAGATAAACTTGTTGTATTATATAGTATCTGTGATAGATAAACTAGATAATACATACAGTTGTTGTATTGTATAGTATCTGTGATAGATAAACTAGATAATAGATAAACTTGCTGTATTATATAGTATCTGTGATAGATAAACTAGATAATAGATAAACTTGTTGTATTATATAGTATCTGTGATAGGTAAACTAGATAATAGATAACTTTGTTGTATTATATAGTATCTGTGATAGATAACCTACATAATACATACAGTTGTTGTATTGTATAGTATCTGTGATAGATAAACTAGATAATAGATAAACTTGCTGTATTATATAGTATCTGTGATAGATAAACTAGATAATAGATAACTTTGTTGTATTATATAGTATCTGTGATAGATAAACTTGTTGTATTTTATAGTATCTGTGATAGATAAACTAGATAATAGATAACTTATTTGTATTATATAGTATCTGTGATAGATAACCTAGATAATCGATAAACTTGTTGTATTATATAGTATCTGTGATAGATAAACTAGATAATACATACAGTTGTTGTATTGTATAGTATCTGTGATAGATAAACTAGATAATAGATAAACTTGCTGTATTATATAGTATCTGTGATAGATAAACTAGATAATAGATAAAGTTGTTGTATTATATAGTATCTGTGATAGATAAACTAGATAATAGATAACTTTGTTGTATTATATAGTATCTGTGATAGATAACCTAGATAATAGATAAACTTGTTGTATTATATAGTATCTGTGATAGATAACCTAGATAATAGATAAACTTGTTGTATTATATAGTATCTGTGATAGATAAACTAGATAATAGATAAGCTTGTTGTATTATATAGTATCTGTGATAGATATACTAGATAATAGATAAAGTTGTTGTATTATATAGTATCTGTGATAGATAAACTAGATAATAGATAAACTTGCTGTATTATATAGTATCTGTGATAGTTAACCTAGATAATAGATAAACTTGTTGTATTATATAGTATCTGTGATAGATAAACTAGATAATAGATAAAGTTGTTATATTATATAGTATCTGTGATAGATAAACTAGTTAATAGATAAACTTGTTATATTATATAGTATCTGTGATAGATAAACTAGATAATAGATAAACTTGCTGTATTATATAGTATCTGTGATAGATAAACTAGATAATAGATAAACTTGTTGTATTATATAGTATCTGTGATAGATAAACTAGATAATAGATAACTTTGTTGTATTATATAGTATCTGTGATAGATAACCTAGATAATAGATAAACTTGTTGTATTATATAGTATCTGTGATAGATAAACTAGATAATACATACAGTTGTTGTATTGTATAGTATCTGTGATAGATAAACTAGATAATAGATAAACTTGCTGTATTATATAGTATCTGTGATAGATAAACTAGATAATAGATAAACTTGTTGTATTATATAGTATCTGTGATAGGTAAACTAGATAATAGATAACTTTGTTGTATTATATAGTATCTGTGATAGATAACCTACATAATACATACAGTTGTTGTATTGTATAGTATCTGTGATAGATAAACTAGATAATAGATAACTTTGTTGTATTATATAGTATCTGTGATAGATAACCTAGATAATAGATAAACTTGTTGTATTATATAGTATCTGTGATAGATAACCTAGATAATAGATAAACTTGCTGTATTATATAGTATCTGTGATAGATAAACTAGATAATAGATAAACTTGTTGTATTATATAGTATCTGTGATAGGTAAACTAGATAATAGATAACTTTGTTGTATTATATAGTATCTGTGATAGATAACCTACATAATACATACAGTTGTTGTATTGTATAGTATCTGTGATAGATAAACTAGATAATAGATAAACTTGCTGTATTATATAGTATCTGTGATAGATAAACTAGATAATAGATAACTTTGTTGTATTATATAGTATCTGTGATAGATAACCTAGATAATAGATAAACTTGTTGTATTATATAGTATCTGTGATAGATAACCTAGATAATAGATAAACTTGTTGTATTATATAGTATCTGCGATAGATAACCTAGATAATAGATAAACTTGTTGTATTATATAGTATCTGTGATAGATAAACTAGATAATACATACAGTTGTTGTATTGTATAGTATCTGTGATAGATAAACTAGATAATAGATAAAGTTGTTGTATTATATAGTATCTGTGATAGATAAACTAGATAATAGATAAACTTGCTGTATTATATAGTATCTGTGATAGATAAACTAGATAATAGATAAAGTTGTTGTATTATATAGTATCTGTGATAGATAAACTAGATAATAGATAACTTTGTTGTATTATATAGTATCTGTGATAGATAACCTAGATAATAGATAAACTTGTTGTATTATATAGTATCTGTGATAGATAAACTTGATAATACATACAGTTGTTGTATTGAATAGTATCTGTGATAGATAAACTAGATAATAGATAAACTTGCTGTATTATATAGTATCTGTGATAGATAAACTAGATAATAGATAAACTTGTTGTATTATATAGTATCTGTGATAGGTAAACTAGATAATAGATAACTTTGTTGTATTATATAGTATCTGTGATAGATAACATAGATAATAGATAAACTTGTTAAATTATATAGTATCTGTGATAGATAAACTAGATAATACATACAGTTGTTGTATTGTATAGTATCTGTGATAGATAAACTAGATAATAGATAAACTTGCTGTATTATATAGTATCTGTGATAGATAAACTAGATAATACAGACAGTTGTTGCTTTGTATAGTATCTGTGATAGATAAACTAGATAATAGATAAACTTGTTATATTATATAGTATCTGTGATAGATAAACTAGATAATAGATAAACTTGCTGTATTATATAGTATCTGTGATAGATAAACTAGATAATAGATAAAGTTGTTGTATTATATAGTATCTATGATAGATAAACTAGATAATAGATAAACTTGTTGTATTATATAGTATCTGTGATAGATAAACTAGATAATAGATAAAGTTGTTGTATTATAAAGTATCTGTGATAGATAAACTAGATAATAGATAAACTTGCTGTATTATATAGTATCTGTGATAGATAAACTAGATAATAGATAAAGTTGTTGTATTATATAGTATCTGTGATAGATAAACTAGATAATAGATAACTTTGTTGTATTATATAGTATCTGTGATAGATAACCTAGATAATAGATAAACTTGTTGTATTATATAGTATCTGTGATAGATAAACTAGATAATACATACAGTTGTTGTATTGTATAGTATCTGTGATAGATAAACTAGATAATAGATAAACTTGCTGTATTATATAGTATCTGTGATAGATAAACTAGATAATAGATAAACTTGTTGTATTATATAGTATCTGTGATAGGTAAACTAGATAATAGATAACTTTGTTATATTATATAGTATCTGTGATAGATAACCTAGATAATAGATAAACTTGTTGTATTATATAGTATCTGTGATAGATAAACTAGATAATACATACAGTTGTTGTATTGTATAGTATCTGTGATAGATAAACTAGATAATAGATAAACTTGCTGTATTATATAGTATCTGTGATAGATAAACTAGATAATACATACAGTTGTTGCTTTGTATAGTATCTGTGATAGGTAAACTAGATAATAGATAACTTTGTTGTATTATATAGTATCTGTGATAGATAACCTAGATAATAGATAAACTTGTTGTATTATATAGTATCTGTGATAGATAAACTAGATAATACATACAGTTGTTGTATTGTATAGTATCTGTGATAGATAAACTAGATAATAGATAAACTTGCTGTATTATATAGTATCTGTGATAGATAAACTAGATAATAGATAAACTTGTTGTATTATATAGTATCTGTGATAGGTAAACTAGATAATAGGTAACTTTGTTGTATTATATAGTATCTGTGATAGATAAACTAGATAATAGATAAACTTGTTGTATTATATAGTATCTGTGATAGATAACCTAGATAATAGATAAACTTGTTGTATTATATAGTATCTGTGATAGATAACCTAGATAATAGATAAACTTGTTGTATTATATAGTATCTGTGATAGATAAACTAGATAATTCATACAGTTGTTGTATTGTATAGTATCTGTGATAGATAAACTAGATAATAGATAAACTTGCTGTATTATATAGTATCTGTGATAGATAAACTAGATAATAGATAAACTTGTTGTATTATATAGTATCTGTGATAGATAAACTTGTTGTATTATATAGTATCTGTGATAGATAAACTAGATAATAGATAACTTATTTGTATTATATAGTATCTGTGATAGATAACCTAGATAATAGATAAACTTGTTGTATTATATAGTATCTGTGATAGATAAACTAGATAATAGATAAACTTGTTGTATTATATAGTATCTGTGATAGATAAACTAGATAATAGATAACTTTGTTGTATTATATAGTATCTGTGATAGATAACCTAGATAATAGATAAACTTGTTGTATTATATAGTATCTGTGATAGATAACCTACATAATTCATACAGTTGTTGTATTGTATAGTATCTGTGATAGATAAACTAGATAATAGATAAACTTGCTGTATTATATAGTATCTGTGATAGATAAACTAGATAATAGATAACTTTGTTGTATTATATAGTATCTGTGATAGATAAACTTGTTGTATTTTATAGTATCTGTGATAGATAAACTAGATAATAGATAACTTATTTGTATTATATAGTATCTGTGATAGATAACCTAGATAATCGATAAACTTGTTGTATTATATAGTATCTGTGATAGATAAACTAGATAATACATACAGTTGTTGTATTGTATAGTATCTGTGATAGATAAACTAGATAATAGATAAACTTGCTGTATTATATAGTATCTGTGATAGATAAACTAGATAATAGATAAAGTTGTTGTATTATATAGTATCTGTGATAGATAAACTAGATAATAGATAACTTTGTTGTATTATATAGTATCTGTGATAGATAACCTAGATAATAGATAAACTTGTTGTATTATATAGTATCTGTGATAGATAACCTAGATAATAGATAAACTTGTTGTATTATATAGTATCTGTGATAGATAAACTAGATAATAGATAAGCTTGTTGTATTATATAGTATCTGTGATAGATAAACTAGATAATAGATAAAGTTGTTGTATTATATAGTATCTGTGATAGATAAACTAGATAATAGATAAACTTGCTGTATTATATAGTATCTGTGATAGTTAACCTAGATAATAGATAAACTTGTTGTATTATATAGTATCTGTGATAGATAAACTAGATAATAGATAAAGTTGTTATATTATATAGTATCTGTGATAGATAAACTAGTTAATAGATAAACTTGTTATATTATATAGTATCTGTGATAGATAAACTAGATAATAGATAAACTTGCTGTATTATATAGTATCTGTGATAGATAAACTAGATAATAGATAAACTTGTTGTATTATATAGTATCTGTGATAGATAAACTAGATAATAGATAACTTTGTTGTATTATATAGTATCTGTGATAGATAACCTAGATAATAGATAAACTTGTTGTATTATATAGTATCTGTGATAGATAAACTAGATAATACATACAGTTGTTGTATTGTATAGTATCTGTGATAGATAAACTAGATAATAGATAAACTTGCTGTATTATATAGTATCTGTGATAGATAAACTAGATAATAGATAAACTTGTTGTATTATATAGTATCTGTGATAGGTAAACTAGATAATAGATAACTTTGTTGTATTATATAGTATCTGTGATAGATAACCTACATAATACATACAGTTGTTGTATTGTATAGTATCTGTGATAGATAAACTAGATAATAGATAAACTTGCTGTATTATATAGTATCTGTGATAGATAAACTAGATAATAGATAACTTTGTTGTATTATATAGTATCTGTGATAGATAACCTAGATAATAGATAAACTTGTTGTATTATATAGTATCTGTGATAGATAACCTAGATAATAGATAAACTTGTTGTATTATATAGTATCTGTGATAGATAACCTAGATAATAGATAAACTTGTTGTATTATATAGTATCTGTGATAGATAAACTAGATAATACATACAGTTGTTGTATTGTATAGTATCTGTGATAGATAAACTAGATAATAGATAAAGTTGTTGTATTATATAGTATCTGTGATAGATAAACTAGATAATAGATAAACTTGCTGTATTATATAGTATCTGTGATAGATAAACTAGATAATAGATAAAGTTGTTGTATTATATAGTATCTGTGATAGATAAACTAGATAATAGATAACTTTGTTGTATTATATAGTATCTGTGATAGATAACCTAGATAATAGATAAACTTGTTGTATTATATAGTATCTGTGATAGATAAACTTGATAATACATACAGTTGTTGTATTGAATAGTATCTGTGATAGATAAACTAGATAATAGATAAACTTGCTGTATTATATAGTATCTGTGATAGATAAACTAGATAATAGATAAACTTGTTGTATTATATAGTATCTGTGATAGGTAAACTAGATAATAGATAACTTTGTTGTATTATATAGTATCTGTGATAGATAACATAGATAATAGATAAACTTGTTAAATTATATAGTATCTGTGATAGATAAACTAGATAATACATACAGTTGTTGTATTGTATAGTATCTGTGATAGATAAACTAGATAATAGATAAACTTGCTGTATTATATAGTATCTGTGATAGATAAACTAGATAATACAGACAGTTGTTGCTTTGTATAGTATCTGTGATAGATAAACTAGATAATAGATAAACTTGTTATATTATATAGTATCTGTGATAGATAAACTAGATAATAGATAAACTTGCTGTATTATATAGTATCTGTGATAGATAAACTAGATAATAGATAAAGTTGTTGTATTATATAGTATCTATGATAGATAAACTAGATAATAGATAAACTTGTTGTATTATATAGTATCTGTGATAGATAAACTAGATAATAGATAAAGTTGTTGTATTATAAAGTATCTGTGATAGATAAACTAGATAATAGATAAACTTGCTGTATTATATAGTATCTGTGATAGATAAACTAGATAATAGATAAAGTTGTTGTATTATATAGTATCTGTGATAGATAAACTAGATAATAGATAACTTTGTTGTATTATATAGTATCTGTGATAGATAACCTAGATAATAGATAAACTTGTTGTATTATATAGTATCTGTGATAGATAAACTAGATAATACATACAGTTGTTGTATTGTATAGTATCTGTGATAGATAAACTAGATAATAGATAAACTTGCTGTATTATATAGTATCTGTGATAGATAAACTAGATAATAGATAAACTTGTTGTATTATATAGTATCTGTGATAGGTAAACTAGATAATAGATAACTTTGTTATATTATATAGTATCTGTGATAGATAACCTAGATAATAGATAAACTTGTTGTATTATATAGTATCTGTGATAGATAAACTAGATAATACATACAGTTGTTGTATTGTATAGTATCTGTGATAGATAAACTAGATAATAGATAAACTTGCTGTATTATATAGTATCTGTGATAGATAAACTAGATAATACATACAGTTGTTGCTTTGTATAGTATCTGTGATAGGTAAACTAGATAATAGATAACTTTGTGGTATTATATAGTATCTGTGATAGATAACCTAGATAATAGATAAACTTGTTGTATTATATAGTATCTGTGATAGATAAACTAGATAATACATACAGTTGTTGTATTGTATAGTATCTGTGATAGATAAACTAGATAATAGATAAACTTGCTGTATTATATAGTATCTGTGATAGATAAACTAGATAATAGATAAACTTGTTGTATTATATAGTATCTGTGATAGGTAAACTAGATAATAGGTAACTTTGTTGTATTATATAGTATCTGTGATAGATAAACTAGATAATAGATAAACTTGTTGTATTATATAGTATCTGTGATAGATAACCTAGATAATAGATAAACTTGTTGTATTATATAGTATCTGTGATAGATAACCTAGATAATAGATAAACTTGTTGTATTATATAGTATCTGTGATAGATAAACTAGATAATTCATACAGTTGTTGTATTGTATAGTATCTGTGATAGATAAACTAGATAATAGATAAACTTGCTGTATTATATAGTATCTGTGATAGATAAACTAGATAATAGATAAACTTGTTGTATTATATAGTATCTGTGATAGATAAACTTGTTGTATTATATAGTATCTGTGATAGATAAACTAGATAATAGATAACTTATTTGTATTATATAGTATCTGTGATAGATAACCTAGATAATAGATAAACTTGTTGTATTATATAGTATCTGTGATAGATAAACTAGATAATAGATAAACTTGTTGTATTATATAGTATCTGTGATAGATAAACTAGATAATAGATAACTTTGTTGTATTATATAGTATCTGTGATAGATAACCTAGATAATAGATAAACTTGTTGTATTATATAGTATCTGTGATAGATAACCTACATAATTCATACAGTTGTTGTATTGTATAGTATCTGTGATAGATAAACTAGATAATAGATAAACTTGCTGTATTATATAGTATGTGTGATAGATAAACTAGATAATAGATAACTTTGTTGTATTATATAGTATCTGTGATAGATAACCTAGATAATAGATAAACTTGTTGTATTATATAGTATCTGTGATAGATAACCTAGATAATAGATAAACTTGTTGTATTATATAGTATCTGTGATAGATAAACTAGATAATAGATAACTTTGTTGTATTATATAGTATCTGTGATAGATAACCTAGATAATAGATAAACTTGTTGTATTATATAGTATCTGTGATAGATAAACTAGATAATACATACAGTTGTTGTATTGTATAGTATCTGTGATAGATAAACTAGATAATAGATAAACTTGCTGTATTATATAGTATCTGTGATAGATAAACTAGATAATAGATAACTTTGTTGTATTATATAGTATCTGTGATAGATAAACTTGTTGTATTTTATAGTATCTGTGATAGATAAACTAGATAATAGATAACTTATTTGTATTATATAGTATCTGTGATAGATAACCTAGATAATCGATAAACTTGTTGTATTATATAGTATCTGTGATAGATAAACTAGATAATACATACAGTTGTTGTATTGTATAGTATCTGTGATAGATAAACTAGATAATAGATAAACTTGCTGTATTATATAGTATCTGTGATAGATAAACTAGATAATAGATAAAGTTGTTGTATTATATAGTATCTGTGATAGATAAACTAGATAATAGATAACTTTGTTGTATTATATAGTATCTGTGATAGATAACCTAGATAATAGATAAACTTGTTGTATTATATAGTATCTGTGATAGATAACCTAGATAATAGATAAACTTGTTGTATTATATAGTATCTGTGATAGATAAACTAGATAATAGATAAGCTTGTTGTATTATATAGTATCTGTGATAGATAAACTAGATAATAGATAAAGTTGTTGTATTATATAGTATCTGTGATAGATAAACTAGATAATAGATAAACTTGCTGTATTATATAGTATCTGTGATAGTTAACCTAGATAATAGATAAACTTGTTGTATTATATAGTATCTGTGATAGATAAACTAGATAATAGATAAAGTTGTTGTATTATATAGTATCTGTGATAGATAAACTAGTTAATAGATGAACTTGTTATATTATATAGTATCTGTGATAGATAAACTAGATAATAGATAAACTTGCTGTATTATATAGTATCTGTGATAGATAAACTAGATAATAGATAAACTTGTTGTATTATATAGTATCTGTGATAGATAAACTAGATAATAGATAACTTTGTTGTATTATATAGTATCTGTGATAGATAACCTAGATAATAGATAAACTTGTTGTATTATATAGTATCTGTGATAGATAAACTAGATAATACATACAGTTGTTGTATTGTATAGTATCTGTGATAGATAAACTAGATAATAGATAAACTTGCTGTATTATATAGTATCTGTGATAGATAAACTAGATAATAGATAAACTTGTTGTATTATATAGTATCTGTGATAGGTAAACTAGATAATAGATAACTTTGTTGTATTATATAGTATCTGTGATAGATAACCTATATAATACATACAGTTGTTGTATTGTATAGTATCTGTGATAGATAAATTAGATAATAGATAAACTTGCTGTATTATATAGTATCTGTGATAGATAAACTAGATAATAGATAACTTTGTTGTATTATATAGTATCTGTGATAGATAACCTAGATAATAGATAAACTTGTTGTATTATATAGTATCTGTGATAGATAACCTAGATAATAGATAAAGTTGTTGTATTATATAGTATCTGTGATAGATAACCTAGATAATAGATAAACTTGTTGTATTATATAGTATCTGTGATAGATAAACTAGATAATACATACAGTTGTTGTATTGTATAGTATCTGTGATAGATAAACTAGATAATAGATAAAGTTGTTGTATTATATAGTATCTGTGATAGATAAACTAGATAATAGATAAACTTGCTGTATTATATAGTATCTGTGATAGATAAACTAGATAATAGATAAAGTTGTTGTATTATATAGTATCTGTGATAGATAAACTAGATAATAGATAACTTTGTTGTATTATATAGTATCTGTGATAGATAACCTAGATAATAGATAAACTTGTTGTATTATATAGTATCTGTGATAGATAAACTTGATAATACATACAGTTGTTGTATTGAATAGTATCTGTGATAGATAAACTAGATAATAGATAAACTTGCTGTATTATATAGTATCTGTGATAGATAAACTAGATAATAGATAAACTTGTTGTATTATATAGTATCTGTGATAGGTAAACTAGATAATAGATAACTTTGTTGTATTATATAGTATCTGTGATAGATAACATAGATAATAGATAAACTTGTTAAATTATATAGTATCTGTGATAGATAAACTAGATAATACATAAAGTTGTTGTATTGTATAGTATCTGTGATAGATAAACTAGATAATAGATAAACTTGCTGTATTATATAGTATCTGTGATAGATAAACTAGATAATACATACAGTTGTTGCTTTGTATAGTATCTGTGATAGATAAACTAGATAATAGATAAAGTTGCTGTATTATATAGTATCTGTGATAGATAAACTAGATAATAGATAAACTTGCTGTATTATATAGTATCTGTGATAGATAAACTAGATAATAGATAAAGTTGTTGTATTATAAAGTATCTGTGATAGATAAACTAGATAATAGATAAACTTGCTGTATTATATAGTATCTGTGATAGATAAACTAGATAATAGATAAAGTTGTTGTATTATATAGTATCTGTGATAGATAAACTAGATAATAGATAACTTTGTTGTATTATATAGTATCTGTGATAGATAACCTAGATAATAGATAAACTTGTTGTATTATATAGTATCTGTGATAGATAAACTAGATAATACATACAGTTGTTGTATTGTATAGTATCTGTGATAGATAAACTAGATAATAGATAAACTTGCTGTATTATATAGTATCTGTGATAGATAAACTAGATAATAGATAAACTTGTTGTATTATATAGTATCTGTGATAGGTAAACTAGATAATAGATAACTTTGTTATATTATATAGTATCTGTGATAGATAACCTAGATAATAGATAAACTTGTTGTATTATATAGTATCTGTGATAGATAAACTAGATAATACATACAGTTGTTGTATTGTATAGTATCTGTGATAGATAAACTAGATAATAGATAAACTTGCTGTATTATATAGTATCTGTGATAGATAAACTAGATAATACATACAGTTGTTGCTTTGTATAGTATCTGTGATAGGTAAACTAGATAATAGATAACTTTGTTGTATTATATAGTATCTGTGATAGATAACCTAGATAATAGATAAACTTGTTGTATTATATAGTATCTGTGATAGATAAACTAGATAATACATACAGTTGTTGTATTGTATAGTATCTGTGATAGATAAACTAGATAATAGATAAACTTGCTGTATTATATAGTATCTGTGATAGATAAACTAGATAATAGATAAACTTGTTGTATTATATAGTATCTGTGATAGGTAAACTAGATAATAGGTAACTTTGTTGTATTATATAGTATCTGTGATAGATAAACTAGATAATAGATAAACTTGTTGTATTATATAGTATCTGTGATAGATAACCTAGATAATAGATAAACTTGTTGTATTATATAGTATCTGTGATAGATAACCTAGATAATAGATAAACTTGTTGTATTATATAGTATCTGTGATAGATAAACTAGATAATTCATACAGTTGTTGTATTGTATAGTATCTGTGATAGATAAACTAGATAATAGATAAACTTGCTGTATTATATAGTATCTGTGATAGATAAACTAGATAATAGATTAACTTGTTGTATTATATAGTATCTGTGATAGATAAACTTGATGTATTATATAGTATCTGTGATAGATAAACTAGATAATAGATAACTTATTTGTATTATATAGTATTTGTGATAGATAACCTAGATAATCGATAAACTTGTTGTATTATATAGTATCTGTGATAGATAAATTAGATAATAGATAAAGTTGTTGTATTATATAGTATCTGTGATAGATAAACTAGATAATAGATAACTTTGTTGTATTATATAGTATCTGTGATAGATAACCTAGATAATAGATAAACTTGTTGTATTATATAGTATCTGTGATAGATAACCTAGATAATAGATAAACTTGTTGTATTATATAGTATCTGTGATAGATAAACTAGATAATAGATAACTTTGTTGTATTATATAGTATCTGTGATAGATAACCTAGATAATAGATAAACTTGTTGTATTATATAGTATCTGTGATAGATAACCTAGATAATAGATAAACTTGTTGTATTATATAGTATCTGTGATAGATAAACTAGATAATACATACAGTTGTTGTATTGTATAGTATCTGTGATAGATAAACTAGATAATAGATAAACTTGCTGTATTATATAGTATCTGTGATAGATAAACTAGATAATAGATAAACTTGTTGTATTATATAGTATCTGTGATAGATAAACTAGATAATAGATAAGCTTGTTGTATTGTATAGTATCTGTGATAGATAAACTAGATAATAGATAAACTTGCTGTATTATATAGTATCTGTGATAGATAAACTAGATAATAGATAACTTTGTTGTATTATATAGTATCTGTGATAGATAACCTATATAATAGATAAACTTGTTGTATTATATAGTATCTGTGATAGATAACCTAGATAATAGATAAACTTGTTGTATTATATAGTATCTGTGATAGATAACCTAGATAATAGATAAACTTGTTGTATTATATAGTATCTGTGATAGATAAACTAGATAATACATACAGTTGTTGTATTGTATAGTATCTGTGATAGATAAACTAGATAATAGATAAACTTGTTGTATTATATAGTATCTGTGATAGATAAACTAGATAATACATACAGTTGTTGTATTGTATAGTATCTGTGATAGATAAACTAGATAATAGATAACTTTGTTGTATTATATAGTATCTGTGATAGATAACCTAGATAATAGATAAACTTGTTGTATTATATAGTATCTGTGATAGATAAACTAGATAATAGATAAACTTGTTGTATTATATAGTATCTGTGATAGATAAACTAGATAATAGATAACTTTGTTGTATTATATAGTATCTGTGATAGATAACCTAGATAATAGATAAACTTGTTGTATTATATAGTATCTGTGATAGATAAACTCGATAATACATACAGTTGTTGTATTGTATAGTATCTGTGATAGATAAACTAGATAATAGATAAACTTGCTGTATTATATAGTATCTGTGATAGATAAACTAGATAATAGATAAACTTGTTGTATTATATAGTATCTGTGATAGGTAAACTAGATAATAGATAACTTTGTTGTATTATATAGTATCTGTGATAGATAACCTACATAATACATACAGTTGTTGTATTGTATAGTATCTGTGATAGATAAACTAGATAATAGATAAACTTGCTGTATTATATAGTATCTGTGATAGATAAACTAGATAATAGATAACTTTGTTGTATTATATAGTATCTGTGATAGATAACCTAGATAATAGATAAACTTGTTGTATTATATAGTATCTGTGATAGATAACCTAGATAATAGATAAACTTGTTGTATTATATAGTATCTGTGATAGATAACCTAGATAATAGATAAACTTGTTGTATTATATAGTATCTGTGATAGATAAACTAGATAATACATACAGTTGTTGTATTGTATAGTATCTGTGATAGATAAACTAGATAATAGATAAACTTGTTGTATTATATAGTATCTGTGATAGATAAACTAGATAATACATACAGTTGTTGTATTGTATAGTATCTGTGATAGATAAACTAGATAATAGATAACTTTGTTGTATTATATAGTATCTGTGATAGATAACCTAGATAATAGATAAACTTGTTGTATTATATAGTATCTGTGATAGATAAACTCGATAATACATACAGTTGTTGTATTGTATAGTATCTGTGATAGATAAACTAGATAATAGATAAACTTGCTGTATTATATAGTATCTGTGATAGATAAACTAGATAATAGATAAACTTGTTGTATTATATAGTATCTGTGATAGATAAACTAGATAATAGATAAAGTTGTTGTATTATATAGTATCTGTGATAGATAAACTAGTTAATAGATAAACTTGTTATATTATATAGTATCTGTGATAGATAAACTAGATAATAGATAAACTTGCTGTATTATATAGTATCTGTGATAGATGAACTAGATAATAGATAAACTTGTTGTATTATATAGTATCTGTGATAGATAAACTAGATAATAGATAACTTTGTTTTATTATATAGTATCTGTGATAGATAAACTAGATAATACATACAGTTGTTGTATTGTATAGTATCTGTGATAGATAAACTAGATAATAGATAAACTTGCTGTATTATATAGTATCTGTGATAGATAAACTAGATAATAGATAAACTTGTTGTATTATATAGTATCTGTGATAGGTAAACTAGATAATAGATAACTTTGTTGTATTATATAGTATCTGTGATAGATAACCTACATAATACATACAGTTGTTGTATTGTATAGTATCTGTGATAGATAAACTAGATAATAGATAAACTTGTTGTATTATATAGTATCTGTGATAGATAACCTAGATAATAGATAAACTTGTTGTATTATATAGTATCTGTGATAGATAAACTAGATAATAGATAAGCTTGTTGTATTATATAGTATCTGTGATAGATAAACTAGATAATAGATAAAGTTGTTGTATTATATAGTATCTGTGATAGATAAACTAGATAATAGATAAACTTGCTGTATTATATAGTATCTGTGATAGTTAACCTAGATAATAGATAAACTTGTTGTATTATATAGTATCTGTGATAGATAAACTAGATAATAGATAAAGTTGTTGTATTATATAGTATCTGTGATAGATAAACTAGTTAATAGATAAACTTGTTATATTATATAGTATCTGTGATAGATAAACTAGATAATAGATAAACTTGCTGTATTATATAGTATCTGTGATAGATAAACTAGATAATAGATAAACTTGTTGTATTATATAGTATCTGTGATAGATAAACTAGATAATAGATAACTTTGTTGTATTATATAGTATCTGTGATAGATAACCTAGATAATAGATAAACTTGTTGTATTATATAGTATCTGTGATAGATAAACTCGATAATACATACAGTTGTTGTATTGTATAGTATCTGTGATAGATAAACTAGATAATAGATAAACTTGCTGTATTATATAGTATCTGTGATAGATAAACTAGATAATAGATAAACTTGTTGTATTATATAGTATCTGTGATAGGTAAACTAGATAATAGATAACTTTGTTGTATTATATAGTATCTGTGATAGATAACCTACATAATACATACAGTTGTTGTATTGTATAGTATCTGTGATAGATAAACTAGATAATAGATAAACTTGCTGTATTATATAGTATCTGTGATAGATAAACTAGATAATAGATAACTTTGTTGTATTATATAGTATCTGTGATAGATAACCTAGATAATAGATAAACTTGTTGTATTATATAGTATCTGTGATAGATAACCTAGATAATAGATAAACTTGTTGTATTATATAGTATCTGTGATAGATAACCTAGATAATAGATAAACTTGTTGTATTATATAGTATCTGTGATAGATAAACTAGATAATACATACAGTTGTTGTATTGTATAGTATCTGTGATAGATAAACTAGATAATAGATAAAGTTGTTGTATTATATAGTATCTGTGATAGATAAACTAGATAATAGATAAACTTGCTGTATTATATAGTATCTGTGATAGATAAACTAGATAATAGATAAAGTTGTTGTATTATATAGTATCTGTGATAGATAAACTAGATAATAGATAACTTTGTTGTATTATATAGTATCTGTGATAGATAACCTAGATAATAGATAAACTTGTTGTATTATATAGTATCTGTGATAGATAAACTTGATAATACATACAGTTGTTGTATTGAATAGTATCTGTGATAGATAAACTAGATAATAGATAAACTTGTTGTATTATATAGTATCTGTGATAGGTAAACTAGATAATAGATAACTTTGTTGTATTATATAGTATCTGTGATAGATAACATAGATAATAGATAAACTTGTTAAATTATATAGTATCTGTGATAGATAAACTAGATAATACATACAGTTGTTGTATTGTATAGTATCTGTGATAGATAAACTAGATAATAGATAAACTTGCTGTATTATATAGTATCTGTGATAGATAAACTAGATAATACATACAGTTGTTGTATTATATAGTATCTGTGATAGATAAACTAGATAATAGATAAACTTGCTGTATTATATAGTATCTGTGATAGATAAACTAGATAATAGATAAAGTTGTTGTATTATAAAGTATCTGTGATAGATAAACTAGATAATAGATAAACTTGCTGTATTATATAGTATCTGTGATAGATAAACTAGATAATAGATAAAGTTGTTGTATTATATAGTATCTGTGATAGATAAACTAGATAATAGATAACTTTGTTGTATTATATAGTATCTGTGATAGATAACCTAGATAATAGATAAACTTGTTGTATTATATAGTATCTGTGATAGATAAACTAGATAATACATACAGTTGTTGTATTGTATAGTATCTGTGATAGATAAACTAGATAATAGATAAACTTGCTGAATTATATAGTATCTGTGATAGATAAACTAGATAATAGATAAACTTGTTGTATTATATAGTATCTGTGATAGGTAAACTAGATAATAGATAACTTTGTTATATTATATAGTATCTGTGATAGATAACCTAGATAATAGATAAACTTGTTGTATTATATAGTATCTGTGATAGATAAACTAGATAATACATACAGTTGTTGTAATGTATAGTATCTGTGATAGATAAACTAGATAATAGATAAACTTGCTGTATTATATAGTATCTGTGATAGATAAACTAGATAATACATACAGTTGTTGCTTTCTATAGTATCTGTGATAGGTAAACTAGATAATAGATAACTTTGTTGTATTATATAGTATCTGTGATAGATAACCTAGATAATAGATAAACTTGTTGTATTATATAGTATCTGTGATAGATAAACTAAATAATACATACAGTTGTTGTATTGTATAGTATCTGTGATAGATAAACTAGATAATAGATAAACTTGCTGTATTATATAGTATCTGTGATAGATAAACTAGATAATAGATAAAGTTGTTGTATTATATAGTATCTGTGATAGATAAACTAGATAATAGCTAAATTTGCTGTATTATATAATATCTGTGATAGATAAACTAGATAATAGATAAAGTTGTTGTACTATATAGTATCTGTGATAGATAAACTAGATAATAGATAACTTTGTTGTATTATATACTATCTGTTATAGATAACCTAGATAATAGATAAACTTGTTGTATTTTATAGTATCTGTGATAGATAAACTAGATAATACATACAGTTGTTATATTGTATAGTATCTGTGATAGATAAACTAGATAATAGATACATTGCTGTATTATATAGTATCTATGATAGATAAACTAGATAATAGATAAACTTGTTGTATTATATTGTATCTGTGATAGGTAAACTAGATAATAGATAACTTTGTTGTATTATATAGTATCTGTGATAGATAACCTAGATAATAGATAAACTTGTTGTATTATATAGTATCTGTGATTGATAACCTAGATAATAGATAAACTTGCTGTATTATATAGTATCTGTGATAGATAAACTAGATAATAGATAAACTTGTTGTATTATATAGTATCTGTGATAGGTAAACTAGATAATAGATAACTTTGTTGTATTATATAGTATCTGTGATAGATAACCTACATAATACATACAGTTGTTGTATTGTATAGTATCTGTGATAGATAAACTAGATAATAGATAAACTTGCTGTATTATATAGTATCTGTGATAGATAAACTAGATAATAGATAACTTTGTTGTATTATATAGTATCTGTGATAGATAACCTAGATAATAGATAAACTTGTTGTATTATATAGTATCTGTGATAGATAACCTAGATAATAGATAAACTTGTTGTATTATATAGTATCTGTGATAGATAACCTAGATAATAGATAAACTTGTTGTATTATATAGTATCTGTGATAGATAAACTAGATAATACATACAGTTGTTGTATTGTATAGTATCTGTGATAGATAAACTAGATAATAGATAAAGTTGTTGTATTATATAGTATCTGTGATAGATAAACTAGATAATAGATAAACTTGCTGTATTATATAGTATCTGTGATAGATAAACTAGATAATAGATAAAGTTGTTGTATTATATAGTATCTGTGATAGATAAACTAGATAATAGATAACTTTGTTGTATTATATAGTATCTGTGATAGATAACCTAGATAATAGATAAACTTGTTGTATTATATAGTATCTGTGATAGATAAACTTGATAATACATACAGTTGTTGTATTGAATAGTATCTGTGATAGATAAACTAGATAATAGATAAACTTGCTGTATTATATAGTATCTGTGATAGATAAACTAGATAATAGATAAACTTGTTGTATTATATAGTATCTGTGATAGGTAAACTAGATAATAGATAACTTTGTTGTATTATATAGTATCTGTGATAGATAACATAGATAATAGATAAACTTGTTAAATTATATAGTATCTGTGATAGATAAACTAGATAATACATACAGTTGTTGTATTGTATAGTATCTGTGATAGATAAACTAGATAATAGATAAACTTGCTGTATTATATAGTATCTGTGATAGATAAACTAGATAATACATACAGTTGTTGTATTATATAGTATCTGTGATAGATAAACTAGATAATAGATAAACTTGCTGTATTATATAGTATCTGTGATAGATAAACTAGATAATAGATAAAGTTGTTGTATTATAAAGTATCTGTGATAGATAAACTAGATAATAGATAAACTTGCTGTATTATATAGTATCTGTGATAGATAAACTAGATAATAGATAAAGTTGTTGTATTATATAGTATCTGTGATAGATAAACTAGATAATAGATAACTTTGTTGTATTATATAGTATCTGTGATAGATAACCTAGATAATAGATAAACTTGTTGTATTATATAGTATCTGTGATAGATAAACTAGATAATACATACAGTTGTTGTATTGTATAGTATCTGTGATAGATAAACTAGATAATAGATAAACTTGCTGAATTATATAGTATCTGTGATAGATAAACTAGATAATAGATAAACTTGTTGTATTATATAGTATCTGTGATAGGTAAACTAGATAATAGATAACTTTGTTATATTATATAGTATCTGTGATAGATAACCTAGATAATAGATAAACTTGTTGTATTATATAGTATCTGTGATAGATAAACTAGATAATACATACAGTTGTTGTAATGTATAGTATCTGTGATAGATAAACTAGATAATAGATAAACTTGCTGTATTATATAGTATCTGTGATAGATAAACTAGATAATACATACAGTTGTTGCTTTCTATAGTATCTGTGATAGGTAAACTAGATAATAGATAACTTTGTTGTATTATATAGTATCTGTGATAGATAACCTAGATAATAGATAAACTTGTTGTATTATATAGTATCTGTGATAGATAAACTAAATAATACATACAGTTGTTGTATTGTATAGTATCTGTGATAGATAAACTAGATAATAGATAAACTTGCTGTATTATATAGTATCTGTGATAGATAAACTAGATAATAGATAAAGTTGTTGTATTATATAGTATCTGTGATAGATAAACTAGATAATAGCTAAATTTGCTGTATTATATAATATCTGTGATAGATAAACTAGATAATAGATAAAGTTGTTGTACTATATAGTATCTGTGATAGATAAACTAGATAATAGATAACTTTGTTGTATTATATACTATCTGTTATAGATAACCTAGATAATAGATAAACTTGTTGTATTTTATAGTATCTGTGATAGATAAACTAGATAATACATACAGTTGTTATATTGTATAGTATCTGTGATAGATAAACTAGATAATAGATACATTGCTGTATTATATAGTATCTATGATAGATAAACTAGATAATAGATAAACTTGTTGTATTATATTGTATCTGTGATAGGTAAACTAGATAATAGATAACTTTGTTGTATTATATAGTATCTGTGATAGATAACCTAGATAATAGATAAACTTGTTGTATTATATAGTATCTGTGATTGATAACCTAGATAATAGATAAACTTGCTGTATTATATAGTATCTGTGATAGATAAACTAGATAATACATACAGTTGTTGCTTTGTATAGTATCTGTGATAGATAAACTAGATAATAGATAAACTTGTTATATTATATAGTATTTGTGATAGATAAACTAGATAATACATACAGTTGTTGCTTTGTATAGTATCTGTGATAGATAAACTAGATAATAGATAAACTTGTTATATTATATAGTATCTGTGATAGATAAACTAGATAATAGATAAAGTTGTTGTATTATATAGTATCTGTGATAGATAAACTAGATAATAGATAAACTTGTTGTATTATATAGTATCTGTGATAGGTAAACTAGATAATAGATAACTTTGTTGTATTATATAGTATCTGTGATAGCTAACCTAGATAATAGATAAACTTGTTGTATTATATAGTATCTGTGATAGATAACCTAGATAATAGATAAACTTGTTGTATTATATAGTATCTGTGATAGATAAACTAGATAATACATACAGTTGTTGTATTGTATAGTATCTTTGATAGATAAACTAGATAATAGATAAACTTGCTGTATTATATAGTATCTGTGATTGATAACCTAGATAATAGATAAAGTTGTTGTATTATAATAGTATCTGTGATAGATAAACTAGATAATAGATAAACCTGCTGTATTATATAGTATCTGTGATAGATAAAGAAGATAATAGATAAAGTTGTTGTATTATATTGTATCTGTGATAGTTAAACTAGATAATAGATTACTTTGTTGTATTATATAGTATCTGTGATAGATAACCTATATAATAGATAAACTTGTTGTATTATATAGTGTCTGTGATAGATAAACTAGATAATAGATAAAGTTGTTGTATTATATAGTATCTGTGATAGATAAACTAGATAATAGATAACTTTGTTGAATTATATAGTATCTGTGATAGATAAACTAGATAATAGATAAACTTCTTGTATTATATAGTATCTGTGATAGATAAACTAGATAATAGATAACTTTGTTGTATTATATAGTATCTGTGATAGATAACCTAGATAATAGGTAAACTTGTTGTATTATATAGTATCTGTGATAGATAAACTAGATAATACATACAGTTGTTGCTTTGTATAGTATCTGTGATAGATAAACTAGATAATAGATAAACTTGTTATATTATATAGTATCTGTGATAGATAAACTAGATAATAGATAAACTTGCTGTATTATATAGTATCTGTGATAGATAAACTAGATAATAGATAAAGTTGTTGTATTATATAGTATCTGTAATAGATAAACTAGATAATAGATAAACTTGTTGTATTATATAGTATCTGTGATAGGTAAACTAGATAATAGATAACTTTGTTGTATTATATAGTATCTGTGATAGATAACCTAGATAATAGATAAACTTGCTGTATTATATAGTATCTGTGATAGATAAACTAGATAATAGATAAAGTTGTTGTATTATATAGTATCTGTAATAGATAACCTAGATAATAGATAAACTTGTTTTATTATATAGTATCTGTGATAGATAAACTAGATAATACATACAGTTGTTGGATTGTATAGTATCTGTGATAGATAAACTAGATAATAGATAACTTTGTTGTATTATATAGTATCTGTGATAAATAACCTAGATAATAGATAAACTTGTTAAATTATATAGTATCTGTGATAGATAAACTAGATAATACAAACAGTTGTTGTATTGTATAGTATCTGTGATAGATAAACTAGATAATAGATAAACTTGTTGTATTATATAGTATCTGTGATAGATAAACTAGATAATACATACAGTTGTTGCTTTGTATAGTATCTGTGATAGATAAACTAGATAATAGATAAACTTGTTATATTATATAGTGTCTGTGATAGATAAACTAGATAATAGATAAACTTGCTGTATTATATAGTATCTGTGATAGATAAACTAGATAATAGATAAAGTTGTTGTATTATATAGTATCTGTGATAGATAAACTAGATAATAGATAAACTTGCTGTATTATATAGTATCTGTGATAGATAAACTAGATAATAGATAAAGTTGTTGTATTATATAGTATCTGTGATAGATAAACTTGCTGTTTTATATAGTATCTGTGATAGATAAACTAGATAATAGATAAAGTTGTTGTATTATATAGTATCTGTGATAGATAAACTAGATAATAGATAACTTTGTTGTATTATATAGTATCTGTGATAGATAACCTAGATAATAGATAAACTTGTTGTATTATATAGTATCTGTGATAGATAAACTAGATAATACATACAGTTGTTGTATTGTATAGTATCTGTGATAGATAAACTAGATAATAGATAAACTTGCTGTATTATATAGTATCTGTGATAGATAAACTAGATAATAGATAAACTTGTTGTATTATATAGTATCTGTGATAGGTAAACTAGATAATAGATAACTTTGTTGTATTATATAGTATCTGTGATAGATAACCTAGATAATAGATAAACTTGTTGTATTATATAGTATCTGTGATAGATAAACTAGATAATACATACAGTTGTTGTATTGTATAGTATATGTGATAGATAAACTAGATAATAGATAAACTTGCTGTATTATATAGTATCTGTGATAGATAAACTAGATAATACATACAGTTGTTGTTTTGTATAGTATCTGTGATAGATAAACTAGATAATAGATAAACTTGTTGTATTATATAGTATCTGTGATAGATAAACTAGATAATAGATAGCTTTGTTGTATTATATAGTATCTGTGATAGATAACCTAGATAATAGATAAACTTGTTGTATTATATAGTATCTGTGATAGATAAACTCGATAATACATACAGTTGTTGTATTGTATAGTATCTGTGATAGATAAACTAGATAATAGATAAACTTGCTGTATTATATAGTATCTGTGATAGATAAACTAGATAATAGATAAACTTGTTGTATTATATAGTATCTGTGATAGGTAAACTAGATAATAGATAACTTTGTTGTATTATATAGTATCTGTGATAGATAACCTACATAATACATACAGTTGTTGTATTGTATAGTATCTGTGATAGATAAACTAGATAATAGATAAACTTGCTGTATTATATAGTATCTGTGATAGATAAACTAGATAATAGATAACTTTGTTGTATTATATAGTATCTGTGATAGATAACCTAGATAATAGATAAACTTGTTGTATTATATAGTATCTGTGATAGATAACCTAGATAATAGATAAACTTGTTGTATTATATAGTATCTGTGATAGATAACCTAGATAATAGATAAACTTGTTGTATTATATAGTATCTGTGATAGATAAACTAGATAATACATACAGGTGTTGTATTGTATAGTATCTGTGATAGATAAACTAGATAATAGATAAAGTTGTTGTATTATATAGTATCTGTGATAGATAAACTAGATAATAGATAAACTTGCTGTATTATATAGTATCTGTGATAGATAAACTAGATAATAGATAAAGTTGTTGTATTATATAGTATCTGTGATAGATAAACTAGATAATAGATAACTTTGTTGTATTATATAGTATCTGTGATAGATAACCTAGATAATAGATAAACTTGTTGTATTATATAGTATCTGTGATAGATAAACTTGATAATACATACAGTTGTTGTATTGAATAGTATCTGTGATAGATAAACTAGATAATAGATAAACTTGCTGTATTATATAGTATCTGTGATAGATAAACTAGATAATAGATAAACTTGTTGTATTATATAGTATCTGTGATAGGTAAACTAGATAATAGATAACTTTGTTGTATTATATAGTATCTGTGATAGATAACATAGATAATAGATAAACTTGTTAAATTATATAGTATCTGTGATAGATAAACTAGATAATACATACAGTTGTTGTATTGTATAGTATCTGTGATAGATAAACTAGATAATAGATAAACTTGCTGTATTATATAGTATCTGTGATAGATAAACTAGATAATACATACAGTTGTTGTATTATATAGTATCTGTGATAGATAAACTAGATAATAGATAAACTTGCTGTATTATATAGTATCTGTGATAGATAAACTAGATAATAGATAAAGTTGTTGTATTATAAAGTATCTGTGATAGATAAACTAGATAATAGATAAACTTGCTGTATTATATAGTATCTGTGATAGATAAACTAGATAATAGATAAAGTTGTTGTATTATATAGTATCTGTGATAGATAAACTAGATAATAGATAACTTTGTTGTATTATATAGTATCTGTGATAGATAACCTAGATAATAGATAAACTTGTTGTATTATATAGTATCTGTGATAGATAAACTAGATAATACCTACAGTTGTTGTATTGTATAGTATCTGTGATAGATAAACTAGATAATAGATAAACTTGCTGTATTATATAGTATCTGTGATAGATAAACTAGATAATAGATAAACTTGTTGTATTATATAGTATCTGTGATAGGTAAACTAGATAATAGATAACTTTGTTATATTATATAGTATCTGTGATAGATAACCTAGATAATAGATAAACTTGTTGTATTATATAGTATCTGTGATAGATAAACTAGATAATACATACAGTTGTTGTATTGTATAGTATCTGTGATAGATAAACTAGATAATAGATAAACTTGCTGTATTATATAGTATCTGTGATAGATAAACTACATAATACATACAGTTGTTGCTTTGTATAGTATCTGTGATAGGTAAACTAGATAATAGATAACTTTGTTGTATTATATAGTATCTGTGATAGATAACCTAGATAATAGATAAACTTGTTGTATTATATAGTATCTGTGATAGATAAACTAGATAATACATACAGTTGTTGTATTGTATAGTATCTGTGATAGATAAACTAGATAATAGATAAACTTGCTGTATTATATAGTATCTGTGATAGATAAACTAGATAATAGATAAAGTTGTTGTATTATATAGTATCTGTGATAGATAAACTAGATAATAGCTAAATTTGCTGTATTATATAATATCTGTGATAGATAAACTAGATAATAGATAAAGTTGTTGTACTATATAGTATCTGTGATAGATAAACTAGATAATAGATAACTTTGTTGTATTATATACTATCTGTTATAGATAACCTAGATAATAGATAAACTTGTTGTATTTAATAGTATCTGTGATAGATAAACTAGATAATACATACAGTTGTTATATTGTATAGTATCTGTGATAGATAAACTAGATAATAGATAAATTGCTGTATTTTATAGTATCTATGATAGATAAACTAGATAATAGATAAACTTGTTGTATTATATTGTATCTGTGATAGGTAAACTAGATAATAGATAACTTTGTTGTATTATATAGTATCTGTGATAGATAACCTAGATAATAGATAAACTTGTTGTATTATATAGTATCTGTGATTGATAACCTAGATAATAGATAAACTTGCTGTATTATATAGTATCTGTGATAGATAAACTAGATAATACATACAGTTGTTGCTTTGTATAGTATCTGTGATAGATAAACTAGATAATAGATAAACTTGTTATATTATATAGTATTTGTGATAGATAAACTAGATAATACATACAGTTGTTGCTTTGTATAGTATCTGTGATAGATAAACTAGATAATAGATAAACTTGTTATATTATATAGTATCTGTGATAGATAAACTAGATAATAGATAAAGTTGTTGTATTATATAGTATCTGTGATAGATAAACTAGATAATAGATAAACTTGTTGTATTATATAGTATCTGTGATAGGTAAACTAGATAATAGATAACTTTGTTGTATTATATAGTATCTGTGATAGCTAACCTAGATAATAGATAAACTTGTTGTATTATATAGTATCTGTGATAGATAACCTAGATAATAGATAAACTTGTTGTATTATATAGTATCTGTGATAGATAAACTAGATAATACATACAGTTGTTGTATTGTATAGTATCTTTGATAGATAAACTAGATAATAGATAAACTTGCTGTATTATATAGTATCTGTGATAGATAACCTAGATAATAGATAAAGTTGTTGTATTATAATAGTATCTGTGATAGATAAACTAGATAATAGATAAACCTGCTGTATTATATAGTATCTGTGATAGATAAAGAAGATAATAGATAAAGTTGTTGTATTATATAGTATCTGTGATAGATAAACTAGATAATAGATTACTTTGTTGTATTATATAGTATCTGTGATAGATAACCTAGATAATAGATAAACTTGTTGTATTATATAGTGTCTGTGATAGATAAACTAGATAATAGATAAAGTTGTTGTATTATATAGTATCTGTGATAGATAAACTAGATAATAGATAACTTTGTTGCATTATATAGTATCTGTGATAGATAAACTAGATAATAGATAAACTTCTTGTATTATATAGTATCTGTGATAGATAAACTAGATAATAGATAACTTTGTTGTATTATATAGTATCTGTGATAGATAACCTAGATAATAGGTAAACTTGTTGTATTATATAGTATCTGTGATAGATAAACTAGATAATACATACAGTTGTTGCTTTGTATAGTATCTGTGATAGATAAACTAGATAATAGATAAACTTGTTATATTATATAGTATCTGTGATAGATAAACTAGATAATAGATAAACTTGCTGTATTATATAGTATCTGTGATAGATAAACTAGATAATAGATAAAGTTGTTGTATTATATAGTATCTGTAATAGATAAACTAGATAATAGATAAACTTGTTGTATTATATAGTATCTGTGATAGGTAAACTAGATAATAGATAAGTTTGTTGTATTATATAGTATCTGTGATAGATAACCTAGATAATAGATAAACTTGCTGTATTATATAGTATCTGTGATAGATAACCTAGATAATAGATAAACTTGTTTTATTATATAGTATCTGTGATAGATAAACTAGATAATACATACAGTTGTTGGATTGTATAGTATCGGTGATAGATAAACTAGATAATAGATAACTTTGTTGTATTATATAGTATCTGTGATAAATAACCTAGATAATAGATAAACTTGTTAAATTATATAGTATCTGTGATAGATAAACTAGATAATACATACAGTTGTTGCTTTGTATAGTATCTGTGATAGATAAACTAGATAATACAAACAGTTGTTGTATTGTATAGTATCTGTGATAGATAAACTAGATAATAGATAAACTTGTTGTATTATATAGTATCTGTGATAGATAAACTAGATAATACATACAGTTGTTGCTTTGTATAGTATCTGTGATAGATAAACTAGATAATAGATAAACTTGTTATATTATATAGTGTCTGTGATAGATAAACTAGATAATAGATAAACTTGCTGTATTATATAGTATCTGTGATAGATAAACTAGATAATAGATAAAGTTGTTGTATTATATAGTATCTGTGATAGATAAACTAGATAATAGATAAACTTGCTGTATTATATAGTATCTGTGATAGATAAACTAGATAATAGATAAAGTTGTTGTTTTATATAGTATCTGTGATAGATAAACTTGCTGTATTATATAGTATCTGTGATAGATAAACTAGATAATAGATAAAGTTGTTGTATTATATAGTATCTGTGATAGATAACCTAGATAATAGATAAACTTGTTGTATTATATAGTATCTGTGATAGATAAACTAGATAATACATACAGTTGTTGTATTGTATAGTATATGTGATAGATAAACTAGATAATAGATAAACTTGCTGTATTATATAGTATCTGTGATAGATAAACTAGATAATACATACAGTTGTTGTTTTGTATAGTATCTGTGATAGATAAACTAGATAATAGATAAACTTGTTATATTATATAGTATCTGTGATAGATAAACTAGATAATAGATAAAGTTGTTGTATTATATAGTATCTGTGATAGATAAACTAGATAATAGATAACTTTGTTGTATTATATAGTATCTGTTATAGATAACCTAGATAATAGATAAACTTGTTGTATTATATAGTATCTGTGATAGATAAACTAGATAATACATACAGTTGTTATATTGTATAGTATCTGTGATAGATAAACTAGATATTAGATAAACTTGCTGTATTATATAGTATATGTGATAGATAAACTAGATAATAGATAAACTTGTTGTATTATATAGTATCTGTGATAGGTAAACTAGATAATAGATAACTTTGTTGTATTATATAGTATCTGTGATAGATAACCTAGATAATAGATAAACTTGTTGTATTATATAGTATCTGTGATTGATAACCTAGATAATAGATAAACTTGTTGTATTATATAGTATCTGTGATAGATAAACTAGATAATACATACAGTTGTTGCTTTGCATAGTATCTGTGATAGATAAACTAGATAATAGATAAACTTGTTATATTATATAGTATTTGTGATAGATAAACTAGATAATAGATAAACTTGCTGTATTATATAGTATCTGTGATAGATAAACTAGATAATAGATAAAGTTGTTGTATTATATAGTATCTGTGATAGATAAACTAGATAATAGATAAACTTGCTGTATTATATAGTATCTGTGATAGATAAACTAGATAATAGATAAAGTTGTTGTATTATATAGTATCTGTGATAGATAAACTAGATAATAGATAAGCTTGTTGTATTATATAGTATCTGTGATAGATAAACTAGATAATAGATAAAGTTGTTGTATTATATAGTATCTGTGATAGATAAACTAGATAATAGATAAACTTGCTGTATTATATAGTATCTGTGATAGTTAACCTAGATAATAGATAAACTTGTTGTATTATATAGTATCTGTGATAGATAAACTAGATAATAGATAAAGTTGTTGTATTATATAGTATCTGTGATAGATAAACTAGTTAATAGATAAACTTGTTATATTATATAGTATCTGTGATAGATAAACTAGATAATAGATAAACTTGCTGTATTATATAGTATCTGTGATAGATAAACTAGATAATAGATAAACTTGTTGTATTATATAGTATCTGTGATAGATAAACTAGATAATAGATAACTTTGTTGTATTATATAGTATCTGTGATAGATAACCTAGATATTAGATAAACTTGTTGTATTATATAGTATCTGTGATAGATAAACTAGATAATACATACAGTTGTTGTATTGTATAGTATCTGTGATAGATAAACTAGATAATAGATAAACTTGCTGTATTATATAGTATCTGTGATAGATAAACTAGATAATTGATAAACTTGTTGTATTATATAGTATCTGTGATAGGTAAACTAGATAATAGATAACTTTGTTGTATTATATAGTATCTGTGATAGATAACCTACATAATACAAACAGTTGTTGTATTGTATAGTATCTGTGATAGATAAACTAGATAATAGACAAACTTGCTGTATTATATAGTATCTGTGATAGATAAACTAGATAATAGATAACTTTGTTGTATTATATAGTATCTGTGATAGATAACCTAGATAATAGATAAACTTGTTGTATTATATAGTATCTGTGATAGATAACCTAGATAATAGATAAACTTGTTGTATTATATAGTATCTGTGATAGATAACCTAGATAATAGATAAACTTGTTGTATTATATAGTATCTGTGATAGATAAACTAGATAATACATACAGTTGTTGTATTGTATAGTATCTGTGATAGATAAACTAGATAATAGATAAAGTTGTTGTATTATATAGTATCTGTGATAGATAAACTAGATAATAGATAAACTTGCTGTATTATATAGTATCTGTGATAGATAAACTAGATAATAGATAAAGTTGTTGTATTATATAGTATCTGTGATAGATAAACTAGATAATAGATAACTTTGTTGTATTATATAGTATCTGTGATAGATAACCTAGATAATAGATAAACTTGTTGTATTATATAGTATCTGTGATAGATAAACTTGATAATACATACAGTTGTTGTATTGAATAGTATCTGTGATAGATAAACTAGATAATAGATAAACTTGCTGTATTATATAGTATCTGTGATAGATAAACTAGATAATAGATAAACTTGTTGTATTATATAGTATCTGTGATAGGTAAACTAGATAATAGATAACTTTGTTGTATTATATAGTATCTGTGATAGATAACATAGATAATAGATAAACTTGTTAAATTATATAGTATCTGTGATAGATAAACTAGATAATACATACAGTTGTTGCTTTGTATAGTATCTGTGATAGATAAACTAGATAATAGATAAACTTGTTATATTATATAGTGTCTGTGATAGATAAACTAGATAATAGATAAACTTGCTGTATTATATAGTATCTGTGATAGATAAACTAGATAATAGATAAACTTGCTGTATTATATAGTATCTGTGATAGATAAACTAGATAATAGATAAAGTTGTTGTATTCTATAGTATCTGTGATAGATAAACTTGCTGTATTATATAGTATCTGTGATAGATAAACTAGATAATAGATAAAGTTGTTGTATTATATAGTATCTGTGATAGATAAACTAGATAATAGATAACTTTGTTGTATTATATAGTATCTGTGATAGATAACCTAGATAATAGATAAACTTGTTGTATTATATAGTATCTGTGATATATAAACTAGATAATACATACAGTTGTTGTATTGTATAGTATCTGTGATAGATAAACTAGATAATAGATAAACTTGCTGTATTATATAGTATCTGTGATAGATAAACTAGATAATAGATAAACTTGTTGTATTATATAGTATCTGTGATAGGTAAACTAGATAATAGATAACTTTGTTGTATTATATAGTATCTGTGATAGATAACCTAGATAATAGATAAACTTGTTGTATTAAATAGTATCTGTGATAGATAAACTAGATAATACATACAGTTGTTGTATTGTATAGTATCTGTGATAGATAAACTAGATAATAGATAAACTTGCTGTATTATATAGTATCTGTGATAGATAAACTAGATAATACATACAGTTGTTGTTTTGTATAGTATCTGTGATAGATAAACTAGATAATAGATAAACTTGTTATATTATATAGTATCTGTGATAGATAAACTAGATAATAGATAAAGTTGTTGTATTATATAGTATCTGTGATAGATAAACTAGATAATAGATAACTTTGTTGTATTATATAGTATCTGTTATAGATAACCTAGATAATAGATAAACTTGTTGTATTATATAGTATCTGTGATAGATAAACTAGATAATACATACAGTTGTTATATTGTATAGTATCTGTGATAGATAAACTAGATATTAGATAAACTTGCTGTATTATATAGTATCTGTGATAGATAAACTAGATAATAGATAAACTTGTTGTATTATATAGTATCTGTGATAGGTAAACTAGATAATAGATAACTTTGTTGTATTATATAGTATCTGTGATAGATAACCTAGATAATAGATAAACTTGTTGTATTATATAGTATCTGTGATTGATAACCTAGATAATAGATAAACTTGTTGTATTATATAGTATCTGTGATAGATAAACTAGATAATACATACAGTTGTTGCTTTGTATAGTATCTGTGATAGATAAGCTAGATAATAGATAAAGTTGTTGTATTATATAGTATCTGTGATAGATAAACTAGATAATAGATAAACTTGCTGTATTATATAGTATCTGTGATAGATAAACTAGATAATAGATAAAGTTGTTGTATTATATAGTATCTGTGATAGATAAACTAGATAATAGATAACTTTGTTGTATTATATAGTATCTGTGATAGATAACCTAGATAATAGATAAACTTGTTGTATTATATAGTATCTGTGATAGATAACCTAGATAATAGATAAACTTGTTGTATTATATAGTATCTGTGATAGATAAACTAGATAATAGATAAGCTTGTTGTATTATATAGTATCTGTGATAGATAAACTAGATAATAGATAAAGTTGTTGTATTATATAGTATCTGTGATAGATAAACTAGATAATAGATAAACTTGCTGTATTATATAGTATCTGTGATAGTTAACCTAGATAATAGATAAACTTGTTGTATTATATAGTATCTGTGATAGATAAACTAGATAATAGATAAAGTTGTTGTATTATATAGTATCTGTGATAGATAAACTAGTTAATAGATAAACTTGTTATATTATATAGTATCTGTGATAGATAAACTAGATAATAGATAAACTTGCTGCATTATATAGTATCTGTGATAGATAAACTAGATAATAGATAAACTTGTTGTATTATATAGTATCTGTGATAGATAAACTAGATAATAGATAACTTTGTTGTATTATATAGTATCTGTGATAGATAACCTAGATAATAGATAAACTTGTTGTATTATATAGTATCTGTGATAGATAAACTAGATAATACATACAGTTGTTGTATTGTATAGTATCTGTGATAGATAAACTAGATAATAGATAAACTTGCTGTATTATATAGTATCTGTGATAGATAAACTAGATAATAGATAAACTTGTTGTATTATATAGTATCTGTGATAGGTAAACTAGATAATAGATAACTTTGTTGTATTATATAGTATCTGTGATAGATAACCTACATAATACATACAGTTGTTGTATTGTATAGTATCTGTGATAGATAAACTAGATAATAGATAAACTTGCTGTATTATATAGTATCTGTTTTAGATAAACTAGATAATAGATAACTTTGTTGTATTATATAGTATCTGTGATAGATAACCTAGATAATAGATAAACTTGTTGTATTATATAGTATCTGTGATAGATAACCTAGATAATAGATAAACTTGTTGTATTATATAGCATCTGTGATAGATAACCTAGATAATAGATAAACTTGTTGTATTATATAGTATCTGTGATAGATAAACTAGATAATACATACAGTTGTTGTATTGTATAGTATCTGTGATAGATAAACTAGATAATAGATAAAGTTGTTGTATTATATAGTATCTGTGATAGATAAACTAGATAATAGATAAACTTGCTGTATTATATAGTATCTGTGATAGATAAACTAGATAATAGATAAAGTTGTTGTATTATATAGTATCTGTGATAGATAAACTAGATAATAGATAACTTTGTTTTATTATATAGTATCTGTGATAGATAACCTAGATAATAGATAAACTTGTTGTATTATATAGTATCTGTGATAGATAAACTTGATAATACATACAGTTGTTGTATTGAATAGTATCTGTGATAGATAAACTAGATAATAGATAAACTTGCTGTATTATATAGTATCTGTGATAGATAAACTAGATAATAGATAAACTTGTTGTATTATATAGTATCTGTGATAGGTAAACTAGATAATAGATAACTTTGTTGTATTATATAGTATCTGTGATAGATAACATAGATAATAGATAAACTTGTTAAATTATATAGTATCTGTGATAGATAAACTAGATAATACACACAGTTGTTGTATTGTATAGTATCTGTGATAGATAAACTAGATAATAGATAAACTTGCTGTATTATATAGTATCTGTGATAGATAAACTAGATAATACATACAGTTGTTGTATTATATAGTATCTGTGATAGATAAACTAGATAATAGATAAACTTGCTGTATTATATAGTATCTGTGATAGATAAACTAGATAATAGATAAAGTTGTTGTATTATAAAGTATCTGTGATAGATAAACTAGATAATAGATAAACTTGCTGTATTATATAGTATCTGTGATAGATAAACTAGATAATAGATAAAGTTGTTGTATTATATAGTATCTGTGATAGATAAACTAGATAATAGATAACTTTGTTGTATTATATAGTATCTGTGATAGATAACCTAGATAATAGATAAACTTGTTGTATTATATAGTATCTGTGATAGATAAACTAGATAATACATACAGTTGTTGTATTGTATAGTATCTGTGATAGATAAACTAGATAATAGATAAACTTGCTGTATTATATAGTATCTGTGATAGATAAACTAGATAATAGATAAACTTGTTGCATTATATAGTATCTGTGATAGGTAAACTAGATAATAGATAACTTTGTTATATTATATAGTATCTGTGATAGATAACCTAGATAATAGATAAACTTGTTGTATTATATAGTATCTGTGATAGATAAACTAGATAATACATACAGTTGTTGTATTGTATAGTATCTGTGATAGATAAACTAGATAATAGATAAACTTGCTGTATTATATAGTTTCTGTGATAGATAAACTAGATAATACATACAGTTGTTGCTTTGTATAGTATCTGTGATAGGTAAACTAGATAATAGATAACTTTGTTGTATTATATAGTATCTGTGATAGATAACCTAGATAATAGATAAACTTGTTGTATTATATAGTATCTGTGATAGATAAACTAGATAATACATACAGTTGTTGTATTGTATAGTATCTGTGATAGATAAACTAGATAATAGATAAACTTGCTGTATTATATAGTATCTGTGATAGATAAACTAGATAATACATACAGTTGTTGTATTATATAGTATCTGTGATAGATAAACTAGATAATAGATAAACTTGCTGTATTATATAGTATCTGTGATAGATAAACTAGATAATAGATAAAGTTGTTGTATTATAAAGTATCTGTGATAGATAAACTAGATAATAGATAAACTTGCTGTATTATATAGTATCTGTGATAGATAAACTAGATAATAGATAAAGTTGTTGTATTATATAGTATCTGTGATAGATAAACTAGATAATAGATAACTTTGTTGTATTATATAGTATCTGTGATAGATAACCTAGATAATAGATAAACTTGTTGTATTATATAGTATCTGTGATAGATAAACTAGATAATACATACAGTTGTTGTATTGTATAGTATCTGTGATAGATAAACTAGATAATAGATAAACTTGCTGTATTATATAGTATCTGTGATAGATAAACTAGATAATAGATAAACTTGTTGTATTATATAGTATCTGTGATAGGTAAACTAGATAATAGATAACTTTGTTATATTATATAGTATCTGTGATAGATAACCTAGATAATAGATAAACTTGTTGTATTATATAGTATCTGTGATAGATAAACTAGATAATACATACAGTTGTTGTATTGTATAGTATCTGTGATAGATAAACTAGATAATAGATAAACTTGCTGTATTATATAGTATCTGTGATAGATAAACTAGATAATACATACAGTTGTTGCTTTGTATAGTATCTGTGATAGGTAAACTAGATAATAGATAACTTTGTTGTATTATATAGTATCTGTGATAGATAACCTAGATAATAGATAAACTTGTTGTATTATATAGTATCTGTGATAGATAAACTAGATAATACATACAGTTGTTGTATTGTATAGTATCTGTGATAGATAAACTAGATAATAGATAAACTTGCTGTATTATATAGTATCTGTGATAGATAAACTAGATAATAGATAAAGTTGTTGTATTATATAGTATCTGTGATAGATAAACTAGATAATAGCTAAATTTGCTGTATTATATAATATCTATGATAGATAAACTAGATAATAGATAAAGTTGTTGTATTATATAGTATCTGTGATAGATAAACTAGATAATAGATAACTTTGTTGTATTATATACTATCTGTTATAGATAACCTAGATAATAGATAAACTTGTTGTATTTTATAGTATCTGTGATAGATAAACTAGATAATACATACAGTTGTTATATTGTATAGTATCTGTGATAGATAAACTAGATAATAGATAAATTGCTGTATTATATAGTATCTGTGATAGATAAACTAGATAATAGATAAACTTGTTGTATTATATTGTATCTGTGATAGGTAAACTAGATAATAGATAACTTTGTTGTATTATATAGTATCTGTGATAGATAACCTAGATAATAGATAAACTTGTTGTATTATATAGTATCTGTGATTGATAACCTAGATAATAGATAAACTTGCTGTATTGTATAGTATCTGTGATAGATAAACTAGATAATACATACAGTTGTTGCTTTGTATAGTATCTGTGATAGATAAACTAGATAATAGATAAACTTGTTATATTATATAGTATTTGTGATAGATAAACTAGATAATACATACAGTTGTTGCTTTGTATAGTATCTGTGATAGATAAACTAGATAATAGATAAACTTGTTATATTATATAGTATCTGTGATAGATAAACTAGATAATAGATAAACTTGCTGTATTATATAGTATCTGTGATAGATAAACTAGATAATAGATAAAGTTGTTGTATTATATAGTATCTGTGATAGATAAACTAGATAATAGATAAACTTGTTGTATTATATAGTATCTGTGATAGGTAAACTAGATAATAGATAACTTTGTTGTATTATATAGTATCTGTGATAGCTAACCTAGATAATAGATAAACTTGTTGTATTATATAGTATCTGTGATAGATAACCTAGATAATAGATAAACTTGTTGTATTATATAGTATCTGTGATAGATAAACTAGATAATACATACAGTTGTTGTATTGTTTAGTATCTTTGATAGATAAACTAGATAATAGATAAACTTGCTGTATTATATAGTATCTGTGATAGATAACCTAGATAATAGATAAAGTTGTTGTATTATAATAGTATCTGTGATAGATAAACTAGATAATAGATAAACCTGCTGTATTATATAGTATCTGTGATAGATAAAGAAGATAATAGATAAAGTTGTTGTATTATATAGTATCTGTGATAGATAAACTAGATAATAGATTACTTTGTTGTATTATATAGTATCTGTGATAGATAACCTAGGTAATAGATAAACTTGTTGTATTATATAGTGTCTGTGATAGATAAACTAGATAATAGATAAAGTTGTTGTATTATATAGTATCTGTGATAGATAAACTAGATAATAGATAACTTTGTTGCATTATATAGTATCTGTGATAGATAAACTAGATAATAGATAAACTTCTTGTATTATATAGTATCTGTGATAGATAAACTAGATAATAGATAACTTTGTTGTATTATATAGTATCTGTGATAGATAACCTAGATAATAGGTAAACTTGTTGTATTATATAGTATCTGTGATAGATAAACTAGATAATACATACAGTTGTTGCTTTGTATAGTATCTGTGATAGATAAACTAGATAATAGATAAACTTGTTATATTATATAGTATCTGTGATAGATAAACTAGATAATAGATAAACTTGTTGTATTATATAGTATCTGTGATAGATAAACTAGATAATAGATAAAGTTGTTGTATTATATAGTATCTGTAATAGATAAACTAGATAATAGATAAACTTGTTGTATTATATAGTATCTGTGATAGGTAAACTAGATAATAGATAACTTTGTTGTATTATATAGTATCTGTGATAGATAACCTAGATAATAGATAAACTTGCTGTATTATATAGTATCTGTGATAGATAAACTAGATAATAGATAAAGTTGTTGTATTATATAGTATCTGTAATAGATAACCTAGATAATAGATAAACTTGTTTTATTATATAGTATCTGTGATAGATAAACTAGATAATACATACAGTCGTTGGATTGTATAGTATCTGTGATAGATAAACTAGATATTAGATAACTTTGTTGTATTATATAGTATCTGTGATAAATAACCTAGATAATAGATAAACTTGTTAAATTATATAGTATCTGTGATAGATAAACTAGATAATACAAACAGTTGTTGTATTGTATAGTATCTGTGATAGATAAACTAGATAATAGATAAACTTGTTGTATTATATAGTATCTGTGATAGATAAACTAGATAATACATACAGTTGTTGCTTTGTATAGTATCTGTGATAGATAAACTAGATAATAGATAAACTTGTTATATTATATAGTATCTGTGATAGATAAACTAGATAATAGATAAACTTGCTGTATTATATAGTATCTGTGATAGATAAACTAGATAATAGATAAAGTTGTTGTATTATATAGTATCTGTGATAGATAAACTAGATAATAGATAAACTTGCTGTATTATATAGTATCTGTGATAGATAAACTAGATAATAGATAAAGTTGTTGTATTATATAGTATCTGTGATAGATGAACTTGCTGTATTATATAGTATCTGTGATAGATAAACTAGATAATAGATAAAGTTGTTGTATTATATAGTATCTGTGATAGATAAACTAGATAATAGATAACTTTGTTGTATTATATAGTATCTGTGATAGATAACCTAGATAATAGATAAACTTGTTGTATTATATAGTATCTGTGATAGATAAACTAGATAATACATACAGTTGTTGTATTGTATAGTATCTGTGATAGATAAACTAGATAATAGATAAACTTGCTGTATTATATAGTATCTGTGATAGATAAACTAGATAATACATACAGTTGTTGTTTTGTATAGTATCTGTGATAGATAAACTAGATAATAGATAAACTTGTTATATTATATAGTATCTGTGATAGATAAACTAGATAATAGATAAACTTGCTGTATTATATAGTATCTGTGATAGATAAACTAGATAATAGATAAAGTTGTTGTATTATATAGTATCTGTGATAGATAAACAAGATAATAGCTAAATTTGCTGTATTATATAATATCTGTGATAGATAAACTAGATAATAGATAAAGTTGTTGTATTATATAGTATCTGTGATAGATAAACTAGATAATAGATAACTTTGTTGTATTATATAGTATCTGTTATAGATAACCTAGATAATAGATAAACTTGTTGTATTATATAGTATCTGTGATAGATAAACTAGATAATACATACAGTTGTTATATTGTATAGTATCTGTGATAGATAAACTAGATAATAGATAAACTTGCTGTATTATATAGTATCTGTGATAGATAAACTAGATAATAGATAAACTTGTTGTATTATATAGTATCTGTGATAGGTAAACTAGATAATAGATAAACTTGCTGTATTATATAGTATCTGTGATAGATAAACTAGATAATAGATAAAGTTGTTGTATTATATAGTATCTGTGATAGATAAACTAGATAATAGATAAACTTGCTGTATTATATAGTATCTGTGATAGATAAACTAGATAATAGATAAAGTTGTTGTATTATATAGTATCTGTGATAGATAAACTAGATAATAGATAAACTTGTTGTATTATATAGTATCTGTGATAGATAAACTAGATAATACATACAGTTGTTGCTTTGTATAGTATCTGTGATAGATAAACTAGATAATAGATAAACTTGTTATATTATATAGTATTTGTGATAGATAAACTAGATAATAGATAAACTTGCTGTATTATATAGTATCTGTGATAGATAAACTAGATAATAGATAAAGTTGTTGTATTATATAGTATCTGTGATAGATAAACTAGATAATAGATAAACTTGCTGTATTATATAGTATCTGTGATAGATAAACTAGATAATAGATAAAGTTGTTGTATTATATAGTATCTGTGATAGATAAACTAGATAATAGATAACTTTGTTGTATTATATAGTATCTGTGATAGATAACCTAGATAATAGATAAACTTGTTGTATTATATAGTATCTGTGATAGATAAACTAGATAATACATACAGTTGTTGCTTTGTATAGTATCTGTGATAGATAAACTAGATAATAGATAAACTTGTTATATTATATAGTATCTGTGATAGATAAACTAGATAATAGATAAACTTGCTGTATTATATAGTATCTGTGATAGATAAACTAGATAATAGATAAAGTTGTTGTATTATATAGTATCTGAGATAGATAAATTAGATAATAGATAAACTTGTTGTATTATATAGTATCTGTGATAGGTAAACTAGATAATAGATAACTTTGTTGTATTATATAGTATCTGTGATAGCTATCCTAGATAATAGATAAACTTGTTGTATTATATAGTATCTGTGATAGATAACCTAGATAATAGATAAACTTGTTGTATTATATAGTATCTGTGATAGATAAACTAGATAATACATACAGTTGTTGTATTGTATAGTATCTTTGATAGATAAACTAGATAATAGATAAACTTGCTGTATTATATAGTATCTGTGATAGATAACCTAGATAATAGATAAAGTTGTTGTATTATAATAGTATCTGTGATAGATAAACTAGATAATAGATAAACCTGCTGTATTATATAGTATCTGTGATAGATAAACTAGATAATAGATAAAGTTGTTGTATTATATAGTATCTGTGATAGATAAACTAGATAATAGATTACTTTGTTGTATTATATAGTATCTGTGATAGATAACCTAGATAATAGATAAACTTGTTGTATTATATAGTGTCTGTGATAGATAAACTAGATAATAGATAAAGTTGTTGTATTATATAGTATCTGTGATAGATAAACTAGATAATAGATAAAGTTGTTGTATTATATAGTATCTGTGATAGATAAACTAGATAATAGATAAACTTGTTGTATTATATAGTATCTGTGATAGGTAAACTAGATAATAGATAACTTTGTTGTATTATATAGTATCTGTGATAGATAACCTAGATAATAGATAAACTTGTTGTATTATATAGTATCTGTGATTGATAACCTAGATAATAGATAAACTTGTTGTATTATATAGTATCTGTGATAGATAAACTAGATAATACATACAGTTGTTGCTTTGTATAGTATCTGTGATAGATAAACTAGATAATAGATAAACTTGTTATATTATATAGTATTTGTGATAGATAAACTAGATAATAGATAAACTTGCTGTATTATATAGTATCTGTGATAGATAAACTAGATAATAGATAAAGTTGTTGTATTATATAGTATCTGTGATAGATAAACTAGATAATAGATAAACTTGCTGTATTATATAGTATCTGTGATAGATAAACTAGATAATAGATAAAGTTGTTGTATTATATAGTATCTGTGATAGATAAACTAGATAATAGATAACTTTGTTGTATTATATAGTATCTGTGATAGATAACCTAGATAATAGATAAAGTTGTTGTATTATATAGTATCTGTGATAGATAAACTAGATAATACATACAGTTGTTGCTTTGTATAGTATCTGTGATAGATAAACTAGATAATAGATAAACTTGTTATATTATATAGTATCTGTGATAGATAAACTAGATAATAGATAAACTTGCTGTATTATATAGTATCTGTGATAGATAAACTAGATAATAGATAAAGTTGTTGTATTATATAGTATCTGTGATAGATAAACTAGATAATAGATAAACTTGTTGTATTATATAGTATCTGTGATAGGTAAACTAGATAATAGATAACTTTGTTGTATTATATAGAATCTGTGATAGCTATCCTAGATAATAGATAAACTTGTTGTATTATATAGTATCTGTGATAGATAACCTAGATAATAGATAAACTTGTTGTATTATATAATATCTGTGATAGATAAACTAGATAATACATACAGTTGTTGTATTGTATAGTATCTTTGATAGATAAACTAGATAATAGATAAACTTGCTGTATTATATAGTATCTGTGATAGATAACCTAGATAATAGATAAAGTTGTTGTATTATAATAGTATCTGTGATAGATAAACTAGATAATAGATAAACCTGCTGTATTATATAGTATCTGTGATAGATAAACTAGATAATAGATAAAGTTGTTGTATTATATAGTATCTGTGATAGGTAAACTAGATAATAGATAACTTTGTTGTATTATATAGTATCTGTGATAGATAACCTAGATAATAGAAAAACTTGTTGTATTATATAGTATCTGTGATAGATAAACTAGATAATACATACAGTTGTTGTATTGTATAGTATCTGTGATAGATAAACTAGATAATAGATAAACTTGCTGTATTATATAGTATCTGTGATAGATAAACTAGATAATACATACAGTTGTTGTTTTGTATAGTATCTGTGATAGATAAACTAGATAATAGATAAACTTGTTATATTATATAGTATCTGTGATAGATAAACTAGATAATAGATAAACTTGCTGTATTATATAGTATCTGTGATAGATAAACTAGATAATAGATAAAGTTGTTGTATTATATAGTATCTGTGATAGATAAACTAGATAATAGCTAAATTTGCTGTATTATATAATATCTGTGATAGATAAACTAGATAATAGATAAAGTTGTTGTATTATATAGTATCTGTGATAGATAAACTAGATAATAGATAACTTTGTTGTATTATATAGTATCTGTTATAGATAACCTAGATAATAGATAAACTTGTTGTATTATATAGTATCTGTGATAGATAAACTAGATAATACATACAGTTGTTATATTGTATAGTATCTGTGATAGATAAACTAGATAATAGATAAACTTGCTGTATTATATAGTATCTGTGATAGATAAACTAGATAATAGATAAACTTGTTGTATTATATAGTATCTGTGATAGGTAAACTAGATAATAGATAACTTTGTTGTATTATATAGTATCTGTGATAGATAACCTAGATAATAGATAAACTTGTTGTATTATATAGTATCTGTGATTGATAACCTAGATAATAGATAAACTTGTTGTATTATATAGTATCTGTGATAGATAAACTAGATAATACATACAGTTGTTGCTTTGTATAGTATCTGTGATAGATAAACTAGATAATAGATAAACTTGTTATATTATATAGTATTTGTGATAGATAAACTAGATAATAGATAAACTTGCTGTATTATATAGTATCTGTGATAGATAAACTAGATAATAGATAAAGTTGTTGTATTATATAGTATCTGTGATAGATAAACTAGATAATAGATAAACTTGCTGTATTATATAGTATCTGTGATAGATAAACTAGATAATAGATAAAGTTGTTGTATTATATAGTATCTGTGATAGATAAACTAGATAATAGATAAACTTGCTGTATTATATAGTATCTGTGATAGATAAACTAGATAATAGATAAAGTTGTTGTATTATATAGTATCTGTGATAGATAAACTAGATAATAGATAACTTTGTTGTATTATATAGTATCTGTGATAGATAACCTAGATAATAGATAAACTTGTTGTATTATATAGTATCTGTGATAGATAAACTAGATAATACATACAGTTGTTGCTTTGTATAGTATCTGTGATAGATAAACTAGATAATAGATAAACTTGTTATATTATATAGTATCTGTGATAGATAAACTAGATAATAGATAAACTTGCTGTATTATATAGTATCTGTGATAGATAAACTAGATAATAGATAAAGTTGTTGTATTATATAGTATCTGTGATAGATAAACTAGATAATAGATAAACTTGTTGTATTATATAGTATCTGTGATAGGTAAACTAGATAATAGATAACTTTGTTGTATTATATAGTATCTGTGATAGCTATCCTAGATAATAGATAAACTTGTTGTATTATATAGTATCTGTGATAGATAACCTAGATAATAGATAAACTTGTTGTATTATATAGTATCTGTGATAGATAAACTAGATAATACATACAGTTGTTGTATTGTATAGTATCTTTGATAGATAAACTAGATAATAGATAAACTTGCTGTATTATATAGTATCTGTGATAGATAACCTAGATAATAGATAAAGTTGTTGTATTATAATAGTATCTGTGATAGATAAACTAGATAATAGATAAACCTGCTGTATTATATAGTATCTGTGATAGATAAACTAGATAATAGATAAAGTTGTTGTATTATATAGTATCTGTGATAGATAAACTAGATAATAGATTACTTTGTTGTATTATATAGTATCTGTGATAGATAACCTAGATAATAGATAAACTTGTTGTATTATATAGTGTCTGTGATAGATAAACTAGATAATAGATAAAGTTGTTGTATTATATAGTATCTGTGATAGATAAACTAGATAATAGATAAAGTTGTTGTATTATATAGTATCTGTGATAGATAAACTAGATAATAGATAAACTTGTTGTATTATATAGTATCTGTGATAGGTAAACTAGATAATAGATAACTTTGTTGTATTATATAGTATCTGTGATAGATAACCTAGATAATAGATAAACTTGTTGTATTATATAGTATCTGTGATTGATAACCTAGATAATAGATAAACTTGTTGTATTATATAGTATCTGTGATAGATAAACTAGATAATACATACAGTTGTTGCTTTGTATAGTATCTGTGATAGATAAACTAGATAATAGATAAACTTGTTATATTATATAGTATTTGTGATAGATAAACTAGATAATAGATAAACTTGCTGTATTATATAGTATCTGTGATAGATAAACTAGATAATAGATAAAGTTGTTGTATTATATAGTATCTGTGATAGATAAACTAGATAATAGATAAACTTGCTGTATTATATAGTATCTGTGATAGATAAACTAGATAATAGATAAAGTTGTTGTATTATATAGTATCTGTGATAGATAAACTAGATAATAGATAACTTTGTTGTATTATATAGTATCTGTGATAGATAACCTAGATAATAGATAAAGTTGTTGTATTATATAGTATCTGTGATAGATAAACTAGATAATACATACAGTTGTTGCTTTGTATAGTATCTGTGATAGATAAACTAGATTATAGATAAACTTGTTATATTATATAGTATCTGTGATAGATAAACTAGATAATAGATAAACTTGCTGTATTATATAGTATCTGTGATAGATAAACTAGATAATAGATAAAGTTGTTGTATTATATAGTATCTGTGATAGATAAACTAGATAATAGATAAACTTGTTGTATTATATAGTATCTGTGATAGGTAAACTAGATAATAGATAACTTTGTTGTATTATATAGTATCTGTGATAGCTATGCTAGATAATAGATAAACTTGTTGTATTATATAGTATCTGTGATAGATAACCTAGATAATAGATAAACTTGTTGTATTATATAATATCTGTGATAGATAAACTAGATAATACATACAGTTGTTGTATTGTATAGTATCTTTGATAGATAAACTAGATAATAGATAAACTTGCTGTATTATATAGTATCTGTGATAGATAACCTAGATAATAGATAAAGTTGTTGTATTATAATAGTATCTGTGATAGATAAACTAGATAATAGATAAACCTGCTGTATTATATAGTATCTGTGATAGATAAACTAGATAATAGATAAAGTTGTTGTATTATATAGTATCTGTGATAGATAAACTAGATAATAGATTACTTTGTTGTATTATATAGTATCTGTGATAGATAACCTAGATAATAGATAAACTTGTTGTATTATATAGTGTCTGTGATAGATAAACTAGATAATAGATAAAGTTGTTGTATTATATAGTATCTGTGATAGATAAACTAGATAATAGATAAAGTCGTTGTATTATATAGTATCTGTGATAGATAAACTAGATAATAGATAACTTTGTTGCATTATATAGTATCTGTGATAGATAAACTAGATAATAGATAAACTTCTTGTATTATATAGTATCTGTGATAGATAAACTAGATAATAGATAACTTTGTTGTATTATATAGTATCTGTGATAGATAACCTAGATAATAGGTAAACTTGTTGTATTATATAGTATCTGTGATAGATAAACTAGATAATACATACAGTTGTTGCTTTGTATAGTATCTGTGATAGATAAACTAGATAATAGATAAACTTGTTATATTATATAGTATTTGTGATAGATAAACTATATAATAGATAAACTTGCTGTATTATATAGTATGTGTGATAGATAAACTAGATAATAGATAAAGTTGTTGTATTATATAGTATCTGTGATAGATAAACTAGATAATAGATAAACTTGCTGTATTATATAGTATCTGTGATAGATAAACTAGATAATAGATAAAGTTGTTGTATTATATAGTATCTGTGATAGATAAACTAGATAATAGATAACTTTGTTGTATTATATAGTATCTGTGATAGATAACCTAGATAATAGATAAACTTGTTGTATTATATAGTATCTGTGATAGATAAACTAGATAATACATACAGTTGTTGCTTTGTATAGTATCTGTGATAGATAAACTAGATAATAGATAAACTTGTTATATTATATAGTATCTGTGATAGATAAACTAGATAATAGATAAACTTGCTGTATTATATAGTATCTGTGATAGATAAACTAGATAATAGATACAGTTGTTGTATTATATAGTATCTGTGATAGATAAACTAGATAATAGATAAACTTGTTGTATTATATAGTATCTGTGATAGGTAAACTAGATAATAGATAACTTTGTTGTATTATATAGTATCTGTGATAGCTATCCTAGATAATAGATAAACTTGTTGTATTATATAGTATCTGTGATAGATAACCTAGATAATAGATAAACTTGTTGTATTATATAGTATCTGTGATAGATAAACTAGATAATACATACAGTTGTTGTATTGTATAGTATCTTTGATAGATAAACTAGATAATAGATAAACTTGCTGTATTATATAGTATCTGTGATAGATAACCTAGATAATAGATAAAGTTGTTGTATTATAATAGTATCTGTGATAGATAAACTAGATAATAGATAAACCTGCTGTATTATATAGTATCTGTGATAGATAAACTAGATAATAGATAAAGTTGTTGTATTATATAGTATCTGTGATAGATAAACTAGATAATAGATTACTTTGTTGTATTATATAGTATCTGTGATAGATAACCTAGATAATAGATAAACTTGTTGTATTATATAGTGTCTGTGATAGATAAACTAGATAATAGATAAAGTTGTTGTATTATATAGTATCTGTGATAGATAAACTAGATAATAGATAAAGTTGTTGTATTATATAGTATCTGTGATAGATAAACTAGATAATAGATAACTTTGGTGCATTATATAGTATCTGTGATAGATAAACTAGATAATAGATAAACTTCTTGTATTATATAGTATCTGTGATAGATAAACTAGATAATAGATAACTTTGTTGTATTATATAGTATCTGTGATAGATAACCTAGATAATAGGTAAACTTGTTGTATTATATAGTATCTGTGATAGATAAACTAGATAATACATACAGTTGTTGCTTTGTATAGTATCTGTGATAGATAAACTAGATAATAGATAAACTTGTTATATTATATAGTATCTGTGATAGATAAACTAGATAATAGATAAACTTGCTGTATTATATAGTATCTGTGATAGATAAACTAGATAATAGATAAAGTTGTTGTATTAAATAGTATCTGTAATAGATAAACTAGATAATAGATAAATTTGTTGTATTATATAGTATATGTGATAGGTAAACTAGATAATAGATAACTTTGTTGTATTATATAGTATCTGTGATAGATAACCTAGATAATAGATAAACTTGCTGTATTATATAGTATCTGTGATAGATAAACTAGATAATAGATAAAGTTGTTGTATTATATAGTATCTGTAATAGATAACCTAGATAATAGATAAACTTGTTTTATTATATAGTATCTGTGATAGATAAACTAGATAATACATACAGTTGTTGGATTGTATAGTATCTGTGATAGATAAACTAGATAATAGATAACTTTGTTGTATTATATAGTATCTGTGATAGATAAACTAGATAATAGATAAAGTTGTTGTATTATATAGTATCTGTAATAGATAACCTAGATAATAGATAAACTTGTTGTATTATATAGAATCTGTGATAGATAAACTTAATAATACATACAGTTGTTGTATTGTATAGTATCTGTGATAGATAAACTAGATAATAAATAAACTTGCTGTATTATATAGTATCTGTGATAGATAAACTAGATAATAGATAAACTTGTTGTATTATATAGTATCTGTGATAGGTAAACTAGATAATAGATAACTTTGTTGTATTATATAGTATCTGTGATAGATAACCTAGATAATAGATAAACTTGTTAAATTATATAGTATCTGTGATAGATAAACTAGATAATACATACAGTTGTTGTATTGTATAGTATCTGTGATAGATAAATTAGATAATAGATAAACTTGCTGTATTATATAGTATCTGTGATAGATAAACTAGATAATAGATAAACTTGCTGTATTATATAGTATCTGTGATAGATAAACTAGATAATAGATAAAGTTGTTGTATTATATAGTATCTGTGATAGATAAACTAGATAATAGATAAACTTGCTGTATTATATAGTATCTGTGATAGATAAACTAGATAATAGATAAAGTTGTTGTATTATATAGTATCTGTGATAGATAAACTAGATAATAGATAAACTTGCTGTATTATATAGTATCTGTGATAGATAAACTAGATAATAGATAAAGTTGTTGTATTATATAGTATCTGTGATAGATAAACTAGATAATAGATAACTTTGTTGTATTATATAGTATCTGTGATAGATAACCTAGATAATAGATAAACTTGTTGTATTATATAGTATCTGTGATAGATAAACTAGATAATACATACAGTTGTTGTATTGTATAGTATCTTTGATAGATAAACTAGATAATAGATAAACTTGCTGTATTATATAGTATCTGTGATAGATAACCTAGATAATTGATAAAGTTGTTGTATTATAATAGTATCTGTGATAGATAAACTAGATAATAGATAAACCTGCTGTATTATATAGTATCTGTGATAGATAAACTAGATAATAGATAAAGTTGTTGTATTATATAGTATCTGTGATAGATAAACTAGATAATAGATTACTTTGTTGTATTATATAGTATCTGTGATAGATAACCTAGATAATAGATAAACTTGTTGTATTATATAGTGTCTGTGATAGATAAACTAGATAATAGATAAAGTTGTTGTATTATATAGTATCTGTGATAGATAAACTAGATAATAGATAAAGTCGTTGTATTATATAGTATCTGTGATAGATAAACTAGATAATAGATAACTTTGTTGCATTATATAGTATCTGTGATAGATAAACTAGATAATAGATAAACTTCTTGTATTATATAGTATCTGTGATAGATAAACTAGATAATAGATAACTTTGTTGTATTATATAGTATCTGTGATAGATAACCTAGATAATAGGTAAACTTGTTGTATTATATAGTATCTGTGATAGATAAACTAGATAATACATACAGTTGTTGCTTTGTATAGTATCTGTGATAGATAAACTAGATAATAGATAAACTTGTTATATTATATAGTATTTGTGATAGATAAACTATATAATAGATAAACTTGCTGTATTATATAGTATGTGTGATAGATAAACTAGATAATAGATAAAGTTGTTGTATTATATAGTATCTGTGATAGATAAACTAGATAATAGATAAACTTGCTGTATTATATAGTATCTGTGATAGATAAACTAGATAATAGATAAAGTTGTTGTATTATATAGTATCTGTGATAGATAAACTAGATAATAGATAACTTTGTTGTATTATATAGTATCTGTGATAGATAACCTAGATAATAGATAAACTTGTTGTATTATATAGTATCTGTGATAGATAAACTAGATAATACATACAGTTGTTGTATTGTATAGTATCTTTGATAGATAAACTAGATAATAGATAAACTTGCTGTATTATATAGTATCTGTGATAGATAAACTAGATAATAGATAAACCTGCTGTATTATATAGTATCTGTGATAGATAAACTAGATAATAGATAAAGTTGTTGTATTATATAGTATCTGTGATAGATAAACTAGATAATAGATTACTTTGTTGTATTATATAGTATCTGTGATAGATAACCTAGATAATAGATAAACTTGTTGTATTATATAGTGTCTGTGATAGATAAACTAGATAATAGATAAAGTTGTTGTATTATATAGTATCTGTGATAGATAAACTAGATAATAGATAAAGTCGTTGTATTATATAGTATCTGTGATAGATAAACTAGATAATAGATAACTTTGTTGCATTATATAGTATCTGTGATAGATAAACTAGATAATAGATAAACTTCTTGTATTATATAGTATCTGTGATAGATAAACTAGATAATAGATAACTTTGTTGTATTATATAGTATCTGTGATAGATAACCTAGATAATAGGTAAACTTGTTGTATTATATAGTATCTGTGATAGATAAACTAGATAATACATACAGTTGTTGCTTTGTATAGTATCTGTGATAGATAAACTAGATAATAGATAAACTTGTTATATTATATAGTATTTGTGATAGATAAACTATATAATAGATAAACTTGCTGTATTATATAGTATGTGTGATAGATAAACTAGATAATAGATAAAGTTGTTGTATTATATAGTATCTGTGATAGATAAACTAGATAATAGATAAACTTGCTGTATTATATAGTATCTGTGATAGATAAACTAGATAATAGATAAAGTTGTTGTATTATATAGTATCTGTGATAGATAAACTAGATAATAGATAACTTTGTTGTATTATATAGTATCTGTGATAGATAACCTAGATAATAGATAAACTTGTTGTATTATATAGTATCTGTGATAGATAAACTAGATAATACATACAGTTGTTGCTTTGTATAGTATCTGTGATAGATAAACTAGATAATAGATAAACTTGTTATATTATATAGTATCTGTGATAGATAAACTAGATAATAGATAAACTTGCTGTATTATATAGTATCTGTGATAGATAAACTAGATAATAGATACAGTTGTTGTATTATATAGTATCTGTGATAGATAAACTAGATAATAGATAAACTTGTTGTATTATATAGTATCTGTGATAGGTAAACTAGATAATAGATAACTTTGTTGTATTATATAGTATCTGTGAGAGCTATCCTAGATAATAGATAAACTTGTTGTATTATATAGTATCTGTGATAGATAACCTAGATAATAGATAAACTTGTTGTATTATATAGTATCTGTGATAGATAAACTAGATAATACATACAGTTGTTGTATTGTATAGTATCTTTGATAGATAAACTAGATAATAGTTAAACTTGCTGTATTATATAGTATCTGTGATAGATAACCTAGATAATAGATAAAGTTGTTGTATTATAATAGTATCTGTGATAGATAAACTAGATAATAGATAAACCTGCTGTATTATATAGTATCTGTGATAGATAAACTAGATAATAGATAAAGTTGTTGTATTATATAGTATCTGTGATAGATAAACTAGATAATAGATTACTTTGTTGTATTATATAGTATCTGTGATAGATAACCTAGATAATAGATAAACTTGTTGTATTATATAGTGTCTGTGATAGATAAACTAGATAATAGATAAAGTTGTTGTATTATATAGTATCTGTGATAGATAAACTAGATAATAGATAAAGTTGTTGTATTATATAGTATCTGTGATAGATAAACTAGATAATAGATAACTTTGGTGCATTATATAGTATCTGTGATAGATAAACTAGATAATAGATAAACTTCTTGTATTATATAGTATCTGTGATAGATAAACTAGATAATAGATAACTTTGTTGTATTATATAGTATCTGTGATAGATAACCTAGATAATAGGTAAACTTGTTGTATTATATAGTATCTGTGATAGATAAACTAGATAATACATACAGTTGTTGCTTTGTATAGTATCTGTGATAGATAAACTAGATAATAGATAAACTTGTTATATTATATAGTATCTGTGATAGATAAACTAGATAATAGATAAACTTGCTGTATTATATAGTATCTGTGATAGATAAACTAGATAATAGATAAAGTTGTTGTATTATATAGTATCTGTAATAGATAAACTAGATAATAGATAAACTTGTTGTATTATATAGTATATGTGATAGGTAAACTAGATAATAGATAACTTTGTTGTATTATATAGTATCTGTGATAGATAACCTAGATAATAGATAAACTTGTTTTATTATATAGTATCTGTGATAGATAAACTAGATAATACATACAGTTGTTGGATTGTATAGTATCTGTGATAGATAAACTAGATAATAAATAAACTTGCTGTATTATATAGTATCTGTGATAGATAAACTAGATAATAGATAAACTTGTTGTATTATATAGTATCTGTGATAGGTAAACTAGATAATAGATAACTTTGTTGTATTATATAGTATCTGTGATAGATAACCTAGATAATAGATAAACTTGTTAAATTATATAGTATCTGTGATAGATAAACTAGATAATACATACAGTTGTTGTATTGTATAGTATCTGTGATAGATAAATTAGATAATAGATAAACTTGCTGTATTATATAGTATCTGTGATAGATAAACTAGATAATACATACAGCTGTTGCTTTGTATAGTATCTGTGATAGATAAACTAGATAATAGATAAACTTGTTATATTATATAGTATCTGTGATAGATAAACTAGATAATAGATAAACTTGCTGTATTATATAGTATCTGTGATAGATAAACTAGATAATAGATAAAGTTGTTGTATTATATAGTATCTGTGATAGATAAACTAGATAATAGATAAACTTGCTGTATTATATAGTATCTGTGATAGATAAACTAGATAATAGATAAAGTTGTTGTATTATATAGTATCTGTGATAGATAAACTAGATAATAGATAAACTTGCTGTATTATATAGTATCTGTGATAGATAAACTAGATAATAGATAAAGTTGTTGTATTATATAGTATCTGTGATAGATAAACTAGATAATAGATAACTTTGTTGTATTATATAGTATCTGTGATAGATAACCTAGATAATAGATAAACTTGTTGTATTATATAGTATCTGTGATAGATAAACTAGATAATACATACAGTTGTTGTATTGTATAGTATCTGTGATAGATAAACTAGATAATAGATAAACTTGCTGTATTATATAGTATCTGTGATAGATAAACTAGATAATAGATAAAGTTGTTGTATTATATAGTATCTGTGATAGGTAAACTAGATAATAGATAACTTTGTTGTATTATATAGTATCTGTGATAGATAACCTAGATAATAGATAAACTTGTTGTATTATATAGTATCTGTGATAGATAAACTAGATAATACATACAGTTGTTGTATTGTATAGTATCTGTGATAGATAAACTAGATAATAGATAAACTTGCTGTATTATATAGTATCTGTGATAGATAAACTAGATAATACATACAGTTGTTGCTTTGTATAGTATCTGTGATAGATAAACTAGATAATAGATAAACTTGTTATATTATATAGTATCTGTGATAGATAAACTAGATAATAGATAAACTTGCTGTATTATATAATATCTGTGATAGATAAACTAGATAATAGATAAAGTTGTTGTATTATATAGTATCTGTGATAGATAACCTAGATAATAGATAAACTTGTTGTATTATATAGAATCTGTGATAGATAAACTTAATAATACATACAGTTGTTGTATTGTATAGTATCTGTGATAGATAAACTAGATAATAAATAAACTTGCTGTATTATATAGTATCTGTGATAGATAAACTAGATAATAGGTAACTTTGTTGTATTATATAGTATCTGTGATAGATAACCTAGATAATAGATAAACTTGTTAAATTATATAGTATCTGTGATAAATAAACTAGATATTACATACAGTTGTTGTATTGTATAGTATCTGTGATAGATAAACTAGATAATAGATAAACTTGCTGTATTATATAGTATCTGTGATAGATAAACTAGATAATACATACAGCTGTTGCTTTGTATAGTATCTGTGATAGATAAACTAGATAATAGATAAACTTGTTATATTATATAGTATCTGTGATAGATAAACTAGATAATAGATAAACTTGCTGTATTATATAGTATCTGTGATAGATAAACTAGATAATAGATAAAGTTGTTGTATTATATAGTATCTGTAATAGATAAACTAGATAATAGATAAACTTGTTGTATTATATAGTATCTGTGATAGGTAAACTAGATAATAGATAACTTTGTTGTATTATATAGTATCTGTGATAGATAACCTAGATAATAGATAAACTTGCTGTATTATATAGTATCTGTGATAGATAAACTAGATAATAGATAAAGTTGTTGTATTATATAGTATCTGTAATAGATAACCTAGATAATAGATAAACTTGTTTTATTATATAGTATCTGTGATAGATAAACTAGATAATACATACAGTTGTTGGATTGTATAGTATCTGTGATAGATAAACTAGATAATAGATAACTTTGTTGTATTATATAGTATCTGTGATAGATAAACTAGATAATAGATAAAGTTGTTGTATTATATAGTATCTGTAATAGATAACCTAGATAATAGATAAACTTGTTGTATTATATAGAATCTGTGATAGATAAACTTAATAATACATACAGTTGTTGTATTGTATAGTATCTGTGATAGATAAACTAGATAATAAATAAACTTGCTGTATTATATAGTATCTGTGATAGATAAACTAGATAATAGATAAACTTGTTGTATTATATGGTATCTGTGATAGATAAACTAGATAATAAATACAGTTGTTGTATTGTATAGTATCTGTGATAGATAAACTAGATAATAGATAAACTTGCTGTATTATATAGTATCTGTGATAGATAAACTAGATAATACATACAGTTGTTGCTTTGTATAATATCTGTTATAGATAAACTAGATAATAGATAAACTTGTTATATTATATAGTATCTGTGATAGATAAACTAGATAATAGATAAACTTGCTGTATTATATAATATCTGTGATAGATAAACTAGATAATAGAAAAAGTTGTTGTATTATATAGTATCTGTGATAGATAACCTAGATAATAGATAAACTTGTTGTATTATATAGAATCTGTGATAGATAAACTTAATAATACATACAGTTGTTGTATTGTATAGTATCTGTGATAGATAAACTAGATAATAAATAAACTTGCTGTATTATATAGTATCTGTGATAGATAAACTAGATAATAGGTAACTTTGTTGTATTATATAGTATCTGTGATAGATAACCTAGATAATAGATAAACTTGTTAAATTATATAGTATCTGTGATAAATAAACTAGATATTACATACAGTTGTTGTATTGTATAGTATCTGTGATAGATAAACTAGATAATAGATAAACTTGCTGTATTATATAGTATCTGTGATAGATAAACTAGATAATACATACAGCTGTTGCTTTGTATAGTATCTGTGATAGATAAACTAGATAATAGATAAACTTGTTATATTATATAGTATCTGTGATAGATAAACTAGATAATAGATAAACTTGCTGTATTATATAGTATCTGTGATAGATAAACTAGATAATAGATAAAGTTGTTGTATTATATAGTATCTGTAATAGATAAACTAGATAATAGATAAACTTGTTGTATTATATAGTATCTGTGATAGGTAAACTAGATAATAGATAACTTTGTTGTATTATATAGTATCTGTGATAGATAACCTAGATAATAGATAAACTTGCTGTATTATATAGTATCTGTGATAGATAAACTAGATAATAGATAAAGTTGTTGTATTATATAGTATCTGTAATAGATAACCTAGATAATAGATAAACTTGTTTTATTATATAGTATCTGTGATAGATAAACTAGATAATACATACAGTTGTTGGATTGTATAGTATCTGTGATAGATAAACTAGATAATAGATAACTTTGTTGTATTATATAGTATCTGTGATAGATAAACTAGATAATAGATAAAGTTGTTGTATTATATAGTATCTGTAATAGATAACCTAGATAATAGATAAACTTGTTGTATTATATAGAATCTGTGATAGATAAACTTAATAATACATACAGTTGTTGTATTGTATAGTATCTGTGATAGATAAACTAGATAATAAATAAACTTGCTGTATTATATAGTATCTGTGATAGATAAACTAGATAATAGATAAACTTGTTGTATTATATAGTATCTGTGATAGGTAAACTAGATAATAGATAACTTTGTTGTATTATATAGTATCTGTGATAGATAACCTAGATAATAGATAAACTTGTTAAATTATATAGTATCTGTGATAGATAAACTAGATAATACATACAGTAGTTGTATTGTATAGTATCTGTGATAGATAAACTAGATAATAGATAAACTTGCTGTATTATATAGTATCTGTGATAGATAAACTAGATAATACATACAGCTGTTGCTTTGTATAGTATCTGTGATAGATAAACTAGATAATAGATAAACTTGTTATATTATATAGTATCTGTGATAGATAAACTAGATAATAGATAAACTTGCTGTATTATATAGTATCTGTGATAGATAAACTAGATAATAGATAAAGTTGTTGTATTATATAGTATCTGTGATAGATAAACTAGATAATAGATAAACTTGCTGTATTATATAGTATCTGTGATAGATAAACTAGATAATAGATAAAGTTGTTGTATTATATAGTATCTGTGATAGATAAACTAGATAATAGATAAACTTGCTGTATTATATAATATCTGTGATAGATAAACTAGATAATAGAAAAAGTTGTTGTATTATATAGTATCTGTGATAGATAACCTAGATAATAGATAAACTTGTTGTATTATATAGAATCTGTGATAGATAAACTTAATAATACATACAGTTGTTGTATTGTATAGTATCTGTGATAGATAAACTAGATAATAAATAAACTTGCTGTATTATATAGTATCTGTGATAGATAAACTAGATAATAGGTAACTTTGTTGTATTATATAGTATCTGTGATAGATAACCTAGATAATAGATAAACTTGTTAAATTATATAGTATCTGTGATAAATAAACTAGATATTACATACAGTTGTTGTATTGTATAGTATCTGTGATAGATAAACTAGATAATAGATAAACTTGCTGTATTATATAGTATCTGTGATAGATAAACTAGATAATACATACAGCTGTTGCTTTGTATAGTATCTGTGATAGATAAACTAGATAATAGATAAACTTGTTATATTATATAGTATCTGTGATAGATAAACTAGATAATAGATAAACTTGCTGTATTATATAGTATCTGTGATAGATAAACTAGATAATAGATAAAGTTGTTGTATTATATAGTATCTGTAATAGATAAACTAGATAATAGATAAACTTGTTGTATTATATAGTATCTGTGATAGGTAAACTAGATAATAGATAACTTTGTTGTATTATATAGTATCTGTGATAGATAACCTAGATAATAGATAAACTTGCTGTATTATATAGTATCTGTGATAGATAAACTAGATAATAGATAAAGTTGTTGTATTATATAGTATCTGTAATAGATAACCTAGATAATAGATAAACTTGTTTTATTATATAGTATCTGTGATAGATAAACTAGATAATACATACAGTTGTTGGATTGTATAGTATCTGTGATAGATAAACTAGATAATAGATAACTTTGTTGTATTATATAGTATCTGTGATAGATAAACTAGATAATAGATAAAGTTGTTGTATTATATAGTATCTGTAATAGATAACCTAGATAATAGATAAACTTGTTGTATTATATAGAATCTGTGATAGATAAACTTAATAATACATACAGTTGTTGTATTGTATAGTATCTGTGATAGATAAACTAGATAATAAATAAACTTGCTGTATTATATAGTATCTGTGATAGATAAACTAGATAATAGATAAACTTGTTGTATTATATAGTATCTGTGATAGGTAAACTAGATAATAGATAACTTTGTTGTATTATATAGTATCTGTGATAGATAACCTAGATAATAGATAAACTTGTTAAATTATATAGTATCTGTGATAGATAAACTAGATAATACATACAGTAGTTGTATTGTATAGTATCTGTGATAGATAAACTAGATAATAGATAAACTTGCTGTATTATATAGTATCTGTGATAGATAAACTAGATAATACATACAGCTGTTGCTTTGTATAGTATCTGTGATAGATAAACTAGATAATAGATAAACTTGTTATATTATATAGTATCTGTGATAGATAAACTAGATAATAGATAAACTTGCTGTATTATATAGTATCTGTGATAGATAAACTAGATAATAGATAAAGTTGTTGTATTATATAGTATCTGTGATAGATAAACTAGATAATAGATAAACTTGCTGTATTATATAGTATCTGTGATAGATAAACTAGATAATAGATAAAGTTGTTGTATTATATAGTATCTGTGATAGATAAACTAGATAATAGATAAACTTGCTGTATTATATAGTATCTGTGATAGATAAACTAGATAATAGATAAAGTTGTTGTATTATATAGTATCTGTGATAGATAAACTAGATAATAGATAACTTTGTTGTATTATATAGTATCTGTGATAGATAACCTAGATAATAGATAAACTTGTTGTATTATATAGTATCTGTGATAGATAAACCAGATAATACATACAGTTGTTGTATTGTATAGTATCTGTGATAGATAAACTAGATAATAGATAAACTTGCTGTATTATATAGTATCTGTGATAGATAAACTAGATAATAGATAAAGTTGTTGTATTATATAGTATCTATGATAGGTAAACTAGATAATAGATAACTTTGTTGTATTATATAGTATCTCTGATAGATAAACTAGATAATAGATAAACTTGCTGTATTATATAGTATCTGTGATAGAAAAACTAGATAATAGATAAAGTTGTTGTATTATATAGTATCTGTGATAGATAAACTAGATAATAGATAAACTTGCTGTATTATATAATATCTGTGATAGATAAACTAGATAATAGATAAAGTTGTTGTATTATATAGTATCTGTGATAGATAACCTAGATAATAGATAAACTTGTTGTATTATATAGAATCTGTGATAGATAAACTTAATAATACATACAGTTGTTGTATTGTATAGTATCTGTGATAGATAAACTAGATAATAAATAAACTTGCTGTATTATATAGTATCTGTGATAGATAAACTAGATAATAGGTAACTTTGTTGTATTATATAGTATCTGTGATAGATAACCTAGATAATAGATAAACTTGTTAAATTATATAGTATCTGTGATAAATAAACTAGATATTACATACAGTTGTTGTATTGTATAGTATCTGTGATAGATAAACTAGATAATAGATAAACTTGCTGTATTATATAGTATCTGTGATAGATAAACTAGATAATACATACAGCTGTTGCTTTGTATAGTATCTGTGATAGATAAACTAGATAATAGATAAACTTGTTATATTATATAGTATCTGTGATAGATAAACTAGATAATAGATAAACTTGCTGTATTATAGAGTATCTGTGATAGATAAACTAGATAATAGATAACTTTGTTGTATTATATAGTATCTGTGATAGATAACCTAGATAATAGATAAACTTGTTGTATTATATAGTATTTGTGATAGATAAACTAGATAATACATACAGTTGTTGTATTGTATAGTATCTGTGATAGATAAACTAGATAATAGATAAACTTGCTGTATTATATAGTATCTGTGATAGATAAACTAGATAATAGATAAACTTGTTGTATTATATAGTATCTGTGATAGATAAACTAGATAATACATACAGTTGTTGCTTTGTATAGTATCTGTGATAGATAAACTAGATAATAGATAAACTTGTTATATTATATAGTATCTGTGATAGATAAACTAGATAATAGATAAACTTGCTGTATTATATAGTATCTGTGATAGATAAACTAGATAATAGATAAAGTTGTTGTATTATATAGTATCTGTGATAGATAAACTAGATAATAGATAAACTTGCTGTATTATATAATATCTGTGATAGATAAACTAGATAATAGATAAAGTTGTTGTATTTTATAGTATCTGTGATAGATAACCTAGATAATAGATAAACTTGTTGTATTATATAGTATCTGTGATAGATAAACTAGATAATACATACAGTTGTTATATTGTATAGTATCTGTGATAGATAAACTAGATAATAGATAAACTTGCTGTATTATATAGTATCTGTGATAGATAAACTAGATAATAGATAAACTTGTTGTATTATATAGTATCTGTGATAGGTAAACTAGATAATAGATAACTTTGTTGTATTATATAGTATCTGTGATAGATAACCTAGATAATAGATAAACTTGTTGTATTATATAGTATCTGTGATAGATAAACTAGATAATACATAGAGTTGTTGCTTTGTATAGTATCTGTGATAGATAAACTAGATAATAGATAAACTTGTTATATTATATAGTATTTGTGATAGATAAACTAGATAATAGATAAACTTGCTGTATTATATAGTATATGTGATAGATAAACTAGATAATAGATAAAGTTGTTGTATTATATAGTATCTGTGATAGATAACCTAGATAATAGATAAACTTGTTGTATTATATAGTATCTGTGATAGATAAACTAGATAATACATACAGTTGTTGTATTGTATAGTATCTTTGATAGATAAACTAGATAATAGATAAACTTGCTGTATTATATAGTATCTGTGATAGATAACCTAGATAATAGATAAAGTTGTTGTATTATATAGTATCTGTGATAGATAAACTAGATAATAGATAAACTTGCTGTATTATATAGTATCTGTGATAGATAAACTAGATAATAGATAAAGTTGTTGTATTATATAGTATCTGTGATAGATAAACTAGATAATAGATAACTTTGTTGTATTATATAGTATCTGTGATAGATAACCTAGATAATAGATAAACTTGTTGTATTATATAGTGTCTGTGATAGATAAACTAGATAATAGATAAACTTGTTGTATTATATAGTATCTGTGATAGATAAACTAGATAATAGATAAAGTTGTTGTATTATATAGTATCTGTGATAGATAAACTAGATAATAGATAACTTTGTTGTATTATATAGTATCTGTGATAGATAAACTAGATAATAGATAAACTTCTTGTATTATATAGTATCTGTGATAGATAAACTAGATAATAGATAACTTTGTTGTATTATATAGTATCTGTGATAGATAACCTAGACAATAGGTAAACTTTTTGTATTATATAGTATCTGTGATAGATAAACTAGATAATACATACAGTTGTTGCTTTGTATAGTATCTGTGATAGATAAACTAGATAATAGATAAACTTGTTATATTATATAGTATCTGTGATAGATAAACTAGATAATAGATAAACTTGCTGTATTATATAGTATCTGTGATAGATAAACTAGATAATAGATAAAGTTGTTGTATTATATAGTATCTGTAATAGATAAACTAGATAATAGATAAACTTGTTGTATTATATAGTATCTGTGATAGGTAAACTAGATAATAGATAACTTTGTTGTATTATATAGTAACTTTGATAGATAACCTAGATAATAGATAAACTTGTTGTATTATATAGTATCTGTGATAGATAACCTAGATAATAGATAAACTTGTTTTATTATATAGTATCTGTGATAGATAAACTAGATAATACATACAGTTGTTGGATTATATAGTATCTGTGATAGATAAACTAGATAATAGATAAACTTGCTGTATTATATAGTATCTGTGATAGATAAACTAGATAATAGATAAAATTGTTGTATTATATAGTAACTGTGATAGATAAACTAGATAATAGATAAACTTGCTGTATTATATAGTATCTGTGATAGATAAACTAGATAATAGATAAAGTTGTTGTATTATATAGTATCTGTGATAGATAAACTAGATAATAGATAAAGTTGTTGTATTATATAGTATCTGTGATAGATAAACTAGATAATACATACAGTTGTTGTATTGTATAGTATCTGTGATAGATAAACTAGATAATAGATAACTTTGTTGTATTATATAGTATCTGTGATAGATAAACTAGATAATAGATAAACTTCTTGTATTATATAGTATCTGTGATAGATAAACTAGATAATAGATAACTTTGTTGTATTATATAGTATCTGTGATAGATAACCTAGATAATAGGTAAACTTGTTATATTATATAGTATCTGTGATAGATAAACTAGATAATACATACAGTTGTTGCTCTGTATAGTATCTGTGATAGATAAACTAGATAATAGATAAACTTGTTATATTATATAGTATCTGTGATAGATAAACTAGATAATAGATAACTTTGTTGTATTATATAGTATCTGTGATAGATAACCTAGATAATAGATAAACTTGTTGTATTATATAGTATCTGTGATAGATAAACTAGATAATACATACAGTTGTTGCTTTGTATAGTATCTATGATAGATAAACTAGATAATAGATAAACTTGTTATATTATATAGTATCTGTGATAGATAAACTAGATAATAGATAAACTTGCTGTATTATATAGTATCTGTGATAGATAAACTAGATAATAGATAAAGTTGTTGTATTATATAGTATCTGTGATAGATAAACTAGATAATAGATAAACTTGTTGTATTATATAGTATCTGTGATAGATAAACTAGATAATAGATAAAGTTGTTGTATTATATAGTATCTGTGATAGATAAACTAGATAATAGATAAAGTTGTTGTATTATATAGTATCTGTGATAGATAAACTAGATAATACATACAGTTGTTGTATTGTATAGTATCTGTGATAGATAAACTAGATAATAGATAACTTTGTTGTATTATATAGTATCTGTGATAGATAAACTAGATGATAGATAAACTTCTTGTATTATATAGTATCTGTGATAGATAAACTAGATAATAGATAACTTTGTTGTATTATATAGTATCTGTGATAGATAACCTAGATAATAGGTAAACTTGTTATATTATATAGTATCTGTGATAGATAAACTAGATAATACATACAGTTGTTGCTTTGTATAGTATCTGTGATAGATAAACTAGATAATAGATAAACTTGTTATATTATATAGTATCTGTGATAGATAAACTAGATAATAGATAACTTTGTTGTATTATATAGTATCTGTGATAGATAACCTAGATAATAGATAAACTTGTTGTATTATATAGTATCTGTGATAGATAAACTAGATAATACATACAGTTGTTGCTTTGTATAGTATCTATGATAGATAAACTAGATAATAGATAAACTTGTTATATTATATAGTATCTGTGATAGATAAAGTAGATAATAGATAAACTTGCTGTATTATATAGTATCTGTGATAGATAAACTAGATAATAGATAAAGTTGTTGTATTATATAGTATCTGTGATAGATAAACTAGATAATAGATAAACTTGTTGTATTATATAGTATCTGTGATAGGTAAACTAGATAATAGATAACTTTGTTGTATTATATAGTATCTGTGATAGATAACCTAGATAATTGATAAACTTGTTGTATTATATAGTATCTGTGATAGATAACCTAGATAATAGATAAACTTGTTGTATTATATAGTATCTGTGATAGATAAACTAGATAATACATACAGTTGTTGTATTGTATAGTATCTGTGATAGATAAACTAGATAATAGATAAAGTTGTTGTATTATATAGTATCTGTGATAGATAAACTAGATAATAGATAAACTTGCTGTATTATATAGTATCTGTGATAGATAAACTAGATAATAGATAAAGTTGTTGTATTATATAGTATATGTGATAGATAAACTAGATAATAGATAACTTTGTTGTATTATATAGTATCTGTGATAGATAACCTTGATAATAGGTAAACTTGTTGTATTATATAGTATCTGTGATAGATAAACTAGATAATACATACAGTTGTTGCTTTGTATAGTATCTGTGATAGATAAACTAGATAATAGATAAACTTGTTATATTATATAGTATCTGTGATAGATAAACTAGATAATAGATAAACTTGCTGTATTATATAGTATCTGTGATAGATAAACTAGATAATAGATAAAGTTGTTGTATTATATAGTATCTGTAATAGATAACCTTGATAATAGATAAGCTTGTTGTATTATATAGTATCTGTGATAGATAACCTAGATAATAGATAAACTTGTTTTATTATATAGTATCTGTGATAGATAAACTAGATAATAGATAAACTTGCTGTATTATATAGTATCTTTGATAGATAAACTAGATAATAGATAAAGTTGTTGTATTATATAGTATCTGTGATAGATAAACTAGATAATAGATAACTTTGTTGTATTATATAGTATCTGTGATAGATAACCTAGATAATAGATAAACTTGTTGTATTATATAGTGTCTGTAATAGATAAACTAGATAATAGATAAACTTGTTGTATTATATAGTATCTGTGATAGATAAACTAGATAATAGATAAAGTTGTTGTATTATATAGTATCTGTGATAGATAAACTAGATAATAGATAACTTTGTTGTATTATATAGTATCTGTGATAGATAAACTAGATAATAGATAAACTTCTTGTATTATATAGTATCTGTGATAGATAAACTAGATAATAGATAACTTTGTTGTATTATATAGTATCTGTGATAGATAACCTAGACAATAGGTAAACTTGTTGTATTATATAGTATCTGTGATAGATAAACTAGATAATACATACAGTTGTTGCTTTGTATAGTATCTGTGATAGATAAACTAGATAATAGATAAACTTGTTATATTATATAGTATCTGTGATAGATAAACTAGATAATAGATAAACTTGCTGTATTATATAGTATCTGTGATAGATAAACTAGATAATAGATAAAGTTGTTGTATTATATAGTATCTGTAATAGATAAACTAGATAATAGATAAACTTGTTGTATTATATAGTATCTGTGATAGGTAAACTAGATAATAGATAACTTTGTTGTATTATATAGTAACTTTGATAGATAACCTAGATAATAGATAAACTTGTTGTATTATATTGTATCTGTGATAGATAACCTAGATAATAGATAAACTTGTTTTATTATATAGTATCTGTGATAGATAAACTAGATAATACATACAGTTGTTGGATTGTATAGTATCTGTGATAGATAAACTAGATAATAGATAAACTTGCTGTATTATATAGTATCTGTGATAGATAAACTAGATAATAGATAAAATTGTTGTATTATATAGTAACTGTGATAGATAAACTAGATAATAGATAAACTTGCTGTATTATATAGTATCTGTGATAGATAAACTAGATAATAGATAAAGTTGTTGTATTATATAGTATCTGTGATAGATAAACTAGATAATAGATAAAGTTGTTGTATTATATAGTATCTGTGATAGATAAACTAGATAATACATACAGTTGTTGTATTGTATAGTATCTGTGATAGAAAACTAGATAATAGATAACTTTGTTGTATTATATAGTATCTGTGATAGATAAACTAGATAATAGATAAACTTCTTGTATTATATAGTATCTGTGATAGATAAACTAGATAATAGATAACTTTGTTGTATTATATAGTATCTGTGATAGATAACCTATATAATAGGTAAACTTGTTGTATTATATAGTATCTGTGATAGATAAACTAGATAATACATACAGTTGTTGCTTTGTATAGTATCTGTGATAGATAAACTAGATAATAGATAAACTTGTTATATTATATAGTATCTGTGATAGATAAACTAGATAATAGATAACTTTGTTGTATTATATAGTATCTGTGATAGATAACCTAGATAAAAGGTAAACTTGTTGTATTATATAGTATGTGTGATAGATAAACTAGATAATACATACAGTTGTTGCTTTGTATAGTATCTGTGATAGATAAACTAGATAATAGATAAACTTGTTGTATTATATAGTATCTGTGATAGGTAAACTAGATAATAGATAACTTTGTTGTATTATATAGTATCTGTGATAGATAACCTAGATAATTGATAAACTTGTTGTATTATATAGTATCTGTGATAGATAACCTAGATAATAGATAAACTTGTTGTATTATATAGTATCTGTGATAGATAAACTAGATAATAGATAAAGTTGTTGTATTATATAGTATCTGTGATAGATAAACTAGATAATAGATAAACTTGCTGTATTATATAGTATCTGTGATAGATAAACTAGATAATAGATAAAGTTGTTGTATTATATAGTATCTGTGATAGATAAACTAGATAATAGATAAACTTGCTGTATTATATAGTATCTGTGATAGATAAACTAGATAATAGATAAAGTTGTTGTATTATATAGTATCTGTGATAGATAAACTAGATAATACATACAGTTGTTGTATTGTATAGTATCTGTGATAGATAAACTAGATAATAGATAAAGTTGTTGTATTATATAGTATCTGTGATAGATAAACTAGATAATAGATAAACTTGCTGTATTATATAGTATCTGTGATAGATAAACTAGATAATAGATAAAGTTGTTGTATTATATAGTATATGTGATAGATAAGCTAGATAATAGATAACTTTGTTGTATTATATAGTATCTGTGATAGATAAACTAGATAATAGATAAACTTGTTGTATTATATAGCATCTGTGATAGGTAAACTAGATAATAGATAACTTTGTTGTATTATATAGTATCTGTGATAGATAACCTAGATAATAGATAAACTTGTTGTATTATATAGTATCTGTGATAGATAACCTAGATAATAGATAAACTTGTTGTATTATATAGTATCTGTGATAGATAAACTAGATAATATATACAGTTGTTGGATTGTATAGTATCTGTGATAGATAACCTAGATAATAGATAAACTTGTTGTATTATATAGTATCTGTGATAGATAACCTAGATAATAGATAAACTTGTTGTATTATATAGTATTTGTGATAGATAACCTAGATAATAGATAAACTTGTTGTATTATATAGTATCTGTGATAGATAAACTAGATAATACATACAGTTGTTGTATTGTATAGTATCTGTGATAGATAAACTAGATAATAGATAAAGTTGTTGTATTATATAGTATCTGTGATAGATAAACTAGACAATAGATAAACTTGCTGTATTATATAGTATCTGTGATAGATAAACTAGATAATAGATAAAGTTGTTGTATTATATAGTATCTGTGATAGATAAACTAGATAATAGATAACTTTGTTGTAGTATATAGTATCTGTGATAGATAACCTAGATAATAGATAAACTTGTTGTATTATATAGTATCTGTGATAGATAAACTTGATAATACATACAGTTGTTGTATTATATAGTATCTGTAATAGATAAACTAGATAATAGATAAACTTGTTGTATTATATAGTATCTGTGATAGGTAAACTAGATAATAGATAACTTTGTTGTATTATATAGTATCTGTGATAGATAACCTAGATAATAGATAAACTTGTTGTATTATATAGTATCTGTGATAGATAACCTAGATAATAGATAAACTTGTTTTATTATATAGTATCTGTGATAGATAAACTAGATAATAGATAACTTTGTTGTATTATATAGTATCTGTGATAGATAACCTAGATAATAGGTAAACTTGTTATATTATATAGTATCTGTGATAGATAAACTAGATAATACATACAGTTGTTGCTCTGTATAGTATCTGTGATAGATAAACTAGATAATAGATAAACTTGTTATATTATATAGTATCTGTGATAGATAAACTAGATAATAGATAACTTTGTTGTATTATATAGTATCTGTGATAGATAACTTAGATAATAGATAAACTTGTTGTATTATATAGTATCTGTGATAGATAAACTAGATAATACATACAGTTGTTGCTTTGTATAGTATCTATGATAGATAAACTAGATAATAGATAAACTTGTTATATTATATAGTATCTGTGATAGATAAACTAGATAATAGATAAACTTGCTGTATTATATAGTATCTGTGATAGATAAACTAGATAATAGATAAAGTTGTTGTATTATATAGTATCTGTGATAGATAAACTAGATAATAGATAAACTTGTTGTATTATATAGTATCTGTGATAGATAAACTAGATAATAGATAAAGTTGTTGTATTATATAGTATCTGTGATAGATAAACTAGATAATAGATAAAGTTGTTGTATTATATAGTATCTGTGATAGATAAACTATATAATACATACAGTTGTTGTATTGTATAGTATCTGTGATAGATAAACTAGATAATAGATAACTTTGTTGTATTATATAGTATCTGTGATAGATAAACTAGATAATAGATAAACTTCTTGTATTATATAGTATCTGTGATAGATAAACTAGATAATAGATAACTTTGTTGTATTATATAGTATCTGTGATAGATAACCTAGATAATAGGTAAACTTGTTATATTATATAGTATCTGTGATAGATAAACTAGATAATACATACAGTTGTTGCTTTGTATAGTATCTGTGATAGATAAACTAGATAATAGATAAACTTGTTATATTATATAGTATCTGTGATAGATAAACTAGATAATAGATAACTTTGTTGTATTATATAGTATCTGTGATAGATAACCTAGATAATAGATAAACTTGTTGTATTATATAGTATCTGTGATAGATAAACTAGATAATACATACAGTTGTTGCTTTGTATAGTATCTATGATAGATAAACTAGATAATAGATAAACTTGTTATATTATATAGTATCTGTGATAGATAAACTAGATAATAGATAAACTTGCTGTATTATATAGTATCTGTGATAGATAAACTAGATAATAGATAAAGTTGTTGTATTATATAGTATCTGTGATAGATAAACTAGATAATAGATAAACTTGTTGTATTATATAGTATCTGTGATAGGTAAACTAGATAATAGATAACTTTGTTGTATTATATAGTATCTGTGATAGATAACCTAGATAATTGATAAACTTGTTGTATTATATAGTATCTGTGATAGATAACCTAGATAATAGATAAACTTGTTGTATTATATAGTATCTGTGATAGATAAACTAGATAATACATACAGTTGTTGTATTGTATAGTATCTGTGATAGATAAACTAGATAATAGATAAAGTTGTTGTATTATATAGTATCTGTGATAGATAAACTAGATAATAGATAAACTTGCTGTATTATATAGTATCTGTGATAGATAAACTAGATAATAGATAAAGTTGTTGTATTATATAGTATATGTGATAGATAAACTAGATAATAGATAACTTTGTTGTATTATATAGTATCTGTGATAGATAACCTTGATAATAGGTAAACTTGTTGTATTATATAGTATCTGTGATAGATAAACTAGATAATACATACAGTTGTTGCTTTGTATAGTATCTGTGATAGATAAACTAGATAATAGATAAACTTGTTATATTATATAGTATCTGTGATAGATAAACTAGATAATAGATAAACTTGCTGTATTATATAGTATCTGTTTATAGATAAACTAGATAATAGATAAAGTTGTTGTATTATATAGTATCTGTAATAGATAACCTTGATAATAGATAAACTTGTTGTATTATATAGTATCTGTGATAGATAACCTAGATAATAGATAAACTTGTTTTATTATATAGTATCTGTGATAGATAAACTAGATAATAGATAAACTTGCTGTATTATATAGTATCTTTGATAGATAAACTAGATAATAGATAAAGTTGTTGTATTATATAGTATCTGTGATAGATAAACTAGATAATAGATAACTTTGTTGTATTATATAGTATCTGTGATAGATAACCTAGATAATAGATAAACTTGTTGTATTATATAGTGTCTGTAATAGATAAACTAGATAATAGATAAACTTGTTGTATTATATAGTATCTGTGATAGATAAACTAGATAATAGATAAAGTTGTTGTATTATATAGTATCTGTGATAGATAAACTAGATAATAGATAACTTTGTTGTATTATATAGTATCTGTGATAGATAAACTAGATAATAGATAAACTTCTTGTATTATATAGTATCTGTGATAGATAAACTAGATAATAGATAACTTTGTTGTATTATATAGTATCTGTGATAGATAACCTAGACAATAGGTAAACTTGTTGTATTATATAGTATCTGTGATAGATAAACTAGATAATACATACAGTTGTTGCTTTGTATAGTATCTGTGATAGATAAACTAGATAATAGATAAACTTGTTATATTATATAGTATCTGTGATAGATAAACTAGATAATAGATAAACTTGCTGTATTATATAGTATCTGTGATAGATAAACTAGATAATAGATAAAGTTGTTGTATTATATAGTATCTGTAATAGATAAACTAGATAATAGATAAACTTGTTGTATTATATAGTATCTGTGATAGGTAAACTAGATAATAGATAACTTTGTTGTATTATATAGTAACTTTGATAGATAACCTAGATAATAGATAAACTTGTTGTATTATATTGTATCTGTGATAGATAACCTAGATAATAGATAAACTTGTTTTATTATATAGTATCTGTGATAGATAAACTAGATAATACATACAGTTGTTGGATTGTATAGTATCTGTGATAGATAAACTAGATAATAGATAAACTTGCTGTATTATATAGTATCTGTGATAGATAAACTAGATAATAGATAAAATTGTTGTATTATATAGTAACTGTGATAGATAAACTAGATAATAGATAAACTTGCTGTATTATATAGTATCTGTGATAGATAAACTAGATAATAGATAAAGTTGTTGTATTATATAGTATCTGTGATAGATAAACTAGATAATAGATAAAGTTGTTGTATTATATAGTATCTGTGATAGATAAACTAGATAATACATACAGTTGTTGTATTGTATAGTATCTGTGATAGAAAACTAGATAATAGATAACTTTGTTGTATTATATAGTATCTGTGATAGATAAACTAGATAATAGATAAACTTCTTGTATTATATAGTATCTGTGATAGATAAACTAGATAATAGATAACTTTGTTGTATTATATAGTATCTGTGATAGATAACCTAGATAATAGGTAAACTTGTTGTATTATATAGTATCTGTGATAGATAAACTAGATAATACATACAGTTGTTGCTTTGTATAGTATCTGTGATAGATAAACTAGATAATAGATAAACTTGTTATATTATATAGTATCTGTGATAGATAAACTAGATAATAGATAACTTTGTTGTATTATATAGTATCTGTGATAGATAACCTAGATAAAAGGTAAACTTGTTGTATTATATAGTATGTGTGATAGATAAACTAGATAATACATACAGTTGTTGCTTTGTATAGTATCTGTGATAGATAAACTAGATAATAGATAAACTTGTTGTATTATATAGTATCTGTGATAGGTAAACTAGATAATAGATAACTTTGTTGTATTATATAGTATCTGTGATAGATAACCTAGATAATTGATAAACTTGTTGTATTATATAGTATCTGTGATAGATAACCTAGATAATAGATAAACTTGTTGTATTATATAGTATCTGTGATAGATAAACTAGATAATAGATAAAGTTGTTGTATTATATAGTATCTGTGATAGATAAACTAGATAATAGATAAACTTGCTGTATTATATAGTATCTGTGATAGATAAACTAGATAATAGATAAAGTTGTTGTATTATATAGTATCTGTGATAGATAAACTAGATAATAGATAAACTTGCTGTATTATATAGTATCTGTGATAGATAAACTAGATAATAGATAAAGTTGTTGTATTATATAGTATCTGTGATAGATAAACTAGATAATACATACAGTTGTTGTATTGTATAGTATCTGTGATAGATAAACTAGATAATAGATAAAGTTGTTGTATTATATAGTATCTGTGATAGATAAACTAGATAATAGATAAACTTGCTGTATTATATAGTATCTGTGATAGATAAACTAGATAATAGATAAAGTTGTTGTATTATATAGTATATGTGATAGATAAGCTAGATAATAGATAACTTTGTTGTATTATATAGTATCTGTGATAGATAAACTAGATAATAGATAAACTTGTTGTATTATATAGCATCTGTGATAGGTAAACTAGATAATAGATAACTTTGTTGTATTATATAGTATCTGTGATAGATAACCTAGATAATAGATAAACTTGTTGTATTATATAGTATCTGTGATAGATAACCTAGATAATAGATAAACTTGTTGTATTATATAGTATCTGTGATAGATAAACTAGATAATATATACAGTTGTTGGATTGTATAGTATCTGTGATAGATAACCTAGATAATAGATAAACTTGTTGTATTATATAGTATCTGTGATAGATAACCTAGATAATAGATAAACTTGTTGTATTATATAGTATTTGTGATAGATAACCTAGATAATAGATAAACTTGTTGTATTATATAGTATCTGTGATAGATAAACTAGATAATACATACAGTTGTTGTATTGTATAGTATCTGTGATAGATAAACTAGATAATAGATAAAGTTGTTGTATTATATAGTATCTGTGATAGATAAACTAGACAATAGATAAACTTGCTGTATTATATAGTATCTGTGATAGATAAACTAGATAATAGATAAAGTTGTTGTATTATATAGTATCTGTGATAGATAAACTAGATAATAGATAACTTTGTTGTAGTATATAGTATCTGTGATAGATAACCTAGATAATAGATAAACTTGTTGTATTATATAGTATCTGTGATAGATAAACTTGATAATACATACAGTTGTTGTATTATATAGTATCTGTAATAGATAAACTAGATAATAGATAAACTTGTTGTATTATATAGTATCTGTGATAGGTAAACTAGATAATAGATAACTTTGTTGTATTATATAGTATCTGTGATAGATAACCTAGATAATAGATAAACTTGTTGTATTATATAGTATCTGTGATAGATAACCTAGATAATAGATAAACTTGTTTTATTATATAGTATCTGTGATAGATAAACTAGATAATAGATAACTTTGTTGTATTATATAGTATCTGTGATAGATAACCTAGATAATAGGTAAACTTGTTGTATTATATAGTATCTGTGATAGATAAACTAGATAATACATACAGTTGTTGCTTTGTATAGTATCTGTGATAGATAAACTAGATAATAGATAAACTTGTTATATTATATAGTATCTGTGATAGATAAACTAGATAATAGATAAACTTGCTGTATTATATAGTATCTGTGATAGATAAACTAGATAATAGATAAAGTTGTTGTATTATATTGTATCTGTAATAGATAAACTAGATAATAGATAAACTTGTTGTATTATATAGTATCTGTGATAGGTAAACTAGATAATAGATAACTTTGTTGTATTATATAGTAACTGTGATAGATAACCTAGATAATAGATAAACTTGTTGTATTATATAGTATCTGTGATAGATAACCTAGATAATAGATAAACTTGTTTTATTATATAGTATCTGTGATAGATAAACTTGATAATAGATAACTTTGTTGTATTATATAGTATCTGTGATAGATAACCTAGATAATAGATAAACTTGTTGTATTATATAGTATCTGTGATAGATAACCTAGATAATAGATAAACTTGTTTTATTATATAGTATATGTGATAGATAAACTAGATAATAGATAACTTTGTTGTATTATATAGTATCTGTGATAGATAACCTAGATAATAGGTAAACTTGTTGTATTATATAGTATCTGTGATAGATAAACTAGATAATACATACAGTTGTTGCTTTGTATAGTATCTGTGATAGATAAACTAGATAATAGATAAACTTGTTATATTATATAGTATCTGTGATAGATAAACTAGATAATAGATAAAGTTGTTGTATTATATAGTATCTGTGATAGATAAACTAGATAATAGATAAACTTGTTGTATTATATAGTATCTGTGATAGGTAAACTAGATAATAGATAATTTTGTTGTATTATATAGTATCTGTGATAGATAACCTAGATAATAGATAAACTTGTTGTATTATATAGTATCTGTGATAGATAACCTAGATAATAGATAAACTTGTTTTATTATATAGTATCTGTGATAGATAAACTAGATAATATATACAGTTGTTGGATTGTATAGTATCTGTGATAGATAACCTAGATAATAGATAAACTTGTTGTATTATATAGTATCTGTGATAGATAACCTAGATAATAGATAAACTTGTTGTATTATATAGTATCTGTGATAGATAACCTAGATAATAGATAAACTTGTTGTATTATATAGTATCTGTGATAGATAAACTAGATAATACATACAGTTGTTGTATTGTGTAGTATCTGTGATAGATAAACTAGATAATAGATAAACTTGTTGTATTATATAGTATCTGTGATAGATAAACTAGACAATTGATAAACTTGCTGTATTATATAGTATCTGTGATAGATAAACTAGATAATAGATAAAGTTGTTGTATTATATAGTATCTGTGATAGATAAACTAGATAATAGATAACTTTGTAGTAGTATATAGTATCTGTGATAGATAACCTAGATAATAGATAAACTTGTTGTATTATATAGTATCTGTGATAGATAAACTTGATAATACATACAGTTGTTGTATTATATAGTATCTGTAATAGATAAACTAGATAATAGATAAACTTGTTGTATTATATAGTATCTGTGATAGGTAAACTAGATAATAGATAACTTTGTTGTATTATATAGTATCTGTGATAGATAACCTAGATAATAGATAAACTTGTTGTATTATATAGTATCTGTGATAGATAACCTAGATAATAGATAAACTTGTTTTATTATATAGTATCTGTGATAGATAAAATAGATAATAGATAACTTTGTTGTATTATATAGTATCTGTGATAGATAACCTAGATAATAGGTAAACTTGTTGTATTATATAGTATCTGTGATAGATAAACTAGATAATACATACAGTTGTTGCTTTGTATAGTATCTGTGATAGATAAACTAGATAATAGATAAACTTGTTATATTATATAGTATCTGTGATAGATAAACTAGATAATAGATAAACTTGCTGTATTATATAGTATCTGTGATAGATAAACTAGATAATAGATAAAGTTGTTGTATTATATAGTATCTGTAATAGATAAACTAGATAATAGATAAACTTGTTGTATTATATAGTATCTGTGATAGGTAAACTAGATAATAGATAACTTTGTTGTATTATATAGTATCTGTGATAGATAACCTAGATAATAGATAAACTTGTTTTATTATATAGTATCTGTGATAGATAAACTAGATAATAGATAAACTTGCTGTATTATATAGTATATGTGATAGATAAACTAGATAATAGATAAAGTTGTTGTATTATATAGTATCTGTGATAGATAAACTAGATAATAGATAACTTTGTTGTATTATATAGTATCTGTGATAGATAACCTAGATAATAGATAAACTTGCTGTATTATATAGTATCTGTGATAGATAAACTAGATAATAGATAAAATTGTTGTATTATATAGTAACTGTGATAGATAAACTAGATAATAGATAAACTTGCTGTATTATATAGTATCTGTGATAGATAAACTAGATAATAGATAAAGTTGTTGTATTATATAGTATCTGTGATAGATAAACTAGATAATAGATAAAGTTGTTGTATTATATAGTATCTGTGATAGATAACCTAGATAATAGATAAACTTGTTGTATTATATAGTATCTGTGATAGATAAACTAGATAATACATACAGTTGTTGTATTGTATAGTATCTTTGATAGATAAACTAGATAATAGATAAACTTGCTGTATTATATAGTATCTGTGATAGATAACCTAGATAATAGATAAAGTTGTTGTATTATATAGTAGCTGTGATAGATAAACTAGATAATAGATAAACTTGCTGTATTATATAGTATCTGTGATAGATAAACTAGATAATAGATAAAGTTGTTGTATTATATAGTATCTGTGATAGATAAACTAGATAATAGATAACTTTGTTGTATTATATAGTATCTGTGATAGATAACCTAGATAATAGATAAACTTGTTGTATTATATAGTGTCTGTGATAGATAAACTAGATAATAGATAAACTTGTTGTATTATATAGTATCTGTGATAGATAAACTAGATAATAGATAAAGTTGTTGTATTATATAGTATCTGTGATAGATAAACTAGATAATAGATAACTTTGTTGTATTATATAGTATCTGTGATTGATAAACTAGATAATAGATAAACTTCTTGTATTATATAGTATCTGTGATAGATAAACTAGATAATAGATAACTTTGTTGTATTATATAGTATCTGTGATAGATAACCTAGATAATAGGTAAACTTGTTGTATTATATAGTATCTGTGATAGATAAACTAGATAATACATACAGTTGTTGCTTTGTATAGTATCTGTGATAGATAAACTAGATAATAGATAAACTTGTTATATTATATAGTATCTGTGATAGATAAACTAGATAATAGATAAACTTGCTGTATTATATAGTATCTGTGATAGATAAACTAGATAATAGATAAAGTTGTTGTATTATATAGTATCTGTAATAGATAAACTAGATAATAGATAAACTTGTTGTATTATATAGTATCTGTGATAGGTAAACTAGATAATAGATAACTTTGTTGTATTATATAGTAACTGTGATAGATAACCTAGATAATAGATAAACTTGTTGTATTATATAGTATCTGTGATTGATAACCTAGATAATAGATAAAGTTGTTGTATTATATAGTATCTGTGATAGATAAACTAGATCATTCATACAGTTGTTGGATTGTATAGTATCTGTGATAGATAAACTAGATAATAGATAAACTTGCTGTATTATATATATCTGTGATAGATAAACTAGATAATAGATAAAATTGTTGTATTATATAGTAACTGTGATAGATAAACTAGATAATAGATAAACTTGTTGTATTATATAGTATCTGTGATAGATAAACTAGATAATAGATAAAGTTGTTGTATTATATAGTATCTGTGATAGATAACCTAGATAATAGATAAACTTGTTGTATTATATAGTATCTGTGATAGATAAACTAGATAATACATACAGTTGTTGTATTGTATAGTATCTGTGATAGATAAACTAGATAATAGATAACTTTGTTGTATTATATAGTATCTGTGATAGATAAACTAGAAAATAGATAACTTTGTTGTATTATATAGTATCTGTGATAGATAAACTAGATAATAGATAAACTTCTTGTATTATATATTATCTGTGATAGATAAACTAGATAATAGATAACTTTGTTGTATTATATAGTATCTGTGATAGATAACCTAGATAATAGGTAAACTTATTGTATTATATAGTATCTGTGATAGATAAACTAGATAATACATACAGTTGTTGTATTGTATAGTATCTGTGATAGATAACCTTGAAAATAGGTAAACTTGTTGTATTATATAGTATCTGTGATAGATAAACTAGATAATACATGCAGTTGTTGCTTTGTATAGTATCTGTGATAGATAAACTAGATAATAGATAAACTTGTTATATTATATAGTATCTGTGATAGATAAACTAGATAATAGATAAACTTGCTGTATTATATAGTATCTGTGATAGATAAACTAGATAATAGATAAAGTTGTTGTATTATATAGTATCTGTAATAGATAAACTAGATAATAGATAAACTTGTTGTATTATATAGTATCTGTGATAGGTAAACTAGATAATAGATAACTTTGTTGTATTATATAGTATCTGTGATAGATAACCTAGATAATAGATAAACTTGTTTTATTATATAGTATCTGTGATAGATAAACTAGATAATAGATAACTTTGTTGTATTATATAGTATCTGTGATAGATAACCTAGATAATAGATAAACTTGTTGTATTATATAGTATCTGTGATAGATAACCTAGATAATAGATAAACTTGTTTTATTATATAGTATCTGTGATAGATAAACTAGATAATAGATAACTTTGTTGTATTATATAGTATCTGTGATAGATAACCTAGATAATAGGTAAACTTGTTGTATTATATTGTATCTGTGTTAGATAAACTAGATAATACATACAGTTGTTGCTTTGTATAGTATCTGTGATAGATAAACTAGATAATAGATAAACTTGTTATATTATATAGTATCTGTGATAGATAAACTAGATAATAGATAAACTTGCTGTATTATATAGTATCTGTGATAGATAAACTAGATAATAGATAAAGTTGTTGTATTATATAGTATCTGTAATAGATAAACTAGATAATAGATAAACTTGTTGTATTATATAGTATCTGTGATAGGTAAACTAGATAATAGATAACTTTGTTGTATTATATAGTAACTGTGATAGATAACCTAGATAATAGATAAACTTGTTGTATTATATAGTATCTGTGATAGATAACCTAGATAATAGATAAAGTTGTTGTATTATATAGTATCTGTGATAGATAACCTAGATAATAGATAAACTTGTTGTATTATATAGTATCTGTGATAGATAAACTAGATAATACATACAGTTGTTGTATTGTACAGTATCTGTGATAGATAAACTAGATAATAGATAACTTTGTTGTATTATATAGTATCTGTGATAGATAAACTAGATAATAGATAACTTTGTTGTATTATATAGTATCTGTGATAGATAAACTAGATAATAGATAAACTTCTTGTATTATATAGTATCTGTGATAGATAAACTAGATAATAGATAACTTTGTTGTATTATATAGTATTTGTGATAGATAACCTAGATAATAGGTAAACTTGTTGTATTATATAGTAACCGTGATAGATAAACTAGATAATACATACAGTTGTTGTATTGTATAGTATCTGTGATAGATAACCTTGTTAATAGGTAAACTTGTTGTATTATATAGTATCTGTGATAGATAAACTAGATAATACATACAGTTGTTGCTTTGTATAGTATCTGTGATAGATAAACTAGATAATAGATAAACTTGTTATATTATATAGTATCTGTGATAGATAAACTAGATAATAGATAAACTTGCTGTATTATATAGTATCTGTGATAGATAAACTAGATAATAGATAAAGTTGTTGTATTATATAGTATCTGTAATAGATAAACTAGATAATAGATAAACTTGTTGTATTATATAGTATCTGTGATAGGTAAACTAGATAATAGATAACTTTGTTGTATTATATAGTAACTGTGATAGATAACCTAGATAATAGATAAACTTGTTGTATTATATAGTATCTGTGATAGATAACCTAGATAATAGATAAACTTGTTTTATTATATAGTATCTGTGATAGATAAACTAGATAATAGATAACTTTGTTGTATTATATAGTATCTGTGATAGATAACCTAGATAATAGATAAACTTGTTGTATTATATAGTATCTGTGATAGATAACCTAGATAATAGATAAACTTGTTATATTATATAGTATCTGTGATAGATAAACTAGATAATAGATAAAGTTGTTGTATTATATAGTATCTGTGATAGATAAACTAGATAATAGATAAACTTGTTGTATTATATAGTATCTGTGATAGGTAAACTAGATAATAGATAACTTTGTTGTATTATATAGTATCTGTGATAGATAACCTAGATAATAGATAAACTTGTTGTATTATATAGTATCTGTGATAGATAACCTAGATAATAGATAAACTTGTTTTATTATATAGTTACTGTGATAGATAAACTAGATAATATATACAGTTGTTGGATTGTATAGTATCTGTGATAGATAACCTAGATAATAGATAAACTTGTTGTATTATATAGTATCTGTGATAGATAACCTAGATAATAGATAAACTTGTTTTATTATATAGTATCTGTGATAGATAAACTAGATAATACATACAGTTGTTGGATTGTATAGTATCTGTGATAGATAAACTAGATAATAGATAAACTTGCTGTATTATATAGTATCTGTGATAGATAAACTAGATAATAGATAAAATTGTTGTATTATATAGTAACTGTGATAGATAAACTAGATAATAGATAAACTTGCTGTATTATATAGTATCTGTGATAGATAAACTAGATAATAGATAAAGTTGTTGTATTATATAGTATCTGTGATAGATAAACTAGATAATAGATAAAGTTGTTGTATTATATAGTATCTGTGATAGATAACCTAGATAATAGATAAACTTGTTGTATTATATAGTATCTGTGATAGATAAACTAGATAATACATACAGTTGTTGTATTGTATAGTATCTTTGATAGATAAACTAGATAATAGATAAACTTGCTGTATTATATAGTATCTGTGATAGATAACCTAGATAATAGATAAAGTTGTTGTATTATATAGTAGCTGTGATAGATAAACTAGATAATAGATAAACTTGCTGTATTATATAGTATCTGTGATAGATAAACTAGATAATAGATAAAGTTGTTGTATTATATAGTATCTGTGATAGATAAACTAGATAATAGATAACTTTGTTGTATTATATAGTATCTGTGATAGATAACCTAGATAATAGATAAACTTGTTGTATTATATAGTGTCTGTGATAGATAAACTAGATAATAGATAAACTTGTTGTATTATATAGTATCTGTGATTGATAAACTAGATAATAGATAAACTTCTTGTATTATATAGTATCTGTGATAGATAAACTAGATAATAGATAACTTTGTTGTATTATATAGTATCTGTGATAGATAACCTAGATAATAGGTAAACTTGTTGTATTATATAGTATCTGTGATAGATAAACTAGATAATACATACAGTTGTTGCTTTGTATAGTATCTGTGATAGATAAACTAGATAATAGATAAACTTGTTATATTATATAGTATCTGTGATAGATAAACTAGATAATAGATAAACTTGCTGTATTATATAGTATCTGTGATAGATAAACTAGATAATAGATAAAGTTGTTGTATTATATAGTATCTGTAATAGATAAACTAGATAATAGATAAACTTGTTGTATTATATAGTATCTGTGATAGGTAAACTAGATAATAGATAACTTTGTTGTATTATATAGTAACTGTGATAGATAACCTAGATAATAGATAAACTTGTTGTATTATATAGTATCTGTGATAGATAACCTAGATAATAGATAAAGTTGTTGTATTATATAGTATCTGTGATAGATAAACTAGATCATTCATACAGTTGTTGGATTGTATAGTATCTGTGATAGATAAACTAGATAATAGATAAACTTGCTGTATTATATATATCTGTGATAGATAAACTAGATAATAGATAAAATTGTTGTATTATATAGTAACTGTGATAGATAAACTAGATAATAGATAAACTTGTTGTATTATATAGTATCTGTGATAGATAAACTAGATAATAGATAAAGTTGTTGTATTATATAGTATCTGTGATAGATAACCTAGATAATAGATAAACTTGTTGTATTATATAGTATCTGTGATAGATAAACTAGATAATACATACAGTTGTTGTATTGTATAGTATCTGTGATAGATAAACTAGATAATAGATAACTTTGTTGTATTATATAGTATCTGTGATAGATAAACTAGATAATAGATAACTTTGTTGTATTATATAGTATCTGTGATAGATAAACTAGATAATAGATAAACTTCTTGTATTATATATTATCTGTGATAGATAAACTAGATAATAGATAACTTTGTTGTATTATATAGTATCTGTGATAGATAACCTAGATAATAGGTAAACTTATTGTATTATATAGTATCTGTGATAGATAAACTAGATAATACATACAGTTGTTGTATTGTATAGTATCTGTGATAGATAACCTTGAAAATAGGTAAACTTGTTGTATTATATAGTATCTGTGATAGATAAACTAGATAATACATGCAGTTGTTGCTTTGTATAGTATCTGTGATAGATAAACTAGATAATAGATAAACTTGTTATATTATATAGTATCTGTGATAGATAAACTAGATAATAGATAAACTTGCTGTATTATATAGTATCTGTGATAGATAAACTAGATAATAGATAAAGTTGTTGTATTATATAGTATATGTAATAGATAAACTAGATAATAGATAAACTTGTTGTATTATATAGTATCTGTGATAGGTAAACTAGATAATAGATAACTTTGTTGTATTATATAGTAACTGTGATAGATAACCTAGATAATAGATAAACTTGTTGTATTATATAGTATCTGTGATAGATAACCTAGATAATAGATAAACTTGTTTTATTATATAGTATCTGTGATAGATAAACTAGATAATAGATAACTTTGTTGTATTATATAGTATCTGTGATAGATAACCTAGATAATAGATAAACTTGTTGTATTATATAGTATCTGTGATAGATAACCTAGATAATAGATAAACTTGTTTTATTATATAGTATCTGTGATAGATAAACTAGATAATAGATAACTTTGTTGTATTATATAGTATCTGTGATAGATAACCTAGATAATAGGTAAACTTGTTGTATTATATAGTATCTGTGATAGATAAACTAGATAATACATACAGTTGTTGCTTTGTATAGTATCTGTGATAGATAAACTAGATAATAGATAAACTTGTTATATTATATAGTATCTGTGATAGATAAACTAGATAATAGATAAACTTGCTGTATTATATAGTATCTGTGATAGATAAACTAGATAATAGATAAAGTTGTTGTATTATATAGTATCTGTAATAGATAAACTAGATAATAGATAAACTTGTTGTATTATATAGTATCTGTGATAGGTAAACTAGATAATAGATAACTTTGTTGTATTATATAGTAACTGTGATAGATAACCTAGATAATAGATAAACTTGTTGTATTATATAGTATCTGTAATAGATAACCTAGATAATAGATAAAGTTGTTGTATTATATAGTATCTGTGATAGATAAACTAGATAATAGATAAAATTGTTGTATTATATAGTAACTGTGATAGATAAACTAGATAATAGATAAACTTGTTGTATTATATAGTATCTGTGATAGATAAACTAGATAATAGATAATGTTGTTGTATTATATAGTATCTGTGATAGATAAACTAGATAATAGATAAAGTTGTTGTATTATATAGTATCTGTGATAGATAACCTAGATAATAGATAAACTTGTTGTATTATATAGTATCTGTGATAGATAAACTAGATAATACATACAGTTGTTGTATTGTATAGTATCTGTGATAGATAAACTAGATAATAGATAACTTTGTTGTATTATATAGTATCTGTGATAGATAAACTAGATAATAGATAACTTTGTTGTATTATATAGTATCTGTGATAGATAAACTAGATAATAGATAAACTTCTTGTATTATATAGTATCTGTGATAGATAAACTAGATAATAGATAACTTTGTTGTATTATATAGTATCTGTGATAGATAACCTAGATAATAGGTAAACTTGTTGTATTATATAGTATCTGTGATAGATAAACTAGATAATACATACAGTTGTTGTATTGTATAGTATCTGTGATAGATAACCTTGATAATAGGTAAACTTGTTGTATTATATAGTATCTGTGATAGATAAACTAGATAATACATACAGTTGTTGCTTTGTATAGTATCTGTGATAGATAAACTAGATAATAGATAAACTTGTTATATTATATAGTATCTGTGATAGATAAACTAGATAATAGATAAACTTGCTGTATTATATAGTATCTGTGATAGATAAACTAGATAATAGATAAAGTTGTTGTATTATATAGTATCTGTAATAGATAAACTAGATAATAGATAAACTTGTTGTATTATATAGTATCTGTGATAGGTAAACTAGATAATAGATAACTTTGTTGTATTATATAGTAACTGTGATAGATAACCTAGATAATAGATAAACTTGTTGTATTATATAGTATCTGTGATAGATAACCTAGATAATAGATAAACTTGTTTTATTATATAGTATCTGTGATAGATAAACTAGATAATAGATAACTTTGTTGTATTATATAGTATCTGTGATAGATAACCTAGATAATAGATAAACTTGTTGTATTATATAGTATCTGTGATAGATAACCTAGATAATAGGTAAACTTGTTGTATTATATAGTATCTGTGATAGATAAACTAGATAATACATACAGTTGTTGCTTTGTATAGTATCTGTGATAGATAAACTAGATAATAGATAAACTTGTTATATTATATAGTATCTGTGATAGATAAACTAGATAATAGATAAAGTTGTTGTATTATATAGTATCTGTGATAGATAAACTAGATAATAGATAAACTTGTTGTATTATATAGTATCTGTGATAGGTAAACTAGATAATAGATAACTTTGTTGTATTATATAGTATCTGTGATAGATAACCTAGATAATAGATAAACTTGTTGTATTATATAGTATCTGTGATAGATAACCTAGATAATAGATAAACTTGTTTTATTATATAGTTACTGTGATAGATAAACTAGATAATATATACAGTTGTTGGATTGTATAGTATCTGTGATAGATAACCTAGATAATAGATAAACTTGTTGTATTATATAGTATCTGTGATAGATAACCTAGATAATAGATAAACTTGCTGTATTATATAGTATCTGTGATAGTTAACCTAGATAATAGATAAACTTGTTGTATTATATAGTATCTGTGATAGATAAACTAGATAATACATACAGTTGTTGTATTGTATAGTATCTGTGATAGATAAACTAGATAATAGATAACTTTGTTGTATTATATAGTATCTGTGATAGATAAACTAGATAATACATACAGTTGTTGTATTGTATAGTATCTGTGATAGATAAACTAGATAATAGATAACTTTGTTGTATTATATAGTATCTGTGATAGATAAACTAGATAATAGATAACTTTGTTGTATTATATAGTATCTGTGATAGATAAACTAGATAATAGATAAACTTCTTGTATTATATAGTATCTGTGATAGATAAACTAGATAATAGATAACTTTGTTGTATTATATAGTATCTGTGATAGATAACCTAGATAATAGGTAAACTTGTTGTATTATATAGTATCTGTGATAGATAAACTAGATAATACATACAGTTGTTGTATTGTATAGTATCTGTGATAGATAACCTTGATAATAGGTAAACTTGTTGTATTATATAGTATCTGTGATAGATAAACTAGATAATACATACAGTTGTTGCTTTGTATAGTATCTGTGATAGATAAACTAGATAATAGATAAACTTGTTATATTATATAGTATCTGTGATAGATAAACTAGATAATAGATAAACTTGCTGTATTATATAGTATCTGTGATAGATAAACTAGATAATAGATAAAGTTGTTGTATTATATAGTATCTGTAATAGATAAACTAGATAATAGATAAACTTGTTGTATTATATAGTATCTGTGATAGGTAAACTAGATAATAGATAACTTTGTTGTATTATATAGTAACTGTGATAGATAACCTAGATAATAGATAAACTTGTTGTATTATATAGTATCTGTGATAGATAACCTAGATAATAGATAAACTTGTTTTATTATATAGTATCTGTGATAGATAAACTAGATAATAGATAACTTTGTTGTATTATATAGTATCTGTGATAGATAACCTAGATAATAGATAAACTTGTTGTATTATATAGTATCTGTGATAGATAACCTAGATAATAGGTAAACTTGTTGTATTATATAGTATCTGTGATAGATAAACTAGATAATACATACAGTTGTTGCTTTGTATAGTATCTGTGATAGATAAACTAGATAATAGATAAACTTGTTATATTATATAGTATCTGTGATAGATAAACTAGATAATAGATAAAGTTGTTGTATTATATAGTATCTGTGATAGATAAACTAGATAATAGATAAACTTGTTGTATTATATAGTATCTGTGATAGGTAAACTAGATAATAGATAACTTTGTTGTATTATATAGTATCTGTGATAGATAACCTAGATAATAGATAAACTTGTTGTATTATATAGTATCTGTGATAGATAACCTAGATAATAGATAAACTTGTTTTATTATATAGTTACTGTGATAGATAAACTAGATAATATATACAGTTGTTGGATTGTATAGTATCTGTGATAGATAACCTAGATAATAGATAAACTTGTTGTATTATATAGTATCTGTGATAGATAACCTAGATAATAGATAAACTTGCTGTATTATATAGTATCTGTGATAGTTAACCTAGATAATAGATAAACTTGTTGTATTATATAGTATCTGTGATAGATAAACTAGATAATACATACAGTTGTTGTATTGTATAGTATCTGTGATAGATAAACTAGATAATAGATAACTTTGTTGTATTATATAGTATCTGTGATAGATAAACTAGATAATACATACAGTTGTTGTATTGTATAGTATCTGTGATAGATAAACTAGATAATAGATAACTTTGTTGTATTATATAGTATCTGTGATAGATAAACTAGATAATAGATAACTTTGTTGTATTATATAGTATCTGTGATAGATAAACTAGATAATAGATAAACTTCTTGTATTATATAGTATCTGTGATAGATAAACTAGATAATAGATAACTTTGTTGTATTATATAGTATCTGTGATAGATAACCTAGATAATAGGTAAACTTGTTGTATTATATAGTATCTGTGATAGATAAACTAGATAATACATACAGTTGTTGTATTGTATAGTATCTGTGATAGATAACCTTGATAATAGGTAAACTTGTTGTTTTATATAGTATCTGTGATAGATAAACTAGATAATACATACAGTTGTTGCTTTGTATAGTATCTGTGATAGATAAACTAGATAATAGATAAACTTGTTATATTATATAGTATCTGTGATAGATAAACTAGATAATAGATAAACTTGCTGTATTATATAGTATCTGTGATAGATAAACTAGATAATAGATAAAGTTGTTGTATTATATAGTATCTGTAATAGATAAACTAGATAATAGATAAACTTGTTGTATTATATAGTATCTGTGATAGGTAAACTAGATAATAGATAACTTTGTTGTATTATATAGTAACTGTGATAGATAACTTAGATAATAGATAAACTTGTTGTATTATATAGTATCTGTGATAGATAACCTAGATAATAGATAAACTTGTTTTATTATATAGTATCTGTGATAGATAAACTAGATAATAGATAACTTTGTTGTATTATATAGTATCTGTGATAGATAACCTAGATAATAGATAAACTTGTTGTATTATATAGTATCTGTGATAGATAACCTAGATAATAGGTAAACTTGTTGTATTATATAGTATCTGTGATAGATAAACTAGATAATACATACAGTTGTTGCTTTGTATAGTATCTGTGATAGATAAACTAGATAATAGATAAACTTGTTATATTATATAGTATCTGTGATAGATAAACTAGATAATAGATAAAGTTGTTGTATTATATAGTATCTGTGATAGATAAACTAGATAATAGATAAACTTGTTGTATTATATAGTATCTGTGATAGGTAAACTAGATAATAGATAACTTTGTTGTATTATATAGTATCTGTGATAGATAACCTAGATAATAGATAAACTTGTTGTATTATATAGTATCTGTGATAGATAACCTAGATAATAGATAAACTTGTTTTATTATATAGTTACTGTGATAGATAAACTAGATAATATATACAGTTGTTGGATTGTATTGTATCTGTGATAGATAACCTAGATAATAGATAAACTTGTTGTATTATATAGTATCTGTGATAGATAACCTAGATAATAGATAAACTTGCTGTATTATATAGTATCTGTGATAGATAACCTAGATAATAGATAAACTTGTTGTATTATATAGTATCTGTGATAGATAAACTAGATAATACATACAGTTGTTGTATTGTATAGTATCTGTGATAGATAAACTAGATAATAGATAAAGTTGTTGTATTATATAGTATCTGTGATAGATAAACTAGACAATAGATAAACTTGCTGTATTATATAGTATCTGTGATAGATAAACTAGATAATAGATAAAGTTGTTGTATTATATAGTATCTGTGATAGATAAACTAGATAATAGATAACTTTGTTTTAGTATATAGTATCTGTGATAGATAACCTAGATAATAGATAAACTTGTTGTATTATATAGTATCTGTGATAGATAAACTTGATAATACATACAGTTGTTGTATTATATAGTATCTGTGATAGATAACCTAGATAATAGGTAAACTTGTTGTATTATATAGTATCTGTGATAGATAAACTAGATAATACATACAGTTGTTGCTTTGTATAGTATCTGTGATAGATAAACTAGATAATAGATAAACTTGTTATATTATATAGTATCTGTGATAGATAAACTAGATAATAGATAAACTTGCTGTATTATATAGTATCTGTGATAGATAAACTAGATAATAGATAAAGTTGTTGTATTATATAGTATCTGTAATAGATAAACTAGATAATAGATAAACTTGTTGTATTATATAGTATCTGTGATAGGTAAACTAGATAATAGATAACTTTGTTGTATTATATAGTAACTGTGATAGATAACCTAGATAATAGATAAACTTGTTGTATTATATAGTATCTGTGATAGATAACCTAGATAAAAGATAAAGTTGTTGTATTATATAGTATCTGTGATAGATAAACTAGATCATGCATACAGTTGTTGGATTGTATAGTATCTGTGATAGATAAACTAGATAATAGATAAACTTGCTGTATTATATAGTATCTGTGATAGATAAACTAGATAATAGATAAAATTGTTGTATTATATAGTAACTGTGATAGATAAACTAGATAATAGATAAACTTGTTGTATTATATAGTATCTGTGATAGATAAACTAGATAATAGATAATGTTGTTGTATTATATAGTATCTGTGATAGATAAACTAGATAATAGATAAAGTTGTTGTATTATATAGTATCTGTGATAGATAACCTAGATAATAGATAAACTTGTTGTATTATATAGTATCTGTGATAGATAAACTAGATAATACATACAGTTGTTGTATTGTATAGTATCTGTGATAGATAAACTAGATAATAGATAACTTTGTTGTATTATATAGTATCTGTGATAGATAAACTAGATAATAGATAACTTTGTTGTATTATATAGTATCTGTGATAGATAACCTAGATAATAGGTAAACTTGTTGTATTATATAGTATCTGTGATAGATAAACTAGATAATACATACAGTTGTTGTATTGTATAGTATCTGTGATAGATAACCTTGATAATAGGTAAACTTGTTGTATTATATAGTATCTGTGATAGATAAACTAGATAATAGATAAACTTGTTTTATTATATAGTATCTGTGATAGATAAATTAGATAATAGATAACTTTGTTGTATTATATAGTATCTGTGATAGATAACCTAGATAATAGATAAACTTGTTGTATTATATAGTATCTGTGATAGATAACCTAGATAATAGATAAACTTGTTTTATTATATAGTATCTGTGATAGATAAACTAGATAATAGATAACTTTGTTGTATTATATAGTATCTGTGATAGATAACCTAGATAATAGGTAAACTTGTTGTATTATATAGTATCTGTGATAGATAAACTAGATAATACATACAGTTGTTGCTTTGTATAGTATCTGTGATAGATAAACTAGATAATAGATAAACTTGTTATATTATATAGTATCTGTGATAGATAAACTAGATAATAGATAAACTTGCTGTATTCTATAGTATCTGTGATAGATAAACTAGATAATAGATAAAGTTGTTGTATTATATAGTATCTGTAATAGATAAACTAGATAATAGATAAACTTGTTTTATTATATAGTATCTGTGATAGGTAAGCTAGATAATAGATAACTTTGTTGTATTATATAGTAACTGTGATAGATAACCTAGATAATAGATAAACTTGTTGTATTATATAGTATCTGTGATAGATAACCTAGATAATAGATAAAGTTGTTGTATTATATAGTATCTGTGATAGATAAACTAGATCATACATACAGTTGTTGGATTGTATAGTATCTGTGATAGATAAACTAGATAATAGATAAACTTGCTGTATTATATAGTATCTGTGATAGATAAACTAGATAATAGATAAAATTGTTGTATTATATAGTAACTGTGATAGATAAACTAGATAATAGATAAACTTGTTGTATTATATAGTATCTGTGATAGATAAACTAGATAATAGATAATGTTGTTGTATTATATAGTATCTGTGATAGATAAACTAGATAATAGATAAAGTTGTTGTATTATATAGTATCTGTGATAGATAACCTAGATAATAGATAAACTTGTTGTATTATATAGTATCTGTGATAGATAAACTAGATAATACATACAGTTGTTGTATTGTATGGTATCTGTGATAGATAAACTAGATAATAGATAACTTTGTTGTATTATATAGTATCTGTGATAGATAAACTAGATAATAGATAACTTTGTTGTATTATATAGTATCTGTGATAGATAAACTAGATAATAGATAAACTTCTTGTATTATATAGTATCTGTGATAGATAAACTAGATAATAGATAACTTTGTTGTATTATATAGTATCTGTGATAGATAACCTAGATAATAGGTAAACTTGTTGTATTATATAGTATCTGTGATAGATAAACTAGATAATACATACAGTTGTTGTATTGTATAGTATCTGTGATAGATAACCTTGATAATAGGTAAACTTGTTGTATTATATAGTATCTGTGATAGATAAACTAGATAATACATACAGTTGTTGCTTTGTATAGTATCTGTGATAGATAAACTAGATAATAGATAAACTTGTTATATTATATAGTATCTGTGATAGATAAACTAGATAATAGATAAACTTGCTGTATTATATAGTATCTGTGATAGATAAACTAGATAATAGATAAAGTTGTTGTATTATATAGTATCTGTAATAGATAAACTAGATAATAGATAAACTTGTTGTATTATATAGTATCTGTGATAGGTAAACTAGATAATAGATAACTTTGTTGTATTATATAGTAACTGTGATAGATAACCTAGATAATAGATAAACTTGTTGTATTATATAGTATCTGTGATAGATAACCTAGATAATAGATAAACTTGTTTTATTATATAGTATCTGTGATAGATAAACTAGATAATAGATAACTTTGTTGTATTATATAGTATCTGTGATGGATAACCTAGATAATAGATAAACTTGTTGTATTATATAGTATCTGTGATAGATAACCTAGATAATAGGTAAACTTGTTGTATTATATAGTATCTGTGATAGATAAACTAGATAATACATACAGTTGTTGCTTTGTATAGTATCTGTGATAGATAAACTAGATAATAGATAAACTTGTTATATTATATAGTATCTGTGATAGATAAACTAGATAATAGATAAAGTTGTTGTATTATATAGTATCTGTGATAGATAAACTAGATAATAGATAAACTTGTTGTATTATATAGTATCTGTGATAGGTAAACTAGATAATAGATAACTTTGTTGTATTATATAGTATCTGTGATAGATAACCTAGATAATAGATAAACTTGTTGTATTATATAGTATCTGTGATAGATAACCTAGATAATAGATAAACTTGTTTTATTATATAGTATCTGTGATAAATAAACTAGATAATATATACAGTTGTTGGATTGTATAGTATCTGTGATAGATAACCTAGATAATAGATAAACTTGTTGTATTATATAGTATCTGTGATAGATAACCTAGATAATAGATAAACTTGTTGTATTATATAGTATCTGTGATAGATAAACTAGATAATACATACAGTTGTTGTATTGTATAGTATCTGTGATAGATAAACTAGATAATAGATAAAGTTGTTGTATTATATAGTATCTGTGATAGATAAACTAGACAATAGATAAACTTGCTGTATTATATAGTATCTGTGATAGATAAACTAGATAATAGATAAAGTTGTTGTATTATATAGTATCTGTGATAGATAAACTAGATAATAGATAACTTTGTTGTAGTATATAGTATCTGTGATAGATAACCTAGATAATAGATAAACTTGTTGTATTATATAGTATCTGTGATAGATAAACTTGATAATACATACAGTTGTTGTATTATATAGTATCTGTGATAGATAAACTTGATAATACATACAGTTGTTGTATTATATAGTATCTGTAATAGATAAACTAGATAATAGATAAACTTGTTGTATTATATAGTATCTGTGACAGGTAAACTAGATAATAGATAACTTTGTTGTATTATATAGTATCTGTGATAGATAACCTAGATAATAGGTAAACTTGTTGTATTATATAGTATCTGTGATAGATAAACTAGATAATACATACAGTTGTTGCTTTGTATAGTATCTGTGATAGATAAACTAGATAATAGATAAACTTGTTATATTATATAGTATCTGTGATAGATAAACTAGATAATAGATAAACTTGCTGTATTATATAGTATCTGTGATAGATAAACTAGATAATAGATAAAGTTGTTGTATTATATAGTATCTGTAATAGATAAACTAGATAATAGATAAACTTGTTGTATTATATAGTATCTGTGATAGGTAAACTAGATAATAGATAACTTTGTTGTATTATATAGTATCTGTGATAGATAACCTAGATAATAGATAAACTTGTTGTATTATATAGTATCTGTGATAGATAACCTAGATAATAGATAAACTTGTTTTATTATATAGTATCTGTGATAGATAAACTAGATAATACATACAGTTGTTGGATTGTATAGTATCTGTGATAGATAAACTAGATAATAGATAAACATGCTGTATTATATAGTATCTGTGATAGATAAACTAGATAATAGATAAAATTGTTGTATTATATAGTAACTGTGATAGATAAACTAGATAATAGATAAACTTGCTGTATTATATAGTATCTGTGATAGATAAACTAGATAATAGATAAAGTTGTTGTATTATATAGTATCTGTGATAGATAAACTAGATAATAGATAAAGTTGTTGTATTATATAGTATCTGTGATAGATAACCTAGATAATAGATAAAGTTGTTGTATTATATAGTATCTGTGATAGATAAACTAGATAATAGATAACTTTGTTGTATTATATAGTATCTGTGATAGATAACTAGATAATAGATAAACTTGTTGTATTATATAGTATCTGTGATAGATAAACTAGATAATAGATAAACTTGTTTTATTATATAGTATCTGTGATAGATAAACTAGATAATAGATAACTTTGTTGTATTATATAGTATCTGTGATAGATAACCTAGATAATAGGTAAACTTGTTGTATTATATAGTATCTGTGATAGATAAACTAGATAATACATACAGTTGTTGCTTTGTATAGTATCTGTGATAGATAAACTAGATAATAGATAAACTTGTTATATTATATAGTATCTGTTATAGATAAACTAGATAATAGATAAACTTGCTGTATTATATAGTATCTGTGATAGATAAACTAGATAATAGATAAAGTTGTTGTATTATATAGTATCTGTAATAGATAAACTAGATAATAGATAAACCTGTTGTATTATATAGTATCTGTGATAGGTAAACTAGATAATAGATAACTTTGTTGTATTATATAGTATCTGTGATAGATAACCTAGATAATAGATAAACTTGTTGTATTATATAGTATCTGTGATAGATAACCTAGATAATAGATAAACTTGTTTTATTATATAGTGTCTGTGATAGATAAACTAGATAATACATACAGTTGTTGGATTGTATAGTATCTGTGATAGATAAACTAGATAATAGATAAACTTGCTGTATTATATAGTATCTGTGATAGATAAACTAGATAATAGATAAAATTGTTGTATTATATAGTAACTGTGATAGATAAACTAGATAATAGATAAACTTGCTGTATTATATAGTATCTGTGATAGATAAACTAGATAATAGATAAAGTTGTTGTATTATATAGTATCTGTGATAGATAAACTAGATAATAGATAAAGTTGTTGTATTATATAGTATCTGTGATAGATAACCTAGATAATAGATAAACTTGTTGTATTATATAGTATTTGTGATAGATAAACTAGATAATACATACAGTTGTTGTATTGTATAGTATCTTTGATAGATAAACTAGATAATAGATAAACTTGCTGTATTATATAGTATCTGTGATAGATAACCTAGATAATAGATAAAGTTGTTGTATTATATAGTATCTGTGATAGATAAACTAGATAATAGATAAACTTGCTGTATTATATAGTATCTGTGATAGATAAACTAGATAATAGATAAAGTTGTTGTATTATATAGTATCTGTGATAGATAAACTAGATAATAGATAACTTTGTTGTATTATATAGTATCTGTGATAGATAACCTAGATAATAGATAAACTTGTTGTATTATATAGTGTCTGTGATAGATAAACTAGATAATAGATAAACTTGTTGTATTATATAGTATCTGTGATAGATAAACTAGATAATAGATAAAGTTGTTGTATTATATAGTATCTGTGATAGATAAACTAGATAATAGATAACTTTGTTGTATTATATAGTATCTGTGATTGATAAACTAGATAATAGATAAACTTCTTGTATTATATAGTATCTGTGATAGATAAACTAGATAATAGATAACTTTGTTGTATTATATAGTATCTGTGATAGATAAGCTAGATAATAGGAAAACTTGTTGTATTATATAGTATCTGTGATAGATAAACTAGATAATACATACAGTTGTTGCTTTGTATAGTATCTGTGATAGATAAACTAGATAATAGATAAACTTGTTATATTATATAGTATCTGTGATAGATAAACTAGATAATAGATAAACTTGCTGTATTATATAGTATCTGTGATAGATAAACTAGATAATAGATAAAATTGTTGTATTATATAGTAACTGTGATAGATAAACTAGATAATAGATAAACTTGTTGTATTATATAGTATCTGTGATAGATAAACTAGATAATAGATAATGTTGTTGTATTATATAGTATCTGTGATAGATAAACTAGATAATAGATAAAGTTGTTGTATTATATAGTATCTGTGATAGATAACCTAGATAATAGATAAACTTGTTGTATTATATAGTATCTGTGATAGATAAACTAGATAATACATACAGTTGTTGTATTGTATAGTATCTGTGATAGATAAACTAGATAATAGATAACTTTATTGTATTATATAGTATCTGTGATAGATAAACTAGATAATAGATAACTTTGTTGTATTATATAGTATCTGTGATAGATAAACTAGATAATAGATAAACTTCTTGTATTATATAGTATCTGTGATAGATAAACTAGATAATAGATTACTTTGTTGTATTATATAGTATCTGTGATAGATAACCTAGATAATAGGTAAACTTGTTGTATTATATAGTATCTGTGATAGATAAACTAGATAATACATACAGTTGTTGTATTGTATAGTATCTGTGATAGATAACCTTGATAATAGGTAAACTTGTTGTATTATATAGTATCTGTGATAGATAAACTAGATAATACATGCAGTTGCTGCTTTGTATAGTATCTGTGATAGATAAACTAGATAATAGATAAACTTGTTATATTATATAGTATCTGTGATAGATAAACTAGATAATAGATAAACTTGCTGTATTATATAGTATCTGTGATAGATAAACTAGATAATAGATAAAGTTGTTGTATTATATAGTATCTGTAATAGATAAACTAGATAATAGATAAACTTGTTGTATTATATAGTATCTGTGATAGGTAAACTAGATAATAGATAACTTTGTTGTATTATATAGTAACTGTGATAGATAACCTAGATAATAGATAAACTTGTTGTATTATATAGTATCTGTGATAGATAACCTAGATAATAGATAAACTTGTTTTATTATATAGTATCTGTGATAGATAAACTAGATAATAGATAACTTTGTTGTATTATATAGTATCTGTGATAGATAACCTAGATAATAGATAAACTTGTTGTATTATATAGTATCTGTGATAGATAACCTAGATAATAGATAAACTTGTTTTATTATATAGTATCTGTGATAGATAAACTAGATAATAGATAACTTTGTTGTATTATATAGTATCTGTGATAGATAACCTAGATAATAGGTAAACTTGTTGTATTATATAGTATCTGTGATATATAAACTAGATAATACATACAGTTGTTGCTTTGTATAGTATCTGTGATAGATAAACTAGATAATAGATAAACTTGTTATATTATATAGTATCTGTGATAGATAAACTAGATAATAGATAAACTTGCTGTATTATATAGTATCTGTGATAGATAAACTAGATAATAGATAAAGTTGTTGTATTATATAGTATCTGTAATAGATAAACTAGATAATAGATAAACTTGTTGTATTATATAGTATCTGTGATAGGTAAACTAGATAATAGATAACTTTGTTGTATTATATAGTAACTGTGATAGATAACCTAGATAATAGATAAACTTGTTGTATTATATAGTATCTGTGATAGATAACCTAGATAATAGATAAAGTTGTTGTATTATATAGTATCTGTGATAGATAAACTAGATCATACATACAGTTGTTGGATTGTATAGTATCTGTGATAGATAAACTAGATAATAGATAAACTTGCTGTATTATATAGTATCTGTGATAGATAAACTAGATAATAGATAAAATTGTTGTATTATATAGTAACTGTGATAGATAAACTAGATAATAGATAAACTTGTTGTATTATATAGTATCTGTGATAGATAAACTAGATAATAGATAATGTTGTTGTATTATATAGTATCTGTGATAGATAAACTAGATAATAGATAAAGTTGTTGTATTATATAGTATCTGTGATAGATAACCTAGATAATAGATAAACTTGTTGTATTATATAGTATCTGTGATAGATAAACTAGATAATACATACAGTTGTTGTATTGTACAGTATCTGTGATAGATAAACTAGATAATAGATAACTTTGTTGTATTATATAGTATCTGTGATAGATAAACTAGATAATAGATAACTTTGTTGTATTATATAGTATCTGTGATAGATAAACTAGATAATAGATAAACTTCTTGTATTATATAGTATCTGTGATAGATAAACTAGATAATAGATAACTTTGTTGTATTATATAGTATCTGTGATAGATAACCTAGATAATAGGTAAACTTGTTGTATTATATAGTATCTGTGATAGATAAACTAGATAATACATACAGTTGTTGTATTGTATAGTATCTGTGATAGATAACCTTGTTAATAGGTAAACTTGTTGTATTATATAGTATCTGTGATAGATAAACTAGATAATACATACAGTTGTTGCTTTGTATAGTATCTGTGATAGATAAACTAGATAATAGATAAACTTGTTATATTATATAGTATCTGTGATAGATAAACTAGATAATAGATAAACTTGCTGTATTATATAGTATCTGTGATAGATAAACTAGATAATAGATAAAGTTGTTGTATTATATAGTATCTGTAATAGATAAACTAGATAATAGATAAACTTGTTGTATTATATAGTATCTGTGATAGGTAAACTAGATAATAGATAACTTTGTTGTAGTATATAGTATCTGTGATAGATAACCTAGATAATAGATAAACTTGTTGTATTATATAGTATCTGTGATAGATAAACTTGATAATACATACAGTTGTTGTATTATATAGTATCTGTGATAGATAAACTTGATAATACATACAGTTGTTGTATTATATAGTATCTGTAATAGATAAACTAGATAATAGATAAACTTGTTGTATTATATAGTATCTGTGACAGGTAAACTAGATAATAGATAACTTTGTTGTATTATATAGTATCTGTGATAGATAACCTAGATAATAGGTAAACTTGTTGTATTATATAGTATCTGTGATAGATAAACTAGATAATACATACAGTTGTTGCTTTGTATAGTATCTGTGATAGATAAACTAGATAATAGATAAACTTGTTATATTATATAGTATCTGTGATAGATAAACTAGATAATAGATAAACTTGCTGTATTATATAGTATCTGTGATAGATAAACTAGATAATAGATAAAGTTGTTGTATTATATAGTATCTGTAATAGATAAACTAGATAATAGATAAACTTGTTGTATTATATAGTATCTGTGATAGGTAAACTAGATAATAGATAACTTTGTTGTATTATATAGTATCTGTGATAGATAACCTAGATAATAGATAAACTTGTTGTATTATATAGTATCTGTGATAGATAACCTAGATAATAGATAAACTTGTTTTATTATATAGTATCTGTGATAGATAAACTAGATAATACATACAGTTGTTGGATTGTATAGTATCTGTGATAGATAAACTAGATAATAGATAAACATGCTGTATTATATAGTATCTGTGATAGATAAACTAGATAATAGATAAAATTGTTGTATTATATAGTAACTGTGATAGATAAACTAGATAATAGATAAACTTGCTGTATTATATAGTATCTGTGATAGATAAACTAGATAATAGATAAAGTTGTTGTATTATATAGTATCTGTGATAGATAAACTAGATAATAGATAAAGTTGTTGTATTATATAGTATCTGTGATAGATAACCTAGATAATAGATAAAGTTGTTGTATTATATAGTATCTGTGATAGATAAACTAGATAATAGATAACTTTGTTGTATTATATAGTATCTGTGATAGATAACTAGATAATAGATAAACTTGTTGTATTATATAGTATCTGTGATAGATAAACTAGATAATAGATAAACTTGTTTTATTATATAGTATCTGTGATAGATAAACTAGATAATAGATAACTTTGTTGTATTATATAGTATCTGTGATAGATAACCTAGATAATAGGTAAACTTGTTGTATTATATAGTATCTGTGATAGATAAACTAGATAATACATACAGTTGTTGCTTTGTATAGTATCTGTGATAGATAAACTAGATAATAGATAAACTTGTTATATTATATAGTATCTGTTATAGATAAACTAGATAATAGATAAACTTGCTGTATTATATAGTATCTGTGATAGATAAACTAGATAATAGATAAAGTTGTTGTATTATATAGTATCTGTAATAGATAAACTAGATAATAGATAAACCTGTTGTATTATATAGTATCTGTGATAGGTAAACTAGATAATAGATAACTTTGTTGTATTATATAGTATCTGTGATAGATAACCTAGATAATAGATAAACTTGTTGTATTATATAGTATCTGTGATAGATAACCTAGATAATAGATAAACTTGTTTTTATTATATAGTGTCTGTGATAGATAAACTAGATAATACATACAGTTGTTGGATTGTATAGTATCTGTGATAGATAAACCTAGATAATAGATAAACTTGCTGTATTATATAGTATCTGTGATAGATAAACTAGATAATAGATAAAATTGTTGTATTATATAGTAACTGTGATAGATAAACTAGATAATAGATAAACTTGCTGTATTATATAGTATCTGTGATAGATAAACTAGATAATAGATAAAGTTGTTGTATTATATAGTATCTGTGATAGATAAACTAGATAATAGATAAAGTTGTTGTATTATATAGTATCTGTGATAGATAACCTAGATAATAGATAAACTTGTTGTATTATATAGTATTTGTGATAGATAAACTAGATAATACATACAGTTGTTGTATTGTATAGTATCTTTGATAGATAAACTAGATAATAGATAAACTTGCTGTATTATATAGTATCTGTGATAGATAACCTAGATAATAGATAAAGTTGTTGTATTATATAGTATCTGTGATAGATAAACTAGATAATAGATAAACTTGCTGTATTATATAGTATCTGTGATAGATAAACTAGATAATAGATAAAGTTGTTGTATTATATAGTATCTGTGATAGATAAACTAGATAATAGATAACTTTGTTGTATTATATAGTATCTGTGATAGATAACCTAGATAATAGATAAACTTGTTGTATTATATAGTGTCTGTGATAGATAAACTAGATAATAGATAAACTTGTTGTATTATATAGTATCTGTGATAGATAAACTAGATAATAGATAAAGTTGTTGTATTATATAGTATCTGTGATAGATAAACTAGATAATAGATAACTTTGTTGTATTATATAGTATCTGTGATTGATAAACTAGATAATAGATAAACTTCTTGTATTATATAGTATCTGTGATAGATAAACTAGATAATAGATAACTTTGTTGTATTATATAGTATCTGTGATAGATAAGCTAGATAATAGGAAAACTTGTTGTATTATATAGTATCTGTGATAGATAAACTAGATAATACATACAGTTGTTGCTTTGTATAGTATCTGTGATAGATAAACTAGATAATAGATAAACTTGTTATATTATATAGTATCTGTGATAGATAAACTAGATAATAGATAAACTTGCTGTATTATATAGTATCTGTGATAGATAAACTAGATAATAGATAAAATTGTTGTATTATATAGTAACTGTGATAGATAAACTAGATAATAGATAAACTTGTTGTATTATATAGTATCTGTGATAGATAAACTAGATAATAGATAATGTTGTTGTATTATATAGTATCTGTGATAGATAAACTAGATAATAGATAAAGTTGTTGTATTATATAGTATCTGTGATAGATAACCTAGATAATAGATAAACTTGTTGTATTATATAGTATCTGTGATAGATAAACTAGATAATACATACAGTTGTTGTATTGTATAGTATCTGTGATAGATAAACTAGATAATAGATAACTTTATTGTATTATATAGTATCTGTGATAGATAAACTAGATAATAGATAACTTTGTTGTATTATATAGTATCTGTGATAGATAAACTAGATAATAGATAAACTTCTTGTATTATATAGTATCTGTGATAGATAAACTAGATAATAGATTACTTTGTTGTATTATATAGTATCTGTGATAGATAACCTAGATAATAGGTAAACTTGTTGTATTATATAGTATCTGTGATAGATAAACTAGATAATACATACAGTTGTTGTATTGTATAGTATCTGTGATAGATAACCTTGATAATAGGTAAACTTGTTGTATTATATAGTATCTGTGATAGATAAACTAGATAATACATGCAGTTGCTGCTTTGTATAGTATCTGTGATAGATAAACTAGATAATAGATAAACTTGTTATATTATATAGTATCTGTGATAGATAAACTAGATAATAGATAAACTTGCTGTATTATATAGTATCTGTGATAGATAAACTAGATAATAGATAAAGTTGTTGTATTATATAGTATCTGTAATAGATAAACTAGATAATAGATAAACTTGTTGTATTATATAGTATCTGTGATAGGTAAACTAGATAATAGATAACTTTGTTGTATTATATAGTAACTGTGATAGATAACCTAGATAATAGATAAACTTGTTGTATTATATAGTATCTGTGATAGATAACCTAGATAATAGATAAACTTGTTTTATTATATAGTATCTGTGATAGATAAACTAGATAATAGATAACTTTGTTGTATTATATAGTATCTGTGATAGATAACCTAGATAATAGATAAACTTGTTGTATTATATAGTATCTGTGATAGATAACCTAGATAATAGATAAACTTGTTTTATTATATAGTATCTGTGATAGATAAACTAGATAATAGATAACTTTGTTGTATTATATAGTATCTGTGATAGATAACCTAGATAATAGGTAAACTTGTTGTATTATATAGTATCTGTGATATATAAACTAGATAATACATACAGTTGTTGCTTTGTATAGTATCTGTGATAGATAAACTAGATAATAGATAAACTTGTTATATTATATAGTATCTGTGATAGATAAACTAGATAATAGATAAACTTGCTGTATTATATAGTATCTGTGATAGATAAACTAGATAATAGATAAAGTTGTTGTATTATATAGTATCTGTAATAGATAAACTAGATAATAGATAAACTTGTTGTATTATATAGTATCTGTGATAGGTAAACTAGATAATAGATAACTTTGTTGTATTATATAGTAACTGTGATAGATAACCTAGATAATAGATAAACTTGTTGTATTATATAGTATCTGTGATAGATAACCTAGATAATAGATAAAGTTGTTGTATTATATAGTATCTGTGATAGATAAACTAGATCATACATACAGTTGTTGGATTGTATAGTATCTGTGATAGATAAACTAGATAATAGATAAACTTGCTGTATTATATAGTATCTGTGATAGATAAACTAGATAATAGATAAAATTGTTGTATTATATAGTAACTGTGATAGATAAACTAGATAATAGATAAACTTGTTGTATTATATAGTATCTGTGATAGATAAACTAGATAATAGATAATGTTGTTGTATTATATAGTATCTGTGATAGATAAACTAGATAATAGATAAAGTTGTTGTATTATATAGTATCTGTGATAGATAACCTAGATAATAGATAAACTTGTTGTATTATATAGTATCTGTGATAGATAAACTAGATAATACATACAGTTGTTGTATTGTACAGTATCTGTGATAGATAAACTAGATAATAGATAACTTTGTTGTATTATATAGTATCTGTGATAGATAAACTAGATAATAGATAACTTTGTTGTATTATATAGTATCTGTGATAGATAAACTAGATAATAGATAAACTTCTTGTATTATATAGTATCTGTGATAGATAAACTAGATAATAGATAACTTTGTTGTATTATATAGTATCTGTGATAGATAACCTAGATAATAGGTAAACTTGTTGTATTATATAGTATCCGTGATAGATAAACTAGATAATACATACAGTTGTTGTATTGTATAGTATCTGTGATAGATAACCTTGTTAATAGGTAAACTTGTTGTATTATATAGTATCTGTGATAGATAAACTAGATAATACATACAGTTGTTGCTTTGTATAGTATCTGTGATAGATAAACTAGATAATAGATAAACTTGTTATATTATATAGTATCTGTGATAGATAAACTAGATAATAGATAAACTTGCTGTATTATATAGTATCTGTGATAGATAAACTAGATAATAGATAAAGTTGTTGTATTATATAGTATCTGTAATAGATAAACTAGATAATAGATAAACTTGTTGTATTATATAGTATCTGTGATAGGTAAACTAGATAATAGATAACTTTGTTGTATTATATAGTAACTGTGATAGATAACCTAGATAATAGATAAACTTGTTGTATTATATAGTATCTGTGATAGATAACCTAGATAATAGATAAACTTGTTTTATTATATAGTATCTGTGATAGATAAACTAGATAATAGATAACTTTGTTGTATTATATAGTATCTGTGATAGATAACCTAGATAATAGATAAACTTGTTGTATTATATAGTATCTGTGATAGATAACCTAGATAATAGATAAACTTGTTATATTATATAGTATCTGTGATAGATAAACTAGATAATAGATAAACTTGTTGTATTATATAGTATCTGTGATAGATAAACTAGATAATAGATAAACTTGTTGTATTATATAGTATCTGTGATAGGTAAACTAGATAATAGATAACTTTGTTGTATTATATAGTATCTGTGATAGATAACCTAGATAATAGATAAACTTGTTGTATTATATAGTATCTGTGATAGATAACCTAGATAATAGATAAACTTGTTTTATTATATAGTTACTGTGATAGATAAACTAGATAATATATACAGTTGTTGGATTGTATAGTATCTGTGATAGATAACCTAGATAATAGATAAACTTGTTGTATTATATAGTATCTGTGATAGATAACCTAGATAATAGATAAACTTGCTGTATTATATAGTATCTGTGATAGATAACCTAGATAATAGATAAACTTGTTTTATTATATAGTATCTGTGATAGATAAACTAGATAATACATACAGTTGTTGGATTGTATAGTATCTGTGATAGATAAACTAGATAATAGATAAACTTGCTGTATTATATAGTATCTGTGATAGATAAACTAGATAATAGATAAAATTGTTGTATTATATAGTAACTGTGATAGATAAACTAGATAATAGATAAACTTGCTGTATTATATAGTATCTGTGATAGATAAACTAGATAATAGATAAAGTTGTTGTATTATATAGTATCTGTGATAGATAAACTAGATAATAGATAAAGTTGTTGTATTATATAGTATCTGTGATAGATAACCTAGATAATAGATAAACTTGTTGTATTATATAGTATCTGTGATAGATAAACTAGATAATACATACAGTTGTTGTATTGTATAGTATCTTTGATAGATAAACTAGATAATAGATAAACTTGCTGTATTATATAGTATCTGTGATAGATAACCTAGATAATAGATAAAGTTGTTGTATTATATAGTAGCTGTGATAGATAAACTAGATAATAGATAAACTTGCTGTATTATATAGTATCTGTGATAGATAAACTAGATAATAGATAAAGTTGTTGTATTATATAGTATCTGTGATAGATAAACTAGATAATAGATAACTTTGTTGTATTATATAGTATCTGTGATAGATAACCTAGATAATAGATAAACTTGTTGTATTATATAGTGTCTGTGATAGATAAACTAGATAATAGATAAACTTGTTGTATTATATAGTATCTGTGATAGATAAACTAGATAATAGATAAAGTTGTTGTATTATATAGTATCTGTGATAGATAAACTAGATAATAGATAACTTTGTTGTATTATATAGTATCTGTGATTGATAAACTAGATAATAGATAAACTTCTTGTATTATATAGTATCTGTGATAGATAAACTAGATAATAGATAACTTTGTTGTATTATATAGTATCTGTGATAGATAACCTAGATAATAGGTAAACTTGTTGTATTATATAGTATCTGTGATAGATAAACTAGATAATACATACAGTTGTTGCTTTGTATAGTATCTGTGATAGATAAACTAGATAATAGATAAACTTGTTATATTATATAGTATCTGTGATAGATAAACTAGATAATAGATAAACTTGCTGTATTATATAGTATCTGTGATAGATAAACTAGATAATAGATAAAGTTGTTGTATTATATAGTATCTGTAATAGATAAACTAGATAATAGATAAACTTGTTGTATTATATAGTATCTGTGATAGGTAAACTAGATAATAGATAACTTTGTTGTATTATATAGTAACTGTGATAGATAACCTAGATAATAGATAAACTTGTTGTATTATATAGTATCTGTGATAGATAACCTAGATAATAGATAAAGTTGTTGTATTATATAGTATCTGTGATAGATAAACTAGATCATTCATACAGTTGTTGGATTGTATAGTATCTGTGATAGATAAACTAGATAATAGATAAACTTGCTGTATTATATATATCTGTGATAGATAAACTAGATAATAGATAAAATTGTTGTATTATATAGTATCTGTGATAGATAAACTAGATAATAGATAAACTTCTTGTATTATATAGTATCTGTGATAGATAAACTAGATAATAGATAACTTTGTTGTATTATATAGTATCTGTGATAGATAACCTAGATAATAGGTAAACTTATTGTATTATATAGTATCTGTGATAGATAAACTAGATAATACATACAGTTGTTGTATTGTATAGTATCTGTGATAGATAACCTTGAAAATAGGTAAACTTGTTGTATTATATAGTATCTGTGATAGATAAACTAGATAATACATGCAGTTGTTGCTTTGTATAGTATCTGTGATAGATAAACTAGATAATAGATAAACTTGTTATATTATATAGTATCTGTGATAGATAAACTAGATAATAGATAAACTTGCTGTATTATATAGTATCTGTGATAGATAAACTAGATAATAGATAAAGTTGTTGTATTATATAGTATCTGTAATAGATAAACTAGATAATAGATAAACTTGTTGTATTATATAGTATCTGTGATAGGTAAACTAGATAATAGATAACTTTGTTGTATTATATAGTAACTGTGATAGATAACCTAGATAATAGATAAACTTGTTGTATTATATAGTATCTGTGATAGATAACCTAGATAATAGATAAACTTGTTTTATTATATAGTATCTGTGATAGATAAACTAGATAATAGATAACTTTGTTGTATTATATAGTATCTGTGATAGATAACCTAGATAATAGATAAACTTGTTGTATTATATAGTATCTGTGATAGATAACCTAGATAATAGATAAACTTGTTTTATTATATAGTATCTGTGATAGATAAACTAGATAATAGATAACTTTGTTGTATTATATAGTATCTGTGATAGATAACCTAGATAATAGGTAAACTTGTTGTATTATATAGTATCTGTGATAGATAAACTAGATAATACATACAGTTGTTGCTTTGTATAGTATCTGTGATAGATAAACTAGATAATAGATAAACTTGTTATATTATATAGTATCTGTGATAGATAAACTAGATAATAGATAAACTTGCTGTATTATATAGTATCTGTGATAGATAAACTAGATAATAGATAAAGTTGTTGTATTATATAGTATCTGTAATAGATAAACTAGATAATAGATAAACTTGTTGTATTATATAGTATCTGTGATAGGTAAACTAGATAATGGATAACTTTGTTGTATTATATAGTAACTGTGATAGATAACCTAGATAACAGATAAACTTGTTTTATTATATAGTATCTGTGATAGATAAACTAGATAATACATACAGTTGTTGGATTGTATAGTATCTGTGATAGATAAACTAGATAATAGATAAACTTGCTGTATTATATAGTATCTGTGATAGATAAACTAGATAATAGATAAAATTGTTGTATTATATAGTAACTGTGATAGATAAACTAGATAATAGATAAAGTTGTTGTATTATATAGTATCTGTGATAGATAACCTAGATAATAGATAAACTTGTTGTATTATATAGTATCTGTGATAGATAAACTAGATAATACATACAGTTGTTGTATTGTATAGTATCTGTGATAGATAAACTAGATAATAGATAACTTTGTTGTATTATATAGTATCTGTGATAGATAAACTAGATAATAGATAAACTTCTTGTATTATATAGTATCTGTGATAGATAAACTAGATAATAGATTACTTTGTTGTATTATATAGTATCTGTGATAGATAACCTAGATAATAGGTAAACTTGTTGTATTATATAGTATCTGTGATAGATAAACTAGATAATACATACAGTTGTTGCTTTGTATAGTATCTGTGATAGATAAACTAGATAATAGATAAACTTGTTATATTATATAGTATCTGTGATAGATAAACTAGATAATAGATAAACTTGCTGTATTATATAGTATCTGTGATAGATAAACTAGATAATAGATAAAGTTGTTGTATTATATAGTATCTGTAATAGGTAAACTAGATAATAGATAACTTTGTTGTATTATATAGTAACTGTGATAGATAACCTAGATAATAGATAAACTTGTTGTATTATATAGTATCTGTGATAGATAACCTAGATAATAGATAAACTTGTTTTATTATATAGTATCTGTGATAGATAAACTAGATAATAGATAACTTTGTTGTATTATATAGTATCTGTGATAGATAACCTAGATAATAGATAAACTTGTTGTATTATATAGTATCTGTGATAGATAACCTAGATAATAGATAAACTTGTTATATTATATAGTATCTGTGATAGATAAACTAGATAATAGATAAACTTGTTGTATTATATAGTATCTGTGATAGATAAACTAGATAATAGATAAACTTGTTGTATTATATAGTATCTGTGATAGGTAAACTAGATAATAGATAACTTTGTTGTATTATATAGTATCTGTGATAGATAACCTAGATAATAGATAAACTTGTTGTATTATATAGTATCTGTGATAGATAACCTAGATAATAGATAAACTTGTTTTATTATATAGTTACTGTGATAGATAAACTAGATAATATATACAGTTGTTGGATTGTATAGTATCTGTGATAGATAACCTAGATAATAGATAAACTTGTTGTATTATATAGTATCTGTGATAGATAAACTAGATAATAGATAAAGTTGTTGTATTATATAGTATCTGTGATAGATAAACTAGATAATAGATAACTTTGTTGTATTATATAGTATCTGTGATAGATAACCTAGATAATAGATAAACTTGTTGTATTATATAGTGTCTGTGATAGATAAACTAGATAATAGATAAACTTGTTGTATTATATAGTATCTGTGATAGATAAACTAGATAATAGATAAAGTTGTTGTATTATATAGTATCTGTGATAGATAAACTAGATAATAGATAACTTTGTTGTATTATATAGTATCTGTGATTGATAAACTAGATAATAGATAAACTTCTTGTATTATATAGTATCTGTGATAGATAAACTAGATAATAGATAACTTTGTTGTATTATATAGTATCTGTGATAGATAACCTAGATAATAGGTAAACTTGTTGTATTATATAGTATCTGTGATAGATAAACTAGATAATACATACAGTTGTTGCTTTGTATAGTATCTGTGATAGATAAACTAGATAATAGATAAACTTGTTATATTATATAGTATCTGTGATAGATAAACTAGATAATAGATAAACTTGCTGTATTATATAGTATCTGTGATAGATAAACTAGATAATAGATAAAGTTGTTGTATTATATAGTATCTGTAATAGATAAACTAGATAATAGATAAACTTGTTGTATTATATAGTATCTGTGATAGGTAAACTAGATAATAGATAACTTTGTTGTATTATATAGTAACTGTGATAGATAACCTAGATAATAGATAAACTTGTTGTATTATATAGTATCTGTGATAGATAACCTAGATAATAGATAAAGTTGTTGTATTATATAGTATCTGTGATAGATAAACTAGATCATTCATACAGTTGTTGGATTGTATAGTATCTGTGATAGATAAACTAGATAATAGATAAACTTGCTGTATTATATATATCTGTGATAGATAAACTAGATAATAGATAAAATTGTTGTATTATATAGTATCTGTGATAGATAAACTAGATAATAGATAAACTTCTTGTATTATATAGTATCTGTGATAGATAAACTAGATAATAGATAACTTTGTTGTATTATATAGTATCTGTGATAGATAACCTAGATAATAGGTAAACTTATTGTATTATATAGTATCTGTGATAGATAAACTAGATAATACATACAGTTGTTGTATTGTATAGTATCTGTGATAGATAACCTTGAAAATAGGTAAACTTGTTGTATTATATAGTATCTGTGATAGATAAACTAGATAATACATGCAGTTGTTGCTTTGTATAGTATCTGTGATAGATAAACTAGATAATAGATAAACTTGTTATATTATATAGTATCTGTGATAGATAAACTAGATAATAGATAAACTTGCTGTATTATATAGTATCTGTGATAGATAAACTAGATAATAGATAAAGTTGTTGTATTATATAGTATCTGTAATAGATAAACTAGATAATAGATAAACTTGTTGTATTATATAGTATCTGTGATAGGTAAACTAGATAATAGATAACTTTGTTGTATTATATAGTAACTGTGATAGATAACCTAGATAATAGATAAACTTGTTGTATTATATAGTATCTGTGATAGATAACCTAGATAATAGATAAACTTGTTTTATTATATAGTATCTGTGATAGATAAACTAGATAATAGATAACTTTGTTGTATTATATAGTATCTGTGATAGATAACCTAGATAATAGATAAACTTGTTGTATTATATAGTATCTGTGATAGATAACCTAGATAATAGATAAACTTGTTTTATTATATAGTATCTGTGATAGATAAACTAGATAATAGATAACTTTGTTGTATTATATAGTATCTGTGATAGATAACCTAGATAATAGGTAAACTTGTTGTATTATATAGTATCTGTGATAGATAAACTAGATAATACATACAGTTGTTGCTTTGTATAGTATCTGTGATAGATAAACTAGATAATAGATAAACTTGTTATATTATATAGTATCTGTGATAGATAAACTAGATAATAGATAAACTTGCTGTATTATATAGTATCTGTGATAGATAAACTAGATAATAGATAAAGTTGTTGTATTATATAGTATCTGTAATAGATAAACTAGATAATAGATAAACTTGTTGTATTATATAGTATCTGTGATAGGTAAACTAGATAATGGATAACTTTGTTGTATTATATAGTAACTGTGATAGATAACCTAGATAACAGATAAACTTGTTTTATTATATAGTATCTGTGATAGATAAACTAGATAATACATACAGTTGTTGGATTGTATAGTATCTGTGATAGATAAACTAGATAATAGATAAACTTGCTGTATTATATAGTATCTGTGATAGATAAACTAGATAATAGATAAAATTGTTGTATTATATAGTAACTGTGATAGATAAACTAGATAATAGATAAAGTTGTTGTATTATATAGTATCTGTGATAGATAACCTAGATAATAGATAAACTTGTTGTATTATATAGTATCTGTGATAGATAAACTAGATAATACATACAGTTGTTGTATTGTATAGTATCTGTGATAGATAAACTAGATAATAGATAACTTTGTTGTATTATATAGTATCTGTGATAGATAAACTAGATAATAGATAAACTTCTTGTATTATATAGTATCTGTGATAGATAAACTAGATAATAGATTACTTTGTTGTATTATATAGTATCTGTGATAGATAACCTAGATAATAGGTAAACTTGTTGTATTATATAGTATCTGTGATAGATAAACTAGATAATACATACAGTTGTTGCTTTGTATAGTATCTGTGATAGATAAACTAGATAATAGATAAACTTGTTATATTATATAGTATCTGTGATAGATAAACTAGATAATAGATAAACTTGCTGTATTATATAGTATCTGTGATAGATAAACTAGATAATAGATAAAGTTGTTGTATTATATAGTATCTGTAATAGGTAAACTAGATAATAGATAACTTTGTTGTATTATATAGTAACTGTGATAGATAACCTAGATAATAGATAAACTTGTTGTATTATATAGTATCTGTGATAGATAACCTAGATAATAGATAAACTTGTTTTATTATATAGTATCTGTGATAGATAAACTAGATAATAGATAACTTTGTTGTATTATATAGTATCTGTGATAGATAACCTAGATAATAGATAAACTTGTTGTATTATATAGTATCTGTGATAGATAACCTAGATAATAGATAAACTTGTTATATTATATAGTATCTGTGATAGATAAACTAGATAATAGATAAACTTGTTGTATTATATAGTATCTGTGATAGATAAACTAGATAATAGATAAACTTGTTGTATTATATAGTATCTGTGATAGGTAAACTAGATAATAGATAACTTTGTTGTATTATATAGTATCTGTGATAGATAACCTAGATAATAGATAAACTTGTTGTATTATATAGTATCTGTGATAGATAACCTAGATAATAGATAAACTTGTTTTATTATATAGTTACTGTGATAGATAAACTAGATAATATATACAGTTGTTGGATTGTATAGTATCTGTGATAGATAACCTAGATAATAGATAAACTTGTTGTATTATATAGTATCTGTGATAGATAACCTAGATAATAGATAAACTTGCTGTATTATATAGTATCTGTGATAGATAACCTAGATAATAGATAAACTTGTTTTATTATATAGTATCTGTTATAGATAAACTAGATAATACATACAGTTGTTGGATTGTATAGTATCTGTGATAGATAAACTAGATAATAGATAAACTTGCTGTATTATATAGTATCTGTGATAGATAAACTAGATAATAGATAAAATTGTTGTATTATATAGTAACTGTGATAGATAAACTAGATAATAGATAAACTTGCTGTATTATATAGTATCTGTGATAGATAAACTAGATAATAGATAAAGTTGTTGTATTATATAGTATCTGTGATAGATAAACTAGATAATAGATAAAGTTGTTGTATTATATAGTATCTGTGATAGATAACCTAGATAATAGATAAACTTGTTGTATTATATAGTATCTGTGATAGATAAACTAGATAATACATACAGTTGTTGTATTGTATAGTATCTTTGATAGATAAACTAGATAATAGATAAACTTGCTGTATTATATAGTATCTGTGATAGATAACCTAGATAATAGATAAAGTTGTTGTATTATATAGTAGCTGTGATAGATAAACTAGATAATAGATAAACTTGCTGTATTATATAGTATCTGTGATAGATAAACTAGATAATAGATAAAGTTGTTGTATTATATAGTATCTGTGATAGATAAACTAGATAATAGATAACTTTGTTGTATTATATAGTATCTGTGATAGATAACCTAGATAATAGATAAACTTGTTGTATTATATAGTGTCTGTGATAGATAAACTAGATAATAGATAAACTTGTTGTATTATATAGTATCTGTGATAGATAAACTAGATAATAGATAAAGTTGTTGTATTATATAGTATCTGTGATAGATAAACTAGATAATAGATAACTTTGTTGTATTATATAGTATCTGTGATTGATAAACTAGATAATAGATAAACTTCTTGTATTATATAGTATCTGTGATAGATAAACTAGATAATAGATAACTTTGTTGTATTATATAGTATCTGTGATAGATAACCTAGATAATAGGTAAACTTGTTGTATTATATAGTATCTGTGATAGATAAACTAGATAATACATACAGTTGTTGCTTTGTATAGTATCTGTGATAGATAAACTAGATAATAGATAAACTTGTTATATTATATAGTATCTGTGATAGATAAACTAGATAATAGATAAACTTGCTGTATTATATAGTATCTGTGATAGATAAACTAGATAATAGATAAAGTTGTTGTATTATATAGTATCTGTAATAGATAAACTAGATAATAGATAAACTTGTTGTATTATATAGTATCTGTGATAGGTAAACTAGATAATAGATAACTTTGTTGTATTATATAGTAACTGTGATAGATAACCTAGATAATAGATAAACTTGTTGTATTATATAGTATCTGTGATAGATAACCTAGATAATAGATAAAGTTGTTGTATTATATAGTATCTGTGATAGATAAACTAGATCATTCATACAGTTGTTGGATTGTATAGTATCTGTGATAGATAAACTAGATAATAGATAAACTTGCTGTATTATATATATCTGTGATAGATAAACTAGATAATAGATAAAATTGTTGTATTATATAGTAACTGTGATAGATAAACTAGATAATAGATAAACTTGTTGTATTATATAGTATCTGTGATAGATAAACTAGATAATAGATAATGTTGTTGTATTATATAGTATCTGTGATAGATAAACTAGATAATAGATAAAGTTGTTGTATTATATAGTATCTGTGATAGATAACCTAGATAATAGATAAACTTGTTGTATTATATAGTATCTGTGATAGATAAACTAGATAATACATACAGTTGTTGTATTGTATAGTATCTGTGATAGATAAACTAGATAATAGATAACTTTGTTGTATTATATAGTATCTGTGATAGATAAACTAGATAATAGATAACTTTGTTGTATTATATAGTATCTGTGATAGATAAACTAGATAATAGATAAACTTCTTGTATTATATAGTATCTGTGATAGATAAACTAGATAATAGATAACTTTGTTGTATTATATAGTATCTGTGATAGATAACCTAGATAATAGGTAAACTTATTGTATTATATAGTATCTGTGATAGATAAACTAGATAATACATACAGTTGTTGTATTGTATAGTATCTGTGATAGATAACCTTGAAAATAGGTAAACTTGTTGTATTATATAGTATCTGTGATAGATAAACTAGATAATACATGCAGTTGTTGCTTTGTATAGTATCTGTGATAGATAAACTAGATAATAGATAAACTTGTTATATTATATAGTATCTGTGATAGATAAACTAGATAATAGATAAACTTGCTGTATTATATAGTATCTGTGATAGATAAACTAGATAATAGATAAAGTTGTTGTATTATATAGTATCTGTAATAGATAAACTAGATAATAGATAAACTTGTTGTATTATATAGTATCTGTGATAGGTAAACTAGATAATAGATAACTTTGTTGTATTATATAGTAACTGTGATAGATAACCTAGATAATAGATAAACTTGTTGTATTATATAGTATCTGTGATAGATAACCTAGATAATAGATAAACTTGTTTTATTATATAGTATCTGTGATAGATAAACTAGATAATAGATAACTTTGTTGTATTATATAGTATCTGTGATAGATAACCTAGATAATAGATAAACTTGTTGTATTATATAGTATCTGTGATAGATAACCTAGATAATAGATAAACTTGTTTTATTATATAGTATCTGTGATAGATAAACTAGATAATAGATAACTTTGTTGTATTATATAGTATCTGTGATAGATAACCTAGATAATAGGTAAACTTGTTGTATTATATAGTATCTGTGATAGATAAACTAGATAATACATACAGTTGTTGCTTTGTATAGTATCTGTGATAGATAAACTAGATAATAGATAAACTTGTTATATTATATAGTATCTGTGATAGATAAACTAGATAATAGATAAACTTGCTGTATTATATAGTATCTGTGATAGATAAACTAGATAATAGATAAAGTTGTTGTATTATATAGTATCTGTAATAGATAAACTAGATAATAGATAAACTTGTTGTATTATATAGTATCTGTGATAGGTAAACTAGATAATAGATAACTTTGTTGTATTATATAGTAACTGTGATAGATAACCTAGATAATAGATAAACTTGTTGTATTATATAGTATCTGTAATAGATAACCTAGATAATAGATAAAGTTGTTGTATTATATAGTATCTGTGATAGATAAACTAGATAATAGATAAAATTGTTGTATTATATAGTAACTGTGATAGATAAACTAGATAATAGATAAACTTGTTGTATTATATAGTATCTGTGATAGATAAACTAGATAATAGATAATGTTGTTGTATTATATAGTATCTGTGATAGATAAACTAGATAATAGATAAAGTTGTTGTATTATATAGTATCTGTGATAGATAACCTAGATAATAGATAAACTTGTTGTATTATATAGTATCTGTGATAGATAAACTAGATAATACATACAGTTGTTGTATTGTATAGTATCTGTGATAGATAAACTAGATAATAGATAACTTTGTTGTATTATATAGTATCTGTGATAGATAAACTAGATAATAGATAACTTTGTTGTATTATATAGTATCTGTGATAAATAAACTAGATAATAGATAAACTTCTTGTATTATATAGTATCTGTGATAGATAAACTAGATAATAGATAACTTTGTTGTATTATATAGTATCTGTGATAGATAACCTAGATAATAGGTAAACTTGTTGTATTATATAGTATCTGTGATAGATAAACTAGATAATACATACAGTTGTTGTATTGTATAGTATCTGTGATAGATAACCTTGATAATAGGTAAACTTGTTGTATTATATAGTATCTGTGATAGATAAACTAGATAATACATACAGTTGTTGCTTTGTATAGTATCTGTGATAGATAAACTAGATAATAGATAAACTTGTTATATTATATAGTATCTGTGATAGATAAACTAGATAATAGATAAACTTGCTGTATTATATAGTATCTGTGATAGATAAACTAGATAATAGATAAAGTTGTTGTATTATATAGTATCTGTAATAGATAAACTAGATAATAGATAAACTTGTTGTATTATATAGTATCTGTGATAGGTAAACTAGATAATAGATAACTTTGTTGTATTATATAGTAACTGTGATAGATAACCTAGATAATAGATAAACTTGTTGTATTATATAGTATCTGTGATAGATAACCTAGATAATAGATAAACTTGTTTTATTATATAGTATCTGTGATAGATAAACTAGATAATAGATAACTTTGTTGTATTATATAGTATCTGTGATAGATAACCTAGATAATAGATAAACTTGTTGTATTATATAGTATCTGTGATAGATAACCTAGATAATAGGTAAACTTGTTGTATTATATAGTATCTGTGATAGATAAACTAGATAATACATACAGTTGTTGCTTTGTATAGTATCTGTGATAGATAAACTAGATAATAGATAAACTTGTTATATTATATAGTATCTGTGATAGATAAACTAGATAATAGATAAAGTTGTTGTATTATATAGTATCTGTGATAGATAAACTAGATAATAGATAAACTTGTTGTATTATATAGTATCTGTGATAGGTAAACTAGATAATAGATAACTTTGTTGTATTATATAGTATCTGTGATAGATAACCTAGATAATAGATAAACTTGTTGTATTATATAGTATCTGTGATAGATAACCTAGATAATAGATAAACTTGTTTTATTATATAGTTACTGTGATAGATAAACTAGATAATATATACAGTTGTTGGATTGTATAGTATCTGTGATAGATAACCTAGATAATAGATAAACTTGTTATATTATATAGTATCTGTGATAGATAAACTAGATAATAGATAAACTTGCTGTATTATATAGTATCTGTGATAGATAAACTAGATAATAGATAAAGTTGTTGTATTATATAGTATCTGTAATAGATAAACTAGATAATAGATAAACTTGTTGTATTATATAGTATCTGTGATAGGTAAACTAGATAATAGATAACTTTGTTGTATTATATAGTAACTGTGATAGATAACCTAGATAATAGATAAACTTGTTGTATTATATAGTATCTGTGATAGATAACCTAGATAATAGATAAACTTGTTTTATTATATAGTATCTGTGATAGATAAACTAGATAATAGATAACTTTGTTGTATTATATAGTATCTGTGATAGATAACCTAGATAATAGATAAACTTGTTGTATTATATAGTATCTGTGATAGATAACCTAGATAATAGGTAAACTTGTTGTATTATATAGTATCTGTGATAGATAAACTAGATAATACATACAGTTGTTGCTTTGTATAGTATCTGTGATAGATAAACTAGATAATAGATAAACTTGTTATATTATATAGTATCTGTGATAGATAAACTAGATAATAGATAAAGTTGTTGTATTATATAGTATCTGTGATAGATAAACTAGATAATAGATAAACTTGTTGTATTATATAGTATCTGTGATAGGTAAACTAGATAATAGATAACTTTGTTGTATTATATAGTATCTGTGATAGATAACCTAGATAATAGATAAACTTGTTGTATTATATAGTATCTGTGATAGATAACCTAGATAATAGATAAACTTGTTTTATTATATAGTTACTGTGATAGATAAACTAGATAATATATACAGTTGTTGGATTGTATAGTATCTGTGATAGATAACCTAGATAATAGATAAACTTGTTGTATTATATAGTATATGTGATAGATAACCTAGATAATAGATAAACTTGCTGTATTATATAGTATCTGTGATAGTTAACCTAGATAATAGATAAACTTGTTGTATTATATAGTATCTGTGATAGATAAACTAGATAATACATACAGTTGTTGTATTGTATAGTATCTGTGATAGATAAACTAGATAATAGATAACTTTGTTGTATTATATAGTATCTGTGATAGATAAACTAGATAATACATACAGTTGTTGTATTGTATAGTATCTGTGATAGATAAACTAGATAATAGATAACTTTGTTGTATTATATAGTATCTGTGATAGATAACCTAGATAATAGGTAAACTTGTTGTATTATATAGTATCTGTGATAGATAAACTAGATAATACATACAGTTGTTGCTTTGTATAGTATCTGTGATAGATAAACTAGATAATAGATAAACTTGTTATATTATATAGTATCTGTGATAGATAAACTAGATAATAGATAAACTTGCTGTATTATATAGTATCTGTGATAGATAAACTAGATAATAGATAAAGTTGTTGTATTATATAGTATCTGTAATAGATAAACTAGATAATAGATAAACTTGTTGTATTATATAGTATCTGTGATAGGTAAACTAGATAATAGATAACTTTGTTGTATTATATAGTAACTGTGATAGATAACCTAGATAATAGATAAACTTGTTGTATTATATAGTATCTGTAATAGATAACCTAGATAATAGATAAAGTTGTTGTATTATATAGTATCTGTGATAGATAAACTAGATAATAGATAAAATTGTTGTATTATATAGTAACTGTGATAGATAAACTAGATAATAGATAAACTTGTTGTATTATATAGTATCTGTGATAGATAAACTAGATAATAGATAATGTTGTTGTATTATATAGTATCTGTGATAGATAAACTAGATAATACATACAGTTGTTGTATTGTATAGTATCTGTGATAGATAAACTAGATAATAGATAACTTTGTTGTATTATATAGTATCTGTGATAGATAAACTAGATAATAGATAACTTTGTTGTATTATATAGTATCTGTGATAGATAAACTAGATAATAGATAAACTTCTTGTATTATATAGTATCTGTGATAGATAAACTAGATAATAGATAACTTTGTTGTATTATATAGTATCTGTGATAGATAACCTAGATAATAGGTAAACTTGTTGTATTATATAGTATCTGTGATAGATAAACTAGATAATACATACAGTTGTTGTATTGTATAGTATCTGTGATAGATAACCTTGATAATAGGTAAACTTGTTGTATTATATAGTATCTGTGATAGATAAACTAGATAATACATACAGTTGTTGCTTTGTATAGTATCTGTGATAGATAAACTAGATAATAGATAAACTTGTTATATTATATAGTATCTGTGATAGATAAACTAGATAATAGATAAACTTGCTGTATTATATAGTATCTGTGATAGATAAACTAGATAATAGATAAAGTTGTTGTATTATATAGTATCTGTAATAGATAAACTAGATAATAGATAAACTTGTTGTATTATATAGTATCTGTGATAGGTAAACTAGATAATAGATAACTTTGTTGTATTATATAGTAACTGTGATAGATAACCTAGATAATAGATAAACTTGTTGTATTATATAGTATCTGTGATAGATAACCTAGATAATAGATAAACTTGTTTTATTATATAGTATCTGTGATAGATAAACTAGATAATAGATAACTTTGTTGTATTATATAGTATCTGTGATAGATAACCTAGATAATAGATAAACTTGTTGTATTATATAGTATCTGTGATAGATAACCTAGATAATAGGTAAACTTGTTGTATTATATAGTATCTGTGATAGATAAACTAGATAATACATACAGTTGTTGCTTTGTATAGTATCTGTGATAGATAAACTAGATAATAGATAAACTTGTTATATTATATAGTATCTGTGATAGATAAACTAGATAATAGATAAAGTTGTTGTATTATATAGTATCTGTGATAGATAAACTAGATAATAGATAAACTTGTTGTATTATATAGTATCTGTGATAGGTAAACTAGATAATAGATAACTTTGTTGTATTATATAGTATCTGTGATAGATAACCTAGATAATAGATAAACTTGTTGTATTATATAGTATCTGTGATAGATAACCTAGATAATAGATAAACTTGTTTTATTATATAGTTACTGTGATAGATAAACTAGATAATATATACAGTTGTTGGATTGTATAGTATCTGTGATAGATAACCTAGATAATAGATAAACTTGTTGTATTATATAGTATATGTGATAGATAACCTAGATAATAGATAAACTTGCAGTATTATATAGTATCTGTGATAGTTAACCTAGATAATAGATAAACTTGTTGTATTATATAGTATCTGTGATAGATAAACTAGATAATACATACAGTTGTTGTATTGTATAGTATCTGTGATAGATAAACTAGATAATAGATAACTTTGTTGTATTATATAGTATCTGTGATAGATAAACTAGATAATACATACAGTTGTTGTATTGTATAGTATCTGTGATAGATAAACTAGATAATAGATAACTTTGTTGTATTATATAGTATCTGTGATAGATAAACTAGATAATAGATAACTTTGTTGTATTATATAGTATCTGTGATAGATAAACTAGATAATAGATAAACTTCTTGTATTATATAGTATCTGTGATAGATAAACTAGATAATAGATAACTTTGTTGTATTATATAGTATCTGTGATAGATAACCTTGATAATAGGTAAACTTGTTGTATTATATAGTATCTGTGATAGATAAACTAGATAATAGATAAAGTTGTTGTATTATATAGTATCTGTGATAGATAAACTAGACAATAGATAAACTTGCTGTATTATATAGTATCTGTGATAGATAAACTAGATAATAGATAAAGTTGTTGTATTATATAGTATCTGTGATAGATAAACTAGATAATAGATAACTTTGTTGTAGTATATAGTATCTGTGATAGATAACCTAGATAATAGATAAACTTGTTGTATTATATAGTATCTGTGATAGATAAACTTGATAATACATACAGTTGTTGTATTATATAGTATCTGTGATAGATAACCTAGATAATAGGTAAACTTGTTGTATTATATAGTATATGTGATAGATAAACTAGATAATACATACAGTTGTTGCTTTGTATAGTATCTGTGATAGATAAACTAGATAATAGATAAACTTGTTATATTATATAGTATCTGTGATAGATAAACTAGATAATAGATAAACTTGCTGTATTATATAGTATCTGTGATAGATAAACTAGATAATAGATAAAGTTGTTGTATTATATAGTATCTGTAATAGATAAACTAGATAATAGATAAACTTGTTGTATTATATAGTATCTGTGATAGGTAAACTAGATAATAGATAACTTTGTTGTATTATATAGTAACTGTGATAGATAACCTAGATAATAGATAAACTTGTTGTATTATATAGTATCTGTGATAGATAACCTAGATAAAAGATAAAGTTGTTGTATTATATAGTATCTGTGATAGATAAACTAGATCATACATACAGTTGTTGGATTGTATAGTATCTGTGATAGATAAACTAGATAATAGATAAACTTGCTGTATTATATAGTATCTGTGATAGATAAACTAGATAATAGATAAAATTGTTGTATTATATAGTAACTGTGATAGATAAACTAGATAATAGATAAACTTGTTGTATTATATAGTATCTGTGATAGATAAACTAGATAATAGATAATGTTGTTGTATTATATAGTATCTGTGATAGATAAACTAGATAATAGATAAAGTTGTTGTATTATATAGTATCTGTGATAGATAACCTAGATAATAGATAAACTTGTTGTATTATATAGTATCTGTGATAGATAAACTAGATAATACATACAGTTGTTGTATTGTATAGTATCTGTGATAGATAAACTAGATAATAGATAACTTTGTTGTATTATATAGTATCTGTGATAGATAAACTAGATAATAGATAACTTTGTTGTATTATATAGTATCTGTGATAGATAACCTAGATAATAGGTAAACTTGTTGTATTATATAGTATCTGTGATAGATAAACTAGATAATACATACAGTTGTTGTATTGTATAGTATCTGTGATAGATAACCTTGATAATAGGTAAACTTGTTGTATTATATAGTATCTGTGATAGATAAACTAGATAATAGATAAACTTGTTTTATTATATAGTATCTGTGATAGATAAATTAGATAATAGATAACTTTGTTGTATTATATAGTATCTGTGATAGATAACCTAGATAATAGATAAACTTGTTGTATTATATAGTATCTGTGATAGATAACCTAGATAATAGATAAACTTGTTTTATTATATAGTATCTGTGATAGATAAACTAGATAATAGATAACTTTGTTGTATTATATAGTATCTGTGATAGATAACCTAGATAATAGGTAAACTTGTTGTATTATATAGTATCTGTGATAGATAAACTAGATAATACATACAGTTGTTGCTTTGTATAGTATCTGTGATAGATAAACTAGATAATAGATAAACTTGTTATATTATATAGTATCTGTGATAGATAAACTAGATAATAGATAAACTTGCTGTATTATATAGTATCTGTAATAGATAAACTAGATAATAGATAAACTTGTTGTATTATATAGTATCTGTGATAGGTAAGCTAGATAATAGATAACTTTGTTGTATTATATAGTAACTGTGATAGATAACCTAGATAATAGATAAACTTGTTGTATTATATAGTATCTGTGATAGATAACCTAGATAATAGATAAAGTTGTTGTATTATATAGTATCTGTGATAGATAAACTAGATCATACATACAGTTGTTGGATTGTATAGTATCTGTGATAGATAAACTAGATAATAGATAAACTTGCTGTATTATATAGTATCTGTGATAGATAAACTAGATAATAGATAAAATTGTTGTATTATATAGTAACTGTGATAGATAAACTAGATAATAGATAAACTTGTTGTATTATATAGTATCTGTGATAGATAAACTAGATAATAGATAATGTTGTTGTATTATATAGTATCTGTGATAGATAAACTAGATAATAGATAAAGTTGTTGTATTATATAGTATCTGTGATAGATAACCTAGATAATAGATAAACTTGTTGTATTATATAGTATCTGTGATAGATAAACTAGATAATACATACAGTTGTTGTATTGTATGGTATCTGTGATAGATAAACTAGATAATAGATAACTTTGTTGTATTATATAGTATCTGTGATAGATAAACTAGATAATAGATAACTTTGTTGTATTATATAGTATCTGTGATAGATAAACTAGATAATAGATAAACTTCTTGTATTATATAGTATCTGTGATAGATAAACTAGATAATATATAACTTTGTTGTATTATATAGTATCTGTGATAGATAACCTAGATAATAGGTAAACTTGTTGTATTATATAGTATCTGTGATAGATAAACTAGATAATAGATAAAATTGTTGTATTATATAGTAACTGTGATAGATAAACTAGATAATAGATAAACTTGTTGTATTATATAGTATCTGTGATAGATAAACTAGATAATAGATAATGTTGTTGTATTATATAGTATCTGTGATAGATAAACTAGATAATAGATAAAGTTGTTGTATTATATAGTATCTGTGATAGATAACCTAGATAATAGATAAACTTGTTGTATTATATAGTATCTGTGATAGATAAACTAGATAATACATACAGTTGTTGTATTGTATAGTATCTGTGATAGATAAACTAGATAATAGATAACTTTGTTGTATTATATAGTATCTGTGATAGATAAACTAGATAATAGATAACTTTGTTGTATTATATAGTATCTGTGATAGATAACCTAGATAATAGGTAAACTTGTTGTATTATATAGTATCTGTGATAGATAAACTAGATAATACATACAGTTGTTGTATTGTATAGTATCTGTGATAGATAACCTTGATAATAGGTAAACTTGTTGTATTATATAGTATCTGTGATAGATAAACTTGATAATAGATAAACTTGTTTTATTATATAGTATCTGTGATAGATAAATTAGATAATAGATAACTTTGTTGTATTATATAGTATCTGTGATAGATAACCTAGATAATAGATAAACTTGTTGTATTATATAGTATCTGTGATAGATAACCTAGATAATAGATAAACTTGTTTTATTATATAGTATCTGTGATAGATAAACTAGATAATAGATAACTTTGTTGTATTATATAGTATCTGTGATAGATAACCTAGATAATAGGTAAACTTGTTGTATTATATAGTATCTGTGATAGATAAACTAGATAATACATACAGTTGTTGCTTTGTATAGTATCTGTGATAGATAAACTAGATAATAGATAAACTTGTTATATTATATAGTATCTGTGATAGATAAACTAGATAATAGATAAACTTGCTGTATTATATAGTATCTGTAATAGATAAACTAGATAATAGATAAACTTGTTGTATTATATAGTATCTGTGATAGGTAAGCTAGATAATAGATAACTTTGTTGTATTATATAGTAACTGTGATAGATAACCTAGATAATAGATAAACTTGTTGTATTATATAGTATCTGTGATAGATAACCTAGATAATAGATAAAGTTGTTGTATTATATAGTATCTGTGATAGATAAACTAGATCATACATACAGTTGTTGGATTGTATAGTATCTGTGATAGATAAACTAGATAATAGATAAACTTGCTGTATTATATAGTATCTGTGATAGATAAACTAGATAATAGATAAAATTGTTGTATTATATAGTAACTGTGATAGATAAACTAGATAATAGATAAACTTGTTGTATTATATAGTATCTGTGATAGATAAACTAGATAATAGATAATGTTGTTGTATTATATAGTATCTGTGATAGATAAACTAGATAATAGATAAAGTTGTTGTATTATATAGTATCTGTGATAGATAACCTAGATAATAGATAAACTTGTTGTATTATATAGTATCTGTGATAGATAAACTAGATAATACATACAGTTGTTGTATTGTATGGTATCTGTGATAGATAAACTAGATAATAGATAACTTTGTTGTATTATATAGTATCTGTGATAGATAAACTAGATAATAGATAACTTTGTTGTATTATATAGTATCTGTGATAGATAAACTAGATAATACATACAGTTGTTGTATTGTATAGTATCTGTGATAGATAACCTTGATAATAGGTAAACTTGTTGTATTATATAGTATCTGTGATAGATAAACTAGATAATACATACAGTTTTTGCTTTGTATAGTATCTGTGATAGATAAACTAGATAATAGATAAACTTGTTATATTATATAGTATCTGTGATAGATAAACTAGATAATAGATAAACTTGCTGTATTATATAGTATCTGTGATAGATAAACTAGATAATAGATAAAGTTGTTGTATTATATAGTATCTGTAATAGATAAACTAGATAATAGATAAACTTGTTGTATTATATAGTATCTGTGATAGGTAAACTAGATAATAGATAACTTTGTTGTATTATATAGTAACTGTGATAGATAACCTAGATAATAGATAAACTTGTTGTATTATATAGTATCTGTGATAGATAACCTAGATAATAGATAAACTTGTTTTATTATATAGTATCTGTGATAGATAAACTAGATAATAGATAACTTTGTTGTATTATATAGTATCTGTGATAGATAACCTAGATAATAGATAAACTTGTTGTATTATATAGTATCTGTGATAGATAACCTAGATAATAGGTAAACTTGTTGTATTATATAGTATCTGTGATAGATAAACTAGATAATACATACAGTTGTTGCTTTGTATAGTATCTGTGATAGATAAACTAGATAATAGATAAACTTGTTATATTATATAGTATCTGTGATAGATAAACTAGATAATAGATAAAGTTGTTGTATTATATAGTATCTGTGATAGATAAACTAGATAATAGATAAACTTGTTGTATTATATAGTATCTGTGATAGGTAAACTAGATAATAGATAACTTTGTTGTATTATATAGTATCTGTGATAGATAACCTAGATAATAGATAAACTTGTTGTATTATATAGTATCTGTGATAGATAACCAAGATAATAGATAAACTTGTTTTATTATATAGTTACTGTGATAGATAAACTAGATAATATATACAGTTGTTGGATTGTATAGTATCTGTGATAGATAACCTAGATAATAGATAAACTTGTTGTATTATATAGTATCTGTGATAGATAACCTAGATAATAGATAAACTTGCTGTATTATATAGTATCTGTGATAGATAACCTAGATAATAGATAAACTTGTTGTATTATATAGTATCTGTGATAGATAAACTAGATAATACATACAGTTGTTGTATTGTATAGTATCTGTTATAGATAAACTAGATAATAGATAACTTTGTTGTATTATATAGTATCTGTGATAGATAAACTAGATAATACATACAGTTGTTGTATTGTATAGTATCTGTGATAGATAAACTAGATAATAGATAACTTTGTTGTATTATATAGTATCTGTGATAGATAAACTAGATAATAGATAACTTTGTTGTATTATATAGTATCTGTGATAGATAAACTAGATAATAGATAAACTTCTTGTATTATATAGTATCTGTGATAGATAAACTAGATAATAGATAACTTTGTTGTATTATATAGTATCTGTGATAGATAACCTAGATAATAGGTAAACTTGTTGTATTATATAGTATCTGTGATAGATAAACTAGATAATACATACAGTTGTTGTATTGTATAGTATCTGTGATAGATAACCTTGATAATAGGTAAACTTGTTGTATTATATAGTATCTGTGATAGATAAACTAGATAATACATACAGTTGTTGCTTTGTATAGTATCTGTGATAGATAAACTAGATAATAGATAAACTTGTTATATTATATAGTATCTGTGATAGATAAACTAGATAATAGATAAACTTGCTGTATTATATAGTATCTGTGATAGATAAACTAGATAATAGATAAAGTTGTTGTATTATATAGTATCTGTAATAGATAAACTAGATAATAGATAAACTTGTTGTATTATATAGTATCTGTGATAGGTAAACTAGATAATAGATAACTTTGTTGTATTATATAGTATCTGTGATAGATAACCTAGATAATAGATAAACTTGTTGTATTATATAGTATCTGTGATAGATAACCTAGATAATAGATAAACTTGTTTTATTATATAGTATCTGTGATAGATAAACTAGATAATAGATAACTTTGTTGTATTATATAGTATCTGTGATAGATAACCTAGATAATAGATAAACTTGTTGTATTATATAGTATCTGTGATAGATAACCTAGATAATAGGTAAACTTGTTGTATTATATAGTATCTGTGATAGATAAACTAGATAATACATACAGTTGTTGCTTTGTATAGTATCTGTGATAGATAAACTAGATAATAGATAAACTTGTTATATTATATAGTATCTGTGATAGATAAACTAGATAATAGATAAAGTTGTTGTATTATATAGTATCTGTGATAGATAAACTAGATAATAGATAAACTTGTTGTATTATATAGTATCTGTGATAGGTAAACTAGATAATAGATAACTTTGTTGTATTATATAGTATCTGTGATAGATAACCTAGATAATAGATAAACTTGTTGTATTATATAGTATCTGTGATAGATAACCTAGATAATAGATAAACTTGTTTTATTATATAGTTACTGTGATAGATAAACTAGATAATATATACAGTTGTTGGATTGTATAGTATCTGTGATAGATAACCTAGATAATAGATAAACTTGTTGTATTATATAGTATCTGTGATAGATAACCTAGATAATAGATAAACTTGCTGTATTATATAGTATCTGTGATAGATAACCTAGATAATAGATAAACTTGTTGTATTATATAGTATCTGTGATAGATAAACTAGATAATACATACAGTTGTTGTATTGTATAGTATCTGTGATAGATAAACTAGATAATAGATAAAGTTGTTGTATTATATAGTATCTGTGATAGATAAACTAGACAATAGATAAACTTGCTGTATTATATAGTATCTGTGATAGATAAACTAGATAATAGATAAAGTTGTTGTATTATATAGTATCTGTGATAGATAAACTAGATAATAGATAACTTTGTTGTAGTATATAGTATCTGTGATAGATAACCTAGATAATAGATAAAGTTGTTGTATTATATAGTATCTGTGATAGATAAACTTGATAATACATACAGTTGTTGTATTATATAGTATCTGTGATAGATAACCTAGATAATAGGTAAACTTGTTGTATTATATAGTATCTGTGATAGATAAACTAGATAATACATACAGTTGTTGCTTTGTATAGTATCTGTGATAGATAAACTAGATAATAGATAAACTTGTTATATTATATAGTATCTGTGATAGATAAACTAGATAATAGATAAACTTGCTGTATTATATAGTATCTGTGATAGATAAACTAGATAATAGATAAAGTTGTTGTATTATATAGTATCTGTAATAGATAAACTAGATAATAGATAAACTTGTTGTATTATATAGTATCTGTGATAGGTAAACTAGATAATAGATAACTTTGTTGTATTATATAGTAACTGTGATAGATAACCTAGATAATAGATAAACTTGTTGTATTATATAGTATCTGTGATAGATAACCTAGATAAAAGATAAAGTTGTTGTATTATATAGTATCTGTGATAGATAAACTAGATCATACATACAGTTGTTGGATTGTATAGTATCTGTGATAGATAAACTAGATAATAGATAAACTTGCTGTATTATATAGTATCTGTGATAGATAAACTAGATAATAGATAAAATTGTTGTATTATATAGTAACTGTGATAGATAAACTAGATAATAGATAAACTTGTTGTATTATATAGTATCTGTGATAAATAAACTAGATAATAGATAAGTTGTTGTATTATATAATATCTGTGATAGATAAACTAGATAATAGATAAAGTTGTTGTATTATATAGTATCTGTGATAGATAACCTAGATAATAGATAAACTTGTTGTATTATATAGTATCTGTGATAGATAAACTAGATAATACATACAGTTGTTGTATTGTATAGTATCTGTGATAGATAAACTAGATAATAGATAACTTTGTTGTATTATATAGTATCTGTGATAGATAAACTAGATAATAGATAACTTTGTTGTATTATATAGTATCTGTGATAGATAACCTAGATAATAGGTAAACTTGTTGTATTATATAGTATCTGTGATAGATAAACTAGATAATACATACAGTTGTTGTATTGTATAGTATCTGTGATAGATAACCTTGTTATAGGTAAACTTGTTGTATTATATAGTATCTGTGATAGATAAACTAGATAATACATACAGTTGTTGCTTTGTATATTATCTGTGATAGATAAACTAGATAATAGATAAATTTGTTATATTATATAGTATCTGTGATAGATAAACTAGATAATAGATAAACTTGCTGTATTATATAGTATCTGTGATAGATAAACTAGATAATAGATAAAGTTGTTGTATTATATAGTATCTGTAATAGATAAACTAGATAATAGATAAACTTGTTGTATTATATAGTATCTGTGATAGGTAAACTAGATAATAGATAACTTTGTTGTATTATATAGTAACTGTGATAGATAACCTAGATAATAGATAAACTTGTTGTATTATATAGTATCTGTGATAGATAACCTAGATAATAGATAAACTTGTTGTATTATATAGTATCTGTGATAGATAACCTAGATAATAGATAAACTTGTTTTATTATATAGTATCTGTGATAGATAAACTAGATAATAGATAACTTTGTTGTATTATATAGTATCTGTGATAGATAACCTAGATAATAGGTAAACTTGTTGTATTATATAGTATCTGTGATAGATAAACTAGATAATACATACAGTTGTTGCTTTGTATAGTATCTTTGATAGATAAACTAGATAATAGATAAACTTGTTATATTATATAGTATCTGTGATAGATAAACTAGATAATAGATAAAGTTGTTGTATTATATAGTATCTGTGATAGATAAACTAGATAATAGATAAACTTGTTGTATTATATAGTATCTGTGATAGGTAAACTAGATAATAGATAACTTTGTTGTATTATATAGTATCTGTGATAGATAACCTAGATAATAAATAAACTTGTTGTATTATATAGTATCTGTGATAGATAACCTAGATAATAGATAAACTTGTTTTATTATATAGTATCTGTGATAGATAAACTAGATAATATATACAGTTGTTGGATTGTATAGTATCTGTGATAGATAACCTAGATAATAGATAAACTTGTTGTATTATATAGTATCTGTGATAGATAACCTAGATAATAGATAAACTTGTTGTATTATATAGTATCTGTGATAGATAACCTAGATGATAGATAAACTTGTTGTATTATATAGTATCTGTGATAGATAAACTAGATAATACATACAGTTGTTGTATTGTATAGTATCTGTGATAGATAAACTAGATAATAGATAAAATTGTTGTATTATATAGTAACTGTGATAGATAAACTAGATAATAGATAAACTTGTTGTATTATATAGTATTTGTGATAGATAAACTAGATAATAGATAATGTTGTTGTATTATATAGTATCTGTGATAGATAAACTAGATAATAGATAAAGTTGTTGTATTATATAGTATCTGTGATAGATAACCTAGATAATAGATAAACTTGTTGTATTATATAGTATCTGTGATAGATAAACTAGATAATACATACAGTTGTTGTATTGTATAGTATCTGTGATAGATAAACTAGATAATAGATAACTTTGTTGTATTATATAGTATCTGTGATAGATAAACTAGATAATAGATAACTTTGTTGTATTATATAGTATCTGTGATAGATAACCTAGATAATAGGTAAACTTGTTGTATTATATAGTATCTGTGATAGATAAACTAGATAATACATACAGTTGTTGTATTGTATAGTATCTGTGATAGATAACCTTGATAATAGGTAAACTTGTTGTATTATATAGTATCTGTGATAGATAAACTAGATAATACATACAGTTGTTGCTTTGTATAGTATCTGTGATAGATAAACTAGATAATAGATAAACTTGTTATATTATATAGTATCTGTGATAGATAAACTAGATAATACATACAGTTGTTGCTTTGTATAGTATCTGTGATAGATAAACTAGATAATAGATAAACTTGTTATATTATATAGTATCTGTGATAGATAAACTAGATAATAGATAAACTTGCTGTATTATATAGTATCTGTGATAGATAAACTAGATAATAGATAAACTTGTTGTATTATATAGTATCTGTGATAGGTAAACTAGATAATAGATAACTTTGTTGTATTATATAGTAACTGTGATAGATAACCTAGATAATAGATAAACTTGTTGTATTATATAGTATCTGTGATAGATAACCTAGATAATAGATAAACTTGTTTTATTATATAGTATCTGTGATAGATAAACTAGATAATAGATAACTTTGTTGTATTATATAGTATCTGTGATAGATAACCTAGATAATAGATAAACTTGTTGTATTATATAGTATCTGTGATAGATAACCTAGATAATAGATAAACTTGTTTTATTATATAGTATCTGTGATAGATAAACTAGATAATAGATAACTTTGTTGTATTATATAGTATCTGTGATAGATAACCTAGATAATAGGTAAGCTTGTTGTATTATATAGTATCTGTGATAGATAAACTAGATAATACATACAGTTGTTGCTTTGTATAGTATCTGTGATAAATAACCTAGATAATAGATAAACTTGTTGTATTATATAGTATCTGTGATAGATAACCTAGATAATAGATAAACTTGTTTTATTATATAGTATCTGTGATAGATAAACTAGATAATAGATAACTTTGTTGTATTATATAGTATCTGTGATAGATAACCTAGATAATAGGTAAACTTGTTGTATTATATAGTATCTGTGATAGATAAACTAGATAATACATACAGTTGTTGCTTTGTATAGTATCTGTGATAGATAAACTAGATAATAGATAAACTTGTTATATTATATAGTATCTGTGATAGATAAACTAGATAATAGATAAACTTGCTGTATTATATAGTATCTGTGATAGATAAACTAGATAATAGATAAAGTTGTTGTATTATATAGTATCTGTAATAGATAAACTAGATAATAGATAAACTTGTTGTATTATATAGTATCTGTGATAGGTAAACTAGATAATAGATAACTTTGTTGTATTATATAGTAACTGTGATAGATAACCTAGATAATAGATAAACTTGTTGTATTATATAGTATCTGTGATAGATAACCTAGATAATAGATAAAGTTGTTGTATTATATAGTATCTGTGATAGATAAACTAGATCATACATACAGTTGTTGGATTGTATAGTATCTGTGATAGATAAACTAGATAATAGATAAACTTGCTGTATTATATAGTATCTGTGATAGATAAACTAGATAATAGATAAAATTGTTGTATTATATAGTAACTGTGATAGATAAACTAGATAATAGATAAACTTGTTGTATTATATAGTATCTGTGATAGATAAACTAGATAATAGATAATGTTGTTGTATTATATAGTATCTGTGATAGATAAACTAGATAATAGATAAAGTTGTTCTATTATATAGTATCTGTGATAGATAACCTAGATAATAGATAAACTTGTTGTATTATATAGTATCTGTGATAGATAAACTAGATAATAGATAACTTTGTTGTATTATATAGTATCTGTGATAGATAAACTAGATAATAGATAAACTTCTTGTATTATATAGTATCTGTGATAGATAAACTAGATAATAGATAACTTTGTTGTATTATATAGTATCTGTGATAGATAACCTAGATAATAGGTAAACTTGTTGTATTATATAGTATCTGTGATAGATAAACTAGATAATACATACAGTTGTTGTATTGTATAGTATCTGTGATAGATAACCTTGATAATAGGTAAACTTGTTGTATTATATAGTATCTGTGATAGATAAACTAGATAATACATACAGTTGTTGCTTTGTATAGTATCTGTGATAGACAAACTAGATAATAGATAAACTTGTTATATTATATAGTATCTGTGATAGATAAACTAGATAATAGATAAACTTGCCGTATTATATAGTATCTGTGATAGATAAACTAGATAATAGATAAAGTTGTTGTATTATATAGTATCTGTAATAGATAAACTAGATAATAGATAAACTTGTTGTATTATATAGTATCTGTGATAGGTAAACTAGATAATAGATAACTTTGTTGTATTATATAGTAACTGTGATAGATAACCTAGATAATAGATAAACTTGTTGTATTATATAGTATCTGTGATAGATAACCTAGATAATAGATAAACTTGTTTTATTATATAGTATCTGTGATAGATAAACTAGATAATAGATAACTTTGTTGTATTATATAGTATCTGTGATAGATAACCTAGATAATAGATAAACTTGTTGTATTATATAGTATCTGTGATAGATAACCTAGATAATAGATAAACTTGTTTTATTATATAGTATCTGTGATAGATAAACTAGATAATAGATAACTTTGTTGTATTATATAGTATCTGTGATAGATAACCTAGATAATAGGTAAACTTGTTGTATTATATAGTATCTGTGATAGATAAACTAGATAATACATACAGTTGTTGCTTTGTATAGTATCTGTGATAGATAAACTAGATAATAGATAAACTTGTTATATTATATAGTATCTGTGATAGATAAACTAGATAATAGATAAAGTTGTTGTATTATATAGTATCTGTGATAGATAAACTAGATAATAGATAAACTTGTTGTATTATATAGTATCTGTGATAGGTAAACTAGATAATAGATAACTTTGTTGTATTATATAGTATCTGTGATAGATAACCTAGATAATAGATAAACTTGTTGTATTATATAGTATCTGTGATAGATAACCTAGATAATAGATAAACTTGTTTTATTATATAGTATCTGTGATAGATAAACTAGATAATATATACAGTTGTTGGATTGTATAGTATCTGTGATAGATAACCTAGATAATAGATAAACTTGTTGTATTATATAGTATCTGTGATAGATAACCTAGATAATAGATAAACTTGTTGTATTATATAGTATCTGTGATAGATAACCTAGATAATAGATAAACTTGTTGTATTATATAGTATCTGTGATAGATAAACTAGATAATACATACAGTTGTTGTATTGTATAGTATCTGTGATAGATAAACTAGATAATAGATAAAGTTGTTGTATTATATAGTATCTGTGATAGATAAACTAGACAATAGATAAACTTGCTGTATTATATAGTATCTGTGATAGATAAACTAGATAATAGATAAAGTTGTTGTATTATATAGTATCTGTGATAGATAAACTAGATAATAGATAACTTTGTTGTAGTATATAGTATCTGTGATAGATAACCTAGATAATAGATAAACTTGTTGTATTATATAGTATCTGTGATAGATAAACTTGATAATACATACAGTTGTTGTATTATATAGTATCTGTGATAGATAACCTAGATAATAGGTAAACTTGTTGTATTATATAGTATCTGTGATAGATAAACTAGATAATACATACAGTTGTTGCTTTGTATAGTATCTGTGATAGATAAACTAGATAATAGATAAACTTGTTATATTATATAGTATCTGTGATAGATAAACTAGATAATAGATAAACTTGCTGTATTATATAGTATCTGTGATAGATAAACTAGATAATAGATAAAGTTGTTGTATTATATAGTATCTGTAATAGATAAACTAGATAATAGATAAACTTGTTGTATTATATAGTATCTGTGATAGGTAAACTAGATAATAGATAACTTTGTTGTATTATATAGTAACTGTGATAGATAACCTAGATAATAGATAAACTTGTTGTATTATATAGTATCTGTGATAGATAACCTAGATAAAAGATAAAGTTGTTGTATTATATAGTATCTGTGATAGATAAACTAGATCATACATACAGTTGTTGGATTGTATAGTATCTGTGATAGATAAACTAGATAATAGATAAACTTGCTGTATTATATAGTATCTGTGATAGATAAACTAGATAATAGATAATGTTGTTGTATTATATAGAATCTGTGATAGATAAACTAGATAATAGATAAAGTTGCTGTATTATATAGTATCTGTGATAGACAACCTAGATAATAGATAAACTTGTTGTATTATATAGTATCTGTGATAGATAAACTAGATAATACATACAGTTGTTGTATTGTATAGTATCTGTGATAGATAAACTAGATAATAGATAACTTTGTTGTATTATATAGTATCTGTGATAGATAAACTAGATAATAGATAACTTTGTTGTATTATATAGTATCTGTGATAGATAACCTAGATAATAGGTAAACTTGTTGTATTATATAGTATCTGTGATAGATAAACTAGATAATACATACAGTTGTTGTATTGTATAGTATCTGTGATAGATAACCTTGATAATAGGTAAACTTGTTGTATTATATAGTATCTGTGATAGATAAACTAGATAATACATACAGTTGTTGCTTTGTATAGTATCTGTGATAGATAAACTAGATAATAGATAAACTTGTTATATTATATAGTATCTGTGATAGATAAACTAGATAATAGATAAACTTGCTGTATTATATAGTATCTGTGATAGATAAACTAGATAATAGATAAAGTTGTTGTATTATATAGTATCTGTAATAGATAAACTAGATAATAGATAAACTTGTTGTATTATATAGTATCTGTGATAGGTAAACTAGATAATAGATAACTTTGTTGTATTATATAGTAACTGTGATAGATAACCTAGATAATAGATAAACTTGTTGTATTATATAGTATCTGTGATAGATAACCTAGATAATAGATAAACTTGCTGTATTATATAGTATCTGTGATAGATAACCTAGATAATAGATAAACTTGTTGTATTATATAGTATCTGTGATAGATAAACTAGATAATACATACAGTTGTTGTATTGTATAGTATCTGTGATAGATAAACTAGATAATAGATAAAGTTGTTGTATTATATAGTATCTGTGATAGATAAACTAGACAATAGATAAACTTGCTGTATTATATAGTATCTGTGATAGATAAACTAGATAATAGATAAAGTTGTTGTATTATATAGTATCTGTGATAGATAAACTAGATAATAGATAACTTTGTTGTAGTATATAGTATCTGTGATAGATAACCTAGATAATAGATAAACTTGTTGTATTATATAGTATCTGTGATAGATAAACTTGATAATACATACAGTTGTTGTATTATATAGTATCTGTGATAGATAACCTAGATAATAGGTAAACTTGTTGTATTATATAGTATCTGTGATAGATAAACTAGATAATACATACAGTTGTTGCTTTGTATAGTATCTGTGATAGATAAACTAGATAATAGATAAACTTGTTATATTATATAGTATCTGTGATAGATAAACTAGATAATAGATAAACTTGCTGTATTATATAGTATCTGTGATAGATAAACTAGATAATAGATAAAGTTGTTGTATTATATAGTATCTGTAATAGATAAACTAGATAATAGATAAACTTGTTGTATTATATAGTATCTGTGATAGGTAAACTAGATAATAGATAACTTTGTTGTATTATATAGTAACTGTGATAGATAACCTAGATAATAGATAAACTTGTTGTATTATATAGTATCTGTGATAGATAACCTAGATAAAAGATAAAGTTGTTGTATTATATAGTATCTGTGATAGATAAACTAGATCATACATACAGTTGTTGGATTGTATAGTATCTGTGATAGATAAACTAGATAATAGATAAACTTGCTGTATTATATAGTATCTGTGATAGATAAACTAGATAATAGATAAAATTGTTGTATTATATAGTAACTGTGATAGATAAACTAGATAATAGATAAACTTGTTGTATTATATATTATCTGTGATAGATAAACTAGATAATAGATAATGTTGTTGTATTATATAGTATCTGTGATAGATAAACTAGATAATAGATAAAGTTGTTGTATTATATAGTATCTGTGATAGATAACCTAGATAATAGATAAACTTGTTGTATTATATAGTATCTGTGATAGATAAACTAGATAATACATACAGTTGTTGTATTGTATAGTATCTGTGATAGATAAACTAGATAATAGATAACTTTGTTGTATTATATAGTATCTGTGATAGATAAACTAGATAATAGATAACTTTGTTGTATTATATAGTATCTGTGATAGATAACCTAGATAATAGGTAAACTTGTTGTATTATATAGTATCTGTGATAGATAAACTAGATAATACATACAGTTGTTGTATTGTATAGTATCTGTGATAGATAACCTTGATAATAGGTAAACTTGTTGTATTATATAGTATCTGTGATAGATAAACTAGATAATACATACAGTTGTTGCTTTGTATAGTATCTGTGATAGATAAACTAGATAATAGATAAATTTGTTATATTATATAGTATCTGTGATAGATAAACTAGATAATAGATAAACTTGCTGTATTATATAGTATCTGTGATAGATAAACTAGATAATAGATAAAGTTGTTGTATTATATAGTATCTGTAATAGATAAACTAGATAATAGATAAACTTGTTGTATTATATAGTATCTGTGATAGGTAAACTAGATAATAGATAACTTTGTTGTATTATATAGTAACTGTGATAGATAACCTAGATAATAGATAAACTTGTTGTATTATATAGTATCTGTGATAGATAACCTAGATAATAGATAAACTTGTTGTATTATATAGTATCTGTGATAGATAACCTAGATAATAGATAAACTTGTTTTATTATATAGTATCTGTGATAGATAAACTAGATAATAAATAACTTTGTTGTATTATATAGTATCTGTGATAGATAACCTAGATAATAGGTAAACTTGTTGTATTATATAGTATCTGTGATAGATAAACTAGATAATACATACAGTTGTTGCTTTGTATAGTATCTTTGATAGATAAACTAGATAATAGATAAACTTGTTATATTATATAGTATCTGTGATAGATAAACTAGATAATAGATAAAGTTGTTGTATTATATAGTATCTGTGATAGATAAACTAGATAATAGATAAACTTGTTGTATTATATAGTATCTGTGATAGGTAAACTAGATAATAGATAACTTTGTTGTATTATATAGTATCTGTGATAGATAACCTAGATAATAGATAAACTTGTTGTATTATATAGTATCTGTGATAGATAACCTAGATAATAGATAAACTTGTTTTATTATATAGTATCTGTGATAGATAAACTAGATAATATATACAGTTGTTGGATTGTATAGTATCTGTGATAGATAACCTAGATAATAGATAAACTTGTTGTATTATATAGTATCTGTGATAGATAACCTAGATAATAGATAAACTTGTTGTATTATATAGTATCTGTGATAGATAACCTAGATGATAGATAAACTTGTTGTATTATATAGTATCTGTGATAGATAAACTAGATAATACATACAGTTGTTGTATTGTATAGTATCTGTGATAGATAAACTAGATAATAGATAAAATTGTTGTATTATATAGTAACTGTGATAGATAAACTAGATAATAGATAAACTTGTTGTATTATATAGTATTTGTGATAGATAAACTAGATAATAGATAATGTTGTTGTATTATATAGTATCTGTGATAGATAAACTAGATAATAGATAAAGTTGTTGTATTATATAGTATCTGTGATAGATAACCTAGATAACAGATAAACTTGTTGTATTATATAGTATCTGTGATAGATAAACTAGATAATACATACAGTTGTTGTATTGTATAGTATCTGTGATAGATAAACTAGATAATAGATAACTTTGTTGTATTATATAGTATCTGTGATAGATAAACTAGATAATAGATAACTTTGTTGTATTATATAGTATCTGTGATAGATAACCTAGATAATAGGTAAACTTGTTGTATTATATAGTATCTGTGATAGATAAACTAGATAATACATACAGTTGTTGTATTGTATAGTATCTGTGATAGATAACCTTGATAATAGGTAAACTTGTTGTATTATATAGTATCTGTGATAGATAAACTAGATAATACATACAGTTGTTGCTTTGTATAGTATCTGTGATAGATAAACTAGATAATAGATAAACTTGTTATATTATATAGTATCTGTGATAGATAAACTAGATAATAGATAAACTTGCTGTATTATATAGTATCTGTGATAGATAAACTAGATAATAGATAAAGTTGTTGTATTATATAGTATCTGCAATAGATAAACTAGATAATAGATAAACTTGTTGTATTATATAGTATCTGTGATAGGTAAACTAGATAATAGATAACTTTGTTGTATTATATAGTAACTGTGATAGATAACCTAGATAATAGATAAACTTGTTGTATTATATAGTATCTGTGATAGATAACCTAGATAATAGATAAACTTGTTTTATTATATAGTATCTGTGATAGATAAACTAGATAATAGATAACTTTGTTGTATTATATAGTATCTGTGATAGATAACCTAGATAATAGATAAACTTGTTGTATTATATAGTATCTGTGATAGATAACCTAGATAATAGATAAACTTGTTTTATTATATAGTATCTGTGATAGATAAACTAGATAATAGATAACTTTGTTGTATTATATAGTATCTGTGATAGATAACCTAGATAATAGGTAAGCTTGTTGTATTATATAGTATCTGTGATAGATAAACTAGATAATACATACAGTTGTTGCTTTGTATAGTATCTGTGATAAATAACCTAGATAATAGATAAACTTGTTGTATTATATAGTATCTGTGATAGATAACCTAGATAATAGATAAACTTGTTTTATTATATAGTATCTGTGATAGATAAACTAGATAATAGATAACTTTGTTGTATTATATAGTATCTGTGATAGATAACCTAGATAATAGGTAAACTTGTTGTATTATATAGTATCTGTGATAGATAAACTAGATAATACATACAGTTGTTGCTTTGTATAGTATCTGTGATAGATAAACTAGATAATAGATAAACTTGTTATATTATATAGTATCTGTGATAGATAAACTAGATAATAGATAAACTTGCTGTATTATATAGTATCTGTGATAGATAAACTAGATAATAGATAAAGTTGTTGTATTATATAGTATCTGTAATAGATAAACTAGATAATAGATAAACTTGTTGTATTATATAGTATCTGTGATAGGTAAACTAGATAATAGATAACTTTGTTGTATTATATAGTAACTGTGATAGATAACCTAGATAATAGATAAACTTGTTGTATTATATAGTATCTGTGATAGATAACCTAGATAATAGATAAAGTTGTTGTATTATATAGTATCTGTGATAGATAAACTAGATCATACATACAGTTGTTGGATTGTATAGTATCTGTGATAGATAAACTAGATAATACATACAGTTGTTGTATTGTATAGTATCTGTGATAGATAACCTTGATAATAGGTAAACTTGTTGTATTATATAGTATCTGTGATAGATAAACTAGATAATACATACAGTTGTTGCTTTGTATAGTATCTGTGATAGATAAACTAGATAATAGATAAATTTGTTATATTATATAGTATCTGTGATAGATAAACTAGATAATAGATAAACTTGCTGTATTATATAGTATCTGTGATAGATAAACTAGATAATAGATAAAGTTGTTGTATTATATAGTATCTGTAATAGATAAACTAGATAATAGATAAACTTGTTGTATTATATAGTATCTGTGATAGATAAACTAGATAATAGATAACTTTGTTGTATTATATAGTAACTGTGATAGATAACCTAGATAATAGATAAACATGTTGTATTATATAGTATCTGTGATAGATAACCTAGATAATAGATAAACTTGTTGTATTATATAGTATCTGTGATAGATAACCTAGATAATAGATAAACTTGTTTTATTATATAGTATCTGTGATAGATAAACTAGATAATAGATAACTTTGTTGTATTATATAGTATCTGTGATAGATAACCTAGATAATAGGTAAACTTGTTGTATTATATAGTATCTGTGATAGATAAACTAGTTAATACATACAGTTGTTGCTTTGTATAGTATCTTTGATAGATAAACTAGATAATAGATAAACTTGTTATATTATATAGTATCTGTGATAGATAAACTAGATAATAGATAAAGTTGTTGTATTATATAGTATCTGTGATAGATAAACTAGATAATAGATAAACTTGTTGTATTATATAGTATCTGTGATAGGTAAACTAGATAATAGATAACTTTGTTGTATTATATAGTATCTGTGATAGATAACCTAGATAATAGATAAACTTGTTGTATTATATAGTATCTGTGATAGATAACCTAGATAATAGATAAACTTGTTTTATTATATAGTATCTGTGATAGATAAACTAGATAATATATACAGTTGTTGGATTGTATAGTATCTGTGATAGATAACCTAGATAATAGATAAACTTGTTGTATTATATAGTATCTGTGATAGATAACCTAGATAATAGATAAACTTGTTGTATTATATAGTATCTGTGATAGATAACCTAGATGATAGATAAACTTGTTGTATTATATAGTATCTGTGATAGATAAACTAGATAATACATACAGTTGTTGTATTGTATAGTATCTGTGATAGATAAACTAAATAATAGATAAAATTGTTGTATTATATAGTAACTGTGATAGATAAACTAGATAATAGATAAACTTGTTGTATTATATAGTATTTGTGATAGATAAACTAGATAATAGATAATGTTGTTGTATTATATAGTATCTGTGATAGATAAACTAGATAATAGATAAAGTTGTTGTATTATATAGTATCTGTGATAGATAACCTAGATAACAGATAAACTTGTTGTATTATATAGTATCTGTGATAGATAAACTAGATAATACATACAGTTGTTGTATTGTATAGTATCTGTGATAGATAAACTAGATAATAGATAACTTTGTTGTATTATATAGTATCTGTGATAGATAAACTAGATAATAGATAACTTTGTTGTATTATATAGTATCTGTGATAGATAACCTAGATAATAGGTAAACTTGTTGTATTATATAGTATCTGTGATAGATAAACTAGATAATACATACAGTTGTTGTATTGTATAGTATCTGTGATAGATAACCTTGATAATAGGTAAACTTGTTGTATTATATAGTATCTGTGATAGATAAACTAGATAATACATACAGTTGTTGCTTTGTATAGTATCTGTGATAGATAAACTAGATAATAGATAAACTTGTTATATTATATAGTATCTGTGATAGATAAACTAGATAATAGATAAACTTGCTGTATTATATAGTATCTGTGATAGATAAACTAGATAATAGATAAAGTTGTTGTATTATATAGTATCTGCAATAGATAAACTAGATAATAGATAAACTTGTTGTATTATATAGTATCTGTGATAGGTAAACTAGATAATAGATAACTTTGTTGTATTATATAGTAACTGTGATAGATAACCTAGATAATAGATAAACTTGTTGTATTATATAGTATCTGTGATAGATAACCTAGATAATAGATAAACTTGTTTTATTATATAGTATCTGTGATAGATAAACTAGATAATAGATAACTTTGTTGTATTATATAGTATCTGTGATAGATAACCTAGATAATAGATAAACTTGTTGTATTATATAGTATCTGTGATAGATAACCTAGATAATAGATAAACTTGTTTTATTATATAGTATCTGTGATAGATAAACTAGATAATAGATAACTTTGTTGTATTATATAGTATCTGTGATAGATAACCTAGATAATAGGTAAGCTTGTTGTATTATATAGTATCTGTGATAGATAAACTAGATAATACATACAGTTGTTGCTTTGTATAGTATCTGTGATAAATAACCTAGATAATAGATAAACTTGTTGTATTATATAGTATCTGTGATAGATAACCTAGATAATAGATAAACTTGTTTTATTATATAGTATCTGTGATAGATAAACTAGATAATAGATAACTTTGTTGTATTATATAGTATCTGTGATAGATAACCTAGATAATAGGTAAACTTGTTGTATTATATAGTATCTGTGATAGATAAACTAGATAATACATACAGTTGTTGCTTTGTATAGTATCTGTGATAGATAAACTAGATAATAGATAAACTTGTTATATTATATAGTATCTGTGATAGATAAACTAGATAATAGATAAACTTGCTGTATTATATAGTATCTGTGATAGATAAACTAGATAATAGATAAAGTTGTTGTATTATATAGTATCTGTAATAGATAAACTAGATAATAGATAAACTTGTTGTATTATATAGTATCTGTGATAGGTAAACTAGATAATAGATAACTTTGTTGTATTATATAGTAACTGTGATAGATAACCTAGATAATAGATAAAGTTGTTGTATTATATAGTATCTGTGATAGATAAACTAGATCATACATACAGTTGTTGGATTGTATAGTATCTGTGATAGATAAACTAGATAATAGATAAACTTGCTGTATTATATAGTATCTGTGATAGATAAACTAGATAATAGATAAAATTGTTGTATTATATAGTAACTGTGATAGATAAACTAGATAATAGATAAACTTGTTGTATTATATAGTATCTGTGATAGATAAACTAGATAATAGATAATGTTGTTGTATTATATAGTATCTGTGATAGATAAACTAGATAATAGATAAAGTTGTTGTATTATATAGTATCTGTGATAGATAACCTAGATAATAGATAAACTTGTTGTATTATATAGTATCTGTGATAGATAAACTAGATAATAGATAACTTTGTTGTATTATATAGTATCTGTGATAGATAAACTAGATAATAGATAAAGTTCTTGTATTATATAGTATCTGTGATAGATAAACTAGATAATAGATAACTTTGTTGTATTATATAGTATCTGTGATAGATAACCTAGATAATAGGTAAACTTGTTGTATTATATAGTATCTGTGATAGATAAACTAGATAATACATACAGTTGTTGTATTATATAGTATCTGTGATAGATAACCTTGATAATAGGTAAACTTGTTGTATTATATAGTATCTGTGATAGATAAACTAGATAATACATACAGTTGTTGCTTTGTATAGTATCTGTGATAGACAAACTAGATAATAGATAAACTTGTTATATTATATAGTATCTGTGATAGATAAACTAGATAATAGATAAACTTGCCGTATTATATAGTATCTGTGATAGATAAACTAGATAATAGATAAAGTTGTTGTATTATATAGTATCTGTAATAGATAAATTAGATAATAGATAAACTTGTTGTATTATATAGTATCTGTGATAGGTAAACTAGATAATAGATAACTTTGTTGTATTATATAGTAACTGTGATAGATAACCTAGATAAAAGATAAACTTGTTGTATTATATAGTATCTGTGATAGATAACCTAGATAATAGATAAACTTGTTTTATTATATAGTATCTGTGATAGATAAACTAGATAATAGATAACTTTGTTGTATTATATAGTATCTGTGATAGATAACCTAGATAATAGATAAACTTGTTGTATTATATAGTATCTGTGATAGATAACCTAGATAATAGATAAACTTGTTTTATTATATAGTATCTGTGATAGATAAACTAGATAATAGATAACTTTGTTGTATTATATAGTATCTGTGATAGATAACCTAGATAATAGGTAAACTTGTTGTATTATATAGTATCTGTGATAGATAAACTAGATAATACATACAGTTGTTGCTTTGTATAGTATCTGTGATAGATAAACTAGATAATAGATAAACTTGTTATATTATATAGTATCTGTGATAGATAAACTAGATAATAGATAAAGTTGTTGTATTATATAGTATCTGTGATAGATAAACTAGATAATAGATAAACTTGTTGTATTATATAGTATCTGTGATAGGTAAACTAGATAATAGATAACTTTGTTGTATTATATAGTATCTGTGATAGATAACCTAGATAATAGATAAACTTGTTGTATTATATAGTATCTGTGATAGATAACCTAGATAATAGATAAACTTGTTTTATTATATAGTATCTGTGATAGATAAACTAGATAATATATACAGTTGTTGGATTGTATAGTATCTGTGATAGATAACCTAGATAATAGATAAACTTGTTGTATTATATAGTATCTGTGATAGATAACCTAGATAATAGATAAACTTGTTGTATTATATAGTATCTGTGATAGATAACCTAGATAATAGATAAACTTGTTGTATTATATAGTTTCTGTGATAGATAAACTAGATAATACATACAGTTGTTGTATTGTATAGTATCTGTGATAGATAAACTAGATAATAGATAAAGTTGTTGTATTATATAGTATCTGTGATAGATAAACTAGACAATGGATAAACTTGCTGTATTATATAGTATCTGTGATAGATAAACTAGATAATAGATAAAGTTGTTGTATTATATAGTATCTGTGATAGATAAACTAGATAATAGATAACTTTGTTGTAGTATATAGTATCTGTGATAGATAACCTAGATAATAGATAATGTTGTTGTATTATATAGTATCTGTGATAGATAAACTAGATAATACATACAGTTGTTGTATTATATAGTATCTGTGATAGATAACCTAGATAATAGGTAAACTTGTTGTATTATATAGTATCTGTGATAGATAAACTAGATAATACATACAGTTGTTGCTTTGTATAGTATCTGTGATAGATAAACTAGATAATAGATAAAGTTCTTGTATTATATAGTATCTGTGATAGATAAACTAGATAATAGATAACTTTGTTGTATTATATAGTATCTGTGATAGATAACCTAGATAATAGGTAAACTTGTTGTATTATATAGTATCTGTGATAGATAAACTAGATAATACATACAGTTGTTGTATTATATAGTATCTGTGATAGATAACCTTGATAATAGGTAAACTTGTTGTATTATATAGTATCTGTGATAGATAAACTAGATAATACATACAGTTGTTGCTTTGTATAGTATCTGTGATAGACAAACTAGATAATAGATAAACTTGTTATATTATATAGTATCTGTGATAGATAAACTAGATAATAGATAAACTTGCCGTATTATATAGTATCTGTGATAGATAAACTAGATAATAGATAAAGTTGTTGTATTATATAGTATCTGTAATAGATAAATTAGATAATAGATAAACTTGTTGTATTATATAGTATCTGTGATAGGTAAACTAGATAATAGATAACTTTGTTGTATTATATAGTAACTGTGATAGATAACCTAGATAATAGATAAACTTGTTGTATTATATAGTATCTGTGATAGATAACCTAGATAATAGATAAACTTGTTTTATTATATAGTATCTGTGATAGATAAACTAGATAATAGATAACTTTGTTGTATTATATAGTATCTGTGATAGATAACCTAGATAATAGATAAACTTGTTGTATTATATAGTATCTGTGATAGATAACCTAGATAATAGATAAACTTGTTTTATTATATAGTATCTGTGATAGATAAACTAGATAATAGATAACTTTGTTGTATTATATAGTATCTGTGATAGATAACCTAGATAATAGGTAAACTTGTTGTATTATATAGTATCTGTGATAGATAAACTAGATAATACATACAGTTGTTGCTTTGTATAGTATCTGTGATAGATAAACTAGATAATAGATAAACTTGTTATATTATATAGTATCTGTGATAGATAAACTAGATAATAGATAAAGTTGTTGTATTATATAGTATCTGTGATAGATAAACTAGATAATAGATAAACTTGTTGTATTATATAGTATCTGTGATAGGTAAACTAGATAATAGATAACTTTGTTGTATTATATAGTATCTGTGATAGATAACCTAGATAATAGATAAACTTGTTGTATTATATAGTATCTGTGATAGATAACCTAGATAATAGATAAACTTGTTTTATTATATAGTATCTGTGATAGATAAACTAGATAATATATACAGTTGTTGGATTGTATAGTATCTGTGATAGATAACCTAGATAATAGATAAACTTGTTGTATTATATAGTATCTGTGATAGATAACCTAGATAATAGATAAACTTGTTGTATTATATAGTATCTGTGATAGATAACCTAGATAATAGATAAACTTGTTGTATTATATAGTTTCTGTGATAGATAAACTAGATAATACATACAGTTGTTGTATTGTATAGTATCTGTGATAGATAAACTAGATAATAGATAAAGTTGTTGTATTATATAGTATCTGTGATAGATAAACTAGACAATGGATAAACTTGCTGTATTATATAGTATCTGTGATAGATAAACTAGATAATAGATAAAGTTGTTGTATTATATAGTATCTGTGATAGATAAACTAGATAATAGATAACTTTGTTGTAGTATATAGTATCTGTGATAGATAACCTAGATAATAGATAAACTTGTTGTATTATATAGTATCTGTGATAGATAAACTTGATAATACATACAGTTGTTGTATTATATAGTATCTGTGATAGATAACCTAGATAATAGGTAAACTTGTTGTATTATATAGTATCTGTGATAGATAAACTAGATAATACATACAGTTGTTGCTTTGTATAGTATCTGTGATAGATAAACTAGATAATAGATAAACTTGTTATATTATATAGTATCTGTGATAGATAAACTAGATAATAGATAAACTTGCTGTATTATATAGTATCTGTGATAGATAAACTAGATAATAGATAAAGTTGTTGTATTATATAGTATCTGTAATAGATAAACTAGATAATAGATAAACTTGTTGTATTATATAGTATCTGTGATAGGTAAACTAGATAATAGATAACTTTGTTGTATTATATAGTAACTGTGATAGATAACCTAGATAATAGATAAACTTGTTGTATTATATAGTATCTGTGATAGATAACCTAGATAAAAGATAAAGTTGTTGTATTATATAGTATCTGTGATAGATAAACTAGATCATACATACAGTTGTTGGATTGTATAGTATCTGTGATAGATAAACTAGATAATAGATAAACTTGCTGTATTATATAGTATCTGTGATAGATAAACTAGATAATAGATAATGTTGTTGTATTATATAGAATCTGTGATAGATAAACTAGATAATAGATAAAGTTGTTGTATTATATAGTATCTGTGATAGACAACCTAGATAATAGATAAACTTGTTGTATTATATAGTATCTGTGATAGATAAACTAGATAATACATACAGTTGTTGTATTGTATAGTATCTGTGATAGATAAACTAGATAATAGATAACTTTGTTGTATTATATAGTATCTGTGATAGATAAACTAGATAATAGATAACTTTGTTGTATTATATAGTATCTGTGATAGATAACCTAGATAATAGGTAAACTTTGTTGTATTATATAGTATCTGTGATAGATAAACTAGATAATACATACAGTTGTTGTATTGTATAGTATCTGTGATAGATAACCTTGATAATAGGTAAACTTGTTGTATTATATAGTATCTGTGATAGATAAACTAGATAATACATACAGTTGTTGCTTTGTATAGTATCTGTGATAGATAAACTAGATAATAGATAAACTTGTTATATTATATAGTATCTGTGATAGATAAACTAGATAATAGATAAACTTGCTGTATTATATAGTATCTGTGATAGATAAACTAGATAATAGATAAAGTTGTTGTATTATATAGTATCTGTAATAGATAAACTAGATAATAGATAAACTTGTTGTATTATATAGTATCTGTGATAGGTAAACTAGATAATAGATAACTTTGTTGTATTATATAGTAACTGTGATAGATAACCTAGATAATAGATAAACTTGTTGTATTATATAGTGTCTGTGATAGATAACCTAGATAATAGATAAACTTGTTGTATTATATAGTATCTGTGATAGATAACCTAGATAATAGATAAACTTGTTTTATTATATAGTATCTGTGATAGATAAACTAGATAATAGATAACTTTGTTGTATTATATAGTATCTGTGATAGATAACCTAGATAATAGGTAAACTTGTTGTATTATATAGTATATGTGATAGATAAACTAGATAATACATACAGTTGTTGCTTTGTATAGTATCTGTGATAGATAAACTAGATAATAGATAAACTTGTTATATTATATAGTATCTGTGATAGATAAACTAGATAATAGATAAACTTGCTGTATTATATAGTATCTGTGATAGATAAACTAGATAATAGATAAAGTTGTTGTATTATATAGTATCTGTAATAGATAAACTAGATAATAGATAACTTTGTTGTATTATATAGTAACTGTGATAGATAACCTAGATATTAGATAAACTTGTTGTATTATATAGTATCTGTGATAGATAACCTAGATAAAAGATAAAGTTGTTGTATTATATAGTATCTGTGATAGATAAACTAGATCATACATACAGTTGTTGGATTGTATAGTATCTGTGATAGATAAACTAGATAATAGATAAACTTGCTGTATTATATAGTATCTGTGATAGATAAACTAGATAATAGATAAAATTGTTGTATTATATAGTAACTGTGATAGATAAACTAGATAATAGATAAACTTGTTGTATTATATAGTATCTGTGATAGATAAACTAGATAATAGATAATGTTGTTGTATTATATAGTATCTGTGATAGATAAACTAGATAATAGATAAAGTTGTTGTATTATATAGTATCTGTGATAGACAACCTAGATAATAGATAAACTTGTTGTATTATATAGTATCTGTGATAGATAAACTAGATAATACATACAGTTGTTGTATTGTATAGTATCTGTGATAGATAAACTAGATAATAGATAACTTTGTTGTATTATATAGTATCTGTGATAGATAAACTAGATAATAGATAACTTTGTTGTATTATATAGTATCTGTGATAGATAACCTAGATAATAGGTAAACTTGTTGTATTATATAGTATCTGTGATAGATAAACTAGATAATACATACAGTTGTTGTATTGTATAGTATCTGTGATAGATAACCTTGATAATAGGTAAACTTGTTGTATTATATAGTATCTGTGATAGATAAACTAGATAATACATACAGTTGTTGCTTTGTATAGTATCTGTGATAGATAAACTAGATAATAGATAAACTTGTTATATTATATAGTATCTGTGATAGATAAACTAGATAATAGATAAACTTGCTGTATTATATAGTATCTGTGATAGATAAACTAGATAATAGATAAAGTTGTTGTATTATATAGTATCTGTAATAGATAAACTAGATAATAGATAAACTTGTTGTATTATATAGTATCTGTGATAGGTAAACTAGATAATAGATAACTTTGTTGTATTATATAGTAACTGTGATAGATAACCTAGATAATAGATAAACTTGTTGTATTATATAGTATCTGTGATAGATAACCTAGATAATAGATAAACTTGTTGTATTATATAGTATCTGTGATAGATAACCTAGATAATAGATAAACTTGTTTTATTATATAGTATCTGTGATAGATAAACTAGATAATAGATAACTTTGTTGTATTATATAGTATCTGTGATAGATAACCTAGATAATAGGTAAACTTGTTGTATTATATAGTATCTGTGATAGATAAACTAGATAATACATACAGTTGTTGCTTTGTATAGTATCTGTGATAGATAACCTAGATAATAGATAAACTTGTTGTATTATATAGTATCTGTGATAGATAACCTAGATAATATATAAACTTGTTGTATTATATAGTATCTGTGATAGATAACCTAGATGATAGATAAACTTGTTGTATTATATAGTATCTGTGATAGATAAACTAGATAATACATACAGTTGTTGTATTGTATAGTATCTGTGATAGATAAACTAGATAATAGATAAAATTGTTGTATTATATAGTAACTGTGATAGATAAACTAGATAATAGATAAACTTGTTGTATTATATAGTATCTGTGATAGATAAACTAGATAATAGATAATGTTGTTGTATTATATAGTATCTGTGATAGATAAACTAGATAATAGATAAAGTTGTTGTATTATATAGTATCTGTGATAGATAACCTAGATAATAGATAAACTTGTTGTATTATATAGTATCTGTGATAGATAAACTAGATAATACATACAGTTGTTGTATTGTATAGTATCTGTGATAGATAAACTAGATAATAGATAACTTTGTTGTATTATATAGTATCTGTGATAGAAAAACTAGATAATAGATAACTTTGTTGTATTATATAGTATCTGTGATAGATAACCTAGATAATAGGTAAACTTGTTGTATTATATAGTATCTGTGATAGATAAACTAGATAATACATACAGTTGTTGTATTGTATAGTATCTGTGATAGATAACCTTGATAATAGGTAAACTTGTTGTATTATATAGTATCTGTGATAGATAAACTAGATAATACATACAGTTGTTGCTTTGTATAGTATCTGTGATAGATAAACTAGATAATAGATAAACTTGTTATATTATATAGTATCTGTGATAGATAAACTAGATAATAGATAAACTTGCTGTATTATATAGTATCTGTGATAGATAAACTAGATAATAGATAAAGTTGTTGTATTATATAGTATCTGTAATAGATAAACTAGATAATAGATAAACTTGTTGTATTATATAGTATCTGTGATAGGTAAACTAGATAATAGATAACTTTGTTGTATTATATAGTAACTGTGATAGATAACCTAGATAATAGATAAACTTGTTGTATTATATAGTATCTGTGATAGATAACCTAGATAATAGATAAACTTGTTTTATTATATAGTATCTGTGATAGATAAACTAGATAATATATACAGTTGTTGGATTGTATAGTATCTGTGATAGATAACCTAGATAATAGATAAACTTGTTGTATTATATAGTATCTGTGATAGATAACCTAGATAATAGATAAACTTGTTGTATTATATAGTATCTGTGATAGATAACCTAGATAATAGATAAACTTGTTGTATTATATAGTATCTGTGATAGATAAACTAGATATTACATACAGTTGTTGTATTGTATAGTATCTGTGATAGATAAACTAGATAATAGATAAAGTTTTGTATTATATAGTATCTGTGATAGATAAACTAGACAATAGATAAACTTGCTGTATTATATAGTATCTGTGATAGATAAACTAGATAATAGATAAAGTTGTTGTATTATATAGTATCTGTGATAGATAAACTAGATAATAGATAACTTTGTTGTAGTATATAGTATCTGTGATAGATAACCTAGATAATAGATAAACTTGTTGTATTATATAGTATCTGTGATAGATAAACTTGATAATACATACAGTTGTTGTATTATATAGTATCTGTGATAGATAACCTAGATAATAGGTAAACTTGTTGTATTATATAGTATCTGTGATAGATAAACTAGATAATACATACAGTTGTTGCTTTGTATAGTATCTGTGATAGATAAACTAGATAATAGATAAACTTGTTATATTATATAGTATCTGTGATAGATAAACTAGATAATAGATAAACTTGCTGTATTATATAGTATCTGTGATAGATAAACTAGATAATAGATAAAGTTGTTGTATTATATAGTATCTGTAATAGATAAACCAGATAATAGATAAACTTGTTGTATTATACAGTATCTGTGATAGGTAAACTAGATAATAGATAACTTTGTTGTATTATATAGTAACTGTGATAGATAACCTAGATAATAGATAAACTTGTTGTATTATATAGTATCTGTGATAGATAACCTAGATAAAAGATAAAGTTGTTGTATTATATAGTATCTGTGATAGATAAACTAGATCATACATACAGTTGTTGGATTGTATAGTATCTGTGATAGATAAACTAGATAATAGATAAACTTGCTGTATTATATAGTATCTGTGATAGATAAACTAGATAATAGATAATGTTGTTGTATTATATAGTATCTGTGATAGATAAACTAGATAATAGATAAAGTTGTTGTATTATATAGTATCTGTAATAGACAACCTAGATAATAGATAAACTTGTTGTATTATATAGTATCTGTGATAGATAAACTAGATAATACATACAGTTGTTGTATTGTATAGTATCTGTGATAGATAAACTAGATAATAGATAACTTTGTTGTATTACATAGTATCTGTGATAGATAAACTAGATAATAGATAACTTTGTTGTATTATATAGTATCTGTGATAGATAACCTAGATAATAGATAAACTTGTTGTATTATATAGTATCTGTGATAGATAAACTAGATAATACATACAGTTGTTGTATTGTATAGTATCTGTGATAGATAACCTTGATAATAGGTAAACTTGTTGTATTATATAGTATCTGTGATAGATAAACTAGATAATACATACAGTTGTTGCTTTGTATAGTATCTGTGATAGATAAACTAGATAATAGATAAACTTGTTATATTATATAGTATCTGTGATAGATAAACTAGATAATAGATAAACTTGCTGTATTATATAGTATCTGTGATAGATAAACTAGATAATAGATAAAGTTGTTGTATTATATAGTATCTGTAATAGATAAACTAGATAATAGATAAACTTGTTGTATTATATAGTATCTGTGATAGGTAAACTAGATAATAGATAACTTTGTTGTATTATATAGTAACTGTGATAGATAACCTAGATAATAGATAAACTTGTTGTATTATATAGTATCTGTGATAGATAACCTAGATAATAGATAAACTTGTTGTATTATATAGTATCTGTGATAGATAACCTAGATAATAGATAAACTTGTTTTATTATATAGTATCTGTGATAGATAAACTAGATAATAGATAACTTTGTTGTATTATATAGTATCTGTGATAGATAAACTAGATAATAGATAACTTTGTTGTATTATATAGTATCTGTGATAGATAACCTAGATAATAGGTAAACTTGTTGTATTATATAGTATCTGTGATAGATAAACTAGATAATACATACAGTTGTTGTATTGTATAGTATCTGTGATAGATAACCTTGATAATAGGTAAACTTGTTGTATTATATAGTATCTGTGATAGATAAACTAGATAATACATACAGTTGTTGCTTTGTATAGGATCTGTGATAGATAAACTAGATAATAGATAAACTTGTTATATTATATAGTATCTGTGATAGATAAACTAGATAATAGATAAACTTGCTGTATTATATAGTATCTGTGATAGATAAACTAGATAATAGATAAAGTTGTTGTATTATATAGTATCTGTAATAGATAAACTAGATAATAGATAAACTTGTTGTATTATATAGTATCTGTGATAGGTAAACTAGATAATAGATAACTTTGTTGTATTATATAGTAACTGTGATATATAACCTAGATAATAGATAAACTTGTTGTATTATATAGTATCTGTGATAGATAACCTAGATAATAGATAAACTTGTTGTATTATATAGTATCTGTGATAGATAACCTAGATAATAGATAAACTTGTTTTATTATATAGTATCTGTGATAGATAAACTAGATAATAGATAACTTTGTTGTATTATATAGTATCTGTGATAGATAACCTAGATAATAGGTAAACTTGTTGTATTATATAGTATCTGTGATAGATAAACTAGATAATACATACAGTTGTTGCTTTGTATAGTATCTGTGATAGATAACCTAGATAATAGATAAACTTGTTGTATTATATAGTATCTGTGATAGATAACCTAGATAATATATAAACTTGTTGTATTATATAGTATCTGTGATAGATAACCTAGATGATAGATAAACTTGTTGTATTATATAGTATCTGTGATAGATAAACTAGATAATACATACAGTTGTTGTATTGTATAGTATCTGTGATAGATAAACTAGATAATAGATAAAATTGTTGTATTATATAGTAACTGTGATAGATAAACTAGATAATAGATAAACTTGTTGTATTATATAGTATCTGTGATAGATAAACTAGATAATAGATAATGTTGTTGTATTATATAGTATCTGTGATAGATAAACTAGATAATAGATAAAGTTGTTGTATTATATAGTATCTGTGATAGATAACCTAGATAATAGATAAACTTGTTGTATTATATAGTATCTGTGATAGATAAACTAGATAATACATACAGTTGTTGTATTGTATAGTATCTGTGATAGATAAACTAGATAATAGATAACTTTGTTGTATTATATAGTATCTGTGATAGAAAAACTAGATAATAGATAACTTTGTTGTATTATATAGTATCTGTGATAGATAACCTAGATAATAGGTAAACTTGTTGTATTATATAGTATCTGTGATAGATAAACTAGATAATACATACAGTTGTTGTATTGTATAGTATCTGTGATAGATAACCTTGATAATAGGTAAACTTGTTGTATTATATAGTATCTGTGATAGATAAACTAGATAATACATACAGTTGTTGCTTTGTATAGTATCTGTGATAGATAAACTAGATAATAGATAAACTTGTTATATTATATAGTATCTGTGATAGATAAACTAGATAATAGATAAACTTGCTGTATTATATAGTATCTGTGATAGATAAACTAGATAATAGATAAAGTTGTTGTATTATATAGTATCTGTAATAGATAAACTAGATAATAGATAAACTTGTTGTATTATATAGTATCTGTGATAGGTAAACTAGATAATAGATAACTTTGTTGTATTATATAGTAACTGTGATAGATAACCTAGATAATAGATAAACTTGTTGTATTATATAGTATCTGTGATAGATAACCTAGATAATAGATAAACTTGTTTTATTATATAGTATCTGTGATAGATAAACTAGATAATAGATAACTTTGTTGTATTATATAGTATCTGTGATAGATAACCTAGATAATAGATAAACTTGTTGTATTATATAGTATCTGTGATAGATAACCTAGATAATAGATAAACTTGTTTTATTATATAGTATCTGTGATAGATAAACTAGATAATAGATAACTTTGTTGTATTATATAGTATCTGTGATAGATAACCTAGATAATAGGTAAGCTTGTTGTATTATATAGTATCTGTGATAGATAAACTAGATAATACATACAGTTGTTGCTTTGTATAATATCTGTGATAGATAAACTAGATAATAGATAAACTTGTTATATTATATAGTATCTGTGATAGATAAACTAGATAATAGATAAAGTTGTTGTATTATATAGTATCTGTGATAGATAAACTAGATAATAGATAAACTTGTTGTATTATATAGTATCTGTGATAGGTAAACTAGATAATAGATAACTTTGTTGTATTATATAGTATCTGTGATAGATAACATAGATAATAGATAAACTTGTTGTATTATATAGTATCTGTGATAGATAACCTAGATAATAGATAAACTTGTTTTATTATATAGTATCTGTGATAGATAAACTAGATAATATATACAGTTGTTGGATTGTATAGTATCTGTGATAGATAATCTAGATAATAGATAAACTTGTTGTATTATATAGTATCTGTGATAGATAACTAGATAATAGATAAACTTGTTGTATTATATAGTATCTGTGATAGATAAACTAGATAATACATACAGTTGTTGTATTGTATAGTATCTGTGATAGATAAACTAGATAATAGATAAAGTTGTTGTATTATATAGAATCTGTGATAGATAAACTAGACAATAGATAAACTTGCTGTATTATATAGTATCTGTGATAGATAAACTAGATAATAGATAAAGTTGTTGTATTATATAGTATCTGTGATAGATAAACTAGATAATAGATAACTTTGTTATAGTATATAGTATCTGTGATAGATAACCTAGATAATAGATAAACTTGTTGTATTATATAGTATCTGTGATAGATAAACTTGATAATACATACAGTTGTTGTATTATATAGTATCTGTAATAGATAAACTAGATAATAGATAAACTTGTTGTATTATATAGTATCTGTGATAGGTAAACTAGATAATAGATAACTTTGTTGTATTATATAGTATCTGTGATAGATAACCTAGATAATAGATAAACTTGTTGTATTATATAGTATCTGTGATAGATAACCTAGATAATAGATAAACTTGTTTTATTATATAGTATCTGTGATAGATAAACTAGATAATAGATAACTTTGTTGTATTATATAGTATATGTGATAGATAACCTAGATAATAGGTAAACTTGTTGTATTATATAGTATCTGTGATAGATAAACTAGATAATACATACAGTTGTTGCTTTGTATAGTATCTGTGATAGATAAACTAGATAATAGATAAACTTGTTATATTATATAGTATCTGTGATAGATAAAGTAGATAATAGATAAACTTGCTGTATTATATAGTATCTGTGATAGATAAACTAGATAATAGATAAAGTTGTTGTATTATATAGTATCTGTAATAGATAAACTAGATAATAGATAAACTTGTTGTATTATATAGTATCTGTGATAGGTAAACTAGATAATAGATAACTTTGTTGTATTATATAGTATCTGTGATAGATAACCTAGATAATAGATAAACTTGTTGTATTATATAGTATCTGTGATAGATAACCTAGATAATAGATAAACTTGTTTTATTATATAGTATCTGTGATAGATAAACTAGATAATACATACAGTTGTTGGATTGTATAGTATCTGTGATAGATAAACGAGATAATAGATAAACTTGCTGTATTATATAGTATCTGTGATAGATAACCTAGATGATAGATAAACTTGTTGTATTATATAGTATCTCTGATAGATAAACTAGATAATACATACAGTTGTTGTATTGTATAGTATCTGTGATAGATAAACTAGATAATAGATAAAATTGTTGTATTATATAGTAACTGTGATAGATAACCTAGATAATAGGTAAGCTTGTTGTATTATATAGTATATGTGATAGATAAACTAGATAATACATACAGTTGTTGCTTTGTATAATATCTGTGATAGATAAACTAGATAATAGATAAACTTGTTATATTATATAGTATCTGTGATAGATAAACTAGATAATAGATAAAGTTGTTGTATTATATAGTATCTGTGATAGATAAACTAGATAATAGATAAACTTGTTGTATTATATAGTATCTGTGATAGGTAAACTAGATAATAGATAACTTTGTTGTATTATATAGTATCTGTGATAGATAACCTAGATAATAGATAAACTTGTTGTATTATATAGTATCTGTGATAGATAACCTAGATAATAGATAAACTTGTTTTATTATATAGTATCTGTGATAGATAAACTAGATAATATATACAGTTGTTGGATTGTATAGTATCTGTGATAGATAACCTAGATAATAGATAAACTTGTTGTATTATATAGTATCTGTGATAGATAACCTAGATAATAGATAAACTTGTTGTATTATATAGTATCTGTGATAGATAACCTAGATAATAGATAAACTTGTTGTATTATATAGTATCTGTGATAGATAAACTAGATAATACATACAGTTGTTGTATTGTATAGTATCTGTGATAGATAAACTAGATAATAGATAAAGTTGTTGTATTATATAGTATCTGTGATAGATAAACTAGACAATAGATAAACTTGCTGTATTATATAGTATCTGTGATAGATAAACTAGATAATAGATAAAGTTGTTGTATTATATAGTATCTGTGATAGATAAACTAGATAATAGATAACTTTGTTGTAGTATATAGTATCTGTGATAGATAACCTAGATAATAGATAAACTTGTTGTATTATATAGTATCTGTGATAGATAAACTTGATAATACATACAGTTGTTGTATTATATAGTATCTGTAATAGATAAACTAGATAATAGATAAACTTGTTGTATTATATAGTATCTGTGATAGGTAAACTAGATAATAGATAACTTTGTTGTATTATATAGTATCTGTGATAGATAACCTAGATAATAGATAAACTTGTTGTATTATATAGTATCTGTGATAGATAACCTAGATAATAGATAAACTTGTTTTATTATATAGTATCTGTGATAGATAAACTAGATAATAGATAACTTTGTTGTATTATATAGTATATGTGATAGATAACCTAGATAATAGGTAAACTTGTTGTATTATATAGTATCTGTGATAGATAAACTAGATAATACATACAGTTGTTGCTTTGTATAGTATCTGTGATAGATAAACTAGATAATAGATAAACTTGTTATATTATATAGTATCTGTGATAGATAAAGTAGATAATAGATAAACTTGCTGTATTATATAGTATCTGTGATAGATAAACTAGATAATAGATAAAGTTGTTGTATTATATAGTATCTGTAATAGATAAACTAGATAATAGATAAACTTGTTGTATTATATAGTATCTGTGATAGGTAAACTAGATAATAGATAACTTTGTTGTATTATATAGTATCTGTGATAGATAACCTAGATAATAGATAAATTTGTTGTATTATATAGTATCTGTGATAGATAACCTAGATAATAGATAAACTTGTTTTATTATATAGTATCTGTGATAGATAAACTAGATAATACATACAGTTGTTGGATTGTATAGTATCTGTGATAGATAAACTAGATAATAGATAAACTTGCTGTATTATATAGTATCTTTGATAGATAACCTAGATGATAGATAAACTTGTTGTATTATATAGTATCTGTGATAGATAAACTAGATAATACATACAGTTGTTGTATTGTATAGTATCTGTGATTGATAAACTAGATAATAGATAAAATTGTTGTATTATATAGTAACTGTGATAGATAAACTAGATAATAGATAAACTTGTTGTATTATATAGTATCTGCGATAGATAAACTAGATAATAGATAATGTTGTTGTATTATATAGTATCTGTGATAGATAAACTAGATAATAGATAAAGTTGTTGTATTATATAGTATCTGTGATAGATAACCTAGATAATAGATAAACTTGTTGTATTATATAGTATCTGTGATAGATAAACTAGATAATACATACAGTTGTTGTATTGTATAGTATCTGTGATAGATAAACTAGATAATAGATAACTTTGTTGTATTATATAGTATCTGTGATAGATAAACTAGATAATAGATAACTTTGTTGTATTATATAGTATCTGTGATAGATAACCTAGATAATAGGTAAACTTGTTGTATTATATAGTATCTGTGATAGATAAACTAGATAATACATACAGTTGTTGTATTGTATAGTATCTGTGATAGATAACCTTGATAATAGGTAAACTTGTTGTATTATATAGTATCTGTGATAGATAAACTAGATAATACATACAGTTGTTGCTTTGTATAGTATCTGTGATAGATAAACTAGATAATAGATAAACTTGCTGTATTATATAGTATCTGTGATAGATAAACTAGATAATAGATAAAGTTGTTGTATTATATAGTATCTGTAATAGATAAACTAGATAATAGATAAACTTGTTGTATTATATAGTATCTGTGATAGGTAAACTAGATAATAGATAACTTTGTTGTATTATATAGTAACTGTGATAGATAACCTAGATAATAGATAAACTTGTTGTATTATATAGTATCTGTGATAGATAACCTAGATAATAGATAAACTTGTTTTATTATATAGTATCTGTGATAGATAAACTAGATAATAGATAACTTTGTTGTATTATATAGTATCTGTGATAGATAACCTAGATAATAGATAAACTTGTTGTATTATATAGTATCTGTGATAGATAAACTAGATAATAGATAACTTTGTTGTATTATATAGTATCTGTGATAGATAACCTAGATAATAGGTAAGCTTGTTGTATTATATAGTATCTGTGATAGATAAACTAGATAATACATACAGTTGTTGCTTTGTATAGTATCTGTGATAGATAAACTAGATAATAGATAAACTTGTTATATTATATTGTATCTGTGATAGATAAACTAGATAATAGATAAAGTTGTTGCATTATATAGTATCTGTGATAGATAAACTAGATAATAGATAAACTTGTTGTATTATATAGTATCTGTGATAGTTAAACTAGATAATAGATAACTTTGTTGTATTATATAGTATCTGTGATAGATAACCTAGATAATAGATAAACTTGTTGTATTATATAGTATCTGTGATAGATAACCTAGATAATAGATAAACTTGTTTTATTATATAGTATCTGTGATAGATAAACTAGATAATATATACAGTTGTTGGATTGTATAGTATCTGTGATAGATAACCTAGATAATAGATAAACTTGTTGTATTATATAGTATCTGTGATAGATAACCTAGATAATAGATAAACTTGTTGTATTATATAGTATCTGTGATAGATAACCTAGATAATAGATAAACTTGTTGTATTATATAGTATCTGTGATAGATAAACTAGATAATACATACAGTTGTTGTATTGTATAGTATCTGTGATAGATAAACTAGATAATAGATAAAGTTGTTGTATTATATAGTATCTGTGATAGATAAACTAGACAATAGATAAACTTGCTGTATTATATAGTATCTGTGATAGATAAACTAGACAATAGATAAACTTGCTGTATTATATAGTATCTGTGATAGATAAACTAGATAATAGATAAAGTTGTTGTATTATATAGTATCTGTGATAGATAAACTAGATAATAGATAACTTTGTTGTAGTATATAGTATCTGTGATAGATAAACTAGATAATAGATAAACTTGTTGTATTATATAGTATCTGTGATAGATAAACTTGATAATACATACAGTTGTTGTATTATATAGTATCTGTAATAGATAAACTAGATAATAGATAAACTTGTTGTATTATATAGTATCTGTGATAGGTAAACTAGATAATAGATAACTTTGTTGTATTATATAGTATCTGTGATAGATAACCTAGATAATAGATAAACTTGTTGTATTATATAGTATCTGTGATAGATAACTTAGATAATAGATAAACTTGTTTTATTATATAGTATCTGTGATAGATAAACTAGATAATAGATAACTTTGTTGTATTATATAGTATCTGTGATAGATAACCTAGATAATAGGTAAACTTGTTGTATTATATAGTATCTGTGATAGATAAACTAGATAATACATACAGTTGTTGCTTTGTATAGTATCTGTGATAGATAAACTAGATAATAGATAAACTTGTTATATTATATAGTATCTGTGATAGATAAAGTAGATAATAGATAAACTTGCTGTATTATATAGTATCTGTGATAGATAAACTAGATAATAGATAAAGTTGTTGTATTATATAGTATTTGTAATAGATAAACTAGATAATAGATAAACTTGTTGTATTATATAGTATCTGTGATAGGTAAACTAGATAATAGATAACTTTGTTGTATTATATAGTATCTGTGATAGATAACCTAGATAATAGATAAACTTGTTGTATTATATAGTATCTGTGATAGATAACCTAGATAATATATAAACTTGTTTTATTATATAGTATCTGTGATAGATAAACTAGATAATAGATAAAATTGTTGTATTATATAGTAACTGTGATAGATAAACTAGATAATAGATAAACTTGCTGTATTATATAGTATCTGTGATAGATAAACTAGATAATAGATAAAGTTGTTGTATTATATAGTATATGTGATAGATAAACTAGATAATAGATAAAGTTGTTGTATTATATAGTATCTGTGATAGATAACCTAGATAATAGATAAACTTGTTGTATTATATAGTATCTGTGATAGATAAACTAGATAATAGATACAGTTGTTGTATTATATAGTATCTGTGATAGATAAACTAGATAATAGATAAACTTGTTGTATTATATAGTATCTGTGATAGGTAAACTAGATAATAGATAACTTTGTTGTATTATATAGTATCTGTGATAGATAACCTAGATAATAGATAAACTTGTTGTATTATATAGTATCTGTGATAGATAACCTAGATAATAGATAAACTTGTTTTATTATATAGTATCTGTGATAGATAAACTAGATAATATATACAGTTGCTGGATTGTATAGTATCTGTGATAGATAACCTAGATAATAGATAAACTTGTTGTATTATATAGTATCTGTGATAGATAACCTAGATAATAGATAAACTTGTTGTATTATATAGTATCTGTGATAGATAACCTAGATAATAGATAAACTTGTTGTATTATATAGTATCTGTGATAGATAAACTAGATAATACATACAGTTGTTGTATTGTATAGTATCTGTGATAGATAAACTAGATAATAGATAAAGTTGTTGTATTATATAGTATCTGTGATAGATAAACTAGACAATAGATAAACTTGCTGTATTATATAGTATCTGTGATAGATAAACTAGATAATAGATAAAGTTGTTGTATTATATAGTATCTGTGATAGATAAACTAGATAATAGATAACTTTGTTGTAGTATATAGTATCTGTGATAGATAACCTAGATAATAGATAAACTTGTTGTATTATATAGTATCTGTGATAGATAAACTTGATAATACATACAGTTGTTGTATTATATAGTATCTGTAATAGATAAACTAGATAATAGATATACTTGTTGTATTATATAGTATCTGTGATAGGTAAACTAGATAATAGATAACTTTGTTGTATTATATAGTATCTGTGATAGATAACCTAGATAATAGATAAACTTGTTGTATTATATAGTATCTGTGATAGATAACCTAGATAATTGATAAACTTGTTTTATTATATAGTATCTGTGATAGATAAACTAGATAATAGATAACTTTGTTGTATTATATAGTATCTGTGATAGATAACCTAGATAATAGGTAAACTTGTTGTATTATATAGTATCTGTGATAGATAAACTAGATAATACATACAGTTGTTGCTTTGTATAGTATCTGTGATAGATAAACTAGATAATAGAAAACTTGTTATATTATATAGTATCTGTGATAGATAAAGTAGATAATAGATAAACTTGCTGTATTATATAGTATCTGTGATAGATAAACTAGATAATAGATAAAGTTGTTGTATTATATAGTATCTGTAATAGATAAACTAGATAATAGATAAACTTGTTGTATTATATAGTATCTGTGTTAGGTAAACTAGATAATAGATAACTTTGTTGTATTATATAGTATCTGTGATAGATAACCTAGATAATAGATAAACTTGTTGTATTATATAGTATCTGTGATAGATAACCTAGATAATAGATAAACTTGTTTTATTATATAGTATCTGTGATAGATAAACTAGATAATACATACAGTTGTTGGATTGTATAGTATCTGTGATAGATAAACTAGATAATAGATAAACTTGCTGTATTATATAGTATCTGTGATAGATAAACTAGATAATAGATAAAGTTGTTGTATTATATAGTATCTGTGATAGATAAACTAGATAATAGATAAAGTTGTTGTATTATATAGTATCTGTGATAGATAACCTAGATAATAGATAAACTTGTTGTATTATATAGTATCTGTGATAGATAAACTAGATAATACATACAGTTGTTGTATTGTATAGTATCTGTGATAGATAAACTAGATAATAGATAACTTTGTTGTATTATATAGTATCTGTGATAGATAAACTAGATAATAGATAAACTTCTTGTATTATATAGTATCTGTGATAGATAAACTAGATAATAGATAAACTTGCTGTATTATATAGTATCTGTGATAGATAAACTAGATAATAGATAAAGTTGTTGTATTATATAGTATCTGTGATAGATAAAATAGATAATAGATAAACTTGTTGTATTATATAGTATCTGTGATAGGTAAACTAGATAATAGATAACTTTGTTGTATTATATAGTATCTGTGATAGATAACCTAGATAATAGATAAACTTGTTGTATTATATAGTATCTGTGATAGATAACCTAGATAATAGATAAACTTGTTGTATTTTATAGTATCTGTGATAGATAACCTAGATAATAGATAAAGTTGTTGTATTATATAGTATCTGTGATAGATAAACTAGATAATACATACAGTTGTTGTATTGTATAGTATCTGTGATAGATAAACTAGATAATAGATAAAGTTGTTGTATTATATAGTATCTGTGATAGATAAACTAGATAATAGATAAACTTGCTGTATTATATAGTATGTGTGATAGATAAACTAGATAATAGATAAAGTTGTTGTATTATATAGTATCTGTGATAGATAAACTAGATAATAGATAACTTTGTTGTATTATATAGTATCTGTGATAGATAACCTAGATAATAGATAAACTTGTTGTATTATATAGTATCTGTGATAGATAAACTTGATAATACATACAGTTGTTGTATTGTATAGTATCTGTGATAGATAAACTAGATAATAAATAAACTTGCTGTATTATATAGTATCTGTGATAGATAAACTAGATAATAGATAAACTTGTTGTATTATATAGTATCTGTGATAGGTAAACTAGATAATAGATAACTTTGTTGTATTATATAGTATCTCTGATAGATAACCTAGATAATAGATAAACTTGTTGTATTATATAGTATCTGTGATAGATAAACTTGATAATACATACAGTTGTTGTATTATATAGTATCTGTAATAGATAAACTAGATAATAGATATACTTGTTGTATTATATAGTATCTGTGATAGGTAAACTAGATAATAGATAACTTTGTTGTATTATATAGTATCTGTGATAGATAACCTAGATAATAGATAAACTTGTTGTATTATATAGTATCTGTGATAGATAACCTAGATAATTGATAAACTTGTTTTATTATATAGTATCTGTGATAGATAAACTAGATAATAGATAACTTTGTTGTATTATATAGTATCTGTGATAGATAACCTAGATAATAGGTAAACTTGTTGTATTATATAGTATCTGTGATAGATAAACTAGATAATACATACAGTTGTTGCTTTGTATAGTATCTGTGATAGATAAACTAGATAATAGAAAACTTGTTATATTATATAGTATCTGTGATAGATAAAGTAGATAATAGATAAACTTGCTGTATTATATAGTATCTGTGATAGATAAACTAGATAATAGATAAAGTTGTTGTATTATATAGTATCTGTAATAGATAAACTAGATAATAGATAAACTTGTTGTATTATATAGTATCTGTGTTAGGTAAACTAGATAATAGATAACTTTGTTGTATTATATAGTATCTGTGATAGATAACCTAGATAATAGATAAACTTGTTGTATTATATAGTATCTGTGATAGATAACCTAGATAATAGATAAACTTGTTTTATTATATAGTATCTGTGATAGATAAACTAGATAATACATACAGTTGTTGGATTGTATAGTATCTGTGATAGATAAACTAGATAATAGATAAACTTGCTGTATTATATAGTATCTGTGATAGATAAACTAGATAATAGATAAAGTTGTTGTATTATATAGTATCTGTGATAGATAAACTAGATAATAGATAAAGTTGTTGTATTATATAGTATCTGTGATAGATAACCTAGATAATAGATAAACTTGTTGTATTATATAGTATCTGTGATAGATAAACTAGATAATACATACAGTTGTTGTATTGTATAGTATCTGTGATAGATAAACTAGATAATAGATAACTTTGTTGTATTATATAGTATCTGTGATAGATAAACTAGATAATAGATAAACTTCTTGTATTATATAGTATCTGTGATAGATAAACTAGATAATAGATAAACTTGCTGTATTATATAGTATCTGTGATAGATAAACTAGATAATAGATAAAGTTGTTGTATTATATAGTATCTGTGATAGATAAAATAGATAATAGATAAACTTGTTGTATTATATAGTATCTGTGATAGGTAAACTAGATAATAGATAACTTTGTTGTATTATATAGTATCTGTGATAGATAACCTAGATAATAGATAAACTTGTTGTATTATATAGTATCTGTGATAGATAACCTAGATAATAGATAAACTTGTTGTATTTTATAGTATCTGTGATAGATAACCTAGATAATAGATAAAGTTGTTGTATTATATAGTATCTGTGATAGATAAACTAAATAATACATACAGTTGTTGTATTGTATAGTATCTGTGATAGATAAACTAGATAATAGATAAAGTTGTTGTATTATATAGTATCTGTGATAGATAAACTAGATAATAGATAAACTTGCTGTATTATATAGTATGTGTGATAGATAAACTAGATAATAGATAAAGTTGTTGTATTATATAGTATCTGTGATAGATAAACTAGATAATAGATAACTTTGTTGTATTATATAGTATCTGTGATAGATAACCTAGATAATAGATAAACTTGTTGTATTATATAGTATCTGTGATAGATAAACTTGATAATACATACAGTTGTTGTATTGTATAGTATCTGTGATAGATAAACTAGATAATAAATAAACTTGCTGTATTATATAGTATCTGTGATAGATAAACTAGATAATAGATAAACTTGTTGTATTATATAGTATCTGTGATAGGTAAACTAGATAATAGATAACTTTGTTGTATTATATAGTATCTCTGATAGATAACCTAGATAATAGATAAACTTGTTAAATTATATAGTATCTGTGATAGATAAACTAGATAATACATACAGTTGTTGCTTTGTATAGTATCTGTGATAGATAAACTAGATAATAGATAAACTTGTTATATTATATAGTATCTGTGATAGATAAACTAGATAATAGATAAACTTGCTGTATTATATAGTATCTGTGATAGATAAACTAGATAATAGATAAAGTTGTTGTATTATATAGTATCTGTGATAGATAAACTAGATAATAGATAAACTTGTTGTATTATATAGTATCTGTGATAGGTAAACTAGATAATAGATAACTTTGTTGTATTATATAGTATCTGTGATAGATAACCTAGATAATTGATAAACTTGTTGTATTATATAGTATCTGTGATAGATAACCTAGATAATAGATAAACTGTTGTATTATATAGTATCTGTGATAGATAAACTAGATAATACATACAGTTGTTGTATTGTATAGTATCTGTGATAGATAAACTAGATAATAGATAAACTTGCTGTATTATATAGTATCTGTGATAGATAAACTAGATAATAGATAAAGTTGTTGTATTATATAGTATCTGTGATAGATAACCTAGATAATAGATAAACTTGTTATATTATATAGTATCTGTGATAGATAAAGTAGATAATAGATAAACTTGCTGTATTATATAGTATCTGTGATAGATAAACTAGATAATAGATAAAGTTGTTGTATTATATAGTATCTGTAATAGATAAACTAGATAATAGATAAACTTGTTGTATTATATAGTATCTGTGATAGGTAAACTAGATAATAGATAACTTTGTTGTATTATATAGTATCTGTGATAGATAACCTAGATAATAAATAAACTTGTTGTATTATATAGTATCTGTGATAGATAACCTAGATAATAGATAAACTTGTTTTATTATATAGTATCTGTGATAGATAAACTAGATAATACATACAGTTGTTGGATTGTATAGTATCTGTGATAGATAAACTAGATAATAGATAACTTTGTTGTAGTATATAGTATCTGTGATAGATAACCTAGATAATAGATAAACTTGTTGTATTATATAGTATCTGTAATAGATAAACTTGATAATACATACAGTTGTTGTATTATATAGTATCTGTAATAGATAAACTAGATAATAGATAAACTTGTTGTATTATATAGTATCTGTGATAGATAAACTAGATAATAGATAACTTTGTTGTATTATATAGTATCTGTGATAGATAACCTAGATAATAGGTAAACTTGTTGTATTATATAGTATCTGTGATAGATAAACTAGATAATACATACAGTTGTTGCTTTGTATAGTATCTGTGATAGATAAACTAGATAATAGATAAACTTGTTATATTATATAGTATCTGTGATAGATAAACTAGATAATAGATAAACTTGCTGTATTATATAGTATCTGTGATAGATAAACTAGATAATAGATAAAGTTGTTGTATTATATAGTATCTGTAATAGATAAACTAGATAATAGATAAACTTGTTGTATTATATAGTATCTGTGATAGGTAAACTAGATAATAGATAACTTTGTTGTATTATATAGTAACTGTGATAGATAACCTAGATAATAGATAAACTTGTTGTATTATATAGTATCTGTGATAGATAACCTAGATAATAGATAAACTGTTTTATTATATAGTATCTGTGATAGATAAACTAGATAATATATAACTTTGTTGTATTATATAGTATCTGTGATAGATAACAAAGATAATAGATAAACTTGTTGTATTATATAGTAGCTGTGATAGATAACCTAGATAATAGATAAACCTGTTTTATTATATAGTATCTGTGATAGATAAACTAGATAATAGATAACTTTGTTGTATTGTATAGTATCTGTGATAGATAACCTAGATAATAGGTAAACTTGTTGTATTATATAGTATCTGTGATAGATAAACTAGATAATACATACAGTTGTTGCTTTGTATAGTATCTGTGATAGATAAACTAGATAATAGATAAACTTGTTATATTATATAGTATCTGTGATAGATAAAGTAGATAATAGATAAACTTGCTGTATTATATAGTATCTGTGATAGATAAACTAGATAATAGATAAAGTTGTTGTATTATATAGTATCTGTAATAGATAAACTAGATGATAGATAAACTTGTTGTATTATATAGTATCTGTGATAGGTAAACTAGATAATAGATAACTTTGTTGTATTATATAGTATCTGTGATAGATAACCTAGATAATAGATAAACTTGTTGTATTATATAGTATCTGTGATAGATAACCTAGATAATAGATAAACTTGTTTTATTATATAGTATCTGTGATAGATAAACTAGATAATACATACAGTTGTTGGATTGTATAGTATCTGTGATAGATAAACTAGATAATAGATAAACTTGCTGTATTATATAGTATCTGTGATAGATAAACTAGATAATAGATAAAATTGTTGTATTATATAGTAACTGTGATAGATAAACTAGATAATAGATAAACTTGCTGTATTATATAGTATCTGTGATAGATAAACTAGATAATAGATAAAGTTGTTGTATTATATAGTATCTGTGATAGATAAACTAGATAATAGATAAAGTTGTTGTATTATATAGTATCTGTGATAGATAACCTAGATAATAGATAAACTTGTTGTATTATATAGTATCTGTGATAGATAAACTAGATAATACATACAGTTGTTGTATTGTATAGTATCTGTGATAGATAAACTAGATAATAGATAACTTTGTTGTATTATATAGTATCTGTGATAGATAAACTAGATAATAGATAAACTTCTTGTATTATATAGAATCTGTGATAGATAAACTAGATAATAGATAAACTTGCTGTATTATATAGTATCTGTGATAGATAAACTAGATAATAGATAAAGTTGTTGTATTATATAGTATATGTGATAGATAAAATAGATAATAGATAAACTTGTTGTATTATATAGTATCTGTGATAGGTAAACTAGATAATAGATAACTTTGTTGTATTATATAGTATCTGTGATAGATAACCTAGATAATAGATAAACTTGTTGTATTATATAGTATCTGTGATAGATAAACTAGATAATAGATAACTTTGTTGTATTATATAGTATCTGTGATAGATAACCTAGATAATAGATAAACTTGTTGTATTATATAGTATCTGTGATAGATAAACTTGATAATACATACATTTGTTGTATTGTATAGTATCTGTGATAGATAAACTAGATAATAAATAAACTTGCTGTATTATATAGTATCTGTGATAGATAAACTAGATAATAGATAAACTTGTTGTATTATATAGTATCTGTGATAGGTAAACTAGATAATAGATAACTTTGTTGTATTATATAGTATCTGTGATAGATAACCTAGATAATAGATAAACTTGTTAAATTATATAGTATCTGTGATAGATAAACTAGATAATACATACAGTTGTTGCTTTGTATAGTATCTGTGATAGATAAACTAGATAATAGATAAACTTGTTATATTATATAGTATCTGTGATAGATAAACTAGATAATAGATAAACTTGCTGTATTATATAGTATCTGTGATAGATAAACTAGATAATAGATAAAGTTGTTGTATTATATAGTATCTGTGATAGATGAACTAGATAATAGATAAACTTGTTGTATTATATAGTATCTGTGATAGGTAAACTAGATAATAGATAACTTTGTTGTATTATATAGTATCTGTGATAGATAACCTAGATAATTGATAAACTTGTTGTATTATATAGTATCTGTGATAGATAACCTAGATAATAGATATACTGTTGTATTATATAGTATCTGTGATAGATAAACTAGATAATACATACAGTTGTTGTATTGTATAGTATCTGTGATAGATAAACTAGATAATAGATAAACTTGCTGTATTATATAGTATCTGTGATAGATAAACTAGATAATAGATAAAGTTGTTGTATTATATAGTATCTGTGATAGATAACCTAGATAATAGATAAACTTGTTATATTATATAGTATCTGTGATAGATAAAGTAGATAATAGATAAACTTGCTGTATTATATAGTATCTGTGATAGATAAACTAGATAATAGATAAACTTGCTGTATTATATAGTATCTGTGATAGATAAACTAGATAATAGATACAATTGTTGTATTATATAGTAACTGTGATAGATAAACTAGATAATAGATAAACTTGTTGTATTATATAGTATCTGTGATAGATAAACTAGATAATAGATAAAGTTGTTGTATTATATAGTATCTGTGATAGATAAACTAGATAATAGATAAAGTTGTTGTATTATATAGTATCTGTGATAGATAACCTAGATAATAGATAAACTTGTTTTATTATATAGTATCTGTTATAGATAAACTAGATAATACATACAGTTGTTGGATTGTATAGTATCTGTGATAGATAAACTAGATAATAGATAAACTTGCTGTATTATATAGTATCTGTGATAGATAAACTAGATAATAGATAAACTTCTTGTATTATATAGTATCTGTGATAGATAAACTAGATAATAGATAAACTTGCTGTATTATATAGTATCTGTGATAGATAAACTAGATAATAGATAAAGTTGTTGTATTATATAGTATCTGTGATAGATAAAATAGATAATAGATAAACTTGTTGTATTATATAGTATCTGTGATAGATAACCTAGATAATAGATAAAGTTGTTGTATTATATAGTATCTGTGATAGATAAACTAGATAATACATACAGTTGTTGTATTGTATAGTATCTGTGATAGATAAACTAGATAATAGATAAAGTTGTTGTATTATATAGTATCTGTGATAGATAAACTAGATAATAGATAAACTTGCTGTATTATATAGTATGTGTGATAGATAAACTAGATAATAGATAAAGTTGTTGTATTATATAGTATCTGTGATAGATAAACTAGATAATAGATAACTTTGTTGTATTATATAGTATCTGTGATAGATAACCTAGATAATAGATAAACTTGTTGTATTATATAGTATCTGTGATAGTTAAACTTGATAATACATACAGTTGTTGTATTGTATAGTATCTGTGATAGATAAACTAGATAATAAATAAACTTGCTGTATTATATAGTATCTGTGATAGATAAACTAGATAATAGATAAACTTGTTGTATTATATAGTATCTGTGATAGGTAAACTAGATAATAGATAACTTTGTTGTATTATATAGTATCTGTGATAGATAACCTAGATAATAGATAAACTTGTTAAATTATATAGTATCTGTGATAGATAAACTAGATAATACATACAGTTGTTGCTTTGTATAGTATCTGTGATAGATAAACTAGATAATAGATAAACTTGTTATATTATATAGTATCTGTGATAGATAAACTAGATAATAGATAAACTTGCTGTATTATATAGTATCTGTGATAGATAAACTAGATAATAGATAAAGTTGTTGTATTATATAGTATCTGTGATAGATAAACTAGATAATAGATAAACTTGTTGTATTATATAGTATCTGTGATAGGTAACCTAGATAATAGATAAACTGTTGTATTATATAGTATCTGTGATAGATAAACTAGATAATACATACAGTTGTTGTATTGTATAGTATCTGTGATAGATAAACTAGATAATAGATAAAGTTGTTGTATTATATAGTATCTGTGATAGATAAACTAGATAATAGATAAACTTGCTGTATTATATAGTATCTGTGATAGATAAACTAGATAATAGATAAAGTTGTTGTATTATATAGTATATGTGATAGATAAACTAGATAATAGATAACGTTGTTGTATTATATAGTATCTGTGATAGATAACCTTGATAATAGGTAAACTTGTTGTATTATATAGTATCTGTGATAGATAAACTAGATAATACATACAGTTGTTGCTTTGTATAGTATCTGTGATAGATAAACTAGATAATAGATAAACTTGTTATATTATATAGTATCTGTGATAGATAAACTAGATAATAGATAAACTTGCTGTATTATATAGTATCTGTGATAGATAAACTAGATAATAGATAAAGTATTTGTATTATATAGTATCTGTAATAGATAAACTAGATAATAGATAAACTTGTTGTATTATATAGTATCTGTGATAGGTAAACTAGATAAAAGATAACTTTGTTGTATTATATAGTAACTGTGATAGATAACCTAGATAATAGATAAACTTGCTGTATTATATAGTATCTGTGATAGATAGCCTAGATAATAGATAAACTTGTTTTATTATATAGTATCTGTGATAGATAAACTAGATAATAGATAACTTTGTTGTATTATATAGTATCTGTGATAGATAACCTAGATAATAGATAAACTTGTTGTATTATATAGTATCTGTGATAGATAACCTAGATAATAGATAAACTTGTTTTATTATATAGTATCTGTGATAGATAAACTAGATAATAGATAACTTTGTTGTATTATATAGTATCTGTGATAGATAACCTATATAATAGGTAAACTTGTTGTATTATATAGTATCTGTGATAGATAAACTAGATAATACATACAGTTGTTGCTTTGTATAGTATCTGTGATAGATAAACTAGATAATAGATAAACTTGTTATATTATATAGTATCTGTGATAGATAAACTAGATAATAGATAAAGTTGTTGTATTATATAGTATCTGTGATAGATAAACTAGATAATAGATAAACTTGTTGTATTATATAGTATCTGTGATAGGTAAACTAGATAATAGATAACTTTGTTGTATTATATAGTATCTGTGATAGATAACCTAGATAATAGATAAACTTGTTGTATTATATAGTATCTGTGATAGATAACCTAGATAATAGATAAACTTGTTTTATTATATAGTATCTGTGATAGATAAACTAGATAATATATACAGTTGTTGGATTGTATAGTATCTGTGATAGATAACCTAGATAATAGATAAACTTGTTGTATTATATAGTATCTGTGATAGATAACCTAGATAATAGATAAACTTGTTGTATTATATAGTATCTGTGATAGATAACCTAGATAATAGATAAACTTGTTGTATTATATAGTATCTGTGATAGATAAACTAGATAATACATACAGTTGTTGTATTGTATAGTATCTGTGATAGATAAACTAGATAATAGATAAAGTTGTTGTATTATATAGTATCTGTGATAGATAAACTAGAAAATAGATAAACTTGCTGTATTATATAGTATCTGTGATAGATAAACTAGATAATAGATAAACTTGTTGTTGTATTATATAGTATCTGTGATAGATAAACTAGATAATAGATAACTTTGTTGTAGTATATAGTATCTGTGATAGATAACCTAGATAATAGATAAACTTGTTGTATTATATAGTATCTGTAATAGATAAACTTGATAATACATACAGTTGTTGTATTATATAGTATCTGTAATAGATAAACTAGATAATAGATAACTTTGTTGTATTATATAGTATCTGTGATAGATAACCTAGATAATAGGTAAACTTGGTGTATTATATAGTATCTGTGATAGATAAACTAGATAATACATACAGTTGTTGCTTTGTATAGTATCTGTGATAGATAAACTAGATAATAGATAAACTTGTTATATTATATAGTATCTGTGATAGATAAACTAGATAATAGATAAACTTGCTGTATTATATAGTATCTGTGATAGATAAACTAGATAATAGATAAAGTTGTTGTATTATATAGTATCTGTAATAGATAAACTAGATAATAGATAAACTTGTTGTATTATATAGTATCTGTGATAGGTAAACTAGATAATAGATAACTTTGTTGTATTATATAGTAACTGTGATAGATAACCTAGATCATAGATAAACTTGTTGTATTATATAGTATCTGTGATAGATAACCTAGATAATAGATAAACTTGTTTTATTATATAGTATCTGTGATAGATAAACTAGATAATAGATAACTTTGTTGTATTATATAGTATCTGTGATAGATAACCTAGATAATAGATAAACTTGTTGTATTATATAGTATCTGTGATAGATAACCTAGATAATAGATAAACTTGTTTTATTATATAGTATCTGTGATAGATAAACTAGATAATAGATAACTTTGTTGTATTATATAGTATCTGTGATAGATAACCTAGATAATAGGTAAACTTGTTGTATTATATAGTATCTGTGATAGATAAACTAGATAATACATACAGTTGTTGCTTTGTATAGAATCTGTGATAGATAAACTAGATAATAGATAAACTTGTTATATTATATAGTATATGTGATAGATAAACTAGATAATAGATAAACTTGTTATATTATATAGTATCTGTGATAGATAAACTAGATAATAGATAAAGTTGTTGTATTATATAGTATCTGTGATAGATAAACTAGATAATAGATAAACTTGTTGTATTATATAGTATCTGTGATAGGTAAACTAGATAATATATAACTTTGTTGTATAATATAGTATCTGTGATAGATAACCTAGATAATAGATAAACTTGTTGTATTATATAGTATCTGTGATAGATAAACTAGATAATATATACAGTTGTTGGATTGTATAGTATCTGTGATAGATAACCTAGATAATAGATAAACTTGTTGTATTATATAGTATCTGTGATAGATAACCTAGATAATAGATAAACTTGTTGTATTATATAGTATCTGTGATAGATAACCTAGATAATAGATAAACTTGTTGTATTATATAGTATCTGTGATAGATAAACTAGATAATACATACAGATGTTGTATTGTATAGTATCTGTGATAGATAAACTAGATAATAGATAAAGTTGTTGTATTATATAGTATCTGTGATAGATAAACTAGACAATAGATAAACTTGCTGTATTATATAGTATCTGTGATAGATAAACTAGATAATAGATAAAGTTGTTGTATTATATAGTATCTGTGATAGATAAACTAGATAATAGATAACTTTGTTGTAGTATATAGTATCTGTGATAGATAACCTAGATAATAGATAAACTTGTTGTATTATATAGTATCTGTGATAGATAAACTTGATAATACATACAGTTGTTGTATTATATAGTATCTGTAATAGATAAACTAGATAATAGATAAACTTGTTGTATTATATAGTATCTGTGATAGGTAAACTAGATAATAGATAACTTTGTTGTATTATATAGTGTCTGTGATAGATAACCTAGATAATAGATAAACTTGTTGTATTATATAGTATCTGTGATAGATAACCTAGATAATAGATAAACTTGTTTTATTATATAGTATCTGTGATAGATAAACTAGATAATAGATAACTTTGTTGTATTATATAGTATCTGTGATAGATAACCTAGATAATAGGTAAACTTGTTGTATTATATAGTATCTGTGATAGATAAACTAGATAATACATACAGTTGTTGCTTTGTATAGTATCTGTGATAGATAAACTAGATAATAGATAAACTTGTTATATTATATAGTATCTGTGATAGATAAACTAGATAATAGATAAACTTGCTGTATTATATAGTATCTGTGATAGATAAACTAGATAATAGATAAAGTTGTTGTATTATATAGTATCTGTAATAGATAAACTAGATAATAGATAAACTTGTTGTATTATATAGTATCTGTGATTGGTAAACTAGATAATAGATAACTTTGTTGTATTATATAGTAACTGTGATAGATAACCTAGATAATAGATAAACTTGTTGTATTATATAGTATCTGTGATAGATAACCTAGATAATAGATAAAGTTGTTGTATTATATAGTATCTGTGATAGATAAACTAGATCATACATACAGTTGTTGGATTGTATAGTATCTGTGATAGATAAACTAGATAATAGATAAACTTGCTGTATTATATAGTATCTGTGATAGATAAACTAGATAATAGATAAAATTGTTGTATTATATAGTAACTGTGATAGATAAACTAGATAATAGATAAACTTGTTGTATTATATAGTATCTGTGATAGATAAACTAGATAATAGATAATGTTGTTGTATTATATAGTATCTGTGATAGATAAACTAGATAATAGATAAAGTTGTTGTATTATATAGTATCTGTGATAGATAACCTAGATAATAGATAAACTTGTTGTATTATATAGTATCTGTGATAGATAAACTAGATAATACATACAGTTGTTGTATTGTATAGTATCTGTGATAGATAAACTAGATAATAGATAACTTTGTTGTATTATATAGTATCTGTGATAGATAAACTAGATAATAGATAAACTTCTTGTATTATATAGTATCTGTGATAGATAAACTAGATAATAGATAACTTTGTTGTATTATATAGTATCTGTGATAGATAACCTAGATAATAGGTAAACTTGTTGTATTATATAGTATCTGTGATAGATAAACTAGATAATACATACAGTTGTTGTATTGTATAGTATCTGTGATAGATAACCTTGATAATAGGTAAACTTGTTGTATTATATAGTATCTGTGATAGATAAACTAGATAATACATACAGTTGTTGCTTTGTATAGTATCTGTGATAGATAAACTAGATAATAGATAAACTTGTTATATTATATAGTATCTGTGATAGATAAACTAGATAATAGATAAACTTGCTGTATTATATAGTATCTGTGATAGGTAAACTAGATAATAGATAACTTTGTTGTATTATATAGTAACTGTGATAGATAACCTAGATAATAGATAAACTTGTTGTATTATATAGTATCTGTTATAGATAACCTAGATAATAGATAAACTTGTTTTATTATATAGTATCTGTGATAGATAAACTAGATAATAGATAACTTTGTTGTATTATATAGTATCTGTGATAGATAACCTAGATAATAGATAAACTTGTTGTATTATATAGTATCTGTGATAGATAACCTAGATAATAGATAAACTTGTTTTATTATATAGTATCTGTGATAGATAAACTAGATAATAGATAACTTTGTTGTATTATATAGTATCTGTGATAGATAACCTAGATAATAGGTAAACTTGTTGTATTATATAGTATCTGTGATAGATAAACTAGATAATACATACAGTTGTTGCTTTGAATAGTATCTGTGATAGATAAACTAGATAATAGATAAAGTTGTTATATTATATAGTATCTGTGATCGATAAACTAGATAATAGATAAAGTTGTTGTATTATATAGTATCTGTGATAGATAAACTAGATAATAGATAAACTTGTTGTATTATATAGTATCTGTGATAGGTAAACTAGATAATAGATAACTTTGTTGTATTATATAGTATCTGTGATAGATAACCTAGATAATAGATAAACTTGTTGTATTATATAGTATCTGTGATAGATAACCTAGATAATAGATAAACTTGTTTTATTATATAGTATCTGTGATAGATAAACTAGATAATATATACAGTTGTTGGATTGTATAGTATCTGTGATAGATAACCTAGATAATAGATAAACTTGTTGTATTATATAGTATCTGTGATGGATAACCTAGATAATAGATAAACTTGTTGTATTATATAGTATCTGTGATAGATAACCTAGATAATAGATAAACTTGTTGTATTATATAGTATCTGTGATAGATAAACTAGATAATACATACAGTTGTTGTATTGTATAGTATCTGTGATAGATAAACTAGATAATAGATAAAGTTGTTGTATTATATAGTATCTGTGATAGATAAACTAGACAATAGATAAACTTGCTGTATTATATAGTATCTGTGATAGATAAACTAGATAATAGATAAAGTTGTTGTATTATATAGTATCTGTGATAGATAAACTAGATAATAGATAACTTTGTTGTAGTATATAGTATCTGTGATAGATAACCTAGATAATAGATAAACTTGTTGTATTATATAGTATCTGTGATAGATAAACTTGATAATACATACAGTTGTTGTATTATATAGTATCTGTAATAGATAAACTAGATAATAGATAAACTTGTTGTATTATATAGTATCTGTGATAGGTAAACTAGATAATAGATAACTTTGTTGTATTATATAGTATCTGTGATAGATAACCTAGATAATAGATAAACTTGGTGTATTATATAGTATCTGTGATAGATAACCTAGATAATAGATAAACTTGTTTTATTATATAGTATCTGTGATAGATAAACTAGATAATAGATAACTTTGTTGTATTATACAGTATCTGTGATAGATAACCTAGATAATAGGTAAATTTGTTGTATTATATAGTATCTGTGATAGATAAACTAGATAATACATACAGTTGTTGCTTTGTATAGTATCTGTGATAGATAAACTAGATAATAGATAAACTTGTTATATTATATAGTATCTGTGATAGATAAAGTAGATAATAGATAAACTTGCTGTATTATATAGTATCTGTGATAGATAAACTAGATAATAGATAAAGTTGTTGTATTATATAGTATCTGTAATAGATAAACTAGATAATAGATAACTTATTGTATTATATAGTATTTGTGATAGGTAAACTAGATAATAGATAACTTTGTTGTATTATATAGTATCTGTGATAGAAAACCTAGATAATAGATAAACTTGTTGTATTATATAGTATCTGTGATAGATAACCTAGATAATAGATAAACTTGTTTTATTATATAGTATCTGTGATAGATAAACTAGATAATAGATAACTTTGTTGTATTATATAGTATCTGTGATAGATAACCTAGATAATAGGTAAACTTGTTGTATTATATAGTATCTGTGATAGATAAACTAGATAATACATACAGTTGTTGCTTTGTATAGTATCTGTGATAGATAAACTAGATAATAGATAAACTTGTTATATTATATAGTATCTGTGATTGATAAAGTAGATAATAGATAAACTGGTTTTATTATATAGTATCTGTGATAGATAAACTAGATAATACATACAGTTGTTGGATTGTATAGTATCTGTGATAGATAAACTAGATAATAGATAAAGTTGTTGTATTATATAGTATCTGTGATAGATAAACTAGATAATAGATAAAGTTGTTGTATTATATAGTATCTGTGATAGATAACCTAGATAATAGATAAACTTGTTGTATTATATAGTATCTGTGATAGATAAACTAGATAATAGATAAAGTTGTTGTATTATATAGTATCTGTGATAGATAAACTAGATAATAGATAAACTTGTTGTATTATATAGTATCTGTGATAGGTAAACTAGATAATAGATAACTTTGTTGTATTATATAGTATCTGTGATAGATAACCTAGATAATAGATAAACTTGTTGTATTATATATTATCTGTGATAGATAACCTAGATAATAGATAAACTTGTTTTATTATATAGTATCTGTGATAGATAAACTAGATAATATATACAGTTGTTGGATTGTATAGTATCTGTGATAGATAACCTAGATAATAGATAAACTTGTTGTATTATATAGTATCTGTGATAGATAACCTAGATAATAGATAAACTTGTTGTATTATATAGTATCTGTGATAGATAACCTAGATAATAGATAAACTTGTTGTATTATATAGTATCTGTGATAGATAAACTAGATAATACATACAGTTGTTGTATTGTATAGTATCTGTGATAGATAAACTAGATAATAGATAAAGTTGTTGTATTATATAGTATCTGTGATAGATAAACTAGACAATAGATAAACTTGCTGTATTATATAGTATCTGTGATAGATAAACTAGATAATAGATAAAGTTGTCGTATTATATAGTATCTGTGATAGATAAACTAGATAATAGATAACTTTGTTGTAGTATATAGTATCTGTGATAGATAACCTAGATAATAGATAAACTTGTTGTATTATATAGTATCTGTGATAGATAACCTAGATAATAGATAAACTTGTTTTATTATATAGTATCTGTGATAGATAAACTAGATAATAGATAACTTTGTTGTATTATATAGTATCTGTGATAGATAACCTAGATAATAGGTAAACTTGTTGTATTATATAGTATCTGTGATAGATAAACTAGATAATACATACAGTTGTTGCTTTGTATAGTATCTGTGATAGATAAACTAGATAATAGATAAACTTGTTATATTATATAGTATCTGTGATTGATAAAGTAGATAATAGATAAACTGGTTTTATTATATAGTATCTGTGATAGATAAACTAGATAATACATACAGTTGTTGGATTGTATAGTATCTGTGATAGATAAACTAGATAATAGATAAAGTTGTTGTATTATATAGTATCTGTGATAGATAAACTAGATAATAGATAAAGTTGTTGTATTATATAGTATCTGTGATAGATAACCTAGATAATAGATAAACTTGTTGTATTATATAGTATCTGTGATAGATAAACTAGATAATAGATAAAGTTGTTGTATTATATAGTATCTGTGATAGATAAACTAGATAATACATACAGTTGTTGCTTTGTATAGTATCTGTGATAGATAAACTAGATAATAGATAAACTTGTTATATTATATTGTATCTGTGATTGATAAAGTAGATAATAGATAAACTGGTTTTATTATATAGTATCTGTGATAGATAAACTAGATAATACATACAGTTGTTGGATTGTATAGTATCTGTGATAGATAAACTAGATAATAGATAAAGTTGTTGTATTATATAGTATCTGTGATAGATAAACTAGATAATAGATAAAGTTGTTGTATTATATAGTATCTGTGATAGATAACCTAGATAATAGATAAACTTGTTGTATTATATAGTATCTGTGATAGATAAACTAGATAATAGATAAAGTTGTTGTATTATATAGTATCTGTGATAGATAAACTAGATAATAGATAAACTTGTTGTATTATATAGTATCTGTGATAGGTAAACTAGATAATAGATAACTTTGTTGTATTATATAGTATCTGTGATAGATAACCTAGATAATAGATAAACTTGTTGTATTATATATTATCTGTGATAGATAACCTAGATAATAGATAAACTTGTTTTATTATATAGTATCTGTGATAGATAAACTAGATAATATATACAGTTGTTGGATTGTATAGTATCTGTGATAGATAACCTAGATAATAGATAAACTTGTTGTATTATATAGTATCTGTGATAGATAACCTAGATAATAGATAAACTTGTTGTATTATATAGTATCTGTGATAGATAACCTAGATAATAGATAAACTTGTTGTATTATATAGTATCTGTGATAGATAAACTAGATAATACATACAGTTGTTGTATTGTATAGTATCTGTGATAGATAAACTAGATAATAGATAAAGTTGTTGTATTATATAGTATCTGTGATAGATAAACTAGACAATAGATAAACTTGCTGTATTATATAGTATCTGTGATAGATAAACTAGATAATAGATAAAGTTGTCGTATTATATAGTATCTGTGATAGATAAACTAGATAATAGATAACTTTGTTGTAGTATATAGTATCTGTGATAGATAACCTAGATAATAGATAAACTTGTTGTATTATATAGTATCTGTGATAGATAACCTAGATAATAGATAAACTTGTTTTATTATATAGTATCTGTGATAGATAAACTAGATAATAGATAACTTTGTTGTATTATATAGTATCTGTGATAGATAACCTAGATAATAGGTAAACTTGTTGTATTATATAGTATCTGTGATAGATAAACTAGATAATACATACAGTTGTTGCTTTGTATAGTATCTGTGATAGATAAACTAGATAATAGATAAACTTGTTATATTATATAGTATCTGTGATTGATAAAGTAGATAATAGATAAACTGGTTTTATTATATAGTATCTGTGATAGATAAACTAGATAATACATACAGTTGTTGGATTGTATAGTATCTGTGATAGATAAACTAGATAATAGATAAAGTTGTTGTATTATATAGTATCTGTGATAGATAAACTAGATAATAGATAAAGTTGTTGTATTATATAGTATCTGTGATAGATAACCTAGATAATAGATAAACTTGTTGTATTATATAGTATCTGTGATAGATAAACTAGATAATAGATAAAGTTGTTGTATTATATAGTATCTGTGATAGATAAACTAGATAATAGATAAATTTGTTGTATTATATAGTATCTGTGATAGGTAAACTAGATAATAGATAACTTTGTTGTATTATATAGTATCTGTGATAGATAACCTAGATAATAGATAAACTTGTTGTATTATATAGTATCTGTGATAGATAACCTAGATAATAGATAAACTTGTTTTATTATATAGTATCTGTGATAGATAAACTAGATAATATATACAGTTGTTGGATTGTATAGTATCTGTGATAGATAACCTAGATAATAGATAAACTTATTGTATTATATAGTATCTGTGATAGATAACCTAGATAATAGATAAACTTGTTGTATTATATAGTATCTGTGATAGATAACCTAGATAATAGATAAACTTGTTGTATTATATAGTATCTGTGATAGATAAACTAGATAATACATACAGTTGTTGTATTGTATAGTATCTGTGATAGATAAACTAGATAATAGATAAAGTTGTTGTATTATATAGTATCTGTGATAGATAAACTAGACAATAGATAAACTTGCTGTATTATATAGTATCTGTGATAGATAAACTAGATAATAGATAAAGTTGTCGTATTATATAGTATCTGTGATAGATAAACTAGATAATAGATAACTTTGTTGTAGTATATAGTATCTGTGATAGATAACCTAGATAATAGATAAACTTGTTGTATTATATAGTATCTGTGATAGATAAACTTGATAATACATACAGTTGTTGTATTATATAGTATCTGTAATAAATAAACTAGATAATAGATAAACTTGTTGTATTATATAGTATCTTAGATAGGTAAACTAGATAATAGATAACTTTGTTGTATTATATAGTATCTGTGATAGATAACCTAGATAATAGATAAACTTGTTGTATTATATAGTATCTGTGATAGATAACCTAGATAATAGATAAACTTGTTTTATTATATAGTATCTGTGATAGATAAACTAGATAATAGATAACTTTGTTGTATTATATAGTATCTGTGATAGATAACCTAGATAATAGGTAAACTTGTTGTATTATATAGTATCTGTGATAGATAAACTAGATAATACATACAGTTGTTGCTTTGTATAGTATCTGTGATAGATAAACTAGATAATAGATAAACTTGTTATATTATATAGTATCTGTGATAAATAAAGTAGATAATAGATAAACTTGCTGTATTATACAGTATCTGTGATAGATAAACTAGATAATAGATAAAATTGTTGTATTATATAGTAACTGTGATAGATAAACTAGATAATAGATAAACTTGCTGTATTATATAGTATCTGTGATAGATAAACTAGATAATAGATAAAGTTGTTGTATTATATAGTATCTGTGATAGATAAACTAGATAATAGATAAAGTTGTTGTATTATATAGTATCTGTGATAGATAACCTAGATAATAGATAAACTTGTTGTATTATATAGTATCTGTGATAGATAACCTAGATAATAGATAAACTTGTTTTATTATATAGTATCTGTGATAGATAAACTAGATAATAGATAACTTTGTTGTATTATATAGTATCTGTGATAGATAACCTAGATAATAGGTAAACTTGTTGTATTATATAGTATCTGTGATAGATAAACTAGATAATACATACAGTTGTTGCTTTGTATAGTATCTGTGATAGATAAACTAGATAATAGATAAACTTGTTATATTATATAGTATCTGTGATAGATAAACTAGATAATAGATAAAGTTGTTGTATTATATAGTATCTGTGATAGATAAACTAGATAATAGATAAACTTGTTGTATTATATAGTATCTGTGATAGGTAAACTAGATAATAGATAACTTTGTTGTATTATATAGTATCTGTGATAGATAACCTAGATAATAGATAAACTTGTTGTATTATATAGTATCTGTGATAGATAACCTAGATAATAGATAAACTTGTTTTATTATATAGTATCTGTGATAGATAAACTAGATAATATATACAGTTGTTGGATTGTATAGTATCTGTGATAGATAACCTAGATAATAGATAAACTTGTTGTATTATATAGTATCTGTGATAGATAACCTAGATAATAGATAAACTTGTTGTATTATATAGTATCTGTGATAGATAACCTAGATAATAGATAAACTTGTTGTATTATATAGTATCTGTGATAGATAAACTAGATAATACATACAGTTGTTGTATTGTATAGTATCTGTGATAGATAAACTAGATAATAGATAAAGTTGTTGTATTATATAGTATCTGTGATAGATAAACTAGACAATAGATAAACTTGCTGTATTATATAGTATCTGTGATAGATAAACTAGATAATAGATAAAGTTGTTGTATTATATAGTATCTGTGATAGATAAACTAGATAATAGATAACTTTGTTGTAGTATATAGTATCTGTGATAGATAACCTAGATAATAGATAAACTTGTTGTATTATATAGTATCTGTAATAGATAAACTTGATAATACATACAGTTGTTGTATTATATAGTATCTGTAATAGATAAACTAGATAATAGATAACTTTGTTGTATTATATAGTATCTGTGATAGATAACCTAGATAATAGGTAAACTTGTTGTATTATATAGTATCTGTGATAGATAAACTAGATAATACATACAGTTGTTGTTTTGTATAGTATCTGTGATAGATAAACTAGATAATAGATAAACTTGTTATATTATATAGTATCTGTGATAGATAAACTAGATAATAGATAAACTTGCTGTATTATATAGTATCTGTAATAGATAAACTAGATAATAGATAAACTTGTTGTATTATATAGTATCTGTGATAGGTAAACTAGATAATAGATAACTTTGTTGTATTATATAGTAACTGTGATAGATAACCTAGATCATAGATAAACTTGTTGTATTATATAGTATCTGTGATAGATAACCTAGATAATAGATAAACTTGTTTTATTATATAGTATCTGTGATAGATAAACTAGATAATAGATAACTTTGTTGTATTATATAGTATCTGTGATAGATAACCTAGATAATAGATAAACTTGTTGTATTATATAGTATCTGTGATAGATAAACTAGATAATAGATAACTTTGTTGTATTATATAGTATCTGTGATAGATAACCTAGATAATAGGTAAACTTGTTGTATTATATAGTATCTGTGATAGATAAACTAGATAATACATACAGTTGTTGCTTTGTATAGAATCTGTGATAGATAAACTAGATAATAGATAAACTTGTTATATTATATAGTATATGTGATAGATAAACTAGATAATAGATAAACTTGTTATATTATATAGTATCTGTGATAGATAAACTAGATAATAGATAAAGTTGTTGTATTATATAGTATCTGTGATAGATAAACTAGATAATAGATAAACTTGTTGTATTATATAGTATCTGTGATAGGTAAACTAGATAATAGATAACTTTGTTGTATTATATAGTATCTGTGATAGATAACCTAGATAATAGATAAACTTGTTGTATTATATAGTATCTGTGATAGATAAACTAGATAATATATACAGTTGTTGGATTGTATAGTATCTGTGATAGATAACCTAGATAATAGATAAACTTGTTGTATTATATAGTATCTGTGATAGATAACCTAGATAATAGATAAACTTGTTGTATTATATAGTATCTGTGATAGATAACCTAGATAATAGATAAACTTGTTGTATTATATAGTATCTGTGATAGATAAACTAGATAATACATACAGTTGTTGTATTGTATAGTATCTGTGATAGATAAACTAGATAATAGATAAAGTTGTTGTATTATATAGTATCTGTGATAGATAAACTAGACAATAGATAAACTTGCTGTATTATATAGTATCTGTGATAGATAAACTAGATAATAGATAAAGTTGTTGTATTATATAGTATCTGTGATAGATAAACTAGATAATAGATAACTTTGTTGTAGTATATAGTATCTGTGATAGATAACCTAGATAATAGATAAACTTGTTGTATTATATAGTATCTGTGATAGATAAACTTGATAATACATACAGTTGTTGTATTATATAGTATCTGTAATAGATAAACTAGATAATAGATAAACTTGTTGTATTATATAGTATCTGTGATAGGTAAACTAGATAATAGATAACTTTGTTGTATTATATAGTGTCTGTGATAGATAACCTAGATAATAGATAAACTTGTTGTATTATATAGTATCTGTGATAGATAACCTAGATAATAGATAAACTTGTTTTATTATATAGTATCTGTGATAGATAAACTAGATAATAGATAACTTTGTTGTATTATATAGTATCTGTGATAGATAACCTAGATAATAGGTAAACTTGTTGTATTATATAGTATCTGTGATAGATAAACTAGATAATACATACAGTTGTTGCTTTGTATAGTATCTGTGATAGATAAACTAGATAATAGATAAACTTGTTATATTATATAGTATCTGTGATAGATAAACTAGATAATAGATAAACTTGCTGTATTATATAGTATCTGTGATAGATAAACTAGATAATAGATAAAGTTGTTGTATTATATAGTATCTGTAATAGATAAACTAGATAATAGATAAACTTGTTGTATTATATAGTATCTGTGATTGGTAAACTAGATAATAGATAACTTTGTTGTATTATATAGTAACTGTGATAGATAACCTAGATAATAGATAAACTTGTTGTATTATATAGTATCTGTGATAGATAACCTAGATAATAGATAAAGTTGTTGTATTATATAGTATCTGTGATAGATAAACTAGATCATACATACAGTTGTTGGATTGTATAGTATCTGTGATAGATAAACTAGATAATAGATAAACTTGCTGTATTATATAGTATCTGTGATAGATAAACTAGATAATAGATAAAATTGTTGTATTATATAGTAACTGTGATAGATAAACTAGATAATAGATAAACTTGTTGTATTATATAGTATCTGTGATAGATAAACTAGATAATAGATAATGTTGTTGTATTATATAGTATCTGTGATAGATAAACTAGATAATAGATAAAGTTGTTGTATTATATAGTATCTGTGATAGATAACCTAGATAATAGATAAACTTGTTGTATTATATAGTATCTGTGATAGATAAACTAGATAATACATACAGTTGTTGTATTGTATAGTATCTGTGATAGATAAACTAGATAATAGATAACTTTGTTGTATTATATAGTATCTGTGATAGATAAACTAGATAATAGATAAACTTCTTGTATTATATAGTATCTGTGATAGATAAACTAGATAATAGATAACTTTGTTGTATTATATAGTATCTGTGATAGATAACCTAGATAATAGGTAAACTTGTTGTATTATATAGTATCTGTGATAGATAAACTAGATAATACATACAGTTGTTGTATTGTATAGTATCTGTGATAGATAACCTTGATAATAGGTAAACTTGTTGTATTATATAGTATCTGTGATAGATAAACTAGATAATACATACAGTTGTTGCTTTGTATAGTATCTGTGATAGATAAACTAGATAATAGATAAACTTGTTATATTATATAGTATCTGTGATAGATAAACTAGATAATAGATAAACTTGCTGTATTATATAGTATCTGTGATAGGTAAACTAGATAATAGATAACTTTGTTGTATTATATAGTAACTGTGATAGATAACCTAGATAATAGATAAACTTGTTGTATTATATAGTATCTGTTATAGATAACCTAGATAATAGATAAACTTGTTTTATTATATAGTATCTGTGATAGATAAACTAGATAATAGATAACTTTGTTGTATTATATAGTATCTGTGATAGATAACCTAGATAATAGATAAACTTGTTGTATTATATAGTATCTGTGATAGATAACCTAGATAATAGATAAACTTGTTTTATTATATAGTATCTGTGATAGATAAACTAGATAATAGATAACTTTGTTGTATTATATAGTATCTGTGATAGATAACCTAGATAATAGGTAAACTTGTTGTATTATATAGTATCTGTGATAGATAAACTAGATAATACATACAGTTGTTGCTTTGAATAGTATCTGTGATAGATAAACTAGATAATAGATAAAGTTGTTATATTATATAGTATCTGTGATCGATAAACTAGATAATAGATAAAGTTGTTGTATTATATAGTATCTGTGATAGATAAACTAGATAATAGATAAACTTGTTATATTATATAGTATCTGTGATAGGTAAACTAGATAATAGATAACTTTGTTGTATTATATAGTATCTGTGATAGATAACCTAGATAATAGATAAACTTGTTGTATTATATAGTATCTGTGATAGATAACCTAGATAATAGATAAACTTGTTTTATTATATAGTATCTGTGATAGATAAACTAGATAATATATACAGTTGTTGGATTGTATAGTATCTGTGATAGATAACCTAGATAATAGATAAACTTGTTGTATTATATAGTATCTGTGATGGATAACCTAGATAATAGATAAACTTGTTGTATTATATAGTATCTGTGATAGATAACCTAGATAATAGATAAACTTGTTGTATTATATAGTATCTGTGATAGATAAACTAGATAATACATACAGTTGTTGTATTGTATAGTATCTGTGATAGATAAACTAGATAATAGATAAAGTTGTTGTATTATATAGTATCTGTGATAGATAAACTAGACAATAGATAAACTTGCTGTATTATATAGTATCTGTGATAGATAAACTAGATAATAGATAAAGTTGTTGTATTATATAGTATCTGTGATAGATAAACTAGATAATAGATAACTTTGTTGTAGTATATAGTATCTGTGATAGATAACCTAGATAATAGATAAACTTGTTGTATTATATAGTATCTGTGATAGATAAACTTGATAATACATACAGTTGTTGTATTATATAGTATCTGTAATAGATAAACTAGATAATAGATAAACTTGTTGTATTATATAGTATCTGTGATAGGTAAACTAGATAATAGATAACTTTGTTGTATTATATAGTATCTGTGATAGATAACCTAGATAATAGATAAACTTGGTGTATTATATAGTATCTGTGATAGATAACCTAGATAATAGATAAACTTGTTTTATTATATAGTATCTGTGATAGATAAACTAGATAATAGATAACTTTGTTGTATTATACAGTATCTGTGATAGATAACCTAGATAATAGGTAAATTTGTTGTATTATATAGTATCTGTGATAGATAAACTAGATAATACATACAGTTGTTGCTTTGTATAGTATCTGTGATAGATAAACTAGATAATAGATAAACTTGTTATATTATATAGTATCTGTGATAGATAAAGTAGATAATAGATAAACTTGCTGTATTATATAGTATCTGTGATAGATAAACTAGATAATAGATAAAGTTGTTGTATTATATAGTATCTGTAATAGATAAACTAGATAATAGATAACTTATTGTATTATATAGTATTTGTGATAGGTAAACTAGATAATAGATAACTTTGTTGTATTATATAGTATCTGTGATAGAAAACCTAGATAATAGATAAACTTGTTGTATTATATAGTATCTGTGATAGATAACCTAGATAATAGATAAACTTGTTTTATTATATAGTATCTGTGATAGATAAACTAGATAATAGATAACTTTGTTGTATTATATAGTATCTGTGATAGATAACCTAGATAATAGGTAAACTTGTTGTATTATATAGTATCTGTGATAGATAAACTAGATAATACATACAGTTGTTGCTTTGTATAGTATCTGTGATAGATAAACTAGATAATAGATAAACTTGTTATATTATATAGTATCTGTGATTGATAAAGTAGATAATAGATAAACTGGTTTTATTATATAGTATCTGTGATAGATAAACTAGATAATACATACAGTTGTTGGATTGTATAGTATCTGTGATAGATAAACTAGATAATAGATAAAGTTGTTGTATTATATAGTATCTGTGATAGATAAACTAGATAATAGATAAAGTTGTTGTATTATATAGTATCTGTGATAGATAACCTAGATAATAGATAAACTTGTTGTATTATATAGTATCTGTGATAGATAAACTAGATAATAGATAAAGTTGTTGTATTATATAGTATCTGTGATAGATAAACTAGATAATAGATAAACTTGTTGTATTATATAGTATCTGTGATAGGTAAACTAGATAATAGATAACTTTGTTGTATTATATAGTATCTGTGATAGATAACCTAGATAATAGATAAACTTGTTGTATTATATATTATCTGTGATAGATAACCTAGATAATAGATAAACTTGTTTTATTATATAGTATCTGTGATAGATAAACTAGATAATATATACAGTTGTTGGATTGTATAGTATCTGTGATAGATAACCTAGATAATAGATAAACTTGTTGTATTATATAGTATCTGTGATAGATAACCTAGATAATAGATAAACTTGTTGTATTATATAGTATCTGTGATAGATAACCTAGATAATAGATAAACTTGTTGTATTATATAGTATCTGTGATAGATAAACTAGATAATACATACAGTTGTTGTATTGTATAGTATCTGTGATAGATAAACTAGATAATAGATAAAGTTGTTGTATTATATAGTATCTGTGATAGATAAACTAGACAATAGATAAACTTGCTGTATTATATAGTATCTGTGATAGATAAACTAGATAATAGATAAAGTTGTCGTATTATATAGTATCTGTGATAGATAAACTAGATAATAGATAACTTTGTTGTAGTATATAGTATCTGTGATAGATAACCTAGATAATAGATAAACTTGTTGTATTATATAGTATCTGTGATAGATAACCTAGATAATAGATAAACTTGTTTTATTATATAGTATCTGTGATAGATAAACTAGATAATAGATAACTTTGTTGTATTATATAGTATCTGTGATAGATAACCTAGATAATAGGTAAACTTGTTGTATTATATAGTATCTGTGATAGATAAACTAGATAATACATACAGTTGTTGCTTTGTATAGTATCTGTGATAGATAAACTAGATAATAGATAAACTTGTTATATTATATAGTATCTGTGATTGATAAAGTAGATAATAGATAAACTGGTTTTATTATATAGTATCTGTGATAGATAAACTAGATAATACATACAGTTGTTGGATTGTATAGTATCTGTGATAGATAAACTAGATAATAGATAAAGTTGTTGTATTATATAGTATCTGTGATAGATAAACTAGATAATAGATAAAGTTGTTGTATTATATAGTATCTGTGATAGATAACCTAGATAATAGATAAACTTGTTGTATTATATAGTATCTGTGATAGATAAACTAGATAATAGATAAAGTTGTTGTATTATATAGTATCTGTGATAGATAAACTAGATAATAGATAAATTTGTTGTATTATATAGTATCTGTGATAGGTAAACTAGATAATAGATAACTTTGTTGTATTATATAGTATCTGTGATAGATAACCTAGATAATAGATAAACTTGTTGTATTATATAGTATCTGTGATAGATAACCTAGATAATAGATAAACTTGTTTTATTATATAGTATCTGTGATAGATAAACTAGATAATATATACAGTTGTTGGATTGTATAGTATCTGTGATAGATAACCTAGATAATAGATAAACTTATTGTATTATATAGTATCTGTGATAGATAACCTAGATAATAGATAAACTTGTTGTATTATATAGTATCTGTGATAGATAACCTAGATAATAGATAAACTTGTTGTATTATATAGTATCTGTGATAGATAAACTAGATAATACATACAGTTGTTGTATTGTATAGTATCTGTGATAGATAAACTAGATAATAGATAAAGTTGTTGTATTATATAGTATCTGTGATAGATAAACTAGACAATAGATAAACTTGCTGTATTATATAGTATCTGTGATAGATAAACTAGATAATAGATAAAGTTGTCGTATTATATAGTATCTGTGATAGATAAACTAGATAATAGATAACTTTGTTGTAGTATATAGTATCTGTGATAGATAACCTAGATAATAGATAAACTTGTTGTATTATATAGTATCTGTGATAGATAAACTTGATAATACATACAGTTGTTGTATTATATAGTATCTGTAATAAATAAACTAGATAATAGATAAACTTGTTGTATTATATAGTATCTGTGATAGGTAAACTAGATAATAGATAACTTTGTTGTATTATATAGTATCTGTGATAGATAACCTAGATAATAGATAAACTTGTTGTATTATATAGTATCTGTGATAGATAACCTAGATAATAGATAAACTTGTTTTATTATATAGTATCTGTGATAGATAAACTAGATAATAGATAACTTTGTTGTATTATATAGTATCTGTGATAGATAACCTAGATAATAGGTAAACTTGTTGTATTATATAGTATCTGTGATAGATAAACTAGATAATACATACAGTTGTTGCTTTGTATAGTATCTGTGATAGATAAACTAGATAATAGATAAACTTGTTATATTATATAGTATCTGTGATAAATAAAGTAGATAATAGATAAACTTGCTGTATTATACAGTATCTGTGATAGATAAACTAGATAATAGATAAAATTGTTGTATTATATAGTAACTGTGATAGATAAACTAGATAATAGATAAACTTGCTGTATTATATAGTATCTGTGATAGATAAACTAGATAATAGATAAAGTTGTTGTATTATATAGTATCTGTGATAGATAAACTAGATAATAGATAAAGTTGTTGTATTATATAGTATCTGTGATAGAAAACCTAGATAATAGATAAACTTGTTGTATTATATAGTATCTGTGATAGATAAACTAGATAATACATACAGTTGTTGTATTGTATAGTATCTGTGATAGATAAACTAGATAATAGATAACTTTGTTGTATTATATAGTATCTGTGATAGATAAACTAGATAATAGATAAACTTGTTATATTATATAGTATCTGTGATAGATAAACTAGATAATAGATAAACTTGTTGTATTATATAGTATCTGTGATAGGTAAACTAGATAATAGATAAACTTGTTGTATTATATAGTATCTGTGATAGATAAACTAGATAATAGATAACTTTGTTGTATTATATAGTATCTGTGATAGATAACCTAGATAATAGGTAAACTTGTTGTATTATATAGTATCTGTGATAGATAAACTAGATAATACATACAGTTGTTGCTTTGTATAGTATCTGTGATAGATAAACTAGATAATAGATAAACTTGTTATATTATATAGTATCTGTGATAAATAAAGTAGATAATAGATAAACTTGCTGTATTATATAGTATCTGTGATAGATAAACTAGATAATAGATAAAATTGTTGTATTATATAGTAACTGTGATAGATAAACTAGATAATAGATAAACTTGCTGTATTATATAGTATCTGTGATAGATAAACTAGATAATAGATAAAGTTGTTGTATTATATAGTATCTGTGATAGATAAACTAGATAATAGATAAAGTTGTTGTATTATATAGTATCTGTGATAGAAAACCTAGATAATAGATAAACTTGTTGTATTATATAGTATCTGTGATAGATAAACTAGATAATACATACAGTTGTTGTATTGTATAGTATCTGTGATAGATAAACTAGATAATAGATAACTTTGTTGTATTATATATTATCTGTGATAGATAAACTAGATAATAGATAAACTTCTTGTATTATATAGTATCTGTGATAGATAAACTAGACAATAGATAAACTTGCTGTATTATATAGTATCTGTGATAGATAAACTAGATAATAGATAAAGTTGTCGTATTATATAGTATCTGTGATAGATAACCTAGATAATAGATAAACTTGTTGTATTATATAGTATCTGTGATAGATAACCTAGATAATAGATAAACTTGTTGTATTATATAGTATCTGTGATAGATAAACTAGATAATACATACAGTTGTTGTATTGTATAGTATCTGTGATAGATAAACTAGATAATAGATAAAGTTGTTGTATTATATAGTATCTGTGATAGATAAACTAGACAATAGATAAACTTGCTGTATTATATAGTATCTGTGATAGATAAACTAGATAATAGATAAAGTTGTCGTATTATATAGTATCTGTGATAGATAAACTAGATAATAGATAACTTTGTTGTAGTATATAGTATCTGTGATAGATAACCTAGATAATAGATAAACTTGTTGTATTATATAGTATCTGTGATAGATAACCTAGATAATAGATAAACTTGTTTTATTATATAGTATCTGTGATAGATAAACTAGATAATAGATAACTTTGTTGTATTATATAGTATCTGTGATAGATAACCTAGATAATAGGTAAACTTGTTGTATTATATAGTATCTGTGATAGATAAACTAGATAATACATACAGTTGTTGCTTTGTATAGTATCTGTGATAGATAAACTAGATAATAGATAAACTTGTTATATTATATAGTATCTGTGATTGATAAAGTAGATAATAGATAAACTGGTTTTATTATATAGTATCTGTGATAGATAAACTAGATAATACATACAGTTGTTGGATTGTATAGTATCTGTGATAGATAAACTAGATAATAGATAAAGTTGTTGTATTATATAGTATCTGTGATAGATAAACTAGATAATAGATAAAGTTGTTGTATTATATAGTATCTGTGATAGATAACCTAGATAATAGATAAACTTGTTGTATTATATAGTATCTGTGATAGATAAACTAGATAGTAGATAAAGTTGTTGTATTATATTGTATCTGTGATAGATAAACTAGATAATAGATAAACTTGTTGTATTATATAGTATCTGTGATAGGTAAACTAGATAATAGATAACTTTGTTGTATTATATAGTATCTGTGATAGATAACCTAGATAATAGATAAACTTGTTGTATTATATAGTATCTGTGATAGATAACCTAGATAATAGATAAACTTGTTTTATTATATAGTATCTGTGATAGATAAACTAGATAATATATACAGTTGTTGGATTGTATAGTATCTGTGATAGATAACCTAGATAATAGATAAACTTGTTGTATTATATAGTATCTGTGATAGATAACCTAGATAATAGATAAACTTGTTGTATTATATAGTATCTGTGATAGATAAACTAGATAATACATACAGTTGTTGTATTGTATAGTATCTGTGATAGATAAACTAGATAATAGATAAAGTTGTTGTATTATATAGTATCTGTGATAGATAAACTAGACAATAGATAAACTTGCTGTATTATATAGTATCTGTGATAGATAAACTAGATAATAGATAAAGTTGTCGTATTATATAGTATCTGTGATAGATAAACTAGATAATAGATAACTTTGTTGTAGTATATAGTATCTGTGATAGATAACCTAGATAATAGATAAACTTGTTGTATTATATAGTATCTGTGATAGATAAACTTGATAATACATACAGTTGTTGTATTATATAGTATCTGTAATAAATAAGCTAGATAATAGATAAACTTGTTGTATTATATAGTATCTGTGATAGGTAAACTAGATAATAGATAACTTTGTTGTATTATATAGTATCTGTGATAGATAACCTAGATAATAGATAAACTTGTTGTATTATATAGTATCTGTGATAGATAACCTAGATAATAGATAAACTTGTTTTATTATATAGTATCTGTGATAGATAAACTAGATAATAGATAACTTTGTTGTATTATATAGTATCTGTGATAGATAACCTAGATAATAGATAAACTTGTTGTATTATATAGTATCTGTGATAGATAAACTAGATAATACATACAGTTGTTGCTTTGTATAGTATCTGTGATAGATAAACTAGATAATAGATAAACTTGTTATATTATATAGTATCTGTGATAAATAAAGTAGATAATAGATAAACTTGCTGTATTATATAGTATCTGTGATAGATAAACTAGATAATAGATAAAATTGTTGTATTATATAGTAACTGTGATAGATAAACTAGATAATAGATAAACTTGCTGTATTATATAGTATCTGTGATAGATAAACTAGATAATAGATAAAGTTGTTGTATTATATAGTATCTGTGATAGATAAACTAGATAATAGATAAAGTTGTTGTATTATATAGTATCTGTGATAGAAAACCTAGATAATAGATAAACTTGTTGTATTATATAGTATCTGTGATAGATAACCTAGATAATAGATAAACTTGTTTTATTATATAGTATCTGTGATAGATAAACTAGATAATAGATAACTTTGTTGTATTATATAGTATCTGTGATAGATAACCTAGATAATAGGTAAACTTGTTGTATTATATAGTATCTGTGATAGATAAACTAGATAATACATACAGTTGTTGCTTTGTATAGTATCTGTGATAGATAAACTAGATAATAGATAAACTTGTTATATTATATAGTATCTGTGATTGATAAAGTAGATAATAGATAAACTGGTTTTATTATATAGTATCTGTGATAGATAAACTAGATAATACATACAGTTGTTGGATTGTATAGTATCTGTGATAGATAAACTAGATAATAGATAAAGTTGTTGTATTATATAGTATCTGTGATAGATAAACTAGATAATAGATAAAGTTGTTGTATTATATAGTATCTGTGATAGATAACCTAGATAATAGATAAACTTGTTGTATTATATAGTATCTGTGATAGATAAACTAGATAGTAGATAAAGTTGTTGTATTATATTGTATCTGTGATAGATAAACTAGATAATAGATAAACTTGTTGTATTATATAGTATCTGTGATAGGTAAACTAGATAATAGATAACTTTGTTGTATTATATAGTATCTGTGATAGATAACCTAGATAATAGATAAACTTGTTGTATTATATAGTATCTGTGATAGATAACCTAGATAATAGATAAACTTGTTTTATTATATAGTATCTGTGATAGATAAACTAGATAATATATACAGTTGTTGGATTGTATAGTATCTGTGATAGATAACCTAGATAATAGATAAACTTGTTGTATTATATAGTATCTGTGATAGATAACCTAGATAATAGATAAACTTGTTGTATTATATAGTATCTGTGATAGATAAACTAGATAATACATACAGTTGTTGTATTGTATAGTATCTGTGATAGATAAACTAGATAATAGATAAAGTTGTTGTATTATATAGTATCTGTGATAGATAAACTAGACAATAGATAAACTTGCTGTATTATATAGTATCTGTGATAGATAAACTAGATAATAGATAAAGTTGTCGTATTATATAGTATCTGTGATAGATAAACTAGATAATAGATAACTTTGTTGTAGTATATAGTATCTGTGATAGATAACCTAGATAATAGATAAACTTGTTGTATTATATAGTATCTGTGATAGATAAACTTGATAATACATACAGTTGTTGTATTATATAGTATCTGTAATAAATAAGCTAGATAATAGATAAACTTGTTGTATTATATAGTATCTGTGATAGGTAAACTAGATAATAGATAACTTTGTTGTATTATATAGTATCTGTGATAGATAACCTAGATAATAGATAAACTTGTTGTATTATATAGTATCTGTGATAGATAACCTAGATAATAGATAAACTTGTTTTATTATATAGTATCTGTGATAGATAAACTAGATAATAGATAACTTTGTTGTATTATATAGTATCTGTGATAGATAACCTAGATAATAGATAAACTTGTTGTATTATATAGTATCTGTGATAGATAAACTAGATAATACATACAGTTGTTGCTTTGTATAGTATCTGTGATAGATAAACTAGATAATAGATAAACTTGTTATATTATATAGTATCTGTGATAAATAAAGTAGATAATAGATAAACTTGCTGTATTATATAGTATCTGTGATAGATAAACTAGATAATAGATAAAATTGTTGTATTATATAGTAACTGTGATAGATAAACTAGATAATAGATAAACTTGCTGTATTATATAGTATCTGTGATAGATAAACTAGATAATAGATAAAGTTGTTGTATTATATAGTATCTGTGATAGATAAACTAGATAATAGATAAAGTTGTTGTATTATATAGTATCTGTGATAGAAAACCTAGATAATAGATAAACTTGTTGTATTATATAGTATCTGTGATAGATAAACTAGATAATACATACAGTTGTTGTATTGTATAGTATCTGTGATAGATAAACTAGATGATAGATAACTTTGTTGTATTATATAGTATCTGTGATAGATAAACTAGATAATAGATAAACTTGTTATATTATATAGTATCTGTGATAGATAAACTAGATAATAGATAAACTTGCTGTATTATATAGTATCTGTGATAGGTAAACTAGATAATGGATAAACTTGTTGTATTATATAGTATCTGTGATAGATAAACTAGATAATAGATAACTTTGTTGTATTATATAGTATCTGTGATAGATAACCTAGATAATAGGTAAACTTGTTGTATTATATAGTATCTGTGATAGATAAACTAGATAATACATACAGTTGTTGCTTTGTATAGTATCTGTGATAGATAAACTAGATAATAGATAAACTTGTTATATTATATAGTATCTGTGATAAATAAAGTAGATAATAGATAAACTTGCTGTATTATATAGTATCTGTGATAGATAAACTAGATAATAGATAAAATTGTTGTATTATATAGTAACTGTGATAGATAAACTAGATAATAGATAAACTTGCTGTATTATATAGTATCTGTGATAGATAAACTAGATAATAGATAAAGTTGTTGTATTATATAGTATCTGTGATAGATAAACTAGATAATAGATAAAGTTGTTGTATTATATAGTATCTGTGATAGAAAACCTAGATAATAGATAAACTTGTTGTATTATATAGTATCTGTGATAGATAAACTAGATAATACATACAGTTGTTGTATTGTATAGTATCTGTGATAGATAAACTAGATAATAGATAACTTTGTTGTATTATATAGTATCTGTGATAGATAAACTAGATAATAGATAAACTTCTTGTATTATATAGTATCTGTGATAGATAAACTAGATAATAGATAAACTTGCTGTATTATATAGTATCTGTGATAGGTAAACTAGATAGTAGATAAACTTGTTGTATTATATAGTATCTGTGATAGGTAAACTAGATAATAGATAACTTTGTTGTATTATATAGTATCTGTGATAGATAACCTAGATAATAGATAAACTTGTTGTATTATATAGTATCTGTGATAGATAACCTAGATAATAGATAAACTTGTTTTATTATATAGTATCTGTGATAGATAAACTAGATAATATATACAGTTGTTGGATTGTATAGTATCTGTGATAGATAACCTAGATAATAGATAAACTTGTTGTATTATATAGTATCTGTGATAGATAACCTAGATAATAGATAAACTTGTTGTATTATATAGTATCTGTGATAGATAACCTAGATAATAGATAAACTTGTTGTATTATATAGTATCTGTGATAGATAAACTAGATAATACATACAGTTGTTGTATTGTATAGTATCTGTGATAGATAAACTAGATAATAGATAAAGTTGTTGTATTATATAGTATCTGTGATAGATAAACTAGACAATAGATAAACTTGCTGTATTATATAGTATCTGTGATAGATAAACTAGATAATAGATAAAGTTGTCGTATTATATAGTATCGGTGATAGATAAACTAGATAATAGATAACTTTGTTGTAGTATATAGTATCTGTGATAGATAACCTAGATAATAGATAAACTTGTTGTATTATATAGTATCTGTGATAGATAAACTTGATAATACATACAGTTGTTGTATTATATAGTATCTGTAATAAATAAACTAGATAATAGATAAACTTGTTGTATTATATAGTATCTGTGATAGGTAAACTAGATAATATATAACTTTGTTGTATTATATAGTATCTGTGATAGATAACCTAGATAATAGATAAACTTGTTGTATTATATAGTATCTGTGATAGATAACCTAGATAATAGATAAACTTGTTTTATTATATAGTATCTGTGATAGATAAACTAGATAATAGATAACTTTGTTGTATTATATAGTATCTGTGATAGATAACCTAGATAATAGGTAAACTTGTTGTATTATATAGTATCTGTGATAGATAAACTAGATAATACATACAGTTGTTGCTTTGTATAGTATCTGTGATAGATAAACTAGATAATAGATAAACTTGTTATATTATATAGTATCTGTGATAGATAAAGTAGATAATAGATAAACTTGCTGTATTATATAGTATCTGTGATAGATAAACTAGATAATAGATAAAATTGTTGTATTATATAGTAACTGTGATAGATAAACTAGATAATAGATAAACTTGCTGTATTATATAGTATCTGTGATAGATAAACTAGATAATAGATAAAGTTGTTGTATTATATAGTATCTGTGATAGATAAACTAGATAATAGATAAAGTTGTTGTATTATATAGTATCTGTGATAGAAAACCTAGATAATAGATAAACTTGTTGTATTATATAGTATCTGTGATAGATAAACTAGATAATACATACAGTTGTTGTATTGTATAGTATCTGTGATAGATAAACTAGATAATAGATAACTTTGTTGTATTATATAGTATCTGTGATAGATAAACTAGATAATAGATAAACTTCTTGTATTATATAGTATCTGTGATAGATAAACTAGATAATAGATAAACTTGCTGTATTATATAGTATCTGTGATAGGTAAACTAGATAATAGATAAAGTTGTTGTATTATATAGTATCTGTGATAGATAAAATAGATAATAGATAAACTTGTTGTATTATATAGTATCTGTGATAGATAACCTAGATAATAGATAAAGTTGTTGTATTATATAGTATCTGTGATAGATAACCTAGATAATAGATAAACTTGTTGTATTATATAGTATCTGTGATAGATAACCTAGATAATAGATAAAGTTGTTGTATTATATAGTATCTGTGATAGATAAACTAGATAATACATACAGTTGTTGTATTGTATAGTATCTGTGATAGATAAACTAGATAATAGATAAAGTTGATGTATTATATAGTATCTGTGATAGATAAACTAGATAATAGATAACTTTGTTGTATTATATAGTATCTGTGATAGATAACCTAGATAATAGATAAACTTGTTGTATTATATAGTATCTGTGATAGATAAACTTGATAATACATACAGTTGTTGTATTGTATAGTATCTGTGATAGATAAACTAGATAATAAATAAACTTGCTGTATTATATAGTATCTGTGATAGATAAACTAGATAATAGATAAACTTGTTGTATTATATAGTATCTGTGATAGGTAAACTAGATAATAGATAACTTTGTTGTATTATATAGTATCTGTGATAGATAACCTAGATAATAGATAAACTTGTTAAATTATATAGTATCTGTAATAGATAAACTAGATAATACATACAGTTGTTGCTTTGTATAGTATCTGTGATAGATAAACTAGATAATAGATAAACTTGTTATATTATATAGTATCTGTGATAGATAAACTAGATAATAGATAAACTTGCTGTATTATATAGTATCTGTGATAGATAAACTAGATAATAGATAAAGTTGTTGTATTATATAGTATCTGTGATAGATAAACTAGATAATAGATAAACTTGTTGTATTATATAGTATCTGTGATAGATAAACTAGATAATACATACAGTTGTTGCTTTGTATAGTATCTGTGATAGATAAACTAGATAATAGATAAACTTGTTATATTATATAGTATCTGTGATTGATAAAGTAGATAATAGATAAACTGGTTTTATTATATAGTATCTGTGATAGATAAACTAGATAATACATACAGTTGTTGGATTGTATAGTATCTGTGATAGATAAACTAGATAATAGATAAAGTTGTTGTATTATATAGTATCTGTGATAGATAAACTAGATAATAGATAAAGTTGTTGTATTATATAGTATCTGTGATAGATAACCTAGATAATAGATAAACTTGTTGTATTATATAGTATCTGTGATAGATAAACTAGATAATAGATAAAGTTGTTGTATTATATAGTATCTGTGATAGATAAACTAGATAATAGATAAACTTGTTGTATTATATAGTATCTGTGATAGGTAAACTAGATAATAGATAACTTTGTTGTATTATATAGTATCTGTGATAGATAACCTAGATAATAGATAAACTTGTTGTATTATATAGTATCTGTGATAGATAACCTAGATAATAGATAAACTTGTTTTATTATATAGTATCTGTGATAGATAAACTAGATAATATATACAGTTGTTGGATTGTATAGTATCTGTGATTGATAACCTAGATAATAGATAAACTTGTTGTATTATATAGTATCTGTGATAGATTACCTAGATAATAGATAAACTTGTTGTATTATATAGTATCTGTGATAGATAACCTAGATAATAGATAAACTTGTTGTATTATATAGTATCTGTGATAGATAAACTAGATAATACATACAGTTGTTGTATTGTATAGTATCTGTGATAGATAAACTAGATAATAGATAAAGTTGTTGTATTATATAGTATCTGTGATAGATAAACTAGACAATAGATAAACTTGCTGTATTATATAGTATCTGTGATAGATAAACTAGATAATAGATAAAGTTGTCGTATTATATAGTATCTGTGATAGATAAACTAGATAATAGATAACTTTGTTGTAGTATATAGTATCTGTGATAGATAACCTAGATAATAGATAAACTTGTTGTATTATATAGTATCTGTGATAGATAAACTTGATAATACATACAGTTGTTGTATTATATAGTATCTGTAATAAATAAACTAGATAATAGATAAACTTGTTGTATTATATAGTATCTGTGATAGGTAAACTAGATAATAGATAACTTTGTTGTATTATATAGTATCTGTGATAGATAACCTAGATAATAGATAAACTTGTTGTATTATATAGTATCTGTGATAGATAACCTAGATAATAGATAAACTTGTTTTATTATATAGTATCTGTGATAGATAAACTAGATAATAGATAACTTTGTTGTATTATATAGTATCTGTGATAGATAACCTAGATAATAGGTAAACTTGTTGTATTATATAGTATCTGTGATAGATAAACTAGATAATACATACAGTTGTTGCTTTGTATAGTATCTGTGATAGATAAACTAGATAATAGATAAACTTGTTATATTATATAGTATCTGTGATAAATAAAGTAGATAATAGATAAACTTGCTGTATTATATAGTATCTGTGATAGATAAACTAGATAATAGATAAAATTGTTGTATTATATAGTAACTGTGATAGATAAACTAGATAATAGATAAACTTGCTGTATTATATAGTATCTGTGATAGATAAACTAGATAATAGATAAAGTTGTTGTATTATATAGTATCTGTGATAGATAAACTAGATAATAGATAAAGTTGTTGTATTATATAGTATCTGTGATAGAAAACCTAGATAATAGATAAACTTGTTGTATTATATAGTATCTGTGATAGATAAACTAGATAATACATACAGTTGTTGTATTGTATAGTATCTGTGATAGATAAACTAGATAATAGATAACTTTGTTGTATTATATAGTATCTGTGATAGATAAACTAGATAATAGATAAACTTGTTATATTATATAGTATCTGTGATAGATAAACTAGATAATAGATAAACTTGCTGTATTATATAGTATCTGTGATAGGTAAACTAGATAATAGATAAACTTGTTGTATTATATAGTATCTGTGATAGATAAACTAGATAATAGATAACTTTGTTGTATTATATAGTATCTGTGATAGATAACCTAGATAATAGTTAAACTTGTTGTATTATATAGTATCTGTGATAGATAAACTAGATAATACATACAGTTGTTGCTTTGTATAGTATCTGTGATAGATAAACTAGATAATAGATAAACTTGTTATATTATATAGTATCTGTGATAAATAAAGTAGATAATAGATAAACTTGCTGTATTATATAGTATCTGTGATAGATAAACTAGATAATAGATAAAATTGTTGTATTATATAGTAACTGTGATAGATAAACTAGATAATAGATAAACTTGCTGTATTATATAGTATCTGTGATAGATAAACTAGATAATAGATAAAGTTGTTGTATTATATAGTATCTGTGATAGATAAACTAGATAATAGATAAAGTTGTTGTATTATATAGTATCTGTGATAGAAAACCTAGATAATAGATAAACTTGTTGTATTATATAGTATCTGTGATAGATAAACTAGATAATACATACAGTTGTTGTATTGTATAGTATCTGTGATAGATAAACTAGATAATAGATAACTTTGTTGTATTATATAGTATCTGTGATAGATAAACTAGATAATAGATAAACTTCTTGTATTATATAGTATCTGTGATAGATAAACTAGATAATAGATAAACTTGCTGTATTATATAGTATCTGTGATAGGTAAACTAGATAGTAGATAAACTTGTTGTATTATATAGTATCTGTGATAGGTAAACTAGATAATAGATAACTTTGTTGTATTATATAGTATCTGTGATAGATAACCTAGATAATAGATAAACTTGTTGTATTATATAGTATCTGTGATAGATAACCTAGATAATAGATAAACTTGTTTTATTATATAGTATCTGTGATAGATAAACTAGATAATATATACAGTTGTTGGATTGTATAGTATCTGTGATAGATAACCTAGATAATAGATAAACTTGTTGTATTATATAGTATCTGTGATAGATAACCTAGATAATAGATAAACTTGTTGTATTATATAGTATCTGTGATAGATAACCTAGATAATAGATAAACTTGTTGTATTATATAGTATCTGTGATAGATAAACTAGATAATACATACAGTTGTTGTATTGTATAGTATCTGTGATAGATAAACTAGATAATAGATAAAGTTGTTGTATTATATAGTATCTGTGATAGATAAACTAGACAATAGATAAACTTGCTGTATTATAGAGTATCTGTGATAGATAAACTAGATAATAGATAAAGTTGTCGTATTATATAGTATCGGTGATAGATAAACTAGATAATAGATAACTTTGTTGTAGTATATAGTATCTGTGATTGATAACCTAGATAATAGATAAACTTGTTGTATTATATAGTATCTGTGATAGATAAACTTGATAATACATACAGTTGTTGTGTTATATAGTATCTGTAATAAATAAACTAGATAATAGATAAACTTGTTGTATTATATAGTATCTGTGATAGGTAAACTAGATAATAGATAACTTTGTTGTATTATATAGTATCTGTGATAGATAACCTAGATAATAGATAAACTTGTTGTATTATATAGTATCTGTGATAGATAACCTAGATAATAGATAAACTTGTTTTATTATATAGTATCTGTGATAGATAAACTAGATAATAGATAACTTTGTTGTATTATATAGTATCTGTGATAGATAACCTAGATAATAGGTAAACTTGTTGTATTATATAGTATCTGTGATAGATAAACTAGATAATACATACAGTTGTTGCTTTGTATAGTATCTGTGATAGATAAACTAGATAATAGATAAACTTGTTATATTATATAGTATCTGTGATAGATAAAGTAGATAATAGATAAACTTGCTGTATTATATAGTATCTGTGATAGATAAACTAGATAATAGATAAAATTGTTGTATTATATAGTAACTGTGATAGATAAACTAGATAATAGATAAACTTGCTGTATTATATAGTATCTGTGATAGATAAACTAGATAATAGATAAAGTTGTTGTATTATATAGTATCTGTGATAGATAAACTAGATAATAGATAAAGTTGTTGTATTATATAGTATCTGTGATAGATAAACTAGACAATAGATAAACTTGCTGTATTATATAGTATCTGTGATAGATAAACTAGATAATAGATAAAGTTGTCGTATTATATAGTATCTGTGATAGATAAACTAGATAATAGATAACTTTGTTGTAGTATATAGTATCTGTGATAGATAACCTAGATAATAGATAAACTTGTTGTATTATATAGTATCTGTGATAGATAAACTTGATAATACATACAGTTGTTGTATTATATAGTATCTGTAATAAATAAACTAGATAATAGATAAACTTGTTGTATTATATAGTATCTGTGATAGGTAAACTAGATAATAGATAACTTTGTTGTATTATATAGTATCTGTGATAGATAACCTAGATAATAGATAAACTTGTTGTATTATATAGTATCTGTGATAGATAACCTAGATAATAGATAAACTTGTTTTATTATATAGTATCTGTGATAGATAAACTAGATAATAGATAACTTTGTTGTATTATATAGTATCTGTGATAGATAACCTAGATAATAGGTAAACTTGTTGTATTATATAGTATCTGTGATAGATAAACTAGATAATACATACAGTTGTTGCTTTGTATAGTATCTGTGATAGATAAACTAGATAATAGATAAACTTGTTATATTATATAGTATCTGTGATAAATAAAGTAGATAATAGATAAACTTGCTGTATTATATAGTATCTGTGATAGATAAACTAGATAATAGATAAAATTGTTGTATTATATAGTAACTGTGATAGATAAACTAGATAATAGATAAACTTGCTGTATTATATAGTATCTGTGATAGATAAACTAGATAATAGATAAAGTTGTTGTATTATATAGTATCTGTGATAGATAAACTAGATAATAGATAAAGTTGTTGTATTATATAGTATCTGTGATAGAAAACCTAGATAATAGATAAACTTGTTGTATTATATAGTATCTGTGATAGATAAACTAGATAATACATACAGTTGTTGTATTGTATAGTATCTGTGATAGATAAACTAGATAATAGATAACTTTGTTGTATTATATAGTATCTGTGATAGATAAACTAGATAATAGATAAACTTGTTATATTATATAGTATCTGTGATAGATAAACTAGATAATAGATAAACTTGCTGTATTATATAGTATCTGTGATAGGTAAACTAGATAATAGATAAACTTGTTGTATTATATAGTATCTGTGATAGATAAACTAGATAATAGATAACTTTGTTGTATTATATAGTATCTGTGATAGATAACCTAGATAATAGTTAAACTTGTTGTATTATATAGTATCTGTGATAGATAAACTAGATAATACATACAGTTGTTGCTTTGTATAGTATCTGTGATAGATAAACTAGATAATAGATAAACTTGTTATATTATATAGTATCTGTGATAAATAAAGTAGATAATAGATAAACTTGCTGTATTATATAGTATCTGTGATAGATAAACTAGATAATAGATAAAATTGTTGTATTATATAGTAACTGTGATAGATAAACTAGATAATAGATAAACTTGCTGTATTATATAGTATCTGTGATAGATAAACTAGATAATAGATAAAGTTGTTGTATTATATAGTATCTGTGATAGATAAACTAGATAATAGATAAAGTTGTTGTATTATATAGTATCTGTGATAGAAAACCTAGATAATAGATAAACTTGTTGTATTATATAGTATCTGTGATAGATAAACTAGATAATACATACAGTTGTTGTATTGTATAGTATCTGTGATAGATAAACTAGATAATAGATAACTTTGTTGTATTATATAGTATCTGTGATAGATAAACTAGATAATAGATAAACTTCTTGTATTATATAGTATCTGTGATAGATAAACTAGATAATAGATAAACTTGCTGTATTATATAGTATCTGTGATAGGTAAACTAGATAGTAGATAAACTTGTTGTATTATATAGTATCTGTGATAGGTAAACTAGATAATAGATAACTTTGTTGTATTATATAGTATCTGTGATAGATAACCTAGATAATAGATAAACTTGTTGTATTATATAGTATCTGTGATAGATAACCTAGATAATAGATAAACTTGTTTTATTATATAGTATCTGTGATAGATAAACTAGATAATATATACAGTTGTTGGATTGTATAGTATCTGTGATAGATAACCTAGATAATAGATAAACTTGTTGTATTATATAGTATCTGTGATAGATAACCTAGATAATAGATAAACTTGTTGTATTATATAGTATCTGTGATAGATAACCTAGATAATAGATAAACTTGTTGTATTATATAGTATCTGTGATAGATAAACTAGATAATACATACAGTTGTTGTATTGTATAGTATCTGTGATAGATAAACTAGATAATAGATAAAGTTGTTGTATTATATAGTATCTGTGATAGATAAACTAGACAATAGATAAACTTGCTGTATTATAGAGTATCTGTGATAGATAAACTAGATAATAGATAAAGTTGTCGTATTATATAGTATCGGTGATAGATAAACTAGATAATAGATAACTTTGTTGTAGTATATAGTATCTGTGATAGATAACCTAGATAATAGATAAACTTGTTGTATTATATAGTATCTGTGATAGATAAACTTGATAATACATACAGTTGTTGTGTTATATAGTATCTGTAATAAATAAACTAGATAATAGATAAACTTGTTGTATTATATAGTATCTGTGATAGGTAAACTAGATAATAGATAACTTTGTTGTATTATATAGTATCTGTGATAGATAACCTAGATAATAGATAAACTTGTTGTATTATATAGTATCTGTGATAGATAACCTAGATAATAGATAAACTTGTTTTATTATATAGTATCTGTGATAGATAAACTAGATAATAGATAACTTTGTTGTATTATATAGTATCTGTGATAGATAACCTAGATAATAGGTAAACTTGTTGTATTATATAGTATCTGTGATAGATAAACTAGATAATACATACAGTTGTTGCTTTGTATAGTATCTGTGATAGATAAACTAGATAATAGATAAACTTGTTATATTATATAGTATCTGTGATAGATAAAGTAGATAATAGATAAACTTGCTGTATTATATAGTATCTGTGATAGATAAACTAGATAATAGATAAAATTGTTGTATTATATAGTAACTGTGATAGATAAACTAGATAATAGATAAACTTGCTGTATTATATAGTATCTGTGATAGATAAACTAGATAATAGATAAAGTTGTTGTATTATATAGTATCTGTGATAGATAAACTAGATAATAGATAAAGTTGTTGTATTATATAGTATCTGTGATAGAAAACCTAGATAATAGATAAACTTGTTGTATTATATAGTATCTGTGATAGATAAACTAGATAATACATACAGTTGTTGTATTGTATAGTATCTGTGATAGATAAACTAGATAATAGATAACTTTGTTGTATTATATAGTATCTGTGATAGATAAACTAGATAATAAATAAACTTCTTGTATTATATAGTATCTGTGATAGATAAACTAGATAATAGATAAACTTGCTGTATTATATAGTATCTGTGATAGGTAAACTAGATAATAGATAAAGTTGTTGTATTATATAGTATCTGTGATAGATAAAATAGATAATAGATAAACTTGTTGTATTATATAGTATCTGTGATAGGTAAACTAGATAATAGATAACTTTGTTGTATTATATAGTATCTGTGATAGATAACCTAGATAATAGATAAACTTGTTGTATTATATAGTATCTGTGATAGATAACCTAGATAATAGATAAACTTGTTGTATTATATAGTATCTGTGATAGATAACCTAGATAATAGATAAAGTTGTTGTATTATATAGTATCTGTGATAGATAAACTAGATAATACATACAGTTGTTGTATTGTATAGTATCTGTGATAGATAAACTAGATAATAGATAAAGTTGTTGTATTATATAGTATCTGTGATAGATAAACTAGATAATAGATAACTTTGTTGTATTATATAGTATCTGTGATAGATAACCTAGATAATAGATAAACTTGTTGCATTATATAGTATCTGTGATAGATAAACTAGATAATAGATAACTTTGTTGTATTGTATAGTATCTGTGATAGATAAACTAGATAATAGATAACTTTGTTGTATTATATAGTATCTGTGATAGATAAACTAGATAATAGATAAACTTCTTGTATTATATAGTATCTGTGATAGATAAACTAGATAATAGATAAACTTGCTGTATTATATAGTATCTGTGATAGGTAAACTAGATAATAGATAAAGTTGTTGTATTATATAGTATCTGTGATAGATAAAATAGATAATAGATAAACTTGTTGTATTATATAGTATCTGTGATAGATAACCTAGATAATAGATAAAGTTGTTGTATTATATAGTATCTGTGATAGATAACCTAGATAATAGATAAACTTGTTGTATTATATAGTATCTGTGATAGATAACCTAGATAATAGATAAAGTTGTTGTATTATATAGTATCTGTGATAGATAAACTAGATAATACATACAGTTGTTGTATTGTATAGTATCTGTGATAGATAAACTAGATAATAGATAAAGTTGTTGTATTATATAGTATCTGTGATAGATAAACTAGATAATAGATAACTTTGTTGTATTATATAGTATCTGTGATAGATAACCTAGATAATAGATAAACTTGTTGTATTATATAGTATCTGTGATAGATAAACTAGATAATACATACAGTTGTTGTATTGTATAGTATCTGTGATAGATAAACTAGATAATAGATAACTTTGTTGTATTATATAGTATCTGTGATAGATAAACTAGATAATAGATAAACTTGTTGTATTATATAGTATCTGTGATAGATAAACTAGATAATAGATAAACTTGCTGTATTATATAGTATCTGTGATAGGTAAACTAGATAATAGATAAAGTTGTTGTATTATATAGTATCTGTGATAGATAAAATAGATAATAGATAAACTTGTTGTATTATATAGTATCTGTGATAGATAACCTAGATAATAGATAAAGTTGTTGTATTATATAGTATCTGTGATAGATAACCTAGATAATAGATAAACTTGTTGTATTATATAGTATCTGTGATAGATAACCTAGATAATAGATAAAGTTGTTGTATTATATAGTATCTGTGATAGATAAACTAGATAATACATACAGTTGTTGTATTGTATAGTATCTGTGATAGATAAACTAGATAATAGATAAAGTTGTTGTATTATATAGTATCTGTGATAGATAAACTAGATAATAGATAACTTTGTTGTATTATATAGTATCTGTGATAGATAACCTAGATAATAGATAAACTTGTTGTATTATATAGTATCTGTGATAGATAAACTTGATAATACATACAGTTGTTGTATTGTATAGTATCTGTGATAGATAAACTAGATAATAAATAAACTTGCTGTATTATATAGTATCTGTGATAGATAAACTAGATAATAGATAAACTTGTTGTATTATATAGTATCTGTGATAGGTAAACTAGATAATAGATAACTTTGTTGTATTATATAGTATCTGTGATAGATAACCTAGATAATAGATAAACTTGTTAAATTATATAGTATCTGTAATAGATAAACTAGATAATACATACAGTTGTTGCTTTGTATAGTATCTGTGATAGATAAACTAGATAATAGATAAACTTGCTGTATTATATAGTATCTGTGATAGATAAACTAGATAATAGATAAAGTTGTTGTATTATATAGTATCTGTGATAGATAAACTAGATAATAGATAAACTTGTTGTATTATATAGTATCTGTGATAGATAAACTAGATAATACATACAGTTGTTGCTTTGTATAGTATCTGTGATAGATAAACTAGATAATAGATAAACTTGTTATATTATATAGTATCTGTGATTGATAAAGTAGATAATAGATAAACTGGTTTTATTATATAGTATCTGTGATAGATAAACTAGATAATACATACAGTTGTTGGATTGTATAGTATCTGTGATAGATAAACTAGATAATAGATAAAGTTGTTGTATTATATAGTATCTGTGATAGATAAACTAGATAATAGATAAAGTTGTTGTATTATATAGTATCTGTGATAGATAACCTAGATAATAGATAAACTTGTTGTATTATATAGTATCTGTGATAGATAAACTAGATAATAGATAAAGTTGTTGTATTATATAGTATCTGTGATAGATAAACTAGATAATAGATAAACTTGTTGTATTATATAGTATCTGTGATAGGTAAACTAGATAATAGATAACTTTGTTGTATTATATAGTATCTGTGATAGATAACCTAGATAATAGATAAACTTGTTGTATTATATAGTATCTGTGATAGATAACCTAGATAATAGATAAACTTGTTTTATTATATAGTATCTGTGATAGATAAACTAGATAATATATACAGTTGTTGGATTGTATAGTATCTGTGATAGATAACCTAGATAATAGATAAACTTGTTGTATTATATAGTATCTGTGATAGATAACCTAGATAATAGATAAACTTGTTGTATTATATAGTATCTGTGATAGATAACCTAGATAATAGATAAACTTGTTGTATTATATAGTATCTGTGATAGATAAACTAGATAATACATACAGTTGTTGTATTGTATAGTATCTGTGATA